>CM046875.1:365650268-366850268 GCA_025667525.1 Glebionis coronaria
CTTCTTGAATCGCTTGTCACCCACACCGTCAGCAACAACAACAGCAACAACGCCAAAAACGCTCAAATGAACGCTGTCAGCCAACCTTGTGAGATATGCGGTGGTCCTCACTCTTACACAACTTGTACCGCCACCCAAGACTACCCTGCTGAGAATGTGAATGCGGCATATGGCACCTATCCTCAACCTGCTTATCAAGCTAGACCTCAAGGTGACCGTAACTTGCTTAGCTATCGATCCAACAACTATCTTTCACCACCTGGTTTCCCTCCTACCAACCCAAACCAACAACAAAACCTTAATCGCCCTCCTCAACAACAACAACAACCTCGACAACCATATATCCCACCTCACAAGCAGCAACAACCACCTCAACGTAACAACCAAGTTTTCCAACAACCTGCTTACCAACCACCTGCATACAATACTCCTCCCAACCAATCCACCACTGCATTACACCAAGGGGTTGCAACCTACATGAGAACCAATGATGTGATAGTGGGAAATCTCCAAGAGGAAGTGCACAATTTGAAAGCAGACTTGGTCAAGCAAGGAAACGAATTGAGAGCCGACATGAGAAACACGTTGGATAGCCAAACTAATGACCTGAGGAACATGATGGCTAGTTTCTTCCAAGATAATCAACCCTCTTCTTCGGGTACTCTTCCGAGTAACACCGTTGTGAACCCAAGAGGGGAGATGAAAGCAATCACTACTCGAAGTGGTAAAGGTACCAAGGAACCCGAGCTTCCTATACCTCCACCAGTGGTTGTGACTAAGGAGAACGAGTCGCCTGCTCCTATTCCTCCTCCTTCTCCTTCCCCAATTTCTCCACCTCTTCCTTCTACCCCTCCTCCACCCGTGGTTGTGAGTGATCCTACTCCTCTAAAGCCTTCCTCTTCTTCCAATATACCTTATCCTTCAAGGTTGAGGAAAGAGAAGCAAAAGAGCAAGGATGATATTCAGGTTTCGAATTTCCTTAAAATGTTCAAACAACTGAATTTCAATATCTCCTTCGCTGAGGCTCTCGCTCACATACCCAAGTATGCAAAAATGTTTAAAGATCTTCTGAGCGACAAGGAAAAGCTCCTCGATATTGCCAACACCCAAGTTAATGAGAATTGCTCTGCAGTACTCTTAAGGAAATTGCCAACCAAGCTTGGTGATCCGGGTCGTTTTCTTATCCCTTGCAATTTCCCGGGAGTAGAGAATTGCATGGCCCTAGCCGATCTAGGTGCCAGTATTAATCTCATTCCTCTAAGTGTTTGGAAGCAATTATCTCTCCCAGAGCTAGTCCCCACCAAAATGACTTTGGAATTAGCTAACCGTACGGTTGCTTATCCAGTGGGGATAGCCGAAGACGTCATTGTAGGAGTCGACAAATTCACCTTTCCTGCTGATTTTGTTGTCGTCGACTACGAGATGGACCCCCGTGTGCCACTCATTGTTGGTCGTCCATTCCTTAGGACCGGTCGCACTCTCATTGATGTTGAAGCCGGTGAGCTTATCATGAGAGTGGGTGACGATAAAGTAGTCTTCAACATGGGAAAGTTGTCTAAACAGCCTTATTCATATGAGAGCGTTAATTGTATTGACGTTCTTGATGAGGCTTGTGAAGAACACTTTAATGATGCTTGCAAAAGTATTCCTACCTCTCTTCCCAATGTTGAGACCGTGTCCTCCATTGATTCATCGTTGTCTCTATTTGGAGATAGTGATTTATTTTGGAACAATCTTGAAGATACCATGGGAGATGTGAATTTAGATACTAATGATTCTCCCACCGAGGGGGATGAAGACATGCATTTCTTTGACAATCTTCTCAACGAAGACAATCCTCCATCTCCCACGGTCATTGCTATCGATACTCCGACTTCGAATACGCCTCCCGTCGAAAATCCTCCGGATTTAGAACTTAAGGAGTTGCCGCCCCATCTCGAGTATGTACTCCTTGATGAAGAGAAGAAGTCGCCAGTCATCATTGCTAAGGATTTGAAGGATGAAGAGAAAGCCCGACTTGTCGCCGTTTTAAAAGATCATAAGAAGGCTATTGCTTGGAAGATTTCGGATATTCGTGGAATTGTTCCTCACTTCTGCACACACAAAATTCTCATGGAGGACGACTTTAAGCCCACTATTCAAAGCCAACGAAGGGTGAATCCAAAAATCCATGAAGTCATCAAAACAGAGGTTATCAAACTTCTTGATGCGGGTATGATATACCCTATTTCGGATTCACCATGGGTTAGTCCAATCCATTGTGTGCCCAAGAAGGGCGGAATAACCGTTGTTCCCAATGAACACAACGAGTTGATTCCCACTCGTCTCGTTACTGGGTGGAGAGTTTGTATAGACTACCGCAAACTCAATGATGCCACGAGAAAGGATCATTTCCCTCTACCTTTTATGGACCAAATGCTTGAACGTTTAGCCGGTAATGAATATTACTGCTTTCTTGATGGTTTCTTGGGTTATTTTCAAATACCCATCGATCCCCAAGATCAAGAGAAGACGACATTCACTTGTCCCTATGGCACATTCCCTTACAAAAGAATGCCTTTTGGCCTATGTAATGCGCCCGGGACTTTCCAAAGGTGCATGTTAGCTATCTTCCATGACATGGTTGAACAAACCATGGAACTCTTCATGGATGATTTCTCGGTCTTCGGGGATTCTTTCTCTTCTTGCCTTGCCAATTTGGAACGTATGCTCAAGCGGTGCGAAGACACTCGCCTAGTTCTGAATTGGGAAAAATGCCATTTTATGGTAAAAGAAGGCATCGTGCTTGGACATAAGATCTCGAAAGCCGGTCTTGAAGTAGACCGTGCTAAAGTCGATGTTATCGCAAAGTTGCCTCCACCTTCAACCGTGAAGGGTGTGAGAAGTTTCCTGGGTCATGCAGGCTTCTACCGTCGATTCATCAAAGATTTTTCTCAAATCGCTCGCCCGATGACCCACCTCTTGGAGAAAGATACTCCTTTTATCTTCTCCAAAGAGTGTCTTGAAGCCTTCAACTAGCTTAAGGATAAGCTTACTAAGGCACCCGTCTTGGTTACCCCTAATTGGGAGCTGCCTTTCGAGTTGATGTGCGATGCTAGCGATTTTGCTATTGGAGCGGTTCTTGGACAAAGAGTGACCAAACACTTCCAACCGATCCATTACGCTAGCAAGACAATGACTGGGGCACAATTGCATTATACGACAACCGAAAAAGAACTTTTAGCTGTTGTCTATGCCTTTGAAAAATTTCGCCCCTATCTTGTCCTTTCTACCACCATTGTGTATACCGATCATTCCGCGCTGAAGTACTTGTTGACAAAGCAAGATTCCAAACCAAGACTTCTTCGCTGGGTTTTGCTGCTCCAGGAATTTAAAATCGAAATTCGCGATAAAAAAGGAGCAGAAAACCTAGCCGCGGACCATCTTAGCAGACTTGAGGATCCTTACCAAGGGGATCATCCGACCAAAGAAATCAATGATTCTTTTCCCTTAGAGACCTTAATGTCTTTAAACTCGAAGTCGAATGAAACTCCGTGGTTTGCGGACTTTGCAAACTACTTGGCGGGTGGAATTCTCAAGGAAGGGTTGACGTCCCAACAAAAGAAGAAGTTCTTCACCGACATTAAGACTTACTTTTGGGACGACCCTTACCTATTCAAACAATGTGCTGACCTGATTATTCGCTGATGTGTTGATGGACCGGTAGCGTCTGAAATCCTTGATGCTTGCCACAAAGGACCCACCGGTGGTCACTTTGGTCCCAACTACACCGCTAAAAAAGTGTTTGATTCGGGATTTTATTGGCCCTTCATATATCGTGATGCTCACAATATGGTTAAACGATGTGATGTTTGCCAAAAGCAAGGCAAAACCACACATAAAGACGATATGCCTCAGAATTTCATTCAAGAATGTGAAATCTTTGATGTTTGGGGTATTGACTTTATGGGGCCATTCCCTTCTTCTAAAGGAAACAAATACATCCTTGTAGCCGTTGACTACGTCTCCAAATGGGTTGAAGCCAAAGCTTTACCCACTAATGACGCAAGGGTGGTTTGTAACTTTTTGAAAGCTCTATTCGCTAGATTCGGTGTGCCTCGTGCCATTATTAGTGATCGTGGGACTCATTTCTGCAATGACCAATTTGCTCGAGTCATGGCTAAGTACGGTGTAAATCATCGTCTTTCCACAGCCTACCACCCACAAACTAATGGCCAGGCTGAAATATCCAACCGAGGACTTAAGAGAATTCTGGAAAGAACCGTGGGAGAGCATCGTGCCTCATGGGCTGATAAACTTGATGATGCTTTGTGGGCTTTCCGTACTGCTTACAAGACCCCGATCGGCTGTACGCCTTATCGTCTTGTGTACGGGAAAGCGTGCCACCTCCCCATTGAGTTGGAGCACAAGGCTTACTGGGCCTTGAAGTGGGCTAATTTTGATATTAACAAAGCCGGTGACCTACGCAAGATCCAACTCAATGAGCTGAATGAACTTCGGAATGAGGCTTATGAAAATTCTTTAATCTATATGGAAAGAACTAAGCTCATTCACGACTCCAAGATCAAAAACCGAGAGTTCCATGTTAAAGACAAAGTCTTACTTTTTAACTCTCGGTTGAAAATCTTTTCGGGCAAGCTAAAATCTCGTTGGTCCGGCCCATTCACCATTGCCCAAATTTTTCCATATGGTACTCTCGAGCTCGCTCAACCTGATGGACCAAATTTTAAGGTGAATGGCCAACGAGTGAAGTTGTACTTTGGTGAGGACACCTCTCAGGAGGTGATTCCATCCCTCACCACGTTCCCCATGAACTAATTTTGGGTCGAGTCAGGCTCGTAACTCGGTTATCAAAAACAAGCGCTCCTCGGGAGGCAGCCCGAGTATCTATCCTTTTATGTTTTAATCCCTTAAGTGTAGGGGGACTTCTATACGTGTTTGTCTTTGTGTGGTGTGATTACAGGGATAAGTGCACTCTTGGAATCTTTGAAGAACCGTTCTCCCGTGTTATACGAAATCCGGTTTTATCTCTCAACTATCGTGATTCAATTTTCTTCATACTCACATTTGAAATTGATCACTTTAGTCGTCTCTTCCTTAACTTGAGTTAACCAACGTGCACAATGTCATAAGTGTAGGGGAGACTTTTCCCACATGCTTAAACATTGAGGACAATGTTTATCTTAAGTGTAGGGGGGACTTCTATCGAAGTTTTAAGTGGACTTTTCCATGAAAATGCCTTCAATTAACCGGAAAATCCTATTTTTCAACATTTTCAAATTTTTTATTAACTTTGGCCACTTAGTCGTAATTTTAAAATTTTTATCGTTGCTTTCATATGTATATATCCCACAATAAAGTCAAATTTTAATAAAGTGGTGTAGCTAGTTTAGAAGTCTTTGACATATTAGGCCCGTTGCGTTTATTTTGACTCAACCCGAATAAACTTATCCAAGTTTATTCTAGCTAGTATCCTTAACCATGTAGACCTTAATTGGTTTATTAGGCTAAGTGTCCACGAGTCTCATTACTTGAGATTTTAAATTGTGGAGGACGAGAAATGATAGAGTCAATTATAAGTCGGTATTCTTGCACATGCTCACTTGGTGTAATTATTTGCCTATTCTCCCATCACTTGCTAATAATTTATCTGCAATAAGTAAGGTTGTACGATTTGAAAAGTTACTTAGCTTCTAGCCCAAGATCGTTTAAAAGTTGCTCGGTAATGACGAGAGTTCATAGCCAAGGCATAACTTATGAAGCGGGGCGCGAAGATTGGCGAGTCCGAAAAGGCCCTAACAAGGCATGAGGATTCAATTTTATTGCTGAAGATCCAAGTGATGTGAAAAGCGTTATTCCTAAAATCAATATGAAGGATCAAGACTCACGACGAAAAGCAATCAACTCCCATAAAGATAATGGAGAAGTCTATCCGAAAAGACCCTAACAAGGTATGAGGATAAATAGATCCAAGTCCGAAAAGGAGGCGGATCGTTGTATCTCAAAATCCCAATTAGAGATTAAAGAAATATTCATGAAGTCGTGGTCAACAAAGTTGGAGTACCCCTCAAAAGTCTCCAAGTGAAGAAACTCTATTATGATGAGAAGACCATTATCTCAAGAACGTCTCTCGAAGATATGAAGTATGAAGTACATGCCAAATATCGGCCCGAGAAAGGTCTTAAATCGTGAACCAAGTTATGCCAAGATATGAACTTTTTGATATCCCGAGAAGCAGTTTTAAGAGATTTTGTCCTTTAGCTAACTATTGATCAAATCGTCCTACTTTGCTTTCAGCCCTAATAAACTATCGAAATAAGTCCAAAAATGCATCTTCATGATCATTCTAAGACAAAAATAAAATATAAGAGATACACCTAGGAATAAGGGAGTTTAAGCATTTAATTAAGCCATGTGTGTAAGTGTTTGAATTACTAACTTATAATAACAATGATCTCGTTTTTAAGCTTAGTTTGGGGAACGTGAAACTTGAGGGTGATAAATCTTCGCAGCACCAAAGCCCTAATGTAAGTCATCGATTTCTTTGCAAGTTATTTCCATGTAGCTATTTTCAAGTGAAAATGGTTTTCTATCCCTTTGTTACCTTTAAAAGTTTTATTTCTTTAATTTTTGTTTAGTAGAATTTAAATAAGGCCAAGGTTAATTAATTATGAGAAAAGTGTAAACTTGCTTTATCACTAAGCATTGCATGAGGGCATGGCAATGGTTAAGTGTAGGGGATTTGATAGGTGTGTAAACACCCATCCTTCTACCACTTCATTCTGGCTAAAACAAGACCAAAACACGTATTTAATATCATTTGTTTGGAATTATGCGTGGTTTTGTGTTTATTGTGTTTTCAGAGCCAACCGGATGAATATTGAAGAAAACATGGGATTGCACGGGTTTTACTGAAGAAAAAGACTCAAGATAAAGTCTATTGTCCAAGAGATGCAAAAGATTTGAAGTCACTGGGCCTATTCGAAGATTTATCGAAGAAAAGGACCAAAGATGGAAGATTTATAAAAGTCGAAGAAACTCAAGTCTATTAAACGAAGAAATTAAAAGACGAGTTGAATTTAATCGACGACAAATCCCGAATCAGAATCGAAAACGGAAACTTTTCTGAAAAGACGAAAAGACAAGAAGAACGGGAGAAAGCCCACTCACCAACCAAAGGACAAGCCTATATAAAGGGTCCCCTCACACACATCCAGGAGTTAGCTTTTAATTTTTCTTCTTCCACATCTTTTTCTCTTTAGTTCGTTTCATCACAATCACCATTAGGGTGATTGGTGATTTTAATCTTTGTTTTTCCAATCTTGTTGATTTCATCTTTGTTTAATTTTGTTAAAACATTAATCATTTAATACAAGTTCTTTGTTTAGTCTTTCCATTTAATCTTGATCATCTTCATCTTTATCTTCAAGTTCTTGAGTTTATTTTTCTTGATTTGATCTTCAAAAGTTGTTGGGATTTGTGTTTTTGTTGATGGGATTTGTAGTTTATGGTTAGTAGATGCTTTGTGATTGATTTATTTAAGTTTTTGGTGAAAAACTTGGTGATTTTTGGATTAAAACTAGTTTCCTTGTTCTTCGGTATTATTTCTGTTTCTGGGGTTTCCCAGACTTCCGAACGAAGCCAAACTTCCGAATGAAGCATTAAGTTCCGAATCAGCTTAAGAAGTTCCGGATGAGTCTAAACTTCCGAACGAAGCCACAAACTTCCGAACCAAGCCACAGTTCTGAACGAAGCCAAAAACTTCCGAACCAAAGCTAAAGTTCCGAATCGGAAACTTCCGAACCAATTTCTTCCGAATCAATTTTAGACTTCCGAACCAAGAAAAAAACTTCCGAACCAACGAAAGTTCCGAATCGGAAACTTCCGAACCAATCTCTTCCGAACCAATTTCTTGAAAAGTTCCGAACCAATTTCTTTATTAAAAGTTCCGAATGAAGCTCAAAGTTCCGGATGAACCAAAATCTTCCGAATGAATCATTAAGTTCCGCATGAGTAGAGTTCCGAATCAAGGGTAAAAGTTCCGAATCAATTTTCCTTTTAGTGTTACTGTTTGTCTGTTTTACTGTTTCTTTATGTTTATTTCACAATTTATATTTTAACTGTAATTTGAACTTTAATTTCAATTTTAATTTTAATCTTAATTTTAATCATAAGATTAATTCAAGTCTTTGTTAATTATAATTAAAGTAATTGTCTTTGATTTAAATTTTCATTTCCACTTTTTATTAGATTAGAAAACCAAACCCTTTTATTTAGTAACCAAGAACAATCATTCCACTTAAGACCGAGATCAATTCGAGAAGATTCCGAGAATCGAACTTTCAATATAGTAAAATCATTGTATCACACTCCCATCACATTTAAGATTAAAGCATGTTTAATTAAACCAAATCATGTGTTCGTGTTATTTTATAAGATGGATTCGTGGTTAAGACAAAGTGAAGGAAAAGGGTTAAAGCTTACTTGTTTATACGCGATCTAGGGATAACCAAAACGACACACGAGAATCAATCACCACCAAAACAAAGATCCGTCTCCCCCATTTTTATTTCAGTCGACGGCTCCCACAACCCTAATTTGTTTGTTTTATTTTTTTTCCAAATGAAATGGGTGTGAAACCCCTGGTTGTTTAGTTTACATATAGGTTAGGCTAGGAAGCCCATTTCTTTTTTCTTTTATTTTGTGCCGCTGCCCAACACACACACACGAGTGTTGTTTTTGTTATTCTACATTTACCAATATACCGTGAGTTAAAATTCGTGGTGTGATTTCGTGTCTAGTATGATATTATTTATTATACATGAAAACTGATAATATACGATATACCTAGATACGAACATTAATTATTCTTGGCGTGTATTAAATTAATGTAAAGTTTGATATGTGTGTAAACACCCATCTTTTTTACCACTTAATTACAATAATAACCGAGCCAAAACGTGTATTTTATGTCATTTATGTCGGAATTATGCGTGGTTTGTGTTTTTGTTTTGATTTAGGACGAAATTGTGAAAAGTGGAGAAAACACGGGCATTCACGGGCTTTTATCAAAGAAAAAGACGAAAGACGAAGTCGAGAAGTCAAGAGTGCAAAAAGAACGGATGTCCAAGACCAATTCTGAAGATTTATTGAAGAAAAAGTCAAAAGACGGAAGTTTACTTAAAGCCGAAGAATTCAAGTCTTATTTATTGAAGAATTAAAAGACGAGTCCAAAGAAATCCCGAGCCAAAAGTCATTAAAGTTCAAGATTTAAGAAGATTAAAAGGCTTAAGGACTAATGGTGCAATTAACAAAAGATTAAGAAGAGAAGGACCTAAGCTTGCAATTAAGAAGAAATGAAGGAGGGGAGGAAGCTTCCTAAGCACTCCTAATCCTCCCCTATATATAGATTAGACTAGATTAGCATTTTTCTTTGTTGGATAGTTTGACACACTATTTATTCCACTTTTAATTACCTTGCAATTTAATTACCTTGTCATTTACATTAATTGTCTTGCACCTTAATTACCATTTAATTTCAAGTAAGTGTTCTTTTAATTCTTGTTAATCTTTATCTTTATTGTTTGATCTCCTTCTTCCTTTCTTTAATCTTGATCTTTATGTTTATTATTCATGTTCCTGTTCTTGATTTTTATTGATTTATTCAAGTGGGTTTTGATTATCTTGATTAGTTTTGTTGATTTGGATTGTTTATTTATGATTAGTAGATGTTTTGTTATTAGTTTGCTTAATCTTTTGGTTTGATTTTGCTTGATCTTGTTTAGATTCGTATATATCTGTGGTTCCCTTGTTCTTCGCTGCATTGTTTCTGTATTCCCAGGATATTCCGAATCAAGTGATGTTATTCCGAGTGAAGGGATTTAAAGGTCGTTCATCCGGAATATTAGATATTCCGGATAAGCAGTGCTCATTCGGAATAATTTATTATTCCGGGTCAAGCATTCCATCCAGAATACCAAACATTCCGGATAAGCTTTTTATTCCGGATCAAGGACAATATTCCGCATCAAGGAAATTATTCCGGATAGACAGAACATTCCCGATAGACTGAACATTCTGAATCAACCTAATATTCCGGATCAAGGACTTCCATCCGGAATAAGTGACATATTCCGGATCAAGGGTTCTATTCGGAAAATTATTCTGGATCAAGCATTATTCCGGATCAAGAGCAACATTCCGCATCAAGATTTTATTCCGAATAGAGGTATTATTCCGGATAGGTGACATATTCCGAATAAGCAATTTATTCCGGATCAAAGTTTTGGTGAATATTCCGAGTGAAGAAGAACATTTGGAACGAAGGTGACATTCCGGATGGATGTTTATTCCGAATGAGGGTATTATTCCGGATAAGCTATTTTTCAGGTTCTTTCCAGTTTCTGTTTTTAATTTTCTGTTTTTAATTTTCAAGCTTTACTTTTCCCGCCTTTTTACTTAGTTGCACTTTACGATTACTTGCCTTAGATTAATTTTAGCCTTGCCTTAGTTTTAAGTTTTAGTTGCGTTTTAAGTTTGCCTTAGATAGATTTAAGTTTGTGTTATCTTATTTTTAGTGCCTTTTAATTTCTCGTCACGCTTTTAAATACTTGCTCACTTATTTTTAATTAGAATTAGATTTACTTTAACGTCATTTTACTTTTAAGTCTTGCACTTTTTAATACTACAACGACACAACCTTTTGTTTCACCAAAGAACGACTGAGTCGCATAGATAACCAGATCAATTCGATTAGACACACGACAAAGAATCTTTTTACCTGGCCAAAAGCTAGTTATCAAATGGCGCCGCTGCCGGCTCTTTTCGTAAAGATAAACGGTTTTCTGTGAGAGACGCGTTGCTTTTTTGGGATCCGTTCACTTGTGAGCTTATTTTTCTTGCTTAAAAATTCAAAAATCCAAAAAAAATAATAATAACAATTGATAAAAATCCATAAAAATTAAATTTTTTTCTTTTTATTGTATATATATATCTTTGTGTTTGGTTTCTTTTGCCTTTGTAGGTGTATGCATACTAGATCTTCTAATTATCAAGAGCCCGAGACTCGAGAAGATTTAAGTATGTCATGTGTTAACAACAACAATAATCCATCGCACCTCAACAATAATAACAACAATGTTCTTCCACAGCCCGATCTTCGGACAATGGAGCAGCTTTGTCAACCTACCATGTTTGGACGAGGAGGACCGATTGCGCCGATGAAAATCACGGCTCCGGAGTTTTCGTTGAAACACCATATGATTCAGCAAGTGCAAACTAATCCATTCGCCGGAATGCCTGATGATGATGCCAACAAACACCTCGACAAGTTCATTACAATCACCCAAAGCATGAAGTTGCCCGGTGCCACAATGGATGTTCTACGCCTACAACTCTTTCCACATACTTTATCACATCACGCCGAGAAATGGTTTGATCGTCTTCCAAAGAATTCCATTCATACTTGGGATGACATGAGTCAACGCTTTTTGTCGCGCTACTTTCCACCATCCATGGTCACGAGCCTTCGCAATCAAATCAGCGGTTTCATGCAAGATCCCGATAAATCTCTTTTTGATGCTTGGGAAAGATATAATGTCTTGATCGATAGATGTCCAAACCACAACATGCTCCCTGTGACCCTAATTGATACTTTCTACAACGGTTTGACTTTTCGAGATCGTGATACGATTAATGCAGCCGCCGATGGCACATTTATGAAAAGGAGACCCGAGGAGTGTAGAAAGCTTATTGAGAACATGACTACTCATCATAAAAATTTGGATTCCTCTGCTTCTTCAAGGAACAACCCGAGAGTCAATGTTTCTTCTACTGCAGCAAACCCCGACATGACCGAATTCACGCGCATGATGACCGAAATGAACAAAAGTATCTTGCTTCTTGCTTCAAACCAACACCAACAACAAGTTATAGCAGTTACTAATCCTTGTGAAACATGCGGCGGTCCACACTCATACACCGATTGTCCTTCGACTCAAGGAAACCCGGAAAATGTGTATGTAGCTTATGGTAATTATTCACCGGAAAAATACCAAGCTCGACCTCATGGGGATAGAAATTTGCTAAGTTACCGGTCCAACAACTACCTTTCACCCGGTTTTTCTCCTCAAAACCAAAACCCCGCCAACAATTACAATAGAAGCAACCAAATCCTACCAAGAGCTTCTAATCCTTATAACCCACCCGCCCAACAAACCCCACCCATTAACCCCGATGTTGAAGCCATCATGAGAATCCAAGGTGAGCAAATCAAGAATCTGCAGAGCCAAATCATCAATCTGAAAGGAGATATCACCAAGCAAGGAAATAACATTAGATCCGAGCTTCGAGATAATATTCAATCCACCTTCAGCACTCAAACGAATGATATCAAGAATATGCTGGCTAGTTTCTTGCCCACCGCTCAACCTTCTTCTTCGAGTTCTCTACCTTCAAACACCGTCACCAATCCGCGAGCAAATGTGAGTGCTATTACTACCCGTAGTGGAGTGACCATAGTAGGACCACCGATCCCACCCCCATCATCTACACCTCCTCCACCACCATTTATCCCTACTCCTCCTACACCTAGTATTAGTGCACCATTACCGTCTCCGCCTCGTCATGACGATGTATCTAGGAAGGACCCTTCAACATCTTAACCTTTACCTACACCTTCACCTTCACCACCCAAACCCAATATCCCTTATCCTTCACAGCTAGGCAAGACCACATTGCTAAACAAGGATGACTCTCAAGTGTCTAGCTATGTGAAGATGCTCTCTCAAATGAACATCAACATTAGCCTTGTTGAAGCACTTGTCCACATGCCGAAATTTGTCAAAGCATTCAAGGAATTGCTTAACAAAAAGGAGAAGCTGATTGAGCTCGCCAACACACGCTTAAATGAAAACTGTTCTACAGTTATTCTTAAAGAACTTCCGGAAAAGCTTGGAGATCCCGGTCGTTTTGTGTTGCCGTGCATTTTTAACAAAACCGAATAATTTACTGCCCTTACTGATCTTGGGGCCAGTATTAATCTTATGCCTTTGAGTGTTTGGAGAACACTATCATTACCCGACCTTACTCCAACAAAAATGACTCTTGAACTAGCAAATCGCACTCTCGCTTACCCCGTTGGTATTGCCGAAGATGTGTTCATTAAAGTTGGCACATTTACTTTCCCGGTCGACTTTGTCGTTGTTGATTATGAAATGGACCCTCGTATTCCTTTAATAATTGGTCGGCCATTCTTGAGAACCGGACGAGCTTTAGTTGATGTTGCCGAAGGCGAGTTAATCTTACGAGTCGGGAATGATGCACAAGGGTTCAAAATGGGGAAGCTTACAAGCAAATCCTATGGACGAGAATCTGCGAATATGATTAATGTGCTCGATGATTTTGTCATCTACAACACTCCTCTATTCGAGTCTTGTATTGATAATCCACTTTTTGAAGATGATGTGGATGATTCTCTATCCAATTTGGAACCTTCTCCCATTTATGATTCTCCACCGATCTTTGATGCTTATGATGATGATTCTAGCTAAGATTCGGATGCTTATGATGACCTTACTTCCGAGTATCCCGACATGCCCATTTATGATGATTTTGATGAGGCCGATACTCTTTCGAGTGATTCTTCACATGATGAAGATCCTCCGTCATCCATGTTTAATCCTACTTTAGATGATTACTCTTTTGAGGAAGACTTCTCTACATTTCTCAATACTTACTTCCCTCATGAGAATGATGCACCTCCTTTGGAATTTGATGATTATCGTCTTGATTCTACTTTGGATTTAAAGAACATTCTTTCCAAGGATAAGAAACCGGTCGACACCACTATCCGCAGCACGTATGATTTAACACCTCTTGTCCACCTTCTGAGGACGAGGTTGTGCATCTTCTTCGCGGATCATCTTCACATTCTGCTGAGCCTGAGTTCTATTTTCCCTTAAAGGAAAAGGTGTTCAACCCCGGCATCGATACTCTTAAGCCATCTCAGTATCCACCTGATGAAATAAAAGGAAAAATCTTTGGAACTTTTGAAGATATGCTTGCACCTCACCATTCTTTCTCACACCATGCTCCATCGCTACTTAAGGGAACCTTGCCTACTCTTCTTTGGCTTGCCTTGTTCGCCTTAAGCTTGTGCTATTTGATGGACGAAAACTATGTCTTTGATCCTGGTGGATATATTTCATGCTTCTTCCTATGATAATCAAGGTCGAGTCAGGCTCACGACTCGGTTAACAAAAATCAAGGGCTTCTTGGGAGGCAACCCATGTATATATCTTTTAGCTTTCTTTATCCTAAGTGTAGGGGAGACCCGTTGGTGTTTGCTATTTCCTCTCTTCTTCTATTCAGGGATTCGAGCGCTCAATGATCCACTCTTGATGATTTTTTACTCCCGTGATTCCACGTTTCACTTCTTCCCAGTTTTATCCTAAACTCTTTTCGATTCACTATTTTATATTTTCTCAATATTAAAATAGGAATCTCTTTAGTTGTCTTTTCCTTAGCGAGATTTAAACAAAGTGCACAATGTCCTAAGTGTAGGGGAGTTTACTCCCACATGCTTAAACATTGAGGACAATGTTTATATTAAGTGTAGGGGGACTTCTATCGAAGTTAAGTGGCCATTTTCCTTGTATTTGTCCTCATTTTAACCGGAAAATCAATTTTTCGACATTTTTCAAAATTTTTTATCTATTTTGGCCAATTAGTTTTTCCCTTTGTATAGTTATTTTCTTTCTTTGCTAGAATAAATCTTTAATAAAGTGGTTTTAATTTTCAAACGTTGTGAATCTTTTGACTCAACCCGAGTTTACTTATCTAAGTTACTCTAGCTAGTATCCTTAACGTGTTTAAGTCAGGTTTTGCTAGGCTTTTATATAGGGAGCTATAAAACGCGAAAGTCTTAACTCTCACGGGTTAAGAACAAGAACTTTTCGCAAGTTCCTATAATTGATCCTAGAGAGTCGTTTATCAAGGGAACTTTAAAATGCGATTTCTAAACTTGAAAAAGTCTAAGAGTTTGCAAGATCCTATAGGCGACTCAAAAACCCAAAACATTGATTTAATAGGCTAAGCATCCACGAGTCTCATTCCTTAAGATTTTAAACTGTGGAGAACGAGAGATGATAGAGCCAATTATAAGTTTGGTATTCTTTCGTGATTTTATGTGAGTTAATTATAAGCCTATTCTCACATCGCTTGCTAATAAATTTATCTGCATTAAATAAGGTTGTACGATTTGAAAAGTTACTTAGCTTCTAGCCCAAGATCGTTTAAAAGTTGCTCGGTATGGATTAGAGTTCATAGCCAAGGCATAACTTATTGAAGCGGGATGCGAAGATTGGCGAGTCCGAAAAGGTCCTAACAAGACATGAAGGCTATATTTTGTTGCTAAAGATCCCAAGTGATGTGAAGAATCATTTATCAAAGATCAATATGAAGGATCGAGACACACGACGAAAAGAAAAAACTCCCCAAAAGTCATGGAGAAGTCTATCCAAAAAGGCCCTAACAAGGTATGAGGATAAATAAAGCCAAGTCCAAAAAGGAGGCTGATCGTTGTATATCAAAGTCCAAAATAAAGATTGGAGAAAAATGAAGAAGTCGTGGTCCAAGTATGAATCTCTCAAAACTTCAAGTGAAGAAATTTGTATATGAAGAGAAGGCCATTATTTCATGAACGTCTCTCAAGGTTTGAAGTATGAAGTCGCTGCCAAATATCGGTCCGAGAAAGGTCTCAAATCGCGAAGCGAGTTATGCCAAGATATGAACTTTATGAGGTCCCGAGAACCAGTTTTACAAGATTTTGTCCTTTAGCTAACTATTGATTAAATCGTTCACTTTATTTTCGGCCTAAATAACTATCAAAATAAGTCAAAAATGCATCCTCGTGATCATTCAAGACAAAAATAAAATACAAGAGATACACCTAGGAATAAGGGAGTCTAAGTGAATAATTGGCCCACATGAGTTCGTGTTAGTTTGCTAACTTATAATAACAATGATCTCGTTTTTAAGCTTGGTTTGGAGAAAGTAAAAACTTGAGGATGATGATTATTCATGACATTTCCAAAACCCAAGGTATGCTTTTGATTTCTTTACTTTGAATGTTTATAGTTTTCTATCTCTTTAATAAAGGCCAATGTGGATTGATTATGATGAAAAATGTAAACGTGCTTTGTAGCTAATGCATTGCATGAGGACATTGTAATGGTCAAGTGTAAGGGATTTGATATGTGTGTAAACACCCATCCTTTTTACCACTTAATTATAATAATAACCGAGCCAAAATGTGTATTTTATGTCATTTATGTCGGAATTATGCGTGGTTTGTGTTTTTGTTCTGATTTAGGAGGAAATTGTGAAAAGTGGAGAAAACACGGGCATTCACGGGCTTCTATCAAAGAAAAAGACGAAAGACGAAGTCGAGAAGTCAAGAGTGCAAAAAGAACGGAAGTCCAACACCAATTCTGAAGATTTATCGAAGAAAAAGTCAAAAGACGGAAGTTTACTTAAAGCCGAAGAACTCAAGTCTTATTTATTGAAGAATTAAAAGACGAGTCCAAAGAAATCCCGAGCCAAAAGTCATTAAAGTCCAAGATTTAAGAAGATTAAAATGCTTAATGACTAATTGTGCAATTAACAAAAGATTAAGAAGAGAAGGACCTAAGCTTGCAATTAAGAAGAAATGAGGAGGGGAGGAAGCTTCCTAAGCACTCCTAATCCTCCCCTATATATAGATTAGACTAGATTAGCATTTTTCTTTGTTGGATAGTTTGACACACTATTTCTTCCACTTTTAATTACCTTTCAATTTAATTACCTTGTCATTTACATTAATTGTCTTGCACATTAATTACCATTTAATTTCAAGTAAGTGTTCTTTTAATTCTTGTTAATCTTTATCTTTATTGTTTGATCTCCTTCTTCCTTTCTTTAATCTTGATCTTTATGTTTATTATTCATGTTCATGTTCTTGATTTTTATTGATTTATTCAAGTGGGTTTTGATTATCTTGATTAGTTTTGTTGATTGGGATTGTTTGTTTATGATTAGTAGATGTATTGTTATTAGTTTGCTTAATCTTTTGGTTTGATTTTGCTTGATCTTGTTTAGATTCGTATATATATGTGGTTCCCTTGTTCTTCGCTGCATTGTTTCTGTATTCCCAGGATATTCCGAATCAAGTGTTGTTATTCCGAGTGAAAGGATTTAAAGGTCGTTCATCCGGAATATTAGATATTCGGATAAGCAGTGCGCATTCGGAATAATTTATTATTCCGGGTCAAGCATTCCATCCGGAATACCAAACATTCCGGATAAGCTTTTTATTCCGGATCAAGGGCAATATTCCGCATCAAGGAAATTATTCCGGATAGACAGAACATTCCGGATAGACTTAACATTCCGAATCAACCTAATATTCCGGATCAAGGACTTCCATCCGGAATAAGTGACATATTCCGGATCAAGGGTTCTATTCGGAATATTATTCCGGATCAAGCATTATTTCGGATCAAGAGCAACATTCCGCATCAAGGTTTTATTCCGAATAGAGGTATTATTCTGGATAGGTGACATATCCGAATAAGCAATTTATTCCGGATCAAAGTTTTGGTGAATATTCCGAGTGAAGAAGAACATTCCGAACGAAGGTGACATTCCGGATGGATGTTTATTCCGAATGAGTGTATTATTCCGGATAAGCTATTTTTCAGGTTCTTTCCAGTTTCTGTTTTTAATTTTCAAGCATTACTTTTTCCGCCTTTTTACTTAGTTGCACTTTACGATTACTTGCCTTAGATTTATTTTAGCCTTGCCTTAGTTTTAAGTTTTAGTTGCGTTTTAAGTTGGCCTTAGATAGATTTAAGTTTGCGTTATCTTAGTTTTAGTGCCTTTTAATTTCTTGTCACGCTTTTAATACTTGCTCACTTATTTTTAATTAGAATTAGATTTACTTTAACGTCATTTTACTTTTAAGTCTTGGACTTTTTAATACTACAACGACACAACCTTTTGTTTCACCAAAGAACGACTGAGTCGCATAGATAACCAGATCAATTCGATTAGACACACGACAAAGAATCTTTTTACCTGGCCAAAAGCTAGTTATCAAAGTTTAATTTATATTTGTGATTTCATGTAGTAAACGTATTCGTGGATATTTAAGCGGGTTTTACAACTCTTCCCTTCTAAAAGAACAATTCGTCCTCGAATTAGAGACATGATATTGCTACGGGTTTTACAATTCTTCCCCTCTAAAAGGCACATTCGTCCTTCAATAAGAAACATGATGTTGCTGAAAGAACATGAACGTGACATGACTGAAAAGAACATGGAATGTGTCATGGCTAAATAGGACACGGAACGTGACATGGTTGAAAAGGACGTGGAATTTGACATGGATGAAGAGGACATGGAATGTGACATGGCTGGAACTATTATACTTGGATCATAGGAAGGAATGAGGATAATGATCAAGATAGACTTTTCCATTTCTAAGTGGCTCCTCGCTCGGAATCGTTCCTCCAAAGGATCTTGACAAAGAAGAGAATATCTTGGTCTTCATGACCCTGTCTTAACGTGACTAAAAAATTTCCAATTCCTCAACTTGGAATGGATCTTCCTGCATCTGATCGAGTGGATGAGAAATATCATGTAGGATACTTGAAACGACACGGTACAAAATTAACATGAAAGGAATGACATTCATCTCTCTGAGAAACGATACTGAAGACATATTGGAAGCATAATACGTGAACAATTGTGAACGTGATACGTGAGCAATTGTGAACGTGACACGCGAACATTTGGTGAACGTGATACGTGAAACATATCGTGTACGTGTGATAACTGAGGAGGTAACGTCAAACAATACTAGGTGAGACATGCAATATGACGTGAAACCTCTGTTTGAGGATGGAAAGTTGTGCAAAACTGGAGCCTCGTTTCCTAACTTTCTGCAAACCCTTTCCAGAACAAGACATGAAACGTGTATCGTGAGATGGAACACGAACCTTAATGTGAACAATGCCATGAACACAAACGTGAATGTAAATCATGAGATGTAACAAAATATGAACGGAAACAAAATCGTAGCTGTGGACGTGAGACGTAAACATAGAAGTAAACATAAACGTGAATATGAACATAAACGTGAATGTGAATGTGGACGTAAACGTGATTTTGAACATGAACGTAAACGTGATCGAGAACATGAAATTTCTATCTGATATGATCGCTGATGGGATACCGTGATATCGTACGATCTCCTGCTAAACTTTATGCAGATCTACTAACTGCATAATCTTTTCGGATGAAAGCAACCGTGTAGGCTGGGTTAACTTGTCGACAACGACTTAGATAGTATTCTGCTTCTTCTAAGTCTGTGGAAATCTGATTGCACTCTCCATGGGACCTTGTCCATTTATTTCAAAATTTCTAATTGTTGCTAGCATGTCGTTGTTCTATCTTAACCTGCTGGCATGCCAGGCATTTAGATATGAACATACTGCATCAATGAGTTGTACAACTTCTATCAAAATCTCGATTGAGATCATGGTACACTATGGTGGAACCTAGATGAATAGTCATGAAAAACTGTGAGTCTCGGTAAATTAGATCTCTCCTAGCATAGGATCTTCTGGAATATATAATTTAATGTAGGTTCTCTCTTTTATGCGTAAGATTAGTCATGGTAAAGCTAATCGTGAGAACTCTTAACAATTTATGCGGTAGTAACCAACTGAAATCCAAAAAATTCGTACTTCAGTCGCAGACGTCGGTCTTAACCATCTAGTGATGGCTTTCACCTTCGCATGATTCATGGAATTTCTTTCTGCTGAAATAATGTGGCCCAGAAGTGCCACTCTATTCATCTGGAACCCACATCTGGAAAGCTGCGTATGAAATTCCTCCTATCGGAGAATCTGCAGGACCGTGAAAAGATGATTCTCACGTTCCTCTCTAGTCTTGAGAAGATTAGGATGTTATCAATGAATGTACTGACGAACTTGTCTAAGAATTCATGGAAAAATTTTATTCGTCAATTCCATAATATAGTTTAAACGCTGCCGAGCCAAAAAGCATAATCACAATCTAGAGAGACCATAATGTGTGCAAAAGCAGCCTTGGAGACGTCTTGTTCTTTCTCTCACAACTGATGGAAGCATGGCCATGAATTGATCTTGGAAGAATTTGTTTAAGACTTTGTAGCTGATCAGATAAATCTTCAATACGTGGGATGAAATGATTGTTAATGCAAGTGATGCCTAAAAACATTATTAGTGTTAACTAATCTTTCTTAGTTTTGATCACAACAAACCATACAACACATTTAGTGTAAAACACAAAACGAATTATTTAACTAACACTATCATCAAGGTAATAATCATATCACTAACCTTTCTTAATCATACTTAGTGATCATCAAAATGATTATTCTTAAAACTCACTTTTGTTAATATGACAAAAGACTTTTTAATAAACTTTCTTTTTTAGAAAATGTTTTATTAAAATGGAAAATGAAAATTTGAAAATAGCATATTCCAAATGCTGTTAGAATATCCTTTGAAGGCTTCAAATACCTCAGATATTCCTACCCCACTAAAAGACAAAAAACGGAGCGTACCCTAGTGGCGGTACTTTAAGTAGCTACGCGGTGCCTTAGCGATATGGAACCGCCGGGCTAGATAAGGTACCACGCCCAGCTAGTCGTTATATATCCGTTATACTTTGTCTCCTTTAAATAGTGGGTTAAATCTCATTTTCCAGCAAGCCTCTTGGACGTATTTCTCAGCCCCCTTTCAATTTTCTATAGCATAATCATTAGTAAATGATCACTTAAAGTGTTAAGGATGTTTACATATGATTATCCTCTTGATCCCCTCCTTTACCTTGTCTAATGAGAAGATCACTCACTCACTAGTGTTGTGATAAAGATGAATCTATGAGCTAGTCATATTCATCATGATACCCTTTTTGTTTTAGGTCAATCCATTGTATTTATGAATACTTGGACTAGTTGTGTTCATCCAAGTTATTTGTAGATACTTGGATTTGTTGTGTACATCCATTGCATATGTGTTTACTTGGATTTGTGTTGTGTAAATCCAAGCAGTAAAGGTTGTCAGAGCGCCAGTTTGATTATTTTATTCTTTGTCAAACAAAACCCTCTCTCTCCTAAAAACACACAGCCGACCGTTTACCCTTTTTCCACCATTATTGAAGCTTCCAAAACCTTCAATCACTCAAATTAATTGATTCCAAGTTGTGGGTTTCACTCATCCTTCATCTAACATCAATTAATTGTAAGTATTTTCTTTCAATTTCATCTATTTGGTTCTAGGGTTCATCCTTTCATAATTGGGGATTTTTAAAATTGAAATTGAATTAAAACCTTAATAGGAATGTGGGTTGACATGGTTATTTTACTATGATTCCTTAGGTTCATATTCATTAAGATTTCACTAAAACCCACTTGTAGAACAAATCCGAATTTAGGCTAAATGATTTTGGTTAAAAGATGGATTTGAGATGAACCCATGAACAAATAGGTAATGACATTGTTAATGCTTACCTAAAAACTTTGTTTTGAAAAACCAATGTTCTAGTCCATTGTTGATCCAACATAGTTCATATGTTCTTGGTAAATAATGGAATAGCTACATTGTGAGTATGAGAATGATACGGATTCAATCCTTTGTTTGTCAAGAAATTGATATAACACATTCTTATATTTTTTATCTTTGATTTTAATTTTCATATGAGTGATTGGAGAAATATTTTCTTGTGTTTATTTAGGTACTAATCATGCCTTCACAATACCAAAAGGATCATCAACTCACAAAAAGTATATGCCAAACCTATCCGACTTTTGTCACTCAACTCACCTTAACCACATTTTTTCCTCTCTTCAATCTCGTTGCTTTCATGAGGGTAGAGTTGTCCAAAAGGATATTGATAGGTGTGTAAACACCCATCCTTTTTACCACTTAATTACAATAATAACCGAGCCAAAACGTGTATTTTATGTCTTTTATGTCAGAATTATGCGTGGTTTGTGTTTTTGTTGTGATTTAGGACGAAATTGTGAAAAGTGGAGAAAACACGGGCATTCACGGGCTTTTATCGAAGAAAAAGACGAAAGACGAAGTCAAGAAGTCAAGAGTGCAAAAAGAACGGAAGTCCAAGACCAATTCTGAAGATTTATCGAAGAAAAAGTCAAAAGACGGAAGTTTATCAAAAGCCGAAAAACTCAAGTCTAATTTATTGAAGAATTAAAAGACGAGTTCAAAGAAATCCCGAGCCAAAAGTCATTTAAGTCCAAGATTAAAGAAGATTTAAAGGCTTAAGTACTAATGGTGCAATTAACAAAGAGATTAAGAAGGAAGGACTAAGCATGCAATTAAGGAGAAAGGAAAGAGGGGAGGAAGCTTCCTAAGCATTCCTTAATCCTCCCCTATATATAGATTAGTTCTTAATCATTTTCATTTTGTTGGCTAGAGTGACACTAGTTCTTCCACCTTTTAATTTCTTGCTCTTTAAATACATGTCAATTTAAATACTTGTCTTGCACACTTTTAATACCTTTAATTTCCAAGTAAGTCTTCTTTAATTTTCTTGTTTTAATCTCTCGTTCTACCTTTCTTTCTATTCTTTACTATTTGTTTACATGCTTATTGTCTTGCTTATTTGATTAAAGGTTATGTTTTTGTGCTTTTGATTGTTTTAGATCACTGATTTTTATAGCTTATTGTGTTTATCTTTAAGTTTATAAATTTTTTATAAAAGTTATTTTTATGTAAAAGTTTGTTTCGTAAACCTTTTTCTTTTCGTGTTTCAAAAGTCTTTAAGTTTCAGTTTATTAGCTTTTTCTTACACGGTTTTCATTCAGATTTTAGACTTGTGCTTATTTGGTTCATAGCTTATTAGTTTTGCTTATTTTAGTTTCCTTTTACTGTATTCCGATCTGACTGATCGGATAAGGGTTTCACATTCCGACAAGCACTCCTTGGCTTGGTCGGAAAAGGGTTTAAAACATTCCGATCAAAGGTAAGTGCGACATTCCGATCAGGTATAGTGACAGTATTCCGATTGGTAATTCACTCCTTATTCCGATCAGGGTTGGTTCTACATATTCCGATCTGGGGTTTTAGCTTGTTATTCCGATTAGAGAAAAGGTGACAACATTCCGATTGGGTTTTCCGATCGACATTCCGACTAGAACGGTAAGTGTATTCCGATTGGACTTTATTCCGATCTGGGGTTGTTAGGTTATTACGATCTGAAAAGGTGACATATTCCGATCTGGTGTTTTCAATCAACATTCTGACAGGTTGGGTTAGATATTCCGACGAGGTACATTCCGATCATAGTTTGATTGGAATATATTCCGATGGTAGGGGTGTTTTACTATTTTGTCTTGTTTAGTTTTTAAGTTCTCATTTTAATTCTTTGTCACATTTTAATTCTCGTCACGCTTTAAATTTAAGTCACTTAATTTCTCGTTATTTACTTTTCAAAGTTTTAAATTTTGCACCTTTCTTTTAATTAGACGTAGATTAATTTTAACGCCATTTTAATTTTACGCCTTTTACTTTAATTGTTTTGCACCTTTTTAATATACTACAACGACAAACATTTGTTTCACCAAAGAACGACTGAGTCGCACATAGAACCTAGATCAATTCGATTAGACCACTAGAACGATAACTTTTACCTGGCCAAAAGCCTTGTATCAAATGGCGCCGCTGCCGGCTCTTTTCGTGAAGATTAACGGTTTTCTGTGAGAGACGCGTTGCTTTTTGGGATCCGTTCACTTGTGAGCGTTACTTTTCTTGTATAAAAATTACAAAAAACCATAAAAATTAAAAATTTATAAAAATCCATAAAAATTAAAAATTTCAAAAATCCAAAAAGACTTTATCTTTATTGTATATATATTGTCTTTGTCTTTGGTATTGTTTTCTTTTGTCTTTGTAGGTGTATGCGTACTAGATCTTCTAATTATCAAGAGCCCGAGACTCGAGAAGATTTAAGTATGTTAGGTGTTAACAACAACAATAATCCACCGCACCTCAACAATCACAACAATGTTCTTCCACATCCCGATCTTCGGACAATGGAGGAACTTTGTCAACCTACCATGTTTGGACTAGGAGGACCGATTGCGCTGATGCAAATCAACGCTCCGGAGTTTTCATTGAAGCACCACATGATTCAGCAAGTGCAAACAAATCCTTTTATAGGAATGCCTGATGATGATGCCAACAAACACCTCGACAAGTTCATTACAATCACCCAAAGCATGAAGTTGCCTGGTGCCACAATGGATGTTCTTCGCCTACAACTCTTTCCACATACTTTATCACATCATGCCGAAAAATGGTTTGATCGTCTCCCGAAGAATTCTATTCATACTTGGGATGACATGACTCAACGCTTTTTGTCGCGCTACTTTCCACCATCCATGGTCACGAGCCTTCGCAATCAAATCAGCGGTTTCATGCAAGATCCTGATGAATCTCTTTTTGATGCTTGGGAAAGATATAATGTCTTGATTGATCATTGTCCAAACCACAACATGCTCCCTGTGACCTTAATTGATACTTTCTACAACGGATTGACTTTTCGTGATCGTGATACGATTAATGCAGCCGCCGGTGGCACATTTATGAAAAAGAGACCCGAGGAGTGTAGAGAGTTAAATGAGAACATGACTACTCACCACAAAAACTGGGATTCCTCTGCTTCTTCAAGGAACAACCCGAGAGTCAATGTCTCTTCTACTTCAGCAAACCCTGATATGACCGAACTCACCCGCATGATGACTGAAATGAGCAAAAGTATCTTGCTTCTCGCTTCAAACCAACAACAACAAGTTAAAGCGGTTGCACCTTCTTGTGAAACATGCGGCGGTCCACACTCATACACCGATTGTGCATCTACACAAGGAAATCCGGAAAATGTGTATGCAGCTTATGGTAATTATTCACCGGAAAATTACCAAGCTCGACCTCAAGGGGATAGAAATTTGCTGAGTTACCGGTCCAACAACTACCTTTCCCTCGGTTTTTCTCCTCAAAACAAAAACCCCGCCAAAAACTACACTAGAAGCAACCAAATCCCACCAAGAGCTTCTAATCCTTATCACCCACCCGCTCAACAAACCCCACCCATTAACCCCGATGTTGATGCCATCATGAGAACCCAAGGTGAGCAAATCAAGAATCTGCAGAGTCAAATTATCAATCTTAAAGGAGATATTACCAAGCAAGGAAATGAGATAAGATCCGAGCTTCGGGATAATATCCAATCCTCCTTCAGCAATCAAACAAATGATTTAAAGAATATGCTTGCTAGTTTCTTGCCCGCCGCTCAACCTTCTTCTTCGAGTTCTCTACCTTCAAACACCGTCACCAATCCGCGCGAAAATGTGAGTGCTATTACTACTCGTAGTGGAATTACCATTGTCGATCCACCGATCCCGCCCCCATCATCTACACCTCCTCCACCACCATTTATCACTACTCCTCCTACACCTAGTATTAGTGCACCATTACCGTCTCCGCCTCGTCATGACGATGTACCTAGGAAGGAACCTTCAACATCTCAACCTTTACCTGCTACACCTTCACCTTCACCACCCAAACCTAATATCCCTTATCCTTCTCGTTTAGGCAAGACCAAAATGCTAACCAAGGATGACTCTGAAGTGTCGAGCTATGTGAAGATGATCTCTCAAATGAACTTCAACATTAGCTTTCTCGAAGCACTTGTCCACATGCCGAAATTTGTCAAAGCATTCAAGGAATTGCTTAACAAGAAGGAAAGGTTGCTTGAGCTCGCCAACACACGCTTAAATGAAAATTGCTTTGCAATTATTCTTAAAGAACTTCCGGAAAAGCTTGGAGATCCCGGTCATTTTGTGTTGCCTTGCATCTTTAACAAAACCAAAGAATTTACTGCCCTTGCTGATCTCGGGGCCAGTATTAATCTTATGCCTTTGAGTGTTTGGAAAACACTATCATTACCCGACCTCACACCAACAAAGATGACTCTTGAACTTGCAAATCACACTCTCGCTTAACCCGTTGGTATTGCCGAAGATATGTTCATCAAAGTTGGCACATTTACATTCCCGGTCGATTTTGTCGTTGTTGATTATGAAACGGACCCTCGTATTCCTTTAGTACTTGGTCAGCCATTCTTGAGAACCGGACGAGCTTTAGTTGATGTGGCCGAAGGTGAGTTAATCTTAAGAGTCAGGAATGATTCACAAGTTTTCAAAATGGGGAAGCTTACAAGCAAATCCTTTGGACGAGAATCAGTGAATATGATTAATGTGCTTGATGATTTTGTCATCTACAACAATCTACTATTCGACTCTTGCATTGATAATCCACTGTTTCATGATGATGTGGATGATTGTCTCTCCAATTTGGAACCTTCTCCCATTTATGATTCTCCACCGATCTTTGATGCTTATGATGATGAGTCTAGCTCAGATTCGGATGATTTTGATGATTGTACTTCTGAGTATCCCGATCTGCCCACATACGATGATTTCGATGAGGCTGGTACTCTTTCGAGCGATTCTTCACATGATGAAGATCCTCCGCCATCACTCGATCCTACTTTGGACGATTACTCATTTGAGGAAGACTTCTCTGAATTTCTCAACACTTACTTCCCTCATGAGAGTGATGCTCCTCCTTATGATTTTGAAGATTATCATCTTGATCTACTTTGGATTTGAAGAACATTCTTTCAAAGGAGAAGAAACCGGTCGACACTAATCTCCACAGCACATATGACTTAACACCTCTTTGTCCACCTTCTGAGGACGAGGTTGTGCATCTTCTTCGCGGATCTTCTTCACACTCTGCTGAGCCTGAGTGCTATTTTCCCCTAAAGAAAAAGGTGTTCAACCCCGTTATCGATATTCTACAACCATCTCAGTATCCACCTGATGAAATAAAAGGAAAAATCTTTGGACCTTATGGAAATCTACTTGCACCACTTCACCCTTGCTTCCACCGTGCTCCATCGCTGCTTAAGGGAACATTGCCTACTCTTCTTTGGCTTGCCTTGTTCGCCTTAAGCTTGTGCTATTTGATTGACGAAAACTATGTCTTTGATCCCGGTGGATATATTTCATGCTTCTTCCTATGATGATCAAGGTCGAGTCAGGCTCACGACTCGGTTAACAAAAATCAAGCGCTTCTTGGGAGGCAACCCATGCATCTATCTTTTAGCTTTCTTTATCCTAAGTGTAGGGGAGACCCGTTGGTTTGCTATTTCCTCTCCTCTCTTAATCAGGGGTTCGCGCGCTCAATGATCCACTCTTGATGATTCTTGAAGACCCGTGATTCCGTGCTCACTTCTTCCCGGTTCTATCCTAAACTCTTTTCGATTCACTATTTTATATTTTCCCAATATTACAATAGGAATCTCTTTAGTTGTCTCTTCCTTAGCGAGATTTAAACAAAGTACACAATGTCTTAAGTGTAGGGAGTTTACTCCCACATGCTTAAAAATTGAGGACAATGTTTATGTTAAGTGTAGGGGGACTTCTATCGAAGTTAAGTGGCCTTTTCCTTGTATTTGTCCTCATTTTAACCGGAAAATCAATTTTTCGACATTTTTCAAAATTTTTGATCTATTTTGCCCTATTAGTTTTTCCCTTTGTATAGTTATCTTCCTTTCTTGCTAGAATAAATCTTTAATTAGTGGTTTTAATTTTCAAACGTTGTGAATCTTTTGACTCAACCCGAGTTTACTTATCTAAGTTACTCTAGCTAGTATCCTTAACGTGTTTAAGTCAAGTTTTGCTAGGCTTTTATATAGGGAGCTATAAAACGCGAAAGTCTTAACTCTCACGGGTTAAGAACAAGAACTTTTCGCAAGTTCCTATAATTGATCCTAGAGAGTCGTTTATCAAGGGAACTTTAAAATGCGATTTCTAAACTTGAAAAAGTCTAAGAATTTTCAAGATCCTATAGACGAATCGAAAACCCAAAACTTTGATTTAATAGGCTAAGCATCCACGAGTCTCATTCCTTGAGATTTTAAACTGTGGAGAACGAGAGATGATAGAGCCAATTATAAGTTCGGTATTCTTTCGTGAATTTATGTGAGTTAATTATAAGCCTATTCTCCCATCGCTTGCTAATAAATTTATCTGCAATAAATAAGGTTGTACGATTTGAAAAGTTACTTAGCTTCTAGCCCAAGATCGTTTAAAAGTTGCTCGGTATGGATTAGAGTTCATAGCCAAGGCATAACTTATTGAAGCGGGATGCGAAGATTGGCGAGTCCAAAAAGGTCCTAACAAGACATGAGGGCTACATTTTGTTGCTAAAGATCCAAAAGTGATGTGAAGAATCATTTATCAAAAATAAATATGAAGGATCGAGACACACGACGAAAAGCAAAAACTCCCCAAAAGTCATGGAGAAGTGTATCCGAAAAGACCCTAGCAAGGTATGAGGATAAATAGATCCAAGTCAAAAAGGAGGCGGATCGTTGTATATCAAATTCCAAAATAAAGATTGGAGAAAAATGAAGAAGTCGTGGTCCAAGTATGAATCTCTCAAAACTTCAAGTGAAGAAATTCCTATATGAAGAGAAGACCATAATTTCATGAACGTCTATCAAGGTTTGAAGTATGAAGTCGCTGCCAAATATCGGTCCGAGAAAGGTCTCAAATCGTGAAGCAAGTTATGCCAACATATGAACTTTATGAGGTCCCGAGAAGCAGTTTTAAAAGATTTTGTCCTTTAGCTAACTATTGATTAAATCGTTCACTTTATTTTCAGCCTAAATAACTATCGAAATAAGTCAAACAATGCATCCTCGTGATCATTCAAGACAACAATAAAATATAAGAGATACCCCTAGGAATAAGGGAGTCTAAGTGAATAATTGGCCCACATGAGTTCGTGTTAGTTTGCTAACTTATAATAACAATGATCTCGTTTTTAAGCTTGGTTTGGAGAAAGTGAAAACTTGAGGATGATGATTATTCATGGCATTTCCAAAACCGAAGGTATGTTTTTGATTTCCTTACTTTGAATGTTTATAATTTTCTATCTCTTTAATAAAGGCCAACGTGGATTGATTATGATGAAAAATGTAATCTTGCTTTGTAACTAATGCATTGCATATGGACATTGTAATGGTCAAGTGTAGGGGATTTGATAGGTGTTTAAACAGTCATCCTTTTTACCACTTAATTACAATAATAACCGAGCCAAAACGTGTATTTTATGTCTTTTATGTCGGATATGCGTGGTTTGTGTTTTTGTTGTGATTTAGGATGAAATTATGAAAAGTGGAGAAAACACGGGCATTCTCGGGCTTTTATCGAAGAAAAAGACGAAAGACGAAGTCAAGAAGTCAAGAGTGCAAAAAGAACGGAAGTCCAAGACCAATTCTTAAGATTTATCGAAGAAAAAGTCAAAGACGGAAGTTTATCAAAAGCCAAAAAACTCATGTCTAATTTATTGAAGAATTAAAAGACGAGTTCAAAGAAATCTCGAGCCAAAAGTCATTTAAGTCCAAGATTAAAGAAGATTTAAAGGCTTAAGGACTAATGGTGCAATTAACAAAGAGATTAAGAAGGAAGGACTAAGCATGCAATTAAGGAGAAAGGAAAGAGGGGAGGAAGCTTCCTAAGCATTCCTTAATCCTCCCCTATATATAGATTAGTTCTTAATCATTTTCATTTTGTTGGCTAGAGTGACACTAGTTCTTCCACCTTTTAATTTCTTGCTCTTTAAATACATGTCAATTTAAATACTTGTCTTGCACACTTTTAATACCATTAATTTCCAAGTAAGTGTTCTTTAATTTTCTTGTTTTAATCTCTCATTCTACCTTTCTTTCTATTCTTTACTATTTGTTTACATGCGTATTGTCTTGCTTATTTGATTAAAGATTATGTTTTTGTGCTTTTGATTGTTTTAGATCATTGAATTTTATAGCTTATTGTGTTTATCTTTAAGTTTATAAAGTTTTTATAAAAGTTATTTTTATATAAAAGTTTGTTTCGTAAACCTTTTTCTTTTCGTATTTCAAAAGTCTTTAAGTTTCAGTTTATTAGCTTTTTCTTACACGGTTTTCATTAGGATTTTAGACTTGTGCTTATTTGGTTTATAGCTTATTAGTAATGCTTATTTTAGTTTCCTTTTACTGTATTCCGATCTGACTGATCGGATAAGGGTTTCACATTCCGACCAGCGCTCCTTGGCTTGGTCGGAAAAGGGTTTAAAACATTCCGATCAAAGGTAAGTGCGACATTCCGATCAGGTATAGTGACAGTATTCCGATTGGTAATTCACTCCTTATTCCGATCAGGGTTGGTTCTACATATTCCGATCTGGGGTTTTAGCTTTGTTATTCCAATCAGAGAAAAGGTGACAACATTCCGATTGGGTTTTCCGATCGACATTCCGACCAGAACGGTAAGTGTATTCCGATTGTACTTTATTCCTGTTGAGTCCAAGGATCTAGACTCATCTGGGATATCATGATCATGATTGTAATAAGCACAGCAGAATCATAATAAACACAATAATAACCAAGAACAAGGCTTTCATTAATAAATGATTACTATTAATAAGCTTACTAATAAGCTGACTACTAATAAGCTACTAGTCCTGGCGCCTTATAAGCTTGACGCCAGGAGGAACACACACACACCTATGGTTTACATTCATTATGAATGAGTGAATAACAACCAAGGTGCCTACCATCTTTATATAATAGAGGGACTAGGGTTACATCACAACCCTAGCTTACTATCTAAGCTAATATATTACTACTAGGTCCTTCATCTTGTTTTGTCATATCAACTCAAGATCTCTAAGTCCCAACAATCTTCCCCTAGTTGATTTGACAAAACCAGTAAGCACAAGCTTCCCCTGAAGCTAATATAGATGAAGGCTAAGCTTCCCCTCGATCCATGCATTCTTCCCCTTTTTGTCACATCAACTCAAAAGCGATCGTCTTCCCCTTAAGAAATGCACGGCAAATCCAGTAGGCTCCATGGAGAGATCACTGATGAAGAAAATCAAGTATAACAAATTTGATGAAGAAGTGGAATCTCCCAAACTTGTGTCTTATGTCTTGCACTAACCACGTGACGTCGAGCTTGAACAAAATCCTCAAATAAATGAGACACTGAGCACAATAACGTAACCCCTTCAAGTGATAGCAAATGTACGCATAGAGCAAGGTATCTTAAAAAGCTGCTACTCCTTTTAAGATATGAATAGATCGTACCCCTTCGCTAGATGTGTCAAGTCTTCGTCACCATAAAAACCAAGCAAGTTATCGTAAAAGGTGCTCCTTTCTGATACAAGATTTTTGTATAGGGGTTCTAGATTTCTCTCGGAATCTCCTCGAATTGATCACGGTTCTAAGTGGAATGATTGTTCTTGGTGACAAATAGGGGGTTTGGTTTGTTTATCTAATTTAAAATAATAGCAAATAAATGTAAGTGGCGTTGAATAAATTATAAGCTTTGAAAGATTAAACTAGATTGACAAGTTAAAAGTAAATGCTTGAAAACGTAAAGAAAAGATTAGACAAATACTTTGAAAACTTATATGAACTAATACTTAAAAACTTCTTCTATCGGAATATTGAAAATTATTTCTATCGGAATGCCTCAAAGTCAAAAGCATCGGAATGTAACAAGTACGATCCATCGGAATGCCAAGGTAAAGTCCATCGGAATGTCCATGATAGTCTCCATCGGAATACTCAAAAACAAAGCTGTCGCAATGATGGCTGTCGGAATGAAGTCGGTCGGAATGTAGCTATCGGAAAGTTCTAGATTGGAATGTGGTAAATAAAAATTGGCCAGAGTTTCGACTTAAAAAGGACCTTAGTCCCGTCAGAATGTGCGATCGCAATAAGCGATCGCAATCCAGATCGGAATAAGGGGGATTTACAACCGATCGCAAAGTAAAACCACAAAGGGTTATTGCGATCAAAATAAGTACCCGTCGAAATGTTTGTAACCCTGATATTGCGATGGAAGGAATGCAGTTCCGAAATTGGTGGCAACTTAAAAAACTAAATAAGCAAAATCAATAAGCTAAGTAATCCGAAGCTTAAATAACTTAAAAAGCTTAAATTCGACGACTTGTAAAACGTAAACAATTATAAACCGTATGAAATGAACTTAAAAATGATTAAAACATTTGTGAAATCCGAAAAGTAATAAACTAAACTTGAAATAAGCTAATAAGCATTAAGAGCTTATAGCCTATACACGTAAGAGCTTAACAAGTAGTAGAAAGATTACCCTTTCAACCTTTAAACACCAAACGAGGTCAATCCGTATGGATTATGGATTTCGGATCAAAAGCAAAGTAAAACCAAGAAATGAAGAAGAAGATTAATGAACTTAAAAGCTTAACTTTAATAAGATTAATGAAATCCAAAGTACAAAGATTAAAGAAAGCTTAAATTTAAAAGGTGAAAACAAAGAAAAAGTTTAGTGAGAGAAAGTTTGGAACTTTCTCTCTCTAAAACTAGAAAAAATGAAAAAACTAAAGAGTTAACTAAGTGCTCTCAATTTGTGAAGTAGAATCATATATATAGGTGTGTGATGTGGGCTTTGTGAATGGGCTTTTGTTTGGGCTTCTTTTCTTCTTCCTTCTTTAGTCTTTACGTTTCTTTCAAATTAACGTTTCTGACTTTGGATTTTGAGAAGTGCCGATGAATAATTCCAACTCGTCTTATAATCTTTTGTTTAATAGACTCGAGTTCTTCGACATATATGAATCTTCCATCTTTGGCTCTATTCTTCGATAAATCTTTAAATAGGCACAATGACTTCAAATCTTTTGCATCTCTTGGACAATAGACTTCGTCTTGAGTCTTTTTCTTCGATAAAACCCGTGCAATCCCATGTTTTCTTCAGTATTCATCCGGTTTACTCTGAAAACACAATAAACACAAAAACCACGCATAATTCCAAACAAATGATATTAAATACGTGTTTTGGTCTTGTTTTAGCCAGAAATAAGTGGTAAAAGGATGGGTGTTTTCACACCTATCAAATCCCCTACACTTAACCATTGTCATGCCCTCATGCAATGCTTAGTGATAAAGTAAATGTACACTTTTCTCATAATCAATCAACCTTGGCCTTATTAACATACTACTAAACAAAATTTAAAGTACTACGAGAAATTAAAATTCTAAAGTAAACAAAAGGATAGAAAACCATTTTCACTTGAAAATAGCTATATGGAAATAACTTGCAAAGAGATCAAGGACTTACATTAGGGCTTCGGTGCTGCGAAGATTTATCACCCTCAAGTTTCACGTTCCCCAAACTAAGCTTAAAAACGAGATCATTGTTATTATAAGTTAGCATATCAAACACTTACACACATGGCTTAATTAAATGCTTAAACTCCCTTATTCCTAGAGGTATCTCTTATATTTTATTTATGTCTTAGAATGATCATGAAGATGCATTTTTGGACTTATTTCGATAGTTTATTTAGGCTGAAAGCAAAGTAGGACGATTTGATCAATAGTTAGCTAAAGGACAATATATCTTAAAACTGCTTCTCGGGATATCAAAAAGTTCATATCTTGGCATAACTTGGTTCACGATTAGAGACCTTTCTCGGGCCGATATTTGGCATGTACTTCATACTTCATATCTTGAGAGACGTTCTTGAGATAATGGTCTTCTCATCGTTATAGAGTTTCTTCACTTGGAGACTTTTGAGGGGTACTCCAACTTTGTTGACCACGACTTCATGATTATTTCTTCAATCTCTAATTGTGATTTTGAGATACAACGATCCGTCTCCTTTTCGGACTTGGATCTATTTATCCTCATACCTTGTTAGGGTCTTTTCGGATAGACTTCTCCATGATCTTTATGGGAGTTGATTGCTTTTCGTCGTGAGTCTTGATCCTTCATATTGATTTTGGGAATAATGCTTTTCACATCACTTTGGATCTTCAGCAATAAAATGGAATCCTCATGCCTTGTTAGGGCCTTTTCGGACTCGCCAATCTTCGCGCCCCGCTTCATAAGTTATGCCTTGGCTATGAACTCTTATCATTACCGAGAACTTTTAAACGATCTTTGGCTAGAAGCTAAGTAACTTTTCAAATCGTACGACCTTACTTATTGCAGATAAATTATTAGCAAGTGATGGGAGAATAGGCAGATAATTACACCAACTGAGCTTGCGCAAGAATACCGACTTATAATTGACTCTATCATTTCTCGTTCTCCTCAATTTAAAATCTCAAGTAATGAGACTCGTGGATACTTAGCCTAATAAACCAATTAAGGTTTACCTGGTTAAGGATACTAGCTAGAATAAACTTGAATAAGTCTATTCGGGTTGAGTCAAAATAATCGCAACGGGCCTAATATGTCAAAGATTTCAAAACTAGCTACACCACTTTATTAATATTTATGACTTTATTTGCGGCATATATACATATGAAAGCAACGATAAAAATTTAAAAATTACGACTAAATGGCCAAAGTTAATAAAAAATTTAAAAAATGTTGAAATAGATGATTTTCCGGTTAAATGAAGGCATTTTCATGGAAAAGTCCACTTAAAATTTTGATAGAAGTCCCCGCTACACTTAAGATAAACATTTTCCTCAATGTTTAAGCATGTGGGAAAAGTCTCCCCTACACTTATGACATTATGCACGTTGGTTAAATCAAGCTAAGGAAGAGACGACTAAAGTGATCAATTTCAAATGTGAGTATGAAGAAAATTGAATCACTATAATTGAGAGATAGAACCGGATTTCGGATAACACGGGAGCACGGTTTTTCAGAGAATCCAAGAGTGCACTTATCCCTGTAATCACATCACCACACAAATACAAACACCAATAGAGGTCCCCCTACACTTAGGAGGTTAAAACAAAAAAAGATAGATACTCGGGTTGCCTCCCGAGGAGCGCTTGTTTTTTATAACTGAGTCACGAGCCTGACTCGACCCAAAATTAGTTCATGGGGAACTTGGTGAGGGATGGAATCATCTCATGAGAGATGTCCTCACCAAAGTACAACTTCACTCGTTGGCCATTCACCTTAAAATTCGGTCCATTAGGTTGAGCGAGCTCGAGAGTACCATATGGAAAAATTTGGGCAATGGTGAATGGGCTGGACCAACGAGATTTCAGCTTGCCCGAAAAGATTTTCAACCGAGAGTTAAAGAGTAAAACTTTGTCTCCAACTTGGAACTCTCGGTTCTTAATCTTGGAGTCGTGAATGTGCTTAGTCTTTTCCTTATAGATCAAAGAATTTTCATAAGCCTCATTCCGGAGTTCATTCAGCTCATTGAGTTGGATCTTGCGTAGGTCACCGGCTTTGTTGATATCGAAATTAGCCTACTTCAAGGCCCAGTAAGCCTTGTGCTCCAACTCAATGAGGAGGTGGCACGCTTTCCCGTACACGAGACGATATGGTGTACAACCAATCGGAGTCTTGTATGCGGTACGGAAAGCCCACAGAGCATCATCAAGTTTATCGGCCCATGAGGCACGATGCTCTCCCATGGTTCTTTCAAGAATTCGCTTTAATCCTCGGTTAGAGATTTCAGCCTGGCCATTAGTTTGTAGGTGGTAGGCGGTGGAAAGACGATGATTTACACCATACTTAGCCATGACTCTTGCGAATTGGTCATTGCAAAAATGAGTCCAACGATCATTAATAATGGCACGAGGCACACCGAATCTAGCGAATAGCGATTTCAAAAAGTTACAAACCACCCTTACGTCATTAGTAGGTAAAGCTTTGGCTTCAACCCACTTTGAAACGTAGTCAACGGCTACAAGGATGTATTTGTTTCCTTTAGATGAAGGGAATGGCCCCATAAAGTCGATACCCCAAACATCAAAGATTTCACATTCTTGTATGAAATTTTGAGGCATCTCATCTTTATGTGTGATCTTGCCTTGTTTTTGGCAAGCATCACAACGTTTAACCATATCGTGAGCGTCACGATAGATGGTGGGCTAATAAAATCCCGAGTCAAACACTTTTTTGGCGGTGTAGTTGGGACCAAAGTGACCACCGATGGGTCCTTAGTGGCAAGCGTTAAGGATTTCTAAAGCTGTCGGTCCATCAACACATCGGCGAATAATCAAATCAGCACATTGTTTGAAAAGATACGGGTCATCCCAAAAGTAAGTCTTAATGTCTTTGAAGAACTTCTTCTTTTGTTGGGATGTTAGCCCGTCAACGAGAATTCCACCCGCCAAGTAGTTTGCAATGTCCGCAAACCACGGGGTTTCATCAGAAGTCGAGTTGATAGACATTAAGGTCTCAAGGGGAAAAGAATCATTGATCTCTTTGTTCGGATGATCCCCTGGTAAGGATCCTCAAGTCTACTGAGATGATCCGCGGCTAGGTTTTCAGCTCCTTTTTTATCGCGAATTTCGATTTTAAATTCTTGGAGAAGCAAAACCCAATGGAGAAGCCTTGGTTTGGAATCTTGTTTAGTTAACAAGTACTTCAACGCGGAATGATCGGTGTAAACGATTGTGGTGGAAAGGACAAGATAGGGGCGGAACTTTTCAAAAGTATAGACAACAGCTAAAAGCTCTTTTTCGGTTGTCGTATAATGCAATTGTGCCCCCGTCATTGTCTTGCTAGCATAGTGGATTGGTTGGAAGTGTTTATTCACTCTTTGGCCCAAAACCGCACCAATAGCATAGTCACTAGCATCGCATATCAACTCAAAGGGAAGCTCCCAAATAGGGGTAACCAAGACGGGTGCCTTAGTTAGCTTATCCTTAAGCGAGTTGAAGGCTTCAAGACACTCTGTGGAAAAGATAAAAGGAGTATCTTTCTCCAAGAGGTGGGTCATCGGGCGAGCGATTTGAGAAAAATCTTTGATGAATCGACGGTAGAAGCCCGCATGACCAAGGAAACTTCTCACACCCTTCACGGTTGAAGGTGGAGGCAACTTAGCGATAACATCGACTTTAGCACGGTCTACTTCAAGACCGGCTTTGGAGATCTTGTGTCCTAGAACGATGCCCTCTTTTACCATGAAATGGCATTTTTCCCAATTAAGAACAAGGCGAGTGTCTTCACACCGCTTAAGCAGACGTTCTAAATTGGCAAGGCAAGCAGAGAAAGAATCGCCATAGACCGAGAAATCATCCATGAATACTTCCATAGTGTCTTCCACCATGTCATGGAAGATAGCCATCATACACCTTTGGAACGTCCCAGGTGCATTACATAAACCAAAAGGCATGCGTTTGTAAGCAAATGTTCCGTAGGGGCAGGTGAATGTGGTCTTTTCTTGGTCCTTGGGATCGATGGGAATTTTAAAATACCCGGAGAAACCGTCTAAGAAGCAGTAATAATCATTACCCGCAAGACGCTCGAGCATTTGATCCATGAAAGGAAGAGGAAAGTGATCTTTTCTCGTGGCATCATTGAGCTTGCGATAATCAATACAAACTCTCCACCCAGTAACGAGACGAGTGGGAATCAACTCGTTGTGTTCATTGTAAACAACGGTTATTCCGCCCTTCTTGGGCACACAATGGACGGGACTTACCCACGGCGAATCCGAAATAGGGTAGATCAAGCCGGCATCTAGAAGTTTGATAACCTCTGGTTTGATGACGTCATGAATTCGATGATTAACCCTTCTTGGCTCTGGATTGCGGGTTTGAAGTCATCTTCCATGAGAATCTTATGAGTACAAAAGTTCGGATCAATTCCACGGATGTCGGAAATTTTCCAAGCAATTACCTTCTTATGATCTTTAAGCACAGCGATGAGGCGAGATTTTTCTTCTTCTTTCAAGTCCTTCGTGATGATGACGGGCGACTTCTTCTCTTCTTCAAGAAACACGTACTCGAGATGGGGCGGCAACTCCTTAAGTTCTAAATCCGGAGGATTTTCGATGGGAGGCGTTTTCAAAGTCGGAGCATCGATAGCAATAACCGTGGGAGATGGTGGAGAAAGATTGTCTTCTTTAAGAAGGTTCTCAGTAAGGCGGAGATCTTCATCCCAATTGGTGGTAGAATCATCATTAGCTAAGTTCACATCTCACATGGTGGCTTCCAAATCTTTCTAAAGGAAATCACTTTCTCCAAATACAGATAATGATGAATCGATAGAGGAAACGGTCTCAACATTAGGAAGAGAAATAGGAATACTTTTACAAGCATCTTTGAAGTGTTCTTCACAAGCCTCATCAAGAACGTCAATAAAATTAACACTCTCGTTAGAATAAGGCTGTTTAGAAAGCTTTCCCATGTTGAAGACGATTTTATCGTCACCCACTCTCATGATAAGCTCACCGGCTTCAACACCGATGAGAGTGCGACCGGTCCTCAGGAATGGACGACCAACGATCAATGGCACACGAGGGTCCATATCGTAGTCAACAACGACGAAATCGGCAGGAAAAGTGAATTTGTCGACTCCTACAAAGACGTCTTCGGCTATCCCCACTGGATAAGCAACCGTACGGTTAGCTAATTCCAAAGTCATTTTGGTGGGGACTAGCTCAGGGAGAGATAATTGCTTCCAAACGCTTAGAGGCATTAGATTAATACTGGCACCTAGATCAGCTAGGGCCATGCAATTCTCTACTCCCTGGAAGTTACAAGGGATTAAGAAACGACTCGGATCACCAAGCTTGGTTGGCAATTTCCTTAAGAGCACTGTAGAGCAATTCTCATTAAGTTGGGTGTTAGCAATATCAAGAAGCTTCTCCTTGTCGCTAAGAAGATCTTTGAACATTTTCGCGTATTTGGGCATGTGAGCGAGAGCCTCAACGAAGGAGATGTTGAAATTCAATTGTTTAAACATTTTTCGAAAGTTTGAAACTTGAATATCATCCTTGCTTTTGAGCTTCTCTTTCCTCAACCTTGAGGGATAAGGTATATCGGAAGAAGAGGAAGGCTTTGGGATCGAAGGATCACTCACATCCTTGGGTGGAGGAGGGGTAGAAGTAAGAGGCGGAGAAATTGGGGAAGTAGAAGGATGAGGAATAGGAGCAGGTGACTCGTTCTCCTTAGTCACAATCACCGGTGGAGGTATAGGAAGCTCGGGTTCCTTGGTACCTTTGCCACTACGAGTGGTGATTGCTTTCATCTCCCCTCTTGGATTCGCAACGGTGTTACTCGGAAGAGTACCCGAAGAAGAGGGTTGATTACATTGGAAGAAACTAGCCATCATGTTCTTTAAGTCATTCGTTTGACTATCCAAAGTGTTTCTCATATCAGCTCTCAGATCGTTCCCTTGTTTCACCAGGTCTGCTTTCAAGTTGAGCACTTCCCGTTGGAGATTGTCCACGATCACATCATTAGTCCTCATGTAGGTTCCAATGTCTTGGTGTAATGTGGTGGGTTGGTTGGGAGGAGCATTGTATGCGGGTGGTTGATAAGCAGGTTGCTGGTAAACTTGGTTGTTTCGTTGAGGTGGATATGGTTGTTTGTGAGGTGGTATGTATGGTGTACGAGGTTGTTGTTTTTGTTGAGGAGGGCGATTGAGGTTTTGTTGTTGGTTTGGGTTATTAGGAGGAAAACCGGGTGGTGAGAGATAGTTGTTTGAGCGGTAGCTAAGCAAGTTGCGGTCACCTTGAGGACGAGCTTGGTAAGCGGGTTGAGGATAGGTACCGTATGCTGCATTCACATTCTCAGAAGGGTAGTCTTGGGTGGCGGTACAAGTGGTGTAAGAGTGAGGACCCCCGCATATCTCACATGGTTGGCTAACAACATTGACTTGAGCATCTTTAGTGTTTTTAGCGTTGATGTTGTTGGTTTTGTTGGCGGTAGGGGTAGCAAGCGATTCAAGAAGCGCAGTGATTTTGTCAAGTCGCTTATCGCTGTCACTAGTACTAGCACTAGCGACATTGGTCCGAACACTCTTGGTTTGCACATGAGACTTATTCTCAATGATATCCCAAGCAGCATTGGCAGTCTTAGCCAAAAGATTACCCCCCGAGGCACTATTTAGTGAATCTTGGTCATTCATGCTTAAACCATTATAAAAAGTGTTAATTTGGTGCACTTTGGTAAAACCATGTTGTGGGCATTTTCTTAAAAGATCTTTGAAACGATCTCAAGATTCACTAAAAGAATCATCGTACTTTTGTTCAAAATTGATAATTTCATTCCGCAAAGCGGTAGTACGAGAGGGTGGGAAAAAATAGTTGATAAATTTGGTCTCCAAATCCGTCCACGTAAGAATACTCTGTGGCGGTTCCTTAGCAAGCCAATGTCGGGCTTGTCCCTCTAAAGAAAAGGGAAAAAGTTGTAAACGGATTACCTCTTATGGAACACCATTGAATTTGACCGTATTCGTGAGTTGTAGGAATCTCTTGATGTGGTCATGTGGATCATCAATGGTACGCCCCAAGAATGGTTGAGCAGAGACCATCTGGATAAAGCCGTATTTGAGCTCAAAGTTGTTGGCTGCAATCGCGGGTATGACAATTGGATCATTGTTGCCGTCTACATGTGCTTGCAGAAGTTCAATCATCGGGCGATTGTCTGGTAGAGGCTCATTGTTGTTGTTATTATTGTTGTTGAAAGGAGGATTGTTATTGTTGTTGTTGTTTTGAGGTGGGTTATTGTTGTTTTTTTGTACACCGGCCATGTCTAAGTCTTAGAGAGGCTCGGGCTCTTGGTAAGACGTGGATCGTGTACGCATGCTCCTGCAAAAGAACTAACAAGGCAAAAACAAAGCAAAAATATTTTTGGTTTTTATGTTTTTTATGTTTTTTAGTTTTTAGGATTTGGAAATTTTATATTTTTTTGTGTTTTTGAAAATGTTTATGAACAAGTAACGTTCACGGGGAACGGATCCAAAATCCAAGTTCTCACAAAAAACTGTTGATCTTAACGAGAAGAGCCGGCAGCGGCGCCATTTGATACAAGATTTTTGTATAGGGGTTCTAGATTTCTCTCGGAATCTCCTCGAATTGATCACGGTCTAAGTGGAATGATTGTTCTTGGTGACAAATAGGTGGTTTGGTTTGTTTATCTAATTTAAAATAATAGCAAATAAATGTAAGTGGCGTTGAATAAATTATAAGCTTTGAAAGATTAAACTAGATTGACAAGTTAAAAGTAAATGCTTGAAAACGTAAAGAAAAGATTAGACAAATACTTTGAAAACATAATTGAACTAATACTTAAAAACTTCTTCTATTGGAATATTGAAAATTATTTCTATCGGACTGCCTCAAAGTCAAAAGCATCGGAATGTAACAAGTACGATCCATCGGAATGCCAAGGTAAAGTCCATCGGAATGTCCATGATAGTCTCCATCAGAATACTCAAAAACAAAGTTGTCGCAATGATGGCTGTCGGAATGAAGTCGGTCGGAATGTAGCTATTGGAAAGTTCTAGATCGGAATGTTGTAAATAAAAATTGGCCAGAGTTTCGACTTAAAAAGTACCTTAGTCCCGTCGGAATGTGCGATCGCAATAAGCGATCGCAATCCAGATCGGAATAAGGGGGAATTACAACCGATCGCAAAGTAAAACCACAAAGGGTTATTGCGATCAAAATAAGTACCCGTCGGAATGTTTGTAACCCTGATATTGCGATGGAAGGAATGCAGTTCTGAAATTGGTGGCAACTTAAAAAACTAAATAAGCAAAATCAATAAGCTAAGTAATCCGAAGCTTAAATAACTTAAAAAGCTTAAATTCGACGACTTGTAAAACGTAAACAATTATAAACCGTATGAAATGAACTTAAAAATGATTAAAACCTTTGTGAAATCCGAAAAGTAATAAACTAAACTTGAAATAAGCTAATAAGCATTAAGAGCTTATAGCCTATACACGTAAGAGCTTAACAAGTAGTAGAAAGATTACCCTTTCAACCTTTAAACACCAAACGAGGTTAATCCCTATGGATTATGGATTTCGGATCAAAAGCAAAGTAAAACCAAGAAATGAAGAAGAAGATTAATGAACTTAAAAGCTTAACTTGAATAAGATTAATGAAATCCAAAGTACAAAGATTAAAGAAAGCTTAAATTTAAAAGGTGAAAACAAAGAAAAAGTTTAGTGAGAGAAAGTTTGGAACTTTCTCTCTCTAAAACTAGAAAAATGAAAAAACTAAAGAATTAACTAAGTACTCTCAATTTGTGAAGTAGAATCATATATATAGGCGTGTGATGTGGGCTTTGTGAATGGGCTTTTGTTTAGGCTTCTTTTCTTCTTCCTTCTTTAGTCTTTACGTTTCTTTCAAATTAACGTTTCTGACTTTGGATTTTGAGAAGTGCCGGTGAATAATTCCAACTCGTCTTATAATCTTTTGTTTAATAGACTCGAGTTCTTTGACATATATGAATCTTCCATCTTTGGCTCTATTCTTCGATAAATCTTTAAATAGGCACAATGACTTCAAATCTTTTGCATCTCTTGGACAATAGACTTCGTCTTGAGTCTTTTTCTTCGATAAAACCCGTGCAATCCCATGTTTTCTTCAATATTCATCCGGTTTACTCTGAAAACACAATAAACACAAAAACCACGCATAATTCCAAACAAATGATATTAAATACATGTTTTGGTCTTGTTTTAGCCAGAAATAAGTGGTAAAAGGATGGGTGTTTTCACACCTATCACTTTCCTTTTAAGATATGATAAGAACACAAAACCTGTGAAAATCCACTACAACATAAAATAAGTGATAATTAAATGTCTTCTTCAATGAATCACCCCAACGAAATGATGATGGCTGAGAACTTCTCCTCCAGTAACAGTAGTGACATCAGACTAGTCACTAAATCAGAGTAGTATCAATCTTACTTGACTAGAAGGAACCAAAACCGGCAAAAGAAAAGTTAGTATACAACAAGCCAGCAGGAACCAGAAGAAAGGCAGCAATAACAGACACCTACCAGTAGGAACAAACCAATAGGAACAAACCAGTGGTACGGACCATTAAGAACCGACTAGTAGAAACCGACCAATAGGAGCCAATGATTCAACCAGGAGGAACCATCGAATATTACTAGGAGGAACCGAGAACACAACCAACATGAATATATATGACCCGTAGGAACCATAGCACACCAGTAGAAACAACAGAACCTACTAGTAGCCTCTTAAAACCCCTTTTTTTATTTTTTTTTATTTTTTTATTATTATTTTTTTTAACCAACCGTCACCACACTATCGCTGAAGCTGTTGCCGTTACAAATATTGAGCAATACTTGAATAATATCGACAGTTATTAAAAGATTTTTCCTTACCAAAAATATCAGCCAAATTAAACATGTCTCCTTTTGTGACACGTCTCCTTTTGTGATAAGTCTCACGCTATTTAAGGAATGAGAATTCTTCAAACATCCACACATGTTTGACCTCCTAAAAATCATCCAATTCCATATCTCCCTTTATTTTGCTGTCATAATGTGAATATATGAAGAAATAACAATGCATGATTCTTTCATGTGAATTAAGCATCCTTAATAGTCGCACTATAATCACCATACGTGACTAATACCCATAATCGGATAACGACCAAAAATACACACATAAATCAACATCAGAAAGAAAGAGTGTATATGGGATAACCAAAATCCCTAAAAATCAGCACCAAGGACCTTTTGGCTTTTATTTCTCCACATGTGTTGACGTATTCTCAACAAATCAGGACCAAATAATGAGTACTCATAAATCTCTCACAATATTAAAATGTGATGCGTAGTACTTGTTTCCTTGTGCTTTGAACCACAACAGCAAACGTCCAAACCCCTTAAATACTTGCAGACTGATAGGTGTGTAAACACCCATCCTTTTACCACTTAATTCTGGCTAAAACGAGACCAAAACACGTATTTAATATCATTTGTTTGGAATTATGCGTGGTTTTTTGTGTTTATTGTGTTTTCAGAGCCAACCGGATGAATATTAAATAAAACATGGGATTGCACGGGTTTTACTGAAGAAAAAGACTCAAGATAAAGTCTATTGTCCAAGAGATGCAAAAGATTTGAAGTCACTGGGCCTATTCAAAGATTTATCGAAGAAATGGACCAAATATTGAAGATTTACATAAGTCGAAGAAACTCAAGTCTATTAAACGAAGAAATTAAAAGACGAGTTGAATTTAATCGACAACAAATCCCGAATCAGAATCGAAAAGGTCAACTTTTCTGAAAAGACGAGAAGACAAGAAGAACGGGAGAAAGCCCACTCACCAACCAAAAGACAAGGCTATATAAAGCCCACACCTCACACACTTAGTGCGAGTTTTTAGTTTTTCCTCTCCTCCCCTTTTTTCTCCCTTTTAGTTCGTATCATCACCAACACCACTAGGGTGTTTGGTGATCTTGATCTTTGATTTTTAATCTTGTAATTTTAATTCTTGTTTTGTGATTGTTACAACAGTAATCATCAATACAATTTCTTGTTTAATCTTTCCATTTCATCTTGTTCATCATCATCTTTTATTTCAAGTTTTCAAGTTTTTATTTGATTGATTTGATCTTCAAAAGTTGTTGGGTTTTGTGTTTTTGTTGATGGGATTTGTAGTTTATGGTTAGTAGATGCTTTGTGATTAGTTTATTTAAGTTTTTGGTGAAAAACTTGGTGATTTTTGGATCAAAATTGGTTTCCTTGTTCTTCGGGTAAACGACTGTTTTTATGTTCCCAGGTTCCGGATGAACTTTTCCTTCATTCGGAACTTTTTCCTTCATTCGGAACTTTTTCCTTCATTCGGAACTTTTTCCTTCATTCGGAACATTTTCCTTCATTCGGAACTTTTTCCTTCATTCGGAACTTTTTCCTTCATTCGGAACTTTTTCCTTCATTCGGAACTTTTTCCTTCATTCGAAACATTTTCCTTCATCCGGAACTTTTTCCTTCATTCGGAACTTTTTCCTTCATTCGGAACTTTTTCCTTCACTCGGAACTTTTTCCTTCATTCGGAACTTTTTCCTTCATTCGGAACTTTTTCCTTCATTCGGAACTTTTTCCTTAATTCGGAACTTTTTCCTTCATTCGGAACTTTTTCCTTCATTCGGAACTTTTTCCTTCATTCGGAACTTTTTCCTTCATTCGGAACTTTTTCCTTCATTCGGAACTTTTTCCTTCATTCGGAACTTTTTCCTTCATTCGGAACTTTTTCCTTCATTCGGAACTTTTTCCTTCATTCGGAACTTTTCCTTCATTCGGAACTTTTTCCTTCATTCGGAACTTTTCCTTCATTCGGAACTTTTTCCTTCATTCGGAACTTTTCCTTCATTCAGAACTTTTTCCTTCATTCAGAACTTTTTCCTTCATTCAGAACTTTTTCCTTCATTCAAAACTTTTTCCTTCATTCAGAACTTTTTCCTTCATTCAGAACTTTTTCCTTCATTCAGAACTTTTTTTTCCTTCATTCAAATTTTTTTTTTTTATTAGTTATTTTTGGCTTATTTTCTCTATTGCCATGCATTTGATCTTTTTTAGTAGCATAGAAAATCACAACCCTTTTTGTACCAAGAACAACTATTCCACTTTGAGCTGTAATCAATTCGAGAGGATACCGAGATTTAATCTGAACCCATACAAAATCATTGAATCAAATGGCGCCGCTGCCGGCTCTTCTCGTTAAGATCAAAAGTTTTTTGTGAGAACTTGGATTTTGGGATCCGTTCCCCGTGAACGTTACCTTTTTCATAAAATTTTCAAAAACAACTAAAAAAAAATATAAAAAAATATAAAAATTTTCAAAAAATCCTAAAAAGTAAAAAAAAAACATAAAAAACCAAAAATATTTTTGCTTTGTTTTTCTTTGTTCGTTCTTTTGCAGGTGTATGCGCACTCGATCCACGTCTTATCAAGAGCCCGAGCCTCTCGATCACTTAGACATGGCCGGTGTACCACCTCCAAATAATAATAACAACAACAACCCACCTTTCAACAACATGAATAATAACAACAACAATGAGCCTCAACCGGATAATCGCCCGATGATTGAACTGCTGCAAGCTCATGTAGACGGCAACACTGATCCAATTGTCATACCTCCAATTGCCGCCAACAACTTTGAGCTAAAATCAGGCTTTATCCAGATGGTCTCCGCTCAACCATTCTTGGGACGTACCATTGATGACCCACATGACCATATCAAGAGATTCTTGCAACTCACCAACACGGTCAAGTTCAATGGTGTTCCACAAGAGGTTATAAGGTTACAACTTTTTCCCTTTTCTTTAGAGGGACAAGCCCGGCATTGGCTTGCTAAGGAACCGCCACAGAGTATTCTCTCGTGGACGGATTTGGAAACAAAGTTTATCAATTACTTTTTCCCACCCTCTCGTACTACCGCTTTGCGGAATGAAATCATAAATTTTGAACAAAAGTACGATGAGTCGTTCAGTGAATCTTGGGATCGTTTTAAAGATCTTTTAAGAAAATGCCCACAACATGGTTTTACCAAAGTACATCAAATTAATACTTTTTACAATGGTTTAAGCATGAGTGACCAAGATTCACTAAACAGTGCCTCGGGGGGTAATCTTTTGGCTAAGACTTCCAATGCTGCTTGGGACATCATTGAGAATAAATCTCGTGTGCAAACCACGAGTGTTCGGACCAATGTCGCTAGTGCTAGCACTAGTGACAGCGACGAGCGACTAGACAAAATCACTACGCTTCTTGAATCACTTGTCACCCACACCGTCAGCAACAAAAACAGCAACAACGCTAAAAACGCTCAAGTCAATGTTGTTAGCCAACCTTGTGAGATATGTGGTGGTCCTCACTCTTACACCACTTGTACTGCCACCCAAGACTACCCTGCTGAGAATGTCAATGCAGCTTATGGCACCTATCCTCAACCCGCTTATCAAGCTAGACCTCAAGGTGACCATAACTTGCTAAGCTACCGCTCTAACAATTAGCTTTCCCCACCTGGTTTTCCTCCAACCAACCCAAACCAACAATCAAACCTCAATCGCCCTCCTCAACACAAGCAGCAACAACCACCTCAACGTAACAACCAAGTTTACCAACAACCTGCTTATCAACCACCCGCATACAATGCTCCTCCCAGCCAATCCACCGCTCTACACCAAGAAGTGCAGACCTACATGAGGACAAACGATGTGATCGTGGAAAATCTTCAGCGTGAAGTGATCAATTTGAAAGCAGACTTGGTCAAGCAAGGAAACGATTTGAGAGCCGACATGAGAAATACGTTGGATAGCCAGACAAATGACTTGAGGAACATGATGGCTAGTTTCTTCCAAGGTAATCAACCCTCTTCTTCGGGTACTCTTCCGAGTAACACCGTTGCGAATCCAAGAGGGGAGATGAAAGCAATCACTACTCGAAGTGGTAAAGGTACCAAGGAACCCGAGCTTCCTATACCTCCACCGGTGGTTGTGACTAAGGAGAACGAGTCACCTGCTCCTATTCCTCATCCTTCTCCTTCCCCAATTTCTCCACCTCTTCCTTCTACCCCTCCTCCACCCAAGGATGTGAGTGATCCTATTCTTCCAAAGCCTTCCTCTTCTTCCAATATACCTTATCCATCAAGGTTGAGGAAAGAGAAGCTCAAAAGCAAGGACGATATTCAGGTTTCGAATTTCCTTAAAATGTTCAAACAACTGAATTTCAATATCTCCTTCGCTGAGGCTCTCGCTCACATGCCTAAATACGCAAAAATGTTTAAAGATCTTCTGAGCGATAAGGAAAAGCTCCTCGATATTGCCAACACCCAACTTAATGAGAATTGCCCTGCAGTGCTCTTAAGGAAATTGCCAACTAAGCTTGGTGATCCGGGTCGTTTCCTTATCCCTTGCAATTTCCCGGGAGTAGAGAATTGCATGGCCCTAGCCGATCTAGGTGCCAGTATTAATCTTATGCCTCTAAGCATTTGGAAGCAATTATCTCTCCCAAAGCTAGTCCCCACCAAAATGACTTTGGAATTAGCCAACCGTACGGTTGCTTATCCAGTGGGGATAGCCGAAGACGTCATTGTAGGAGTCGACAAATTCACCTTTCCTGCTGATTTTGTTGTCGTCGACTACGAGATGGACCCTCGCGTGCCACTAATTGTTGGTCGTCCATTCTTGAGGACCGGTCGCACTCTCATTGATGTTGAAGCCGGTGAGCTTATCATGAGAGTGGGTGACGATAAAGTAGTCTTCAACATGGGAAAGTTGTCTAAACAGCCTTATTCATATGAGAGTGTTAATTGTATTGACGTTCTTGATGAGGCTTGTGAAGAACACTTTAATGATGCTTGCAAAAGTATTCCTGCCTCTCTTCCCAATGTTGAGACCATGTCCTCGATTGATTCATCATTGTGTCTATTTGGAGATAGTGATTTATTTTGGAACAATCTTGAAGATACCATGGGAGATGTGAATTTAGCTACTAATGATTCTCCCACCGATGGGGATGAAGACATGAATTTCTTTGACAATCTTCTCACCGAAGACAATCCTTCTCCTCCATCTCCCACGGTCATTGCTATCGATACTCTGACTTTAAATACGCCTCCCGTCGAAAATCCTCCGGATTTAGAACTTAAGGAGTTGCCGCCCCATCTTGAGTATGTATTCCTTGAAGAAGAGAAAAAGTCGCCAGTCATCATTGCTAAGGACCTAAAGGAAGAAGAAAAAGCCCGACTTATCAACGTGTTGAAAGATCACAAGAAGGCTATTGCTTGGAAGATTTCTGATATTCGTGGAATTGATCCTCACTTCTGCACACACAAAATTCTCATGGAGGACGACTTTAAGCCCACAATTCAAAGCCAACGAAGGGTGAATCCAAAAATACATGAAGTCATCAAAACAGAGGTTATCAAACTTCTTGATGCGGGTATGATTTACCCTATTTCGGATTCACCATGGGTTAGTCCAATCCATTGTGTGCCCAAGAAAGGCGGAATAACCGTTGTTCCAATGAACACAACGAGTTGATTCCCACTCGTCTCGTTACTGGGTGGAGAGTTTGTATAGACTACCGCAAACTCAATGATGCCATGAGAAAGGATCATTTCCCTCTACCTTTTATGGACCAAATGCTTGAACGTTTAGCCGGTAATGAATATTACTGCTTTCTTGATGGTTTCTCGGGTTATTTCCAAATACCCATCGATCCCCAAGATCAAGAGAAGACGACATTCACTTGTCCCTATGGCACATTTGCTTACAAAAGAATGCCTTTTGGCTTATGTAATGCACCCGGGACTTTCCAAAGGTGCATGTTAGCTATCTTCCATGACATGGTTGAACAAACCATGGAAGTCTTCATGGATGATTTCTCGGTCTTCGGGGATTCTTTCTCTTCTTGCCTTGCCAATTTGGAACGTATGCTCAAGCGGTGCGAAGACACTCGCCTAGTTCTGAATTGGGAAAAATGCCATTTTATGGTAAAAGAAGGCATCGTGCTGGGACATAAAATTTCCAATGCCGGTCTTGAAGTAGACCGTGCTAAAGTCGATGTTATCGCAAAGTTGCCTCCACCTTCAACCGTGAAGGGTGTGAGAAGTTTCCTGGGTCATGCGGGCTTCTACCGTCGATTCATCAAAGATTTTTCTCAAATCGCTCGCCCGATGACCCACCTCTTGGAAAAAGATACTCCTTTTATCTTTTCCAAAGAGTGTCTTGAAGCCTTTGACTCGCTTAAGGATAAGCTTACTAAGGCACCTGTCTTGGTTACCCCTAATTGGGAGCTGCCTTTTGAGTTGATGTGCGATGCTAGTGATTTTGCTATTGGAGCGGTTCTGGGACAAAGAGTGAACAAACACTTCCAACCGATCCATTACGCTAGCAAGACAATGACAGGGGCACAATTGCATTATACGACAACCGAAAAAGAGCTTTTAGCTGTTGTCTATGCCTTTTGAAAAATTTCGCCCCTATCTTGTCCTTTCCACCACAATTGTGTATACCGATCATTCCGCGTTGAAGTACTTGTTGACAAAGCAAGATTCCAAACCAAGACTTCTTCGCTGGGTTTTGCTGCTCCAGGAAGTTAAAATCGAAACTCACGATAAAAAAGGAGCTGAAAACCTAGCCGCGGACCATCTCAGCAGACTTGAGGATCCTTACCAAGGGGATCATCCGACCAAAGAAATCAATGATTCTTTTCCCTTGGAGACCTTAATGTCTATAAATTCGAATTCTAATGAAACCCCGTGGTTTGCGGACTTTGCAAACTACTTGGCGGGTGGAATTCTCAAGGAAGGGTTGACGTCCCAACAAAAGAAAAAGTTCTTCACCGACATTAAGACTTACTTTTGGGACGACCCTTACCTATTCAAACAATGTGCCGACCTGATTATCCACCGATGTTTTGATGGACCGGCAGCGTCAGAAATTCTTGATGCTTGCCACAAAGGACCCACCGGTGGTCACTTTGGTCCCAACTACACCGCTAAAAAAGTGTTTGATTCGGGATTTTATTGGCCCTCCATATATCGTGACGCTCACGATATGGTTAAAAGATGTGATGTTTGCCAAAAACAAGGCACGATCACACATAAAGACGAGATGCCTCAGAATTTCATTCAAGAGTGTGAAATTTTTTAAGTTTGGGGTATCGACTTTATGGGTCCATTCCCTTCTTCTAAAGGAAACAAATACATCCTTGTAGCCGTTGACTACGTTTCAAAGTGGGTTGAAGCCAAAGCTTTACCTACTAATGACGCAAGGGTAGTTTGTAACTTTTTGAAAGCTCTTTTCGCTAGATTCGGTGTGCCTCGTGCCATTATTAGTGATCGTGGGACTCATTTTTACAATGACCAATTTGCTAGAGTCATGGCTAAGTATGGTGTAAATCATCGTCTTTCCACAGCCTACCACCCACAAACTAATGGCCAGGCTGAAATATCCAACCGAGGATTAAAGCGAATTCTTGAAAGAACCGTGGGAGAGCATCGTGCCTCATGGGCTGATAAACTTGATGATGCTTTGTGGGCTTTTCGTACTGCATACAAGACTCCGATTGGTTGTACACCATATCGTCTTGTGTACGGGAAAGCGTGCCACCTCCCCATTGAGTTGGAGCACAAGGCTTACTGGGCCTTGAAGTGGGCTAATTTTGATATCAACAAAGCCGATGACCTACGCAAGATCCAACTCAATGAGCTCAATGAACTCCGTAATGAGGCTTATGAAAACTCTTTGATCTATAAGGAAAGAACTAAGCTCATTCACGACTCCAAGATAAAAAACCGAGAGTTCCATGATGGAGACAAAGTCTTACTTTTTAACTCTCGGTTGAAAATCTTCTCGGGAAAGCTCAAATCTCGTTGGTCCGGCCCATTCACCATTGCCCAAATTTTTCCATATGGTACTCTCGAGCTCGCTCAACCTGATGGACTGAATTTTAAGGTGAATGGCCAACGAGTAAAGTTGTACTTTGGTGAGGACACCTCTCAGGAGGTGATTCCATCCCTCACCACATTCCCCATGAACTAATTTTGGGTCGAGTCAGGCTCGTGACTCGGTTATCAAAAACAAGCGCTCCTCGGGAGGCAGCCCGAGTATCTATCCTTTTATGTTTTAACCTCCTATGTGTAGGGGGGCCTCTATCGGTATTTGTATTTGTGTGGTGATGTGATTACAGGGATAAGTGCACTCTTGGAATCTTTGAAGAACCGTGCTCCCGTGTTATCCGAAATCCGGTTCTTTCTCTCAAACTATCGTGATTCAATTTTCTTCATACTCACATTTGAAATTGATCACTTTAGTCGTCTTCTCCTTAACTCGAGTTAACCAACGTGCACAATGTCATAAGTGTAGGGGAGATTTTTCTCACATGCTTAAACATTGAGGACAATGTTTATCTTAAGTGTAGGGGGGACTTCTATCGAAGTTTTAAGTGGACTTTTCCATGAAAATGCCTTCATTTAACCGGAAAATCATCTTTTTCAACATTTTTCAAATTTTTAATTAACTTTGGCCATTTAGTCGCAATTTTTAAATTTTTATCGTTGCTTTCATATGTATATATCCCGCAAATAAGTCAAAAATTTAAATAAAGTGGTGTAGCTAGTTTAGAAATCTTTGACATATTAGGCCCGTTGCGTTTATTTTGACTCAACCCGAATAGACTTATCCAAGTTTATTCTAGCTAGTATCCTTAACCATGTAGACCTTAATTGGTTTATTAGGCTAAGTATCCACGAATCTCATTACTTGAGATTTTGAATTGTGGAGGACGAGAAATGATAGAGTCAATTATAAGTCGGTATTCTTGCACAAGCTCACTTGGTGTAATTATTTGCCTATTCTCCCATCACTTGCTAATAAATTATCTGCAATAAGTAAGGTCGTACGATTTGAAAAGTTACTTAGCTTCTAGCCCAAGATCGTTTAAAAGTTGCTCGGTAATGATAAGAGTTCATAGCCAAGGCATAACTTATGAAGCGGGGCGCGAAGATTGGCGAGTCTGAAAAGGCCCTAACAAGGCATTAGGATTCCATTTTATTGCTAAAGATCCAAGGTGATGAGAAAAGCATTATTCCCAAAGTCAATATGAAGGATCAAGAATCACGACGAAAAGCAATCAACTCCCATAAAGATGATGGAGAAGTCTATCCGAAAAGACCCTAACAAGGTATGAGGATAAATAGATCCAAGTCCGAAAAGGAGGCGGATCGTTGTATCTCAAAATCCCAAATAGAGATTGAAGAAATAATCATGAAGTCGTGGTCAACAAATTTGGAGTACCTCTCAAAAGTCTCCAAGTGAAGAAACTCTATTAACGATGAGAAGACCATTATCTCAAGCACGTCTCTCAAGATATGAAGTATGAAGTACATGCCAAATATCGGCCCGAGAAAGGTCTCAAATCGTGAACCGAGTTATGCCAAGATATGAACTTTTTGATATCCCGAGAAGCAGTTTTAAAAGATTTTGTCCTTTAGCTAACTATTGATCAAATCGTCCTACTTTGCTTTCAGCCTAAATAAACTATCGAAATAAGTCCAAAAATGCATCTTCATGATCATTCTAAGACAAAAATAAAATATAAGAGATACACCTAGGTATAAGGGAGTGTAAGTGTTTGATTTGCTAACTTATAATAACAATGATCTCGTTTTTAAGCTTAGTTTGGGGAACGTGAAACTTGAGGGTGATAAATCTGCGCAGCACCAAAGCCCTAATGTAAGTCCTTGATCTCTTTGCAAGTTATTTCCATGTAGCTATTTTCAAGTGAAAATGGTTTTCTATCCTTTTGTTTCCTTTAAAGTTTTAACTCCTTTTAGTACTTTAATTTTTGTTTAGTAGTATTTGAATAAGGCCAAGGTTGATTAATTATGAGAAAAGTGTAAATTTGCTTTATCACTAAGCATTGCATGAGGGCATGGCAATGGTTAAGTGTAGGGGATTTGATAGGTGTGTAAACACCCATCCTTTTACCACTTAATTCTGGCTAAAACGAGACCAAAACACGTATTTAATATCATTTGTTTGGAATTATGCGTGGTTTTTTGTGTTTATTGTGTTTTCAGAGCCAACCGGATGAATATTAAAGAAACCATGGGATTGCACGGGTTTTACTGAAGAAAAAGACTCAAGATAAAGTCTATTGTCCAAGAGATGCAAAAGATTTGAACTCACTGTGCCTATTCGAAGATTTATCGAAGAAAAGGACCAAAGATTGAAGATTTACATAAGTCGAAGAAACTCAAGTCTATTAAACGAAGAAATTAAAAGACGAGTTGAATTTAATCGACAACAAATCCCGAATCAGAATCGAAAACGTCAACTTTTCTGAAAAGACGAGAAGACAAGAAGAACGGGAGAAAGCCCACTCACCAACCAAAAGACAAGGCTATATAAAGCCCACACCTCACGCACTTAGTGCGGGTTTTTAGTTTTTCCTCTCCTCCCCTTTTTTCTCCCTTTTAGTTCGTATCATCACCAACACCACTAGGGTGTTTGGTGATCTTGATCTTTGATTTTTAATCTTGTAATTTTAGTTCTTGTTTTGTGATTGTTACAACATTAATCATCAATACAAGTTCTTGTTTAATCTTTCCATTTCATCTTGTTCATCATCATCTTTTATTTCAAGTTTTCAAGTTTTTATTTGATAGATTTGATCTTCAAAAGTTGTTGGGTTTTGTGTTTTTGTTGATGGGATTTGTAGTTTATGGTTAGTAGATGCTTTGTGATTAGTTTATTTAAGTTTTTGGTGAAAAACTTGGTGATTTTTGGATCAAAATTGGTTTCCTTGTTCTTCGGGTAAACGACTGTTTTTATGTTCCCAGGTTCCGGATGAACTTTTCCTTCATTCGGAACTTTTTCCTTCATTCGGAACTTTTTCCTTCATTCGGAACTTTTTCCTTCATTCGGAACTTTTTCCTTCATTCAGAACTTTTTCCTTCATTCGGAACATTTTCCTTCATTCGGAACTTTTTCCTTCATTCGGAACTTTTTCCTTCATTCGGAACTTTTTCCTTCATTCGGAACATTTTCCTTCATTCGGAACTTTTTCCTTCATTCGGAACTTTTTCCTTCATTCAGAACTTTTTCCTTCATTCAGAACTTTTTCTTTCATTCGGAACTTTTTCCTTCATTCAGAACTTTTTCCTTCATTCGGAACTTTTTCCTTCATTCGGAACTTTTTCCTTCATTCGGAACTTTTTCCTTCATTCGGAACTTTTTCCTTCATTCGGAACTTTTTCCTTCATTCGGAACTTTTTCCTTCATTCGGAACTTTTCCTTCATTCGGAACTTTTTCCTTCATTCGGAACTTTTCCTTCATTCGGAACTTTTCCTTCATTCGGAACTTTTCCTTCGTTCGGAACTTTTTCCTTCATTCAGAACTTTTTCCTTCATTCAGAACTTTTTCCTTCATTCAGAACTTTTTCCTTCATTCAGAACTTTTTCCTTCATTCAGAACTTTTTTTTCCTTCATTCAAATTTTTTTTTTTATTAGTTATTTTTCGCTTATTTTCTCTATTGCATGCATTTGATCTTTTTTAGTAGCATAGAAAATCACAACCCTTTTTGTACCAAGAACAACTATTCCACTTTGAGCTGTAATCAATTCGAGAGGATACCGAGATTTAATCTGAACCCATACAAAATCATTGAATCACAGACATAATATAACATTTAACAAATATGATGTCTCTATCATCCCACTTTCCAAGCATATACCAAATATTTACCCATAATTCACGCAGATTAAAAAAAACTTGTAGACCCACGTTAATCACATAAAGTAATCCCAATATTTTAGCAAGTGAATAATGATCACGTGTAGTTGACTTGTCTCTTTCATCCGAATATATAGTATGGAATAACAGAAACTAGTAGGACCAAAACTTGCGCATCACATATCCAAATATCACGTTTAGAAAATATTATGTAAATCTCACATACATATGGAAGTTATTATCATAGCTCTTTACCAGCCTCACATGATATTTTCTCATAACCTTTTGAAGCACACACTTTCGGGGACCACAGTAGTAGAAATCAACAGGACGGAAGCAAAGTAATAAAATAAATCGTACATACCAGTGTAAGATGTCTTCATGTACTTTGCCTGCTCAAGGAGACAAATCTCCTTTGCGTACACAACATCCTGGACCACATATAAACCGCAATACCAGTACCATGTGAAGTATTTTGTACAAAACACATCACACGATCCCAGCAACAACTCTATCCTTGTACGTGACCACCTCCTCCTATACTATCTCTCTGGTCCTTGTCTGATCATGTTGTCCTTGTCCTTTTAATCGTCCAATGATCAACATCATGCTTGTGAATCATGACTGCAGAAAGAATACACGGATCTAGGGTTTTGTATGAAAACCCTAAGCCAGAAATCTTTACAAGAACATCACAGCAGCCACAAACATCAACCATACCAGCGTTCATCGTTGATTCGAGAATCAACTCACCAAAGCTAGTACAATTATCAAACAGGAACCTTTTTTCGGATGAAACGCAGCAACAATAACAACATTAAACGAATCATCTAGGGTTTGTTGGGAAAAAACCCTAGATCAGCAAGAACATCTTTATTATTATAAAAAAACAGAAAATAACATTAACAGAAAACCTTGTAGATCAACCAGATCAAAAGCCAACAAGCTCTGATACCACTTGTTGAGTCCAAGGATCTAGACTCATCTGGGATATCATGATCATGATTGTAATAAGCACAGCAGAATCATAATAAACACAATCATAACCAAGAACAAGGCTTTCACTAATAAATGATTACTATTAATAAGCTTACTAATAAGCTGACTACTAATAAGCTACTAGTCCTGACGCCTTATAGGCTTGACGCCAGGAGGAACACACACACACCTATGGTTTACATTGATTATGAATGAGTGAATAACAACCAAGGTGCCTACCCTCTTTATATAATAGAGGGACTAGGGTTACATCACAATCCTAGCTTACTATCTAAGCTAATATATTACTACTAGGTCCTTCATCTTGTTTTGTCATATCAACTCAAGATCTCTAAGTCCTAACAATTCCGATCTGGGGTTGCTTGGTTATTCCGATCTGAAAAGGTGACATATTCCGATCTGGTGTTTTCAATCAACATTCCGACAGGTTGGGTTAGATATTCCGACGACGTACATTCCGATCATAGTTTGATCGGAATATATTCCGATGGTAGGGGTGTTTTACTATTTTGTCTTGTTTAATTTTTAAGTTCTCATTTTAATTCTTTGTCACATTTTAATTCTCGTCACGCTTTAATTTTAAGTAACTTAATTTCTCGTTATTTACTTTTCAAAGTTTTAAATTTTGCACCTTTCTTTTAGTTAAACGTAGATTAATTATAGCGCCATTTTAATTTTACGCCTTTTACTTTAATTGTTTTGCACCTTTTTAATATACTACAACGACAAACATTTGTTTCACCAAAGAACGACTGAGTCGCACATAGAACCTAGATCAATTTGATTAGACCACTAGAACGATAACTTCTACCTGGCCAAAAGCCTTGTATTAGATATCAAGGATTATGTCTACATCAATTCCATGTTTGAAAACATTGGATTTGATTGTTTGTTGAACATTAAGGAAGACATCTATCCTCGATTCCTATTGGAGTTGTTTAGCACATACTCCGTCATTGAAAACAACGATGGAATATTTGTTATGTTCATCTTGAAAGATCAACTTATTCAATACTCTCTCGAAGTGTTTGGTCAAATTCTTAATGTCCCATTTGTAGGCACTTGTCGCTTCACGGATAAATGGAAGCTTAGTGCTCTCCTTGAATCCTACAATTGTCCTCCAAATGATCATGAGGAAATTGATCTTGACTTCATTGTCGAAATTGTCCCCAAAAAGCGTAATCGACCCGTTAAGAGAAGCCTTCATACTAAGGTACGTTCGGTGAAACGTCATGAGGTTCTCCTAAGCGACCTTAATGATAATATGGTTCAATGGACCAATATCCTTAGGAAAAATGTGTTTTGTCTTGGTGGAAACTGGGATCATGTTCTGGCGTGTTTAGTGCATATGTTATATTGCATCTTTACCAACACCAATTACAATTTGGCATATTTTATCTCTCAACGGATCAATTATGCTATTCACAAGCCTAAAACAAACCTCCCTTACGCAATGCTTCTCACTCGCCTTTTTAAAAGGGTTGGCCGTGATTTTCCAAATCTTGATCTTTCTTAGTTTCAACCGGTCAAACGGGTCATGCTACCTATTCAAGAGGTATATATATAGAACCCCGTTTTGGAAATGGAAATATCACAGTAATTATGGCGTGTCATCAAAGCATACAAGGTAAAATGTCTAAACATTACTTGACCATATAACGGAAAATACCGGAATCAAACATCGGTAGTCCAAAAGTAAAGCTCATCACACACAAACATAGTATAGTAAGGAAAAAGGACGAAATAATGTCCAAAGCATAAGTATCATAAAGAAAAGAAATGCATAATGTAAAGAAGGCTAGACAGCTTCCAGTCCATATGCACGTACTCTTAGTGTCTACGAGCGTCCCTGAGTACCTGCCGGTTTGGGAACATAGAAAAGGAAAACGGCTGAGCAATACGCTCAGTGCACGGATGTACAATAAAGCATGAATAGGATAAGCATATAACATAATAACAGCGGAAGAAACTAAGTCCTGAGTAACCTGGTTAAGTCTTAATAAAACTGGTTTTATAGTTTGAAAGTCTTATGTTTATCTTATAAAAACTGTTTGTCATATTTTACCATTAGCCGATATAGGTCATGAATATCCACCGTGCATGAATAATTGGAGGGGTGACCTCATCATGCAAATTAGAGGGGCTGCCTCTAATTTAATATACTGGTTTAATGGGTAGGAGGGGTCAGCTCCTTGTGAAGGATGCAAGGCACACACCACATTCACCATGTAATCCTGAATAAAAAAACGTGTAACTAGGATGCACCCATACGCCCCACATGATAAATATAATAAATGGCCAAAAGCTGAAGGGACGCCACGAGCAATCACTCCGCGGTGGTGAAGTCATAACATCAGTGCCTCTAATGTTATGGTTATGGTACCTCCATAACTAGGTGAAACTGGTCATGCATGTATATGGCTAAAGGTAGTCTTAATTAAACATAAGCAATCAAACTCATAACTTATACTACGGGAAAACAGTTGGCTGCATACCGGGAAATCCTAATAAGGAAAGAATGTCCATACTGAAAGGACGGGAATCCGTACCTTATGTCCAGTGAACGAGAACGATGAACTGCGAGAATCCTACTTCCGAAACACTAGTGCTACATAAATACGTACATGAAATAAGTATCTGCTTACTAAATACATAGCTGGTTTTACGTCATGTCTTAGCTTATTTTATATGTTCTTACTATGTTTTTACTGTTTAAAGCCTTAAACTGTGTTAAATCTTATATTCTGTTCATTCTGATTAAGTATTTCTGATATTTCATGTGTTATTATACTTACTGTGTAATAATAAGTAACTTTCCAAAAATAGCAGGTTCCCTAAAATAGAAAGTTTCCAAAAATAGAAAGTTTCCAAAAATAGAAAGTTTCCAAAAATAGAAAGTTTCCAAAAATAGAAAGTTACCAAAAATAGAAAGTTTCCAAAAATAGATTTACTGCTTAAAATAGATAAGTTTCTAAAAATAGAAAGTTTCCATAAATAGATTAGCTGCCTTAATTAAATAAGTTTCCATAAATAGATTAGCTGCCGTAAATAACTAAGTTTCCAAAAATAGCTGGTTTCCATAAATAAATTAGATGCCTTATTAATTAAGTTTCTAAAAATAGAAAATTTCCATAATTAGAAATAAGCTGGTTTAATAAGCTAAGAAAATAAGCCTAAGTGTTTTCATGATTATTTTCTAAGTCATATGATATATTATATAGTTTAATAATTATTTCATGTAATTTAATTAAACTATAGGTTATAATATTTAATTAAAGTATGACATGTTTTTAATTAAATATATTAAATACTTAGGTTAAAATATGTATTATTAAATATTAATAATATAACCTAAGTCATGTTAATTAATTAATTATATCCATGGTTTTTAAATAATTAATTAATTATAAGTCTTAATAATATAAATACTTAGGTTAAAATAATTTCATGATTATTAATAATCAATTAACCTAAGTCATGTTATTAAATTAATCTCATCTTTTATTAATTTAATTTTAACATATGTTTATAACATAAACAAACTAACATAACCATGATCTGGATCTAAGCTTAAAAACATGCACCGGACATGAATCGACACCGTACCCCGACCCAAATCAGGGTACCCCTTGCTGTCGTGGGACCCACACGCAGCAACCAAGACCAAAAGGTCTTGGTGGTGGTCGGCTAAAACAAATCGAACCCCCCTAAGGGTCGGTTGCATCTTGCGGCCCAAAACAAAACACCCCTTAATCGACCATTTGATTTAATTAATGATCAAAACATGTTAGATCTATGTTTAATTAATGTGTTTTTATAAAAAACATCACGTGTTCATAATTAATAAGAAGATCAATTAAAAAGAAAAGGTTTAAAAAGGTTTTACCGTATTCGTGGATCAAGAGGGTGAAGAACAAACACGAACAAACAATAAAACTTTAAGATCCGAGATCAATGAATCACCTTGATTGGTGATTGTAGGTGGCGGCACAAAGAGGAGGAGAAAGAGAGATTTTAGGTTTTTCTTGAAATCTTCTGTAAAAGTGATTTTGAGTAGTAAAAACCAATTAACCCCCTATTAGTAAAATTGGTAATGGGCTTGGCCCATTACCCTTGTTTTGGCCGCGGGTAGGGACCCCCCCCCCCCCCCCCCCCCCGTGGGGTTCCCGTACCTCGTTTCGTGTCTTGTTAATTAGTACACGTTTATGTTTAATTATGTTCGTGTTTTAAATGTTCTCGTTACGTAAATACCATACTCTTATATATTTAATTACGCTCGTATTAAATATATATACGTAATTAATAATAGCTCGTGTTTTAATTACGCTCGTGATTTCGTGATCATATGTTCATGATTAATTATTGCTAAATAATTATTACGTGATCGTGCATATAAAATACTTATCGTGTACTAACACATACGTAATACGTAAACTCCTAACACGTAATCGTAATCATGCTATATAGGAAAGTTTTTAACTAGTACGTACGATCCTAAGGGTACTATGCATGGTAAAAGCATGCGGGTTTTACAACTCTTCCCCCCTAAAAAGAATAATTCGTCCCCGAATTATAGATAAAGTAAACTGGAAAAGAAGAACATACCCGAATTCAAAATATGAAATGAGGGTAAGAAGCCCGGATAGACTCCTCCGTTTCCCAAGTGGCTTCCCGCTCGGTATGATCCCTTCATAGAAATTTGACGAATGGAATCGTCTTCTTTCTCATGACTCGTTCTTGCCTGTCAAGAACTCGTTCGGGTTCTTCTATAAAAGTGAGATCTTCACGTATCTGTTCCAGTGGATACTGAACCATGTGAAGGGGATGATATTGGTACCGTCTGAGTAAGGACACATGAAACACATTGTGCACATGCGAAAGCTGCGGAGGTAACGCCAATCGGTAAGATACTTCACCAACTCGTTCAATGATATCAAACGGTCCGATGAAACGAAGACTGAGCTTCCCTTTAATCCTGAAGCGTCTAACACCACGTGCCGGCGAAACCTTAAGGAAGACGTGATCTCCTACATTAAAGTGTAAATCCCTACGATGCTTGTCTGCGTAACTCTTCTGACGTGACCGTGCCTCCTGAATCTTCTGCCTAGCTACTGCGATCTTCTCGTTTGTCATCTCTATGATTTCTGGTCCTTCGAGTGTTCGCTCGCCAACCTGATCCCAGCAGATTGGGGCGCGTCACTTTCTGCCATACAACATCTCAAATGGAGCACACTTGATGCTTGCGTGCCAGCTGTTGTTGTACGCAAACTCCACCAAACAGATGTATTCGTCCCAATCACCCGTCCATTCCAACGCACATGACCTCAACATATCCTCCAATGTCTGAATGGTTCGCTCCGACTGTCCGTCCGTTTGAGGATGAAAAGCCGTGCTAAGCTTAAGTTGTGTACCCCAAGCTTTCTACACACTTTTCCAAAAGCGCGAAGTGAATCGAGGATCTCTGTCTGAGACGATGCTGGATGGTGCACCGTGGAGTCTCATGATCTCTCGTCTATACGTATCTGCGAGTTTACTTACCGGATCTTCCTTGCGGATAGGTAAGAAATGAGCTGATTTGGTAAGTCGATCAACGATAACCCAAATCGCATTGTGCTTCCTTTTGGTAGGCGGAAGACCGGTAACAAAATCCATGGTGATTTTGTCCCACTTCCACTCTGGAATATCTAACGGTTGAAGGAGACCTCCAGATCGCTGATGCTCGATCTTAACCTGCTGGCAGGTAAGACATTTGGAGACGTAAGTGGCCACATCCTGTTTCATATCACTCCACCAAAAGTACTGCTTGATGTCATGGTACATTTTAGTTGAACCAGGATGTATCGAGAATGGGGAGCTATGAGCTTCTGCTAGCAAAGCTTCCCGGAGTTCTTGGTCGTCAGGAACACAAAGTCTAGTGCCCTGCCATACAATACCATCTACATCTACTCTGAATTCTGTCTGCTTCTCCAAATTCTGTATTATCGCCAAGATTTCTCCGTCATCCTTCTGAGCTTCCTTGATCTTAGATAGAAACTCGGGTTCTACTCTAAGATTATCCCAGTAACCGTGCTGTCCACGTACCATGATCTCGGTGTCTAGTCGCTCCAAGTCTCTTATGATTTTCTCTTCGAATCTAATGCTGTTGATCATTCCGGACTTCCTGCTAAGGGCATCTGCTACTACATTTGCCTTTCCGGGATGATACTGTAGATTAATGTCATAATCCTTCAACAGCTCTAACCATCTCCTCTGCCTCATGTTCAATTCACGCTGAGTGAAGATATACTTCAAGCTCTTGTGGTCCATGAAAATGTCACATGATTCTCCATATAAGTAGTGTCTCCATATCTTCAATGCAAACACGACTGCAACAAGTTCCAGATCGTGCGTGGGGTAATTCTCTTCATAAGGCTTAAGTTGCCGTGAAGCGTACGCGATCACTTTCCCATGTTGCATGAGAACACAGCCAAGTCCCTTCCCCGATGCATCGCAGTAGATTTGAAATCCACCCGTACCAGATGGTAGAGTAAGAATAGGTGCAGATACTAGCTTCTGCTTCAGGTCTTCAAATCTCTTCTCTCGATCTTCAGTCTAGACGAATTTCTCCCCTTTCCGCATCAGTTTGGTCAATGGTAGTGCTAGGCGGGAAAAGTTCTCCACGAACCTACGGTAATAACCAGCTAAGCCTAAGAAACTGCGGACTTCCGTCGCTGATGTCGGCCTCGGCCACTTAGTAATGGCCTCAACCTTCGCTGGATCCATAGTGATTCCTTCTGCTGATACAATGTGACCTAAGAATGCCACCTTGTCTAACCAGAACTCACACTTGGAGAATTTAGCATACAGTTCCTTCTGGCGAAGAATCTGTAGTACTGTACGAAGATGGTCTTCGTGTTCCTCCTTGGACTTAGAGAAAATCAGGATTTCATCGATGAAAACAATGACGAACTTGTCCAGAAATTCATGGAAGATTCTGTTCATCAGATCCATGAACACTGCTGGAGCATTTGTCAGGCCAAATGGCATAACTACAAACTCGTAGTGGCCATAACGAGTACGAAAGGCAGTCTTAGCGATGTCCTGCTCCTGACCCATAGATGATGATAGCCTGACCTAAGATCAATCTTGGAGAAGTGTTTGGCCCCTTGGAGTTGGTCAAACAGATCGTCAATGCGTGGCAATGGATACCTATTCCGGATAGTAATCTTGTTGAGCTCGCGATAATCTATGCAAAGACGCATACTGCCGTCCTTCTTCTTAACAAACAAGACCGGTGCGCCCCATGGAGATGCGCTCGGTCGAATGAAACCTCGTTCAAGAAGTTCTTGCAGTTGATCCTTTAGCTCCTTCAGCTCTATGGGAGCCATGCGATAAGGAGCCTTGGAGATTGGTTCAGCACCTGGAACCAGTTCGATACTGAATTCCACTTCTCGTGCAGGTGGTATGCCCGGAAGTTCTACTGGAAACACATCTTGGAATTCCGACACTAATGGTTGATCCTGAATCGATGGGGATTCAGAATCCATGTAGTGAACCGTAGCTAGATAACCCTCGCAGCCATGTGACAGTAGTGCACGCGCTTGCAGGGTGGATATGACTTATACAGACCGTCCGGGTATAAACCCATTATAAATGTACTCTGGTGCATTGACATCACCGAAGATAACTCGATATGAATGGCAGTCTATGGTAGCATGACACTTGGATAGCCAATCCATGCCCAAAATCATGTCGAAGTCATTCATGTCCAGCGGAAGTGCGTCGACAGGTCGAACCTTATCATCAAATTCTAGGGGAAGACTCTTGTATACATGGGTGATTAATACAGAGTCCCTCAAAAGCGTGGAAATATTAAGCCTATTTTCTAGTGGCAAGGGAGGCATCCTAATGTTCTTAGCATAAGCAGTAGAAATAACCGAGTGAGTAGCACCCGTATCGAAAAGAACACATGCATCTTGACCATACATATACAAGATTCTAGTGATGGTACCTGTAGACTTGTTGGCCTGGTCTCGAGATGTCGTGTAGACACGCCCGGCAGTAGGAGGCGGCTTGGTATCAGCATGTCCCGATGTACTCTCCATCTCGCCCTTACGGCAATCCTTCGTAATATGGCCAGGAAGACCACACTTGAAGCACGCATCAGTATTACGGTGACATGGTCCTGGGTGCCTATGGTGGCAAGTAGATCAAAGAGGATGAGTGTATCCTCCAGCAGGTGCTCTGGCTGGCTGAGAACCTGATAAAACATTTTACATAAGACATGATAGTTGGGTACAAAGGACAAAGCGGATAAAAGTAAGATTGAATACCAGTGATAGCTGGACGGCTAGGCTGCGAACCTCTCTGGTTCTGGTCCCTACCGTTTCAATGGTTCCTGGTAGAAGTTTGCTAAAGAGTCAGAATATGAGTTATAACATAAAACATAAGGAATTTCGTAAGTATTAGGACCTGCTGTTGTTGGATTGTCCGGTGTTGTTACGGTAATTGTCATTACCGCCACGCCTATCCGTAGCAGATCGCTCATTAGTCTGACCGTTTCCCTTGGGCTGATGAGGCTGCTGCTGAGTAGCCGGCTGAGACCGGTCCCCAGTTTTCTGCCTCTTGTCGGGTCTTTCAGCTTCCCCGAACTCATCCCTCTCCTGCAGCATCTCCAGTTTTCGTGCTACATCGGCCACTTGTGCTACAGTGTTGAACGTAGCACACACCAGATTGTTTGAGACCGATGTGCGAAGAGCCCATCTAAAGTGATGTGCCTGCTCTTCAGGAGTACCTGCTGCCGCACCAAGGAAACCAGCCAAGCGAAGAAAGCGCTGCATAAACTCGTTGCTATTCTCCCCAGCTCTCTGTCGGATCCCATGGTACTCTCTCTTGAGCTTGTCCTGCTCAGCCTTGGGAAAAAACTGCTCCATCACCCTGTCCTTGAACTGAGCCCAAGTCAAACCAACAACCCACTCATCACCACCTTCAGATTTCATCAAAGCTAACCACCAGTTGAGTACATCGCCTTCGAACCGATAGCATGCCAACCTCGCCTTATATGCGGGGTCACAGCCCATAGCGTTGAAAATCTTCTCGATGTGAGCCAACCAGCTTTCAGCATCACTGGGGCTATCTATCTTCTCAAAAGCTCGAAGGCGGAGCTTGTTGAATCTCTCCAGCCATACTGCTAATGTCACTGGAGGAGGAGGAGGAGGTGGCTGATTATGTTGCTGCTGATTGTTGGCAGCTTGAACTTCAGCCCGGATGTCATTCCTCAGTGGAGGAAGCAAGGCTTGCATGGCAGCCTGAATTGCAGCACTGAGCTGCTCCTGTTCGCATGTGAGAACCATCTGACAGTATAACATAAAACATATGATTAAACAGTTCAAAACATAAAATATAAAATATATACATGAAAAAAATTTTATACTAAAAATTTCACGAGAAAAATTTTAAGCAAGAAAATTTTTGTGTATGAATGCATGATGTAGTTTTATGAAAACTTTGTATGCTCGAGAGTGAACGCCTCTGGTCAGTTCACTCAAAACAAAAGACATATCGAGGGGACGCCTATGGGTCGGTCCCAAATCTAAAAGTTTCGATAAAACACATACGACTAAATAGGGCCAGTCTATTACCAACCATTACTTAGTCAAAAACCCTGTAACAATGACATATATAAGTATGCTTAAAAATGATGAATGCATGAAAACAACTGTCAGTTCTAGGAAGACCGTAGTGACTACCCACTAATCACATGTCATATTTGAGAGCCTACAGGTCGAAGCCTTGGCTCTGATACCATAATTGTAACACCCCATTTTGGAAATGGAAATATCACAGTAATTACGGCGTGTCATCAAAGCATACAAGGTAAAATTTCTAAACATTACTTGACCATATAAAGGAAAATACCGGAATCAAACATCGGTAGTCCAAAAGTAAAGCTCATCACACACAAACATAGTATAGTAAGGAAAAAGGACGAAACAATGTCCAAATCATAAGTATCATAAAGAAAAGAAATGCATAATGTAAAGAAGGCTAGACAGCTTCCAGTCCAAATGCGCGTACTCTTAGTGTCTACGAGCGTCCTTGAGTACCTGCCGTTTTGGGAACATAGAAAAGGAAAACGGCTGAGCAATACGCTCAGTGCACGGATGTACAATAAAGCATGAATAGGATAAGCATATAACATAATAACAGCGGAAGAAACTAAGTCCCGAGTAACCTGGTTAAGTCTTAATAAAACTGGTTTTATAGTTTGAAAGTCTTATGTTTATCTTATAAAAACTGTTTGTCATATTTTACCATTAGCCAATATAGGTCATGAATATCCACCGTGCATGAATAATTGGAGGGGTGACCTCATCATGCAAATTAGAGGGGTTGCCTCTAATTTAATATACTGGTTTAATGGGTAGGAGGGATCAGCTCATTGTGAAGGATGCAAGGCACACACCACATTCACCATGTAATCCTGAATAAAAAGAACGTGTAACTAGGATGCACCCATACGCCCCACATGATAAATATAATAAATGGCCAAAAGCTGAAGGGACGCCACGAGCAATCACTCCGCCGTGGTGAAGTCATAACATCAGTGCCTCTAATGTTATGGTTATGGTACCTCCATAACTAGGTGAAACTGGTCATGCATGTATATGGCTAAAGGTAGTCTTAATTAAACATAAGCAATCAAACTCATAACTTATACTACGGGAAAACAGTTGGCTGCATACGGGGAAATCCTAATAAGGAAAGAATGTCCATACTGAAAGGACGGGAATCCGTACCTTATGTCCAGTGAACGAGAACGATGAACTGCGAGAATCCTACTTCCGAAACACTAGTGCTACATAAATACGTACATGAAATAAGTATCTGCTTACTAAATACATAGCTGGTTTTACGTCATGTCTTAGCTTATTTTATATGTTCTTACTATATTTTACTGTTTAAAGCCTTAAACTGTGTTAAATCTTATATTCTGTTCATTCTGATTAAGTATTTCTGATATTTCATGTGTTATTATACTTACTGTGTGATTATTAGTAACTTTCCAAAAATAGCAGGTTTCCTAAAATAGAATGTTTCTAAAAATAGAAAGTTTCCAAAAATAGAAAGTTTCCAAAAATAGAAAGTTTCCAAAAATAGAAAGTTTCCAAAAATAGAAAGTTACCAAAAATAGAAAGTTTCCAAAAATAGATTTACTGCTTAAAATAGATAAGTTTCTAAAAATAGAAAGTTTCTATAAATAGATTAACTGCCTTAATTAAATAAGTTTCCATAAATAGATTAGCTGCCTTAAATAACTAACTTTCTAAAAATAGCTGGTTTCCATAAATAAATTAGCTGCCTTATTAATTAAGTTTCTAAAAATAGAAACTTTCTATAATTAGAAATAAGCTGGTTTAATAAGATAAGAAAATAAGCCTAAGTGTTTTCATGATTATTTTCTAAGTCATATGATATATTATATAGTTTAATAATTATTTCATGTAATTTAATTAAACTATAGGTTATAATATTTAATTAAAGTATGACATGCTTTTAATTAAATATATTAAATACTTAGGTTAAAATATGTATTATTAAATATTAATAATATAACCTAAGTCATGTTAATTAATTAATTATATCCATGGTTTTTAAATAATTAATTAATTATAAGTCTTAATAATATAAATACTTAGGTTAAAATAATTTCATGATTATTAATAATCAATTAACCTAAGTCATGTTATTAAATTAATCTCATCTTTTATTAATTTAATTTTAACATAAGTTTATAACATAAACAAACTAACATAACCATGATCCGGATCTAAGCTTAAAAACATGCACCGGACATGAATCGACACCGTATCCCGACCCAAATCGGGGTACCCCTTGCTGCCGTGGGACCTACACGCACCAACCAAGACCAAAAGGTCTTGGTGGTGGTCGGCTATAACAAACCGAACCCCCCTTGGGGTCGGTTACATCTTGCGGCCCAAAACAAAACACCCCTTAATCGACATTTTGATTTAATTAATGATTAAAACATGTTAGATCTATGTTTAATTAATGTGTTTTTATAAGAACATCACGTGTTCATAATTAATAAGAGGATTAATTAAAAAGAAAAGGTTTAAAAAGGTTTTACCGTATTCGTGGATCAAGAGGGTGAAGAACAAACACGAACAAACAATAAAACTTCAAGATCCGAGATCAATGAATCACCTTGATTGGTGATTGTAGGTGGCGGCACAAAGAGGAGGAGAAAGAGAGATTTTAGGTTTTTCTTGAAATCTTCTGTAAAAAGTAATTTTGAGTAGTAAAAACCAATTAACCCCCTATTAGTAAAATTGGTAATGGGCTTGGCCCATTACCCTTGTTTTGGCCGCGGGTAGGGACCCCCCCGTGGGGTTCCCGTACCTCGTTTCGTGTCTTGTTAATTAGTACACGTTTATGTTTAATTATGTTCGTGTTTTAAATGTTCTCGTTACGTAAATACCATACTCTTATATATTTAATTACGCTCGTATTAAATATATATACGTAATTAATAATAGCTCGTGTTTTAATTACGCTCGTGATTTCGTGATCGTATGTTCGTGATTAATTATTGCTAAATAATTATTACGTGATCGTGCATATAAAATACTTATCGTGTTCTAACACGTACGTAATACGTAAACTCCTAACACGTAATCGTAATCATGCTATATTAGGAAAGTTTTTAACTAGTACGTACGATCCTAAGGGTACTATGCATGGTAAAAGCATGCGGGTTTTACAATATAAGAGAAAGACAAGATCTGATCGTAAATCCGACCAACAAGAGTTCAATGATGAAGACATGGACATGCCAACAAGTGATGGTGATTGCATTGGCACAAGTGCTCCCATTGACTCTTCGAGTTCTTCTCACCACTCCACAAACTCATTCGTGGATGGTTTTGATGACATTGCTTCCCCTCCTCACCATTCCTCTAGTGAAGTTCCTAATAATCTCAATTTAGAGGAACTTTACCGTCAAAATCTTTGAACCCGAGGTGATTTGCATGAACACCGGATTGAGTCAAGGAAGGGAATCAAGTACTTGGGACAAATGATCAAGGGTTTAGGCAAGAAAAGGAGGTGAAGACTTTGAGTTGTGTCAAAGTTTGGTTATCATTTGATGTTTAAACATTTGCTTATTAACACTTTGGTTTAGTTGTTTATTAACTTATGTTACATGTTTGGATTATTATTTATTTTGTTCCTAAATGTTGCTTATGCAATGATGTTTGTGATTTACATAGCTTTGTGCATGCCTTATGATAGTTAGCTTATTAGATTATGATCTGTAGTTAACTTTGGCTTGTGAATCTTTTGGTAAAAATATGGGTTAACCAAAATTTGGGATGGGAATTTTTTGAAAGCCCTCTGGTCGCGGTTCCATATCAACCCGCGGATCCTTATCGATAAGGAACCGCCGGTCCTAGATAAAGAATCGCCGGCCACTGTGCCCGACAACATATTTTGCTTTACACTGTTTTCTTAATTCTGTGTAAACACTGCATGATTTTCTGTAATAAACTGCACATTTTCTAAACTAGCTTACCTAAATTCATTATTCACCTAAAATGATTTTGACCCATTACTAGTTTGGATCATCCCCTCACCCATTTAAACCTACCTTGTTAGTCATGTTCTTCACACATCAAAACATCCTTCCCTAACCCTTAAACCACCCTTGTAAACCATAGTTTCTATAAAAACCTCAAACACCCCAAGGAAAACACTTAAGATTAGGATTAAGGTAGCCAAGCCTAACTCCTCACCCTTCCACACACCCAAAAATGAGATGGTTCCTATCATCATTTCCTCATCACCTTCACCACCCCTTGCACCATGCAAGACATCATCCACCCATGGTACTAACCACTCCATTGGTTCTACCTCCTCTTCATTCAACTCAAGAATGAATGAGCTCTCTTCACCCTTCACTCCAAGTGCACCCTTGGATGTGACCACACAACCCCAACCAATCCAAAGCATTCCTTTTGTGAATGACTTTGATGACACCTTGGTGACTTCACCATTTACCCCTCCTAACTCACCCATTTCACCAACCTTGGAGAACATACCTCCACACTCACCCATTTCCCCTTTAGGGAACATGCCTCCACTCTCACCCACATCACCCTTGGGAACATGCCTCCTCTACCTCCACCTAACTCAAACATTCCAATTTTGGGTGTTCCACTTTCCCTCCTTTTTGGTGATCCATACTATGGGTTTCAAGAAACACATGGTCCTAATTGTCCATGTTGTCTTTACAACCACTACATCATCCATAACCTTAGGATGGATAAGTTTGGACTACATAGGAGGTTGCAAGAGTTCTTGCTTGCCTTGTTCTCCATGCCTCCTCCTAGGAGATGAATGATGAGTTTTCTTAATAAGTTTTTTAAACAAAACCAAACCAAAGAAGACTACTCATCTAGATTTAATGTTAAGCTAGCTTTGTATTAGTTAGTTTTTTCATTTGTCATTGTATTTGCTTCCCTCATGAGTGTTTCATGTTGTTGATCTATGGATTTAGTTTTATGTGTTTCTATCCTTATGTGCACATTAATCAACTTTAATTTGAAATTAAAATTGAACCTAAATCTATAACAACCTCTAAAAACTTGACTAAAATTGGCTCAAAATGATATTCAAATATTTTGTCACCCTTTGTCAAGACATTCTTTGTGAATGTGTTGCTTTATGCAACCCTAGCATAATTTAGTGCTAATAGAGGTAAAATTCCAAGATTTGCAACTTTTTGAAAAAGTCTTAGTTTTTCCCAAAACCCTGGAAAAACATGGTTTCAAGTCCACTGGACACGGATCCTTAAAGTCCCGCGGTTCCCTAGAGATATGGAACCGTCGGTCCCTTTAAGGTACCGCGGGCAGAAATAAGTTTTTGAAGAATTTTTTTGGTCAAAACTTTTAAAACCCTATACCTTGTCAAGATTCCTTGTTTACTCAAATTGACTAAACATTCCTTGACACTACACTTTTTGTATTCAAATTCTTACCTTGATTACATTTTACTTATACCCCAACCTTGAGATTTCATTCTCACACATTCCCAACCTTGAGAATTCATTCTTACACAACCTTGAGATTTCATTCTCACACCTTCCCAACCTTGAGAATTCATTCTCACACAACCTTGAGATTTCATTCTCACACTCTCACAATGCCTAACTCCTCCATTCCTAACCTTGACATTTCTTTGTCACAACCCCACTTACCCAAAGCTTCCTCATCCAAGCTTTCAAAGAAACCGAAAATCTCGGTTCGACCTATTTAGGTTAAGAAGAATGAACCATCTTCCTCCAAACCACCCAAAAACCCTACCTTCTCTCCAGTCAAGTATTGGAATGAGACTTATACCATTAACCCCATCACCGGAGCTAAAGAAAATATTCCCCCACCACCTCAATCCTTCAACACCCCTCAACTCAATGACCTCTCAACCTTCCCAAACCTCACAAGGCATTGTGAAAACATGTCAAAACCTATTACCCCTCCACCACCAAACCCTAGGTTTGATGCCATACCCCATCAACCGATTTTGTGTTGCATCATGGATCCTCGTGTGCTTGTTGTCGATTTCAACAAATTGAACTTGCTCATGTGTATGAGAAGTTAAATTTTCTTGAATTACTCCTCACTCAACCTCCTATCCAAGTTTTCGTCCCGGTGGATAAAACTTTGAATGGTGCATCGTCGTCTTATTTATCCAACTAAAGTCTTTGTTTTGTTACTTTAGTTGTTTTAGAGTCTTTTATTTTTTTTAAGCAATCTTGGAAAACTATCACTATTAGACTAGCTTATGCTTAGTGGTTTATTTTCCATATCTTTTGGTTTAGATACTCATATTGTGTGTATGACTATCTACTTTGTTGTGTCTTTTCTTTTATGTAACCTTTGTGTTGTTTATGTGTTATTTCATTAGTTCTATTTTGAGTTGATCATGGTTAGTTTTTACAATTGCTTATGGGTGATTCCATCAAATCTAAACTTTAACCCATTGACAAGCTTATCATCTTCGTTGGATTGAAGTTTGATTTTGTCAATTACCTCTTTGGATATATGTTGATGCAAAAGTTGGGTGATCCTTGCTAGACCCGAATTAGGCTTAATTCGGGTTGGCTGGGCTCCGGCTCCTGCACCAAGTGAACTGTTTGGTTGAGATCCTGCACACTAAACAACACGCGTTAGGCTTACCGTGGGAATGTTTCCCACGATTAGACTCCAGCGTGAGAGTAAGTAATCGGTTAGGGTTTTATGTGAGTTGAGAGTATAGAGCGTGATACCTTTGTGGAACCCTTGGGGGTTCCTTTTATAGGCAGTGAAACCCTAGTGGGTTGCCACTGATACTTCAGCCCCAAGGAAAGGATAAGTACCAGAATTAGAATGATTATTATCTTCTAATTATGGTGAGTGAATATCCTCTTTTTTGGGCTAAATCCTATTCCTAGACAGAATATGATTCTGTCTAACCCTGTACCGGCCGTGTCGGGCCGTGGGTCGCACACGCGTGTGCGGTTACTGTTCATCCAAGCCCATAAGCTTAAATGACATTTATTCCCACCCATCTGTGATGGGCCGGATACGGGTAGTACCCGTGGGCTGGGTTCCTGACCCGGCTGGGGACTATACGTCATCATGTCCCCCCAGTCTAGTTGTTACAGCCGTAGGCGTAACCTCTATACTATCAAGATGCTCTCCGGACATACCAAGAAAGACCTAGGGAATGAAAAATACTAAAAATTTTGCTATGGCCGCATGTGGCTGCCTGTCTGAGGAATATCATTCTAATAGCACCCCAGCCGCACGTAACGGCCGAGACAAATTAAATGTAGCATTGAATATGGTCTTACGTAAGACCGCATATCCCGACGCAAGAATAAATGCATTAATGATAGGCAACTGGTTAGCCGCACTTCTGCAAAAGTGCACCATTAATGCCCACCATTGAGCCACGTAAAGCTGCCAAGAAGTGACCCGTGGGCACCTTCTGATTTTGCAGAAGTGTCGGAAATCCCATCCGTTGGATAGGCGTAGTGGCCTACACGTGTCGAACATCCACGTTGCCTCGGAAGCCGAGGCAACCCTATATAAGAGTTGGTGTGTGTGTTTGTTACACACACAATTCATCCTTCCTTCCGCCATTGTTAGTTTCAACCTTCAACCTCCAAAACTTTGCCTTTGATTCCACGTATTTCCTCCGCCGCAGGTTAGATCATCACGCCTTTCAAAACCTTTTTATAAAACATGGTAAAGGACAACCCACTTATCACGGATGTCCTTAACGTGATGTCGGCGGAAAAATACATCGACTTTCTGTCGAAGTATTACATTCCCGAAAGCGGAAACCCCACCTATCCAGGTGAAGGTGAGGCGATAACGGATGCATCGGCGGGGAAAATAGGCGTGTACACGCGCCTATTTGATTCGGCTAAATACAGTATCCCCCTGTCCAAATTCTTGGTAGATTTGCTATTTTATTACGAATTCCACATAACCCAGCTCCACTGCATAGGGGCGTGTAAAATCAACCAGTTTGAAATTACATGCCATACCTGCGGAGTAACTCCCACCGTGAACCTTTTTAGGGCTTTTTACTTCCCCCAGCTAGTGAATGGGTGGCTATCGTTTAAAAAGCGACCCGGGAACGCCCCCATGACGTATAGGAAGCCTTTAGACTCCCTTAAGAACTAGTACGCCCATTACTTCTTTGTTGATGAGAAGGTATTCCCTACTCCTTTCGTACTCAAAACCAAAGCACCCAAAGACTTTCCTCCCAAAGCCAAAGACTATAGTAGCAAAGACTTAAAAATACTAGATACCCACCGCACAGAATTCCATAGGGGGTTGCTGGAACACTTTCTGTGCTTAGTAGGAATAAGCCGCCACTACTTTGGGAGGGATGACTTATATCCGTGCTTCCTGACGAAACAGGGAGAGGGTAGGTTTACTTATACCTTGTAAATTTGAAATGTCATGCGTATTTGTAGAACCGTACTAACCCGTATACCTATAAATGTCCGCAGAAATGAACCTACACCGATTAATACGCCAGGGCGACCCAATGAAGGTGCCCGAAGGGTTCCGCCCTCTAAAGGAGAATGAGCTCCCGCTGCTGGAGGCGACCGCTGACCGCACCATGCCACTCGAAGAGACGTCCGAGCCCAGATCAGATGAAGGGGAGCCCATCATTGAGAAATCCCCATTGGACTTCCATAATGAAGATGGTGGAGAACTACTGTTGGAGGGGACCGCGACCCACCAGGAAGATGAAAATGATTTCCTCAATGAAGACACCACTCAAGCTTCCGGGTCCGCCCCGCTCACATCTAGGAAGAGAAAGACCACCAGGAGGGTGGCAAAGAAGATAGGGGATGAGGCCGGGGCCTCGAATGCTCCCCCAAAGAAACTGAGGAAGGACCATCCGCAGTACCAAGAGGGAAGTGGTAATGCGACTGCTCAGGCCGACTCTACCCCGCACATGGGAGAGCTAGTCTGGCGAGCTACCCCCGTGAGCGCCGTAGCACCTACTGGCCCAGAACCTGCAATTGATACCACGTAAGCACCCTTCGAATGTTAGTTGTGTCACTATACTTGTGAAATATATAATGCCTAAAAAAAATTTGCCATGTCAATAACAGGGCGGATCCGTCGGCCGTAGCCCAAGAGGAAGAAGTGGAGAGGAATCCATCCCCCGCACCAACTAACAGACCCCCATCCCCTGCCGCGACACACGCCGAGGAGCCACACCACGAAGGGCCAGAAAATAGCCTGCGCCTAGCATGGAACCTCTCAAGTCTAACAAGGTTGGAAGCGGAATCTGAGTGCTCAGAATTCATCGAGCACATTACCCCACCAGCCCTTGCACAAGACTTAGACGAGTTGGATCATGAATCCCTTCTGGAGCAGTTTGACGTGTCGTCCGCGCATCAAGTAACGGTGGGTGCCGCACTAAGACGCCGTCTGATTAAGGCCCTGGCGAATGTGAAGCGGGCAGACAAAAGGATAGCTCGTCGAGAGGCAATGGTTGTGAAGAATGACAAGACCATGGCGTCCTTGCAAGCAGCGCTGGTGACAGCCGAGGCTACAGTGAAAGAGCAAGCTTATCACGCCGACAGCCGAGAGAAACGCATTGCCGAGCTCGAAGCCCTTGTAGCCGCATCGAACGAGAAGGTATGCTTTCGAAAATTTTATACATATACTCTTGCCTTGATTTTTATCTGACCCAAGAAAAAGAATATATTATCCTTGCGATAACTCCAAGTTCTATATGCAGGTGTCTGCGGCTGAAGCTTCCACCAAGGCCGTTACCGTACAAGCCTTCAACATCGCCCAAGAGCGCGATGCGCTGAAGGATGAGCTAACACAGGTGCGGGCAAATTTGGAAGAGCAAACTGCAACAGCGGTGGGGGAGCTGAGCAAGATGGCCACAAGTTGTGCTGAAAGACTGTGTCCTCCCCTGCTATCCGCCATAGCTGGACGCAGGTGGATGATTGGGCAAGGGATGCGCCTCGCCTTAAGCAAGGCCATGGAAGCTCCGCACCTACTACAGGCATTATCCGGGGTCGTATCTGATGGAATCGACCGTGGTAGACATGAGGGTTTGGTCAAAGCTGCAGAACTGATAGGTAAGAATGAAGACATCATGCAGCATCCATACCATAATCCCTCAGCTGTGGACAATATGACCGCGTCGATGAATGCATTGGCGGAAATCCAGCACCCTCTCCTGGATGAGCTTGAGGCACTTAAAGACGCTCCGAGCGAGGCAATAATGTCCCGGCTTACTGCGGATCCCATCCCTTTGACCTTGCCCACTTATGACTCCGTATTAAAAACGATGAAAGGTGAAAAGCTACTTGCAGAGGCATTGGATGCGACTGCGGTCAAGGCACAAGATGGGAAGGATGCTCGCGGGGAGGCCCTCCGTGCTCTGATTGAAGAAGGAAAGAAAGACATATGGGAATTCCTTCCCCCCTTGTAATTTATCAGTTGTAAACATTTGTGATTTATATTCGTCCGTGCATGTACACGGCTAAGACATGTGTGAAATAACTGTCCTTTATATGTAAGTCCGTGATGACCACGGCCATTTTGTTATGTATTTGGAAACTTGTGTATTTTTATTTTGTTAAATACCGTATACCGATACTGCATGACATGTCACGTCTTACACAAAAGGAAAAAATACAATCAAGCCTATAATTTACTAGACATGCGACGTGCGTCTTTATTATGCAAAGCACTACGTGAGTACGGCATACGGAACTTACCACAACATCTTGTGAGTAAGGTGTCTAGTAAGGATACATGATCCGCGCCGCTGGGGTTGCATCTCTCTTACGCGGCAAGTTGAATTAGTAGGTTCACTTAATCCTCTTACCCCGCCTGGAGGCGTATAGTACATGTACGGTGATTGAATGAATGCATATGAATGAAACACGGCATATTATAATAATAACTATAATTTATATGACTAGCAACATCCTAAGAAATAATTTGCATAAACAAGCTGTGGAGCTAGCTAGGCACCACGACATTTTATTAGAACGTTTACATTTTTTGAACAAGAATGATAAGTCCTAAAAAACGAAAAAGTAACCTAGACAAAACATAAGAATCAAAACAGATAGAGTGCATGGATCTCCATTAAAGCCACATAGAGTGAAGTACCCATGCGAAAGCCGTAGCTTTCAAAGATAGCACCTTTTGAGATTGGAGATGTTCCACGTACGTTCCAGGTCGTGGCCATCCATGTCACGTAACTTGTACGCGCCTCGTCCCAAGGCTTCCGTGACCTCATACGGTCCTTCCCACTTAGGGCCCAGCTTTCCTGTATTCTCCGCTCGACTTGCTTCGTTAGCACGGTAGACATAATCCCCCGGTCGAAAAGAAACACCTTTAACCTTGGCGTCATAATAAGCTTTCATTTTTGCCTTGGACTTAGCCTCATTAATGGCTGCTATCTCCCTTTTTTCTTCCAACAGATCCAGGTTGATTCGCAGCTGCTCGTCGTTCGTGACGACATTAACCTCCGTCGTGCGGATGGTAGGCATTCCTATTTCTGCTGGTATAACAACTTCAGTGCCGTAGGCCAATGCAAATGGAGTATCTCCGTTGGCTGTTTTGATCATAGTCCTATGTGCCCATAGAACATGTGGTAGCTCATCCACCCATTTGGCACTTCGCTCATCCAAACGTGCCTTGATGCCGTTTCCCAAGCTTCTATTCGTTCGTTCCACAAGGCCATTTGTCTGCGGATGCTTAACAGACGTGAAGCACCGCTTGATATTCAATGATTCACACCAGTCCTTGAATGGATTGTCCGCGAACTGTTTACCGTTGTCCGAGATGATTTCTCCTGGTAGGCCAAAACGGCACACAATATGCTCCTAAACAAACTTTTTAACTTGTTTGCCTGTGATGGATTTGACTGCCTTGGCCTCTATCCATCGTGTGAAGTAGTCCATCGCGACAATCAAGAACTTAACTCCCCCCGCAGCTACAGGAAATGGTCCTGCGATGTCGATTCCCCACTTATAGAATGGCCATGGGGACGTGATAGGTGTAAGCTCCTGCTGCGGGTGCCGCGGCACTGGTCTATGCACTTGGCAATCACTACACTTGCGAATCATGTCGCGCGCGTCCCTGTGCATGGTAGGCCAATAATATCCCGTCCGTAAGGCTCTAGCTACCACGGATCGTGGACCTGCGTGCATGCCGCACAACCCTTCATATATTTCACTAATTACATAGGTAGCCTGACGTGGTCCAACACACCGCAACCATGGCTGCAAGAAAGAGCGCTTATAAGGAATACCTTCTCAGAGTTCGAAGTGTTGCGACTTCCTTCTGATGCGCCGTGCTGCTTTTTCCTCGTCCGGAAGGGTCTCACTAGTCAAATAGTTGATAATCGGGGTCATCCATGTAGGTCCATCCTCTTCAACTATGCTAGCGACCTCCCCTTCTGTTATAGACTTCTCCTTGAGTATTTCCACCAAGACTTGCTTGGACAAGTGGGCGAAGCTTGTGGATGCAATTTTACTAAGAGCGTCCGCCTTCTTGTTTTCACCTCTGGGCACCTGCTTGATGGAAAACTTGCTGAAAGCCGCGATGAGTGACTTGACTTTCTCCAAGTATCGGACCATGTTGTCCTCCTTAGCCACATATTCATCTAGAATGTGGTTCGCGACAAGCCGCGAGTCCACGTAGGCCTCAAGGTTGCGGACTCCCATTCTAGCGGCGATTTTTAAACCCGCAATGAATGCTTCATATTCCGCTTCGTTGTTGGTGGCTGTGAACTCAAAACGGAGGGCGTACGTGAACTCCATTCCTTCCGGATTTGTGAGGATGAGGCCAGCTCCTGACCCATCCGTACATGAAGATCCGTCCGTAAATAACACCCATGGTTCTGTTGGAGTATCGTTTTGTTTAATGATTGGTCCTTCCTCATCCGGCTTTTCTATCAAGAAATCTGTCAAGATCTGGCCTTTAACAGCCGTCCTTAGCCTATAAGATATATTATGCTCCCCTAATAGGATGCTCCATTTTTGTAGCCTCCCTGCCACATCCGGTCTAGAGATGACTTGATTTATTGGTTAGTCCGTAATGACTACAATTGGGTGCTCCTGAAAGTATCGGCGCAGCCGCTTTGTAGCAAACACTAGTGCCAAAACAAATTTTTCCATAGAGGAGTAATTCAGCTCCGGCCCTTGCAATGTTCTACTTATGAAGTAGACCGGGGTCTGTACCGTATCCCTATCTGTTATGAGTACCGCACTTATTGCGCCATGAGTGACTGAGAGATACATAATGAGTTCCTCCTTTGGCTGGGGGGCTACTAGCATGGGGAGAGATGCTAGGTGTTGCTTGAGTTGGCCAAAAGCTTCCTCGGCTTCCTTTGTCCACCGGAAGTCTCCCTTCCTAATGTACTTCTTGTGTGTCTTAAATAGGGATAATCACTTCTCTGCGGATTTGGATAGTAACCTATTTAGCCCGGCCAGCTTCCCATTTAAGGATTGCACCTCCTTCCGTGTCTGAGGGGATGGCAGCTGTATTACGGCGTCAGTTTTCTCTGGGCAAGGTTTGATACCATTTGGATCAATCATATATCCAAGGAACATTCCCTCCGTTGCACCAAACGTGCATTTCTTTGGATTTAGCTTCATGTTAATCCTCCTCAGTGTGTCGAATGTCTCTTGGACAACCCGGAGAAGTGCATCCTCCGTATGACTTTTTATGACTAAGTCATCCACATAGACTTCCAGGTTGCGGCCTATCTATGATTCAAAAGCTTTGTCCACAAGCCGCTGGTATGTAGCACCGGCATTTTCGTATAGCAATATACGCCCTGACTCGTATGGAACGCCGTTTTTTCTGCGTCCTCCTCCGCCATCTGGGTCTGGTGATATCCTTTATATGCATCTAAGAAGCACTTAAAGGGATATCCACACAGGGATTCCACCTTTCAGTCAATCTCCGGTAACGAGTAACAATCCTGTGGACAGGCTTTGTTCAGATCCGTGAAATCCACACACATGTGCCAACTCCCGTCATGTTTTTTAACCATGACCGGATTGGATAACCACTCGTGGTAGTATACCTCGTGCATGATGCCTGCGTCCACTAGTTTCCGTACTTCCTCCAATATCACTCGGCTGCGCTCAGGCGCCTGGCCGCGCTTCTTTTGCTTGATGGGTTGGTACCCCTGGCGGATCTGGAGCTTATGTTCTGCTATCGCGCGTGACACGCCTGTCATATGCTTTGGCTCCCATGCGAATATATCTAGGTTTGCACTTAAAAGAGAGCACATGGCCCTCTTACCGTTATCCGAGAGCGCCCCCCTTATGAATATCTCCTGTTCCGGGTAGTTAGGATGGATTGCCACCTTCCAATTGGGAGGTGGTGATCCATCCTTGGGTGGAACAAGTGGAGTCGGTGTTGTCACGGTATGACACTCGGATGCTGGTACGATTGTGTTGTAAATGGTGACGATTCCTCCCTCAATAGGGAACTTGATCATTCCGTGTGCCGTGGAAGGTACCGCCCGTATAGCCAGAATACCTGGTCTGCGTATGATCCCATTGTACGGAGAATGTGAGCATATCACCATAAAATTCATCCACGCCGTAGTGGAGTGTTCCTCATTCCCAATGGTTACGAGCAGACGCAGTTGCCCTATCGGCCAGATAGTGTCTCCACTAAAGCCAGTGAGCGGCGCCGTGGCCGGTACTAATTGGCTTCTTATTTCTGGTCGTAACTGCACAAAACAGTGTTCGTACAGTACTTCTGCCGACGACCCTCCATCCACATACATGCGATGAACATTGTGTGTTCCAATGCTTATCTCAATAGTGAGAGGCGCATCAACCACATCGCTTGCAGTGATAGGAGGGAATGAGATTTCCATGCCGCGTGAAAATTTTTGGCCGATTTTCTGCCTCGTGCGGCGTTGTCTGGATTGGATCATGTATATGTTCGAAGGTTTGTCCTTTTGGGGATCCTTCTTTTCATACTTCTTGTTGTCTTTTCCATCCTTCCAATCCTTAACCAGATGCTTGAGTTTACCTGACTTGATCAGCGACTCAATGTGTTTTTTGAGTAGGATACACTCCTCAGTGCCGTGGCCCTTGTCATTATGGAACTCGCAGAAACGATTTCCTTGACGACGGTCCGGAGGAGTTGTCATTGGGGGAGGTCTCAGAAAATTTGCCCCTTCCGTCAGCAAGATCTCCCGGTAGGACATCTTTAGGGGGGTAAACTTATCATCCGGCCGTCCTCCTTTGTTTTGGCTCTTGTAATCTGAGCCCCTATTGTTGTTTTGATTGTTTTGACCACCCGACTGTCTCCGAGACTGGTCATTTTATCGGTAGCCATTTCCTTTGGAAGGGTAAGCCGCGGCCACCGCCGTTTCTCCCTCTATGAAGTTTCTGACCCTTTCCATGAGATCATCATACCTCTCTGGACGCTTGTCATTGAGACGCCTGATTAACTCCCTATCAGTTATGGCGTGCATGTAGTCGGAGATTTTCAGGAGTTCCGGCATCGTCTTTGTGCGTGTGCACTCGTCGTTGAAGCGTTCAGTGAAGGCCTCTATAGACTCCCCCGGCCGTTGCTTGACAGTTGCCAGTGAGACCGGATCCCTATTATACTTCTTCCTCTGAGTATAATTATTCTTGAACGCAGTGCATAGCTCCGTGAAGCTATCAATGCTTCGTGGAGGGAGTCCCTCAAACCAGTCACAGGCATTTCCGATCAAAGTCGAATTGAACATTTGGCACCATATAGGCATGGGCCATTGCTTAATTTTAGACTGCGTATCGAATATTTTGAGGTGATCATCCGGATCACCAGTTCCATCATAGGTCTTGACACAAGCCGGCATGCGACGTTTGGTGTCCTCGGAGTAGTTCCGTATACGGAGAGTGAATGGGTCTTCCCTGGGATCCGCCCATGGGCGGGTGTGCCTATGGTCATCCCATGGGTTACACCACGGGAAGGAAAGATCCTCTGCTTCTGCATCTCGATAATAAGGGCCACCATAATACTCATCATTGTTTGGTGGTGGTGGAGGGGTACGCCTAGGTCGGCGACGCTTGGGCGGATGGTCATCCGAGTCCTCTCCTGATGGATCTGGAGACGGGGGTGGTGGCCCATCCCTTGGGTGAGGACCACTTTTTTGAAAAGAGCCAGGAGCCTTTTTCCCAGTGTCCATTCTATCCCACACACTTGTACGACGAGCGGCTCTGGTCAGCTCTCGATCTGGTCGCTCGGGTGAACCGTCGGACTTCTCTCCCCCTTCTCGAGACTGTGTTAGTTCCTGTATGAGGCGATCCCCTATGCGCTCGAACACATTCCTAGGTTGAGGAGTTTCCTCAAAGATGCTCTGCTCCTGAGGCCGGTTTTTCCTTTTCCTCTGATTTTAGGAAGAAGTGATTTGTCCGGTATTGCCAAAGTTGAGTCTAGATCGGAGGTTCCTCCCTAGATTCAGCCTTGACGAAATCCCTGGGACGATCCTATCAAAGTTCTGTGTGAGAACTCGAGTAAGATCCTCCTCGCTGAGTGGTTGGACTTCTACTTCCTCCTCAATCGATGGTCTGCGTGGCTCTTTGTTAGGAGGATTGGGCGCACTCCCTGGATCAGGGTTATCCAGGGTTGAAGTAGGTGGGGGTGTTATGGAGATCGTGCTCGTCACCCCCATGGACCGAAAACCATCGCGGTTGTTTGGCCCGCCCCCTGGGCGGCTAGGGGATTGATTGGGGATGAGTATCCATTCCCCTTGGGATTTCCGATTTCCAGGATTCGTGTTCCTGGGGTTAGCTTGAGGATTCCCTTTCGTCATTGGAAATTCAAGATGAGATTTCGCTCTAGCTTAGTGTAATGGGTCCCACGGATGGTGCCAACTTGTTGATGCAAAAGTTGGGTGATACTTGCTAGACCCGAATTAGGCTTAATTCGGGTTGGATGGGCTCCGGCTCCTGCACCAAGCGAACTGTTTGGTTGAGATCCTGCACACTAAACAACACGCGTTAGGCTTACTGTGGGAATGTTTCCCACGATTAGACTCCGGCGTAAGAGTAAGTAATCGGTTAGGGTTTTATGTGAGTTGAGAGTATAGAGCGTGATACCTTTGTGGAACTCTTGGGGGTTCCTTTTATAGGCAGTGAAACCCTAGTGGGCTGCCACTGATACTTCAGCCCCAAGGAAAGGATAAGTACCAGAATTAGAATGATTGTTATCTTCTAATAATGGTGAGTGAATATCCTCTTCTTTGGGGTAAATCATATTCCTAGACAGAATATGATTCTGTCTAACCCTGTACCGGCCGTGCCGGGCCGTGGGCCGCACACGCGCGGGCGGTTACTGTTCATCCAAGCCCATAAGCTTAAATGACATTTATTCCCACCCATCTGTGATGGGCCGGATACGGGTAGTACCCGTGGGCCGGGTTCCTGACCCGGCTGGGGACTATACGTCATCAATATACTTAGCAAAATACTTGCTTCTAATTTGAGATTTCTTCTCTCTCTCCCTCTCAAGTTACTTAGTAGGTAGTGATCATATATACATTGGTGTTTCTTTCCTTTCTACTTACCTTTGTGTAGCATGTTACCTTAGCTCACAAACTTGGTGCCCCAAGCAAGGGGGAGCAACCACCAAGGGGGAGCTACTAGCAAAGTTCGATGTTCTTCGAATACTTGTGCTAACCTTTTTGCTACTACAAAGGGGGAGAAATGATAGTGATAAACTCGTTAATAATTCGTTATTTTGTGTTTCTACGTAAATAAGTTTATCGTTTGTCGTAATCAAAAAGGGGGAGATTGTTAATGCATTGATGCCTAAAAACAATATTAGTGTTAACTAATCTTTTTTAGTTTTGATCACAACAAACCATACAACACATTTAGTATAAAACACAAAACGAATTATTTAACTAACACTATCATCAAGGTAATAATCATATCACTAACCTTTCTTAATCATACTTAGTGATCATCAAAATGATTATTCTTAAAACTCACTTTTGTTAATATGACAAAAGACTTTTTAATAAACTTTCTTTTTTAGAAAATGTTTTATTAAAATAGAAAATGAAAATTTGAAAATAGCATATTCCAAATGCTGTTAGAATATCCTTTGAAGGCTTCAAATACCTCAGATATTCCTACCCCACTAAAAGACAAAACAGAGCGTACTCTAGTGGTGGTACCTTAAGTAGCTACGCGGTTCCTTAGCAATATGGAACCGCCAGGCTAGATAAGGTACCGCGCACAGCTAGCTGTTATATATCCGTTATACTTTGTCTCCTTTAAATAGTGGGTCAAATCTCATTTTCCAGCAAGCCTCTTGGACGTTTTTCTCAGCCCCCTTTCTATATTCTATAGCATAATCAGTATTAAATGATCACTTAAAGTGTTAAGGATGTTTACATATGATTATCCTCTTGATCCCCTCCTTTACCTTGTCCAATGAGAAGATCACTCACTCACTAGTGTTGTGATAAAGATGAATCTATGAGCTAGTCATATTCATCATGATACCCTTTTTGTTTTAGGTCAATCCATTGTATTTATGAATACTTGGACTAGTTGTGTTCATCCAAGTTATTTGTGGATACTTGGATTTGTTGTGTACATCCATTGCATATGTGTTTGCTTGGATTTGTGTTGTGTAAATCCAAGCTACATGTGTGTACTTGGATAAGTCTAGTTGAGTTGTAATAGATTTGATTAATAGTTCTCACTAAACAATAAAGTGATGTGGTTGTGTCTTGTGAGTTCTCACTAAACTTGAAAGTGATTGGTAGTTGTGTTGTGTGAAGTTCTCACTTAGCTTCAAAGTGAAGAGTCGTGAAGATTGGTTCTAGCTTTGGATTAGAACTCGACATCTAGCCTTGTGTCGTTAAATGGTGAAGTAGGCAACGTCGTGAAGATTGGTTCTACCTTAAGATTAGAACTCGACATCTAGCCTTGTGTCGTTAAATTGTGAAGTAGGCAACGTTGTGTAGATTGGTCCTAGCTAAAGATTAGGTCTCGACATTTAGCTTAGTGTCGGAAAATAATGTAAGCAACGATGTAAGGTTTTCTCCGCCGAGAAGGGAGCTTGTGGATATAGTGGAAATCTCGAGTAGGTGTACTCGAGGAGTGGAGTAGAAACGAGGATAGAGCCTCGTTGTCGAACCACTATAAATCTTGGTGTCTTCCCACTAGGTTGTCTCCTTCCTTACTCTTACTTATTTCATTATCATTACACTTTCCTATTATCTTTGCTAGTGCATTTGAATTGAACCTAATCATTATGCAACTAAGCCTCAAGTAAAAGATAGTTTTGATACAAACCAGATTGAAAGTAATTTTAATTTGGTCACCAATCGAAGAGAAACTATTCAACCCCCCCCCCCCCCCCCCCCTTCTAGTTTCTACAATGATGATTATGAATGGTGATCTTATTCAATTTACGGTAGTCGGTACATGATCTCATGCTACCGTTCTTCTTCTTAACCGTTAGAAACGGTGCAACTCGTGGTGATGCACTCGGGCGAATAAACTTCGTTTCAATAACTCTTGCTACAAATCTTGTAAATCCTTTAACTCAAATAAAGTCATGTGGTAAGGAGTCTTGGAAACAGGTTCTGTTTCTTGAAAAAAGTTCGATGTTAAACTTCATCTCGTGGTTTATAACTTGTAAACTGACTGATAATTGATAAGTCTGAAATCATGCATGTAATATATTTTAAATGCAAAAAGCTTATATAAGTCATGTAATAAAACAACGCGAGCATGAATACTTAGAGGGGTGACCTCATCATGTCGTTAGAGGCGTGACCTCTAAATAATAATCTGGGTGGAGGGATCAGCTCCAATGTAAAGTATGTAGAGCATACACCACATACACTTGATAACTGTAAATTGGTAAACTGATAAACTAGGATGCACCCATATGCCCCACATGATAATACTGATAAATGCCCAACAAAAACTGAAAGGGATGCCACGAGAAATCACTCCCTCGCGGAGGAGTCATGACACCGGTGCCTCAAGTGTCATGGTTACGGTACCTCCGTAACAATGTGAAACTGGTCATGTATGTATATAAAGCTCAGGTAGTTAAACATGGTAATTATGGCAAATCATGCAAAGTTTTATAACATGTAACTAAGGAAAATAGATGGATGCAAACGGGGAATCCTAATCATGCATAGAAAGGAAAGTCCATACTGAAGGACAAAAAATCCGTACCTTGTGTCCAGTAACTGACTGAAGATGAAAAGAAGGAAATTTACTCCGACTTCACGCGAACTACATGAATAAAGAGATATGTATGAGTTGTCTGATTACTGTGTACATTACTTGTTTATGTACGTTCTTAACTTGTTTTATATGTTCTTGCCTCGTTTTACTGTTTCATGAGTTGTCGTGTATTTATTCATGTTCTCCGTGTATCTTGATTAATGTATTCCGCGCATTCTTGTGTTATTATACTTGTTATAAGTAACATGCAAAAAAATAGAAAGTTTCCTAAAATAGTAAGGTTTCCTTAATTAGTTTCATGAGTAATAAATCATAAAAAAAATATCTTAAGTTTTTAATTAAAAATACTAGCCAAATCCTAATTAATTTAATATGTTAATTAAATTAATAAAATAGTTATTACATAGTTAGTTAATATATAAAACTTAATTTAATAAAGTGATTTTTTAAGAAAAATGAAACACCCCTTGTAAAACTCATTTTCATATACCGAAATCCGAATCTAAGAAAGCCTACCGAGACTTCCAAAGTCTTAGTCGCACATAAAACAAAAAACAAGCAAACCCTTTCTGACCTGTTGTCTGAGATCCTACAGTCTAGTGTTGTCCGAGATCCCAAACATCCCCTTGCTGCTGCCTGGGCATCAATTCCCCCTCTTGCCTGACTAATACCCACCGACCTTGCGTCGTTTCTCCATGCTTTGCCCAAATACCCATCGGCCCAGCCGGTTGTCCCACTGCCTATCCACCAGACCCACCGTGACCCTAGTTGTCTAGGTTGCCACTGAATACAAAACAACCGCCCCTTGATGGTTCTTGGTTCCCGCTGTTTACCACGCAACCATCTTTGGTGGGTTTTGGGTTGCGGCCGAAAACAAAGACCAACCACCGCACCCCCTGTGGGTCGCGGCTGGCCCAAAACAACCACATTGAGACCTATAGGGTCTCGGTTTTTGTGAAATCACGTCCACTCCTATCAAGTCTAAGATTTAAACATGTTTAAATAAACTAAAATCATGTGTTCATGTTATTTTAAAAGATGGATTTGTGATTAAGATAAAGTGAAGAAAAAGGGTTAAAGCTTACTTGTTTATACGCGATCTAGGGATAACCAAAATGACACACGCCAATCAATCACCACCAAAACAAAGTTCGTCTCCCCCCCCCCATTTTTTTTATTTCAACCGGCGGCTCTCACAACCCACAACCATAATTTTATTTGTTTCTTTTTTTCAAAATGAAATGGGTGTGAAACCCCTGGTTGTTTAGTTTACATATGGGTTGGCCTAGGAAGCCCATTTCTTCTTTCTTTTCTTTTGTGTCGCGGCCCAACACATACACAAGTGTTGTTTTTGTTTTTCGACATTTACTAAAATACCGTGAGTTATAATTTGTGGCGTGAGTTCGTGTTTAGTCTGATATTATTTTTATACATGAAAACTGATAATATATGATATACTTGGATACGAACATTAATTATTCTTGTCGTGTATTAAACTAAAGTAACGTTTAATTTAAATTTGTGATTTCGTGTAGCTAATCTATTCGTGGATTTTTAAGCGGGTTTACAACTCTTCCCCTCAAAAAGAACAATGTGTCCTCGAATTAGAGACATGATATTGATGCGGGCTTTACAATTTCACCCTGAGTGTTCTTGGCAAGATCACTAAGATATTACATAGAGGCCTGGAACGTGCTTAAATTTAATTAAGAATTAAACCAATGTTTCTTTCCAGCTATCACAAGTTTGATTCATAAAGAACCGCACAAGTCACCAACCATGAGCTTTTTAATGTTGGCTCAAAAAGGATTTCCATCTTCACTGTAGATACTTTCGTATTACTCGGATGTTCAGGCAAGATCATGAAGATTTTGCATAGGAGTCTTAATATCTTTCTTACTTTTCACAATGTTTGAAAAAGCAAGGAAATATGAAAGTGTGCCCTAATGAAATATTTGATGATCTCAAATGGCTCAAGACTCGATCGTGCATTTTGGATTTTTAGTGATCGGAGGCTGGAGAGGAGTGCCACCATTTCACTACCAACTTATTCGGAGTGAATAAATCGATAAATAACATGTTGATCTCTGTGTGATTAAAACCAATACCTTTTGAGAGATATCTCAGTTAGCTGGTATGGGATGTGCATTTCATCATTGGGTCCATGATGTCTATCTTCAATATCGAGCATCATTAAAATGATCTCAATAGCATATCTGTTGACCCGGTTTCTATCTAAGGTTGTAAGGAGGGCTTCTTTCTTTTCACCCTTTATCCTTACAATTATTTTTCATTCTTGAACCCCTTAAATGCTTAACAATACGTCATAACTAGCACCTTGTTGTGATCGTTCTAGTGCTAACTTAAGTACTTGGTCGGCATTCAGCTATGTTCACAATCTTTCTTCATCTTTTCTAAGGACTACTATTTCTAGCTATGGAATGTCCTTGGGAAGATTCATCCGGTTTTGGAAGAATCATTGGACTTAACCTATCCTACCATCCTTATGTCACCAAAATCTTCACCGCCGTGAAACAAATAGGTTGAGGGTAAGTATATGTCACCATGAAAATTCATTTTTGATGTGCAAATTCGTTTTCCTCCACCTTAACATATGCCACGATATTCGAAACATTTCGCACATGTTGGGACGAGCTATCACGTTAAGTCTAACCATTTTTTATCAATCATTTCTCATATTAAATCACATTTATTCCCTCGTATTAAAAATATTAAACCAACCAATATTTTTGATATCAATTGATTTAATGAAGTTTTAATAAATTTTTTGGGAAGAAAAATGCAAGTCCGTTTTATCTTCATGATATCAATTTATGAGATATGATACCGATTTGTAAAATGATCACATATTCACCATATTAGAATGAATTGACAAGGTTAGACCTGATTGATGAGAACATCATATGACAAGATCACATGGTTCTTGTCTGTAAATGTTGGTCTCCTCGTCACGTCTGAAGTCATCTCTTGACACCACATGTACGATTGGTATCGTTGTCTTGACACCAATTTGTGAACTTGGTACTTTCGGCGTCGAAGATTCTGAATGTTTGACAATTGCTCCCCCTCAATTGTTGACCCGTGTTCTATCGAAAGAGCTATAGTCGTCGTTTGAGTAGTCGCATCGTCAAGTATGTAGATACCAATTGTAAATAGCTATGATTGTAGAGATGATAAGTTCATAAAAACAAGATTTTGTCTCGTTTTAACAAATAAATGCACTGATGCGTACATATATTCGCGTTAGATTGTGTTATAACGTGAACACAATCCCTTACATGGTTATAAAGTAAAGGTAAAAGCCATAAAATCGACACGTACTCTTCATTTTATTCTATTATGACAAATGTACTATTTTATGTACTAATCTGACCAACGGACTTGTTAGTTTTGGGACAATATCACCAATATGACCAGATCTATTTCCATGTCAATTTTTTATTACATGAAATGACTAATTTACCCTTATCGCCTTCATTTCCATTTATGACAGTATGTATTTTTACGTTTTCGACAGTAAATTTACGTTTTCATCAGTAATTTACGTTTTCGTCAGTAAATTTACGTTTTCTTCAATAAACTTACGTTTTCGTCAGTAATTTTATGTTTTTGTCAGTACTTTTACGTTTTCGTTCGTAAATTTACGTTTCGTCAGTAACGTTACGTTTTCGCCAGTAAACTTATGTTTTGGTCATTAAACTTACTTTTTTATCAGTATTTTTACTTTTTCGTCAGAAAATTTACGTTTTTGTCACTAATTTTACGTATTCGTCAATAAATTTACATTTTTCATCAGCAAATTTACGTTTTCGTCAATAATTTTACGTTTTTATCAGTAAACTTATGTTTTCGTCAGTACTTTACGTTTTCGTGAGTAAACTTACATTTTATTCAGTATTTTACGTTTTCGTGATTAAACTTACGTTTTCGTCAGTAAGCTTACATTTTCATTAGTATTTTTACGTTTTCTTCAACGTAAAATACTGACAAAAACGTAAAAATACTGATGAAAACGTAAATTTACTAACGAAATCGTAAGTTTACTGACGAAAATGTAAAAATACAGATGAAAATATTCAATTACTGATGAAAATGTAAGTTCACTGACGAAACGTAAAATTACTGACGATACGTAAATTACCGACGAAAACGTAAAATTACTGACGAAAACGTAACTTTACTGAAGAAAACGTAAAATTACTGACGAAAACGTAAGTTTACTGACGAAAACGTAAGTTTACTGACGAAAACGTAAGTTTACTGACGAAAACGTAAGTTTACTGACGAAAACGTAACTTTACTGACGAGAACGTAAGTTTACTGACAAAAACGTAACTATACTGAAGAAAACGTTAGTTTACTGACCAAAACATAAGTTTACTAACAAAAACATATGTTTACTGATGAAAACGTAAGTTTACTGACGAAAACGTAACTTTACTGAATAAAACGTAACTTTACTGACGAAAACGTAAGTTTACTGACGAAAACGTAAGTTTACTGACGAAAACGTAACTTTACTGAAGAAAACGTTAGTTTAGTGACGAAAACGTAAGTTACTGACGAAAACATAAGTTTACTGACGAAAACATAAGTTTACTGGTGAAAACGTAAGTTTACAGATGAAAACGTAAGCTTACTGACGAAAACGTAACTTTACTGAAGAAAACGTTAGTTTACACCTAAAAACCGGTATAGCAGGTAACAAGTGACCCATATTGGTGATACTGCCCCAAAACTAACAAGTTGGTTGGTCAGATTAGAACATAAAATAGTACATTTGTCATAATGGTACAAAATGAAGAGTACGTTTCTATTTTATGGCTTTTACCCTAAAGTAAATCATGCCCGGTAAAATTAATTCCGTTGTTGAGCCAAAGATTTCATAAGAAATACTTGGCTTTAATATGAAAAGCAGGTTACTATCTGAAATAATAGCAAACCATTTAGGCATGTTTTATGAAATATTTACAACTTTTGTACGAACTCTATTTATTGCGTCATGTCAATATTAATCGACATTCTAAGGCCATAAATATTATCGTCCCAAAAGACATGCCTTAAAATAACTTAAAAGATAGTAAAAATATTTTTGGATTTTTCTGAATATTTCATCTTTTATGGTTTTTATATGGTTTTATATTTTTGTATTTTGCTTTTGTGGATAAAAATATAAACAGTATATACAAATGATCACCAAGGACACGGAGAATAGTTTACCACCACTATTCTTTCGCTTCATCTGCCAATGCCTTTCGAGTCTCGGGCGAGAAAGTTCTCAATCCTAGCTTGTTGGCCAAAAATCTAATTCGAGCGCGATCTAAAGCCTTCGTGAAAATATCCGCCAATTGATACTCAGATTTGACAAAGTAAAGCTCGATCACTCCATTATCCACTTGCTCCTTGATAAAGTGGTAGCGAATGTCAATATGCTTCGACCAGGAGAATTGAACGTTGTTGTAACATAAGGTAATTGTACTTTTGTTGTCGCAGTACATCGGAATTTTGTTGAAACCTTGACCATAGTCGGTTAATAGCTATCTCATCCAAAGAATTTGAGCACAACAACCAGACATAGCTATGTATTCTACTTACGTACTTGAAATTGCAACACCTTTCTGCCTTTTTGACGCCCAACTGATTAATAGATATCCTAGTAGTTGCAAGGTTCCACTTGTGCTACGCCTTGTATCTTGACAACCCGCGTGATCCGCATCTCCATATGCCATTAGTGCAATTGAAGAATCCTTCGAATACCAAAGTACCCGATTAACGGTTCCTTTAAGATACCGGAAGATCCGTTTAACAGCAGCTTCCGTCACTATACCATAAACTAATGGTCCATTTAGAACCGATGCCCAAATGAGATGTCCGTTTTCTTTATTCAACATATAATGTTCCATTCTAGATGTCCAATCCTCGTACATTGTCTTCACCAACATTGGTGGACGATTATCCGTACCCGAGAGGTTGGACTTATCAGTGAGAGAAGTATACTCCATTTTGATAAGTGAAGATTTACAAAAGTTGATCGAACAATGAGAGAAAGTAAATGTGCTTGTTGCTGAAAATACGGAGTTTTAATAATCGTGGAAAAACCGAGAAATAAATTCAGGGGATTCTACAAACCACCGATTAAACCGTAATTATCCAAACTTCGTATGTTGAAGTCGAGAAACGTTGTTGAATCCCTTAACTATAATTTTCAAAATCACGTTTTTTGAAAATCTCGGAATACTTGTGAAGATCCCAAAATATATAAGATCTCGGAATAATGTCAAATCTCGGAATCATGCAAGATCTCGGAATAATTGAAGATCTCGGAATAACTGAAGATTCCTGAATAAATTTCGCAATAACCAAAGATCTCGCAAAAGGTTGAAGATCTCGCAATAACCAAAGATCTCGCAAAAACTTGAATATCTCGCAATAACCAGAGACCTCGCAAAAACAAAATCCCGCAATAAACTTAATCTCGCAAAAACATAATCTCGCAAAAACTAAATCCCGCAATAAACTTAATCCCGCAAAAACCAAAGATCTCGGAATATCACAAACTATTGCGAAATTATGAATGATCCCGCAATATGATTCCGCAATAATATTCCGCAATAAGATTACGCAATAAGATTCCTTAAACCTAAATATTGCGAGATTTTATCAGATTTCCCAAAAAAGTGGATCTTGGATGAAAGTACATTTTTTTCGAGTTTTTGCTCCAAAATCAAGCAAAAGATCAAAAAAAATTTATGTTTTTGACCCAAATCAGTATCCCAAATCACTACCACAACTATGTAGATGATATTGGAAAAGATTAAACCACAAAAAAACACAAAAAATAAAATAAAATTTGGACGCGAGCTATATGGATCAAAATCACACGAATCAATACCAAAACAAACACATAAACAAGACAATCATCCCATGACTCTTGATACGATTTGTAGGATATTGTAAATCTTGCTTAGTCTATATGAATCTAGATCTAGAAAGAGTAGAGAGATAAAGAGATGGTGAACACACACTTTTAGAGAGAGAAAGTAAAATACACACTTTACTATGTGAAATATTAAAGTGAGCCACACCCTCTCCAACTAAGGAGAGAGTTTATATACCCAAACCCATGAGATGGGCTTGGGCTTACAAATAGGCCGCCTGCCATACATGTCATGGACCGGACTTTGGCTTGTTTGATTAATGTTAAGTTAACTAGACTACTAGCTAATACTTAATCAATTGTTGGAGTGACCGTGTAAAACCCGCATAAAATGGAAATGAACATTTTTATACATTAAAACACGAATTAAAACTTTACAAATAATTGAAACAATCCACATATCACGAATATCTGATGAACATATTATGTATATTAATTATTTATTTACCACAAGTATTACGTATGTAAATTGTTACACGATAAGTATTTACGTATAATAATTATAACACGACAAGAATTAATACGAGGTAAAACAAGAACTCACGCTACGAAAAATAATACACATGATTTAATTAAGTCGATAACACAAAAATATATATATGATGAGCTGTTTGGTCGGCTTATTAAAAAGAAACAAAGAAAGGGCCCAAGGCCCAGTCCACCAAGAGTGGTAAAACAAAACAAACGTATGTTTATGGTTTCCATTTGTAAAAACACAGAATGAAACAAAGAAACCCTACTACTTCTATGGCCGTCGGTTTTGCAAGAGAACAAGGAGGGAAAAACTTTTGATAATTAATTAGATTCGGGTATTGTCGTGTACTTCATCACGGATCTATGCGTATTCGGTAAACACTAATCTTTTTCTCACATTTTATTCTTTTATTTATGAATTTATAAAACTAAACATGAAAACACATGATATGAATGATTTAAAACAAGGTTAAATGGGTTTTGGATTGTTTTGGGTGTTCACGAAAACCGAGACCCCTTTATGGGCAGTCTCGGTGGGGGTTTTCCCAAGCCAGCCGCAACCCATCAGGGTCTGACGGTTTTACAGTGTGTTTGGTTTTACAGTGGCAACCGGATGTGTTTAGTTTTACAGTGGCAACAGAGGGACTCCTAGCCCTCGGTGGGAACTTGTGCATGGCAAGCAGGAACTGGCTTAAGCCAGTGGGAACCCACGGTAGACAATGGTTGGGCCACTGCTGTTGGTGGGAGTTTTGAACACAGCAGGGGGTTTGGTTCAGGGTTAAGGGAGTATTAAGGGGTGTTTAGTTTAGGGTTTTAAAGGGAACAAAAGGGTGTGTTTGGTTTAATGTTGTTAAATTGTTTTATTAATTTAATTAAGCAAACTAAATTAATCATGTTATGATTAAAAGTATTAATTTAATTAGTATATTAAATGAATCATGTTATGGCTAGTTTTTTAATTAAAACATACGATATAATTAAATAGTTAGTTATTCATGATATGGACATGGTCTAATTAATAAATTTACTTAGACTAAAATAATTAAACTATACCTTATAATTATTCATGGCAGATGACATGACACATTTTGGTTTAATTAATTAAACTATACCTTATAATAATTATACATAGAATTATTCACGATAAACTATATGTTATGTTTATTTTGATAATAACTTAGCATAAGTATTTAATTACATGTTAACCAGGGTTTAATTAAATTAATATCATACTTTAATTTAATTATATAATATCAAGCTATAGTAAAGTATTAATAATATAAGTCAAGTTATATTATTAATTAATAATTATTAATAAACCATGTATTGTAATATTAATTAATAATTATCATGATAACCTAAAGTATTTATTATTTATAAACTTTACTATATTATTATATTTAATAATCATGGCTTTTAATATATGCTTATTAAACTATAGTTTATATCATACTTATTTAATAAGCTTATTAATAATTATGGAAACATGCCATTTATAGAAACATACTAAATATGAAAACATGCTATTTATGGAAACATACTACATATGGAAACTTTCTATTTTTGGAAACTTACTAATTATGGAAAATTTATATTTCTGGAAACTTGCTATTTAAGGAAACTTTCTATTTTTGGAAAGTTAATATACATAGAAACTTGTTATTTTTGGAAAGTTACTATATATAGAAACCTACTATTTTTAGAAATTTACTCGTTATGATACAAAAAGTACAATAACACATAAAACATAAAATACACTAATCAAGAACACATGAAACACTAAGAAACACAAGATAAAACATGAAACAGTAAAACAAGTAAAGAATATGTAAAACAAGTTAATAACACGTCAAGTAGACTAATAATCAGTAAATATACGTTAAACAGACAACTCTTTCATGTCCCTTTTATTATGTAGCACTCGTGAAGTCGGTGTAGTTCTTCCGCTTTCATCTTCATTTTCATTACCGTAAATAAGGTACGAATATTCCGTCCTTTAGTAAGGACATTATCTTTCTATATTTAGGATTCTCCGTTTGCAGCCATCTGTTTTCTTCATTAGTTTACATCAAACTTATCAATAATTCATATGCTTAATATTTTAAATTTCCTGAGCTGCCTACATGCATGCCATGTTTCACCTAGTTATGTAGGTACCATAACCATAATACTTGAGGCACCGATGTTATGACTCTTCCGTGGTGAGAGTGATTGCTCGCGGCGTCAATTTTCAGTTATTGGCCATTTATTATTACCATGTGGGACGAATGGGTGCATCCTAGTACATGCTTAGCAGATTACAAGGTAATTGTGGCGTGTGATCTACATCTGTTACATGGAGGTGATCCCTCTGATACATGATTTTTTTACACCAAGTATAAAAATTATATGTTCGTTGTTCTGGTCTAATCGAATTGATTATTGGTTTAAGTGCGACTCAGTTGTCTTTGGTGGAAACAAATGTTGTCGTTGTAGTGTAATTAAATCGCAAAACGTTTAAAGTAAATGATGGTAATTTAAAACTAATTAAAAAGTAAATGTGCAATATTAAATCTTTGAAAAGTAAATTACTTAAATGACTTAAAGTTAAAGCGGGACGAAAATTAAATTTGACAAAGTATTAAAATGTAACTCAAAAACAAAACAAAGCAAAATATAATCACAAACCCAAGACCATCGGAATGTCAGATCGGAAAGCTGTCACCATGCCCATCGGAATCCAGATCGCAAAGTGTCCATCGGAATTTATAAAACTAGGTCTATCGGAATAATGAAAAGTGCTATCTATCGAAATGTAACCTATCGGAATCCAGATCGCAATGTGTCAGATCGCAATCCCCAGATCGGAAAGTTGCTAAGGAAAATCGGGCAGCACTTCGACTTAGAAAACCGCAAGAGCCGTCGGAATATGCGATCGCAATGTGCGATCGCAATCCCCGATCGGAATGAGGGTGTTGTTACTCTAGATCGCAATCCCGGATCGGAATGCAAAACCCTTGTCCAATAATGTCACCATCGGAATGTGGGTGAGGCTATCGTAATGTGTAATTTCCTTTCTTTTCCGATGGAGAACAAATTCGCAATAAGCACAAGAACCAAATAAGCTAGAACTAATAAGCTGATTTCTAAAACTTAGATGAAATGGAAATAGGACGAGATAATAAACAACAAAATTAAAACCTTTTCAAACACGAAATAAGAAAACGAAATAAGCAAACTGTTAGAAAAATGAAACTTTTTAGAAAACTTAGAAAAACAAATAAGCAAAGTATGATAACTAGCCAATAAGATTGTCAAACTTATAGCTTATCTCATACAAAAACTTAGATAAAAGTAAAAAGGTAAACTTTTTAGTAAAATAAGCAAAGAGATTAAGCAACTTCTTGCTTAATCCGAATTTTAAAACCAACCAAAAACAAGAGAAAGGTAGAAAGAGAATGATAAAAGAAACTTGATCAAAAGTAAAATAAAGATTAAAGCAACAAAATGAAGAACACTTACTTGGAATTAAAGGTATTTAAGGTGCAATACAAGTATTTAAATTTGACAATTAAGTAAATGACATGTATTTAAATGTGCAAGGAAATGAAAATGGAAGAACTAGTGTCATTCTAGCCAACAAAAACAAATGGAATGAAAATGGATCCTATTTATAGGAGGATTAGGGAGGTGCTTAGGAAGCTTCCTCCCCTCTTTGTTCTTTCTTTAATTGTATCATTAAGTCCTTAATCTTTTTAGTTCTTCGACTTTAATGACTTTTTCTCCGGATTTCTTTAAACTCGTCTTGTAATTCTTCAATAAATTAGACTTGAGTTCTTCGGCTTTTAGTAAACTTTCGTCTTTTGACTTTTTCTTCGATAAATCTTCAGAATTGGTCTTGGAATTCCGTTCTTTTTGCACTCTTGATTTCTTGACTTCGTATTTTGTCTTTTTCTACGATAAAAGCCCGTGAATACTCGAGTTTTCTCCCATTTTCACATTTTCGTCCTAAATCACAACAAAAACACAAACCACGCATAATTCTGACATTTATGACATAAAATACACGTTTTGGCTCGGTTATTATTGTAGTTAAGTGGTAAAAAGGATGGGTGTTTACACACCTATCAAATCCCCTACACTTGACCATTGCAATGTCCTCATGCAATGCATTAGTTATAAAGCACGTTTACATTTTTCATCACAATCAATCCACCTTGGCCTTTATTAAAGAGATAGAAAATTATAAACATTCAAAGGAAGAAAGTAAAGAAATCAAAAACATACCTTAGGGTTTTTTTTTGAAATGTTGTGAATGATCATCATCCTCAAGTTTTCACTTTCTCCAAACCAAGCTTAAAAATGAGATCATTGTTATTATAAGTTAGCAAACTAACACGAACTCATGTGGGCCAATTATTTACTTAGACTCCCTTATTCCTAGGGGTATCTCTTATATTTTATTATTGTCTTGAATGATCACGAGGATGCATTGTTGACTTATTTCGATAGTTATTAAGGCTGAAAATAAAGTGGGACGATTTAATCAATAGTTAGCTAAAGGACAAAATCTTTTAAAACTGCTTCTCGGGACCTCATAAAGTTCATATCTTGGCATAACTCGCTTCGCGATTTGAGACCTTTCTCGGACCGATATTTGGCAGCGACTTCATACTTTAAATCTTGAGAGACGTTCATGAAATAATGGTCTTCTCTTCATAATAGGAATTTCTTCACTTGAAGTTTTGAGAGATTCTTCATATTTGGACCACGACTTCTTCATTTTTCTCCAATCTTTATTTGGGATTTTGATATACAACGATCCGCCTCCTTTTTGGACTTGGATCTATTTATCCTCGTACCTTGTTAGGGCCTTTTTGGATAGACTTCTCCATGATCTTTACGGGAGTATCTATTTTTTGTCGTGTGTCTCGATCCTTCATATTGATCTTTGATAAATGATTCTTCACATCACTTGGGATCTTTAGCAACAAAATGTAGCCCTCATGCCTTGTTAGGGCCTTTTCGGACTCGTCAATCTTCGCATCCCGCTTCAATAAATTATGCCTTGGCTATGAACTCTAATCCATACCGAGCAACTTTTAAACGATCTTGGGCTAGAAGCTAAGTAACTTTTCAAATCGTACAACCTTATTTATTACAGATAAATTAATTAGCAAGAGATGAGAGAATAGGCTTATAATTAACTCACATAAATTCACGAAAGAATACAAACTTATAATTGACTCTATCATCTCTCGTTCTCCACAATTTAAAATCTCAAGGAATGAGACTCGTGGATGCTTAGCCTATTAAATAAAAGTTATGGGTTTTCGAGTCGCCTATAGGATCTTGCAAATTCTTAGACTTTTTCAAGTTTAGAAATCGCATTTTATAGTTCCCTTGATAAACAACTCTCTAGGATCAATTATAGGAACTTGCGAAAAGTTCTTGTTCTTAACCCGTGAGAGTTAAGACTTTCGCGTTTTATAGCTCCCTATATAAAATCCCAGCAAAACTTGACTTAAACACGTTAAGGATACTAGCTAGAGTATACTAAGATAAGTAAACTCGGGTTGAGTCAAAAGATTCACAACGTTTGAAAATTAAAACCACTTTATTAAAATTATTCTAGCAAAGAAATGAAATAACTATACAAAGGTAAAACTAATAGGCCAAAATAGATCAAAAATTTTGAAAAATGTCGAAAAATTGATTTTCCGATTAAAATGAGGACAAATAAAAGGAAAAGACCACTTAACTTTGATAGAAGTCCCCCTACACTTGATATAAACATTGTCCTTAATGTTTAAGCATGTGGGAGTAACTCCCCTACACTTAGGACATTGTGCACGTTGTTTAAATATTGCTAAGGAAGAGACAACTAACGAGACTCCTATTTTAATATTAAGAAATATAAAATAGTGAATCGAAAAGAGTTTAGGATAGAACCGGGAAGACGGAAACACGGAATCACGGGTCGTCAAAAATCATCAAGAGTGGATCATTGAGCGCTCGAATCCCTGAATATGAGAAGAGAGGAAATAGCAAACACCAACGGGTCTCCCCTACACTTAGGATATAGAAAGCTAAAAGATAGATACATGGGTTGCCTCCCAAGAAGCGCTTGATTTTTGTTCACCGAGTCGTGATCCTGACTCGACCTTGATTATCATAGGAAGAAGCATGAAACACATCCACTGGGATCAAATACGTAGCTTTCGTCCATCAAATAACACAAGCTTAAGGCGAACAAGGCAAGCCAAAGAAGAGTAGGCAAGGTTCCCTTAAGCAAAGATGGAGCACGATGGTAGCAAGGGTGAAGTGGTGAAAGCATATCTTCAAAAGTTCCAAAGATTTTTCCTTTTATTTCATCAGACGGATACTGAGATGGCTGCAGAATATCGATACCGGGGTCGAACACCTTTTCCTTTAGGGGAAAATAGCACTCAGGCTCAGCAGAATGTGAAGATGATCCGCTAAGAAGATGCACAACCTCGTCCTCAGAAGGTGGACAAAGAGGTGTCAAATCATACGTGCTGCGGATGTTGGTGTCGTCCGGTTGCTTCTCCTTTGAAAGAATTTTCTTCAAATCCGAAGTAGGATCAAGACCATAATCATCAAAGTCTAAAGGAGGAGCATCACTCTCATGAGGGAAGTATGTATTGAGAAAAGTAGAGAAGTCTTCCTCAAATGAGTAATCATCCAAAGTATGATTAAGCATGGTAGGTGGAGGATCTTCATCATGAGAAGAATCACTCGAGAGAGTATCGGCCTCATCAAAATCATCGTAAGTGGGCATGTCGGGATACTCGGAAGTAAAATCATCATAATCATCTCCATCGGAACTAGAATCATTATCATAAGCATCATAGATCGGTGGAGAATCATATATGGTGAAGGTTCCAAATTGGAGAGAGAATCATCCACATCATCTTGAAACAGTGGATTATCATTGCAAGAATCGAATAGAGGATTGTTCTAGACGACAATATCATCAAGCACATTAATCATATTCGCTGATTCTCTTCCATAGGATTTGCTTGTAAGCTTCCCCATTTCAAAAACTTGTGCATCATCCCCGACTCTTAAGATGAGCTCACACTTATCACATCAATTAAAGCTCTACCGGTTCTCAAAAATGGCCGTCCAAGTATTAACGGAATACGAGGATCCATTTCATAGTCAACAACGACGAAGTCGACCAGAAATGTGAATGTGCCAATTTTAATGAACACATCTTCGGCAATACCAACGGGGTAAGCGAGAGTGCGATTGGCTAGCTCAAGAGTCATTTTCGTGGGTGTAAGGTCGGGCAATGATAACTTTTTCCAAACACTTAAAGGCATCAAATTAATACTCGCCCCGAGATCGGCTAAGGCAGTAAATTTGTCGGTTTGGTTAAAAGTACAAGGTAGCACAAAACGACCGGGATCTCCAAGTTTTTCCGGAAGTTCTTTAAGAAGGATTGCAGAGCAATTTTCGTTCAAGCGAGTATTAACAAACTCGGCCATCTTCTCCTTCTTATTAAGCAATTCCTTAAACATCTTGACAAATTGTGGCATTTGTGCAAGAGCTTCAACAAGGGTAAAGGTGATTTTCATGCCGACAATCTTTTCCAAAAAGTTAGCAACTTGCATGTCATTCTTTGTCAAAATTCGATCCTTGTTGAGTCGAGAAGGGTAAGGAATGCTGGGGTTGGGTGGTGGAGGTGTAGAAGGTGAAGGTGGGGTTGGTGAAGGTTGAGATGTTGAAGGGTTCTTCTTGGGTACATCGTCATGACGAGGCGGAGACGGTAATGGTGTACTAATACTAGGTGTGGGTGTAGTAGGGACAAATGGTGGTGGAGGAGGTGTAGATGATGGGGGCGGGATAGGTGGTCCTACTAAAGTAACTCCACTACGGGTAGTAATAGCACTCACATTCGCTTGCGGGTTGGTGACGGTGTTTGAAGGTAGAGAACTCGAAGAAGAGGGTTGAGTAGTGGGTAAGAAACTAGCCAGCATATTCTTTAAATCATTCGTTTGATTGCTGAAGGAGGATTGTATATTATCTCGAAGCTCGGATCTAATGTCATTCCCTTGCTTGGTGATATCCCCTTTCAAATTGATTATTTGGCTCTGCAGATTCTTAATTTTCTCTCCTTGGGTTCTCATGAAGGTTTCAACATCTTGATTGATGGGTGGGGCTTGTTGAGCGGGTGGGTGATAAGGATTAGAAGCTCGAGGTGGGATTTGGTTGCTTCTATTGTAATTGTTATTGGGGTTTTGGTTTTGAGGATAAGAACCGGGTGAAAGATAGTTGTTGGATCGGTAACTCAGCAAATTTCGATCCCCTTGAGGTCAGGCTTGGTAATTTTCCGGTGAATAATTACCATAAGCCGTATACAAGTTTTCCGGATTTCCTTGAGTAGAAGGACAATCAGTGAATGAGTGTGGACCGCCGCATGTCTCACAAGGATTGGCTACTGATAGGTGTGTAAACACCCATCTTTTCTACCACTTAAGTACAATAATAACCGGACCAAAACGTGTATTTTATGTCTTTATGTCGGAATTATGCGTGGTTTGTGTTTTTGTTGTGATTTAGGATGAAAAGGTGAAAAATGGATAAAACACGGACATTCACGGGCATTTATGGACTTTTATTGAAGAAAAGGATAAAAGACGAAGTCAAGAAGTCAAGAGTGCAAAAAGAACGGAAGTCCACGACCAATTCTGAAGATTTATCGAAGAAAAAGTCAAAAGATGGAAGTTTATCAAAAGCCGAAGAATTCAAGTCTATTTTATTGAAGAAATTAAAGACGAGTTCAAAGAAATCCCGAAGCTAAAAGTCCTTTAAGTCTACATTTAATGAAGATTAAAGAAGGAGGGACTTAATCTCGCAATTAAGAAGAAGATTAAAGAAGGAGGGACTAAGTATGCAATTAAGGAAGCTTCCTAAGCAAGCTTTAGTCTTCCCTATAAATAGACTAGATTAGTTATCATTTCACTCTTGTTGGCTAGGGTGACACTAGTTCTTCCACCATTTAAATACTTGTCATTTACATTAATTGTCAATTTAATTACCTTGTCTCGCACCTTAAATTCATTTAATTTCAAGTAAGTTTTCATTTAATTATTGTCAATCTTTACTTTATCTTGTCTATCTCTTATCTACCTTTCTTAATCTTTGATTTGTGGTGTTTATGTTTATGTTCATGCTTTTATTTTGATCCAAAGTGGTTTTTAATTGTTGTGGTAAAAGTTGTTTAATTTCATGTTTTTGATTGTTTGTTGATGATATTTCATTGAATCGTTATTGGTTTTATTCATACGTGTGTTTGATTTTGGTTAAATTGTTATTATACCTGCTGCTACTGTTTCCTTGTTCTTCGGAAGAAGTTTTGCTTTGTTTCTGTGTTTCCAGAAGAAGTTCCGAACCAAGGAAAGGATTGAGGTTTCATTCGGAAGTCAAAACTTCCGAACCAAGGCTTCATTCGGAAGTCTGAAACTTCCGAACCAAGGTTGTTCATTCGGAACTCAAAAAGTTCCGAATCAAGGGAACTCATTCGGAACTTCAAAAGTTCCGAATAAAGGAGCTTCATTCGGAATTTCAAAAGTTCCGAACCAAACTTGTTCATTCGGAAGTCAAAACTTCCGAACCAAGACTCTTCATTCGGAACCTTCCGAATCAGTAACTTCCGAACCAATTCCATAAGTTCCGAACCAAGGGCCTTCATTCGGAACTTCAAAAGTTCCGAATAAAGGTGCTTCATCCGGAAAGTTCCGAATCAAGGGGTGACCAAAACTTCCGAATCAAGGCAAGATTTACAAGTTTCGAATCAGCAAGTTCCGAACGAAGGATTGTTTTGGATAAGTGACATATTCAGATCAATTTGTTCCGGATCAAGGATTTTGGTAATATTCCAAGTGAAGAAGAATCATTTCAACCAAAGGTGACATTTAGGACGGGTGATTGTTCCAAACGAAGGTTTATTCCGATTAAGCTGTATTCAGGTTCTTGTTAGCTTTTATTTTTAATTTTTATCTTCAAGCTTTATTTTACTTGCCTTTTATTTAATTGCACTTTTAGATTATTTGCCTTAGTTTTAGTCGCACTTTAAGTTTGCCTTAGATAGATTTAAGTTTACGTCAATTTACTTTAGTGCCCTTTAATTTTAGTCACGTTTTAAAATACTCGCACTTTACTTTAATTAGACTTAGATTTACTTTAAGAGCACTTTTACTTTTAAGTCTTTGCATTTAAATTTAAAATCACCCAAAAATATTCTTTTTCACCAAAGATCACCTAAGTCACACATAGAGAGCTAAGATCAATTCGTTAAGATACCGAGAACAACAATCGAACCTAGAAAAAGCTAGTTATCAAATGGCGCCGCTGCCGGCTCTTTACGTTAAGATCAACAGTTTTCTGTGCTAGACACGTTGCTTTTTGGGATCCGCTCACTTGTGAACGTTATTTTTCTTGCCTAAAAAATTCAAAAAACCATAAAAATTAAAAATTTCAAAAATCCAAAAAGATTTTATCTTTCTTGTGTATATATATTGTTTTTGTGTTTGGTTTCTTTTTCTTTTACATTTTCAGGTGTATGCGTACTAGATCTTCTAATTATCAAGAGCCCGAGCCTCAAGAAGATTTAGATATGTCAGGTGTTAACAACAATAATCAACTACCGCACCTCAACAATAATAACAATAACAACAATGCTCTTCCACAGCCCGATCTTCGGACCATGGAGGAACTTTGTCAACCAACAATGTTTGGACGAGGAGGACCGATTGCGCCGATGCAAATCAACGCTCCTGAGTTTTCGTTGAAGCACCACATGATTCAGCAAGTGCAAACAAACCCATTTAGAGGATTGCCTGATGATGATGCCAACAAACACCTCGACAAGTTCATTACAATTACCCAAAGCATGAAGTTGCCTGGGGCCACAATGGATGTACTCCGCCTACAACTCTTCCCACATACTTTATCGCATCATGCCGAGAAATGGTTTGATCGTCTCCCGAAGAATTCTATTCACACTTGGGATGACATGACTCAACGCTTTCTTTCGCGCTACTTTCCACCATCCATGGTCACAAGCCTTCGCAATCAGATCAGCGGTTTCATGCAAGACCCTGATGAATCTCTTTTCGACGCTTGGGAGAGATATAATGTCTTGATCGACCGATGTCCAAACCACAACATGCTTCCGGTCACCTTGATCGATACTTTCTACAATGGATTGACTTTTCGAGATCGTGATACGATTAATGCAGCCGCCGGTGGCACATTCATGAAAAGGAGACCCGAGGAGTGTAGAGAGTTAATAGAGAACATGACTACTCATCATAAGAACTGGGATTCTTCTGCTTCTTCTAGAAACAACACGAGAGTCAATGTTTCCTCTACCTCAGCAAACCCTGAGATGACCGAACTCACCCGCATGATGGCTGAAATGAGCAAAAGTATTACGCTTCTCGCTTCAAACCAACAACAACATCAAGTTAAAGCGGTTGCTAATCCTTGTGAAACATGTGGCGGTCCTCACTCATACACCGATTGTCCTTCGACACAAGGAAATCCGGAAAATGTGTATGCAGCTTACGGTAATTATTCACCGGAAAATTACCAAGCTAGACAACAAGGGGATTGAAATCTGCTGAGTTACCGTTCAAACAATTACCTTTACCTGGTTTTTCTCCTCAAAACCAAAATCCCGCCAACAACTACAATAGAAGCAACCAAATCCCACCTCGTGCTTCTAACCCGTATCAACCACCCACCCAACAACACCCACCCATTAATCCCGATGTTGACACAATCATGAGAACTCAAGGTGAGCAAATCAAGAACCTACAGAGCTAGATAATCAATTTGAAAGGAGATATCTTGAAGCAAGGTAATGACATCAGAACCGAGGTTCGTGAAAACCTTCAATCTTCTTTCATCACTCAAACAACTGAATTAAAGAATCTGTTGGCTAGTTTCTTGCCCGAGGCTCAACCTTCTTCTTCTGCGGGTTCTCTACCTTCAAACACCGTCCCCAATCCGCGAGCTAATGTGAGTGCTATAACTACGCGTAGTGGAATTACCATTGTCAATCCACCTGATTCACCACCATTATCTACACCTCCTCCACCACCATGTATCCCTACTCCTCTTACACTTAGTGATAATACACCATTACCGTCTCCGCCTCGTCATGACGATGTACCTCGGAAGGACCCTTCAACATCACAACCTTCACCAACTACACCTCCACCTAACCCTTATCAGCCCAGAATCCCATACCCTTCTCGCATAGGCAAGACCAACGAGCTAACCAAGAATGACTGTAATGTCATGAAATATGTGGATATGCTATCTAAAATGACCATCAACATTAGCCTTGTTGAAGCACTTTGCCACATGCCGAAATTTGTCAAAGCATTCAAGGATTTGCTTAGCAAGAAGGAGAAGTTGCTTGAACTCGCCAACACACGCTTAAATGAAAACTGCTCTGCAGTCCTTCTTAGAGAACTTCCGGAAAAGCTTGGAGATCCCGGTCGTTTTGTGTTGTCTTGCGTATTCAACAAAACTGAAGAATTTACTGCCCTTGCTGATCTCGGGGCTAGTATTAATCTTATGCCACTCAGTGTTTGGAAAACACTATCATTGCCCGATCTCATTCCTACAAAGATGACTCTCGAACTTGCAAACCGCACTCTCGCTTACCCCGTTGGTATAGTCGAAGACGTGTTTATCAAAGTTGGCACATTTACCTTCCCGGTCGATTTTGTCGTAGTTGATTATGAAATGGACCCTCGTATTCCTCTAATACTTGGTCGGCCATTCTTGAGAACCGGACGTGCTTTAATAGATGTGGCCGAAGGTGAGTTAATCTTACGAGTCGGGGATGATTCTAAAATTTTTAGAATGGGGAAGCTTACAGGCAAATCCTTTGGAAGCCGAGAATCAGTGAATATGATAAATGTGCTCGATGACTTTACCGTCTATGACAATCCTCTATTCGAGTCTTCCACTAATAATCCACTCTTTGAAGATAATGTGGATGATTCTCACACTACTTTGGACGCTTCTCCCATTTTTGATTCTCAACCGGTCTTTGATGCTTATGATGATGATGATTCTAGCTCAGATTCGGATGATTTTGATTGTATTTCTGAGTATCCCGAGCTGCCCACTTTCGATGATTTCGATGAGGCTGATACTCTATCGAGCGATTCTTCACATGATGAAGATCCTCCACCATCACTCGATCCTACTTTGGACGATTATTCATTTGAGGAAGATTTCTCTGAATTTCTCAACACATACTTCCCTCATGAAAGTGATGCTCCTCCTTTGGACTTTGAAGATTATCGCCTTGATCCTACTTTGGATTTGAAGAGCATTTTGTCAAAGGAGAAGAAACCGGTCGACACCGAAATCCGTTGCACGTATGATTTGACACCTCTTTGTCCCACTTCTGAGGACGAGGTTGTGCTTCTTTGCGGATCTTCTTCCCACTCGGCTGAGCCTGAGTGCTATTTTCCCCTGAAGGAAAAGGTGTTCGACCCCGGTATTGAAGTCTTTAAGCCATCTCAGTATCCACCTGATGAAATAAAAGGAAAAATCTTTGGACTCATTGAAGACATGCTTGCACCACACCATACTTGCTTCTACTATGTTCCATCACTTCTTAAGGGAACCTTGCCACTTCTCTTTTGGCTTGCCTTGTTCGCCTTAAGCTCTTGCTTATTGATGGATGAAAACTATGTCTTTGATCCTGGTGGATTTGTTTCATGCTACTTCCGTTGATGATCAAGGTCGAGTCAGGCTCACGACTCGGTTAACAAAAACCAAGCGCTTCTTGGGAGGCAACCCATGCATCTATCTTTCCGCTTTCTTTACCATAAGTGTAGGGGGGACCCCTTTGGATTGCTATTTCCTCTCCTCACTTCTTAATCAAGGATTCGAGCTTCAATGATCCACTCTTGATGATTCTTGACGACCCGTGATTCCGTGTTCTACTTCTTCCCGGTTCTATCCTAAACTCTTTGCGATTCACTATTTTATATTTTCTCAATATTAAAATAGGAATCTCTTTAGTTGTCTTTTCCTTAGCAAGATTTAAACAACGTGCACAATGTCCTAAGTGTAGGGGAGCTTACTCCCACATGCTTAAACATTGAGGACAATGTTTATCTTAAGTGTAGGGGGGACTTCTATCGAAGTTAAGTGGTCTTTTCCTTGTTTTTGTCCACATTTTAACCGGAAAATCAATTTTTCGACACTTTTCAAAATTTTTGATCTATTTTGGCCTATTAGTTGTTATCTTTGTATAGTTATTTTCTTTCTTTGCTAGAATAAATGTTTATTAAGTGGTTTTAATTTTCAAACGTTGTGAATCTTTTGACTCAATCCGAGTTTACTCTAGCTAGTATCCTTAACGCGTTTAAGTCAGGTTTTGCTAGGCTTTTATTTAGGGAGCTATAAAACGCGAAAGTCTTAACTCTCACGGGTTAAGAACAATAACTTTTCGCAAGTTCCTATAATTGATCCTAGAGAGTGGTTTATCAAGGGAACTTTAAAATGCGATTTCTAAGCTTGAAAAAGTCTAAGAATTTGCAAGATCCTATAGGCGACTCGAAAACCCAAAACTTTGATTTAATAGGCTAAGTATCCACGAGTCTCATTATTTGAGATTTTAAACTGTGGAGAACGAGAGATGATAGAGCCAATTATAAGTCGGTATTCTTTCATGAATTTATGTGAGTTAATTATGAGCCTATTCTCCCATCGCTTGCTAATAATTTATTTGCTAATAAATAAGGTTGTACGATTTGAAAAGTTACTTAGCTTCTAGCCCCAGATCGTTTAAAAGTTGCTCGGTAATGACGAGAGTTCATAGCCAAGGCATAACTTATGAAGCGGGGCGCGAAGATTGGCGAGTCCGAAAAGGCCCTAACAAGGCATGAGGGCTATGTTTTGTTGCTAAAGATCCAAAGTGATGTGAAGAATCATTTATCGAAAATCAATATGAAGGATCGAGACACACGACGTAAAGCAAAACTCCCTAAAAGTCATGGAGAAGTGTATCCGAAAAGACCCTAACAAGGTATGAGGATAAATAGATCCAAGTCATAAAAGGAGGCGGATCGTTGTATATCAAAGTCCAAAATAAAGATTGGAGAAAAATGAAGAAGTCGTGGTCCAAGTATGAATCTCTCAAATTTCAAGTGAAGAAATTCCAATTATGAAGAGAAGACCATTATTTCATGAACGTCTCTCAAGATTTGAAGTATGAAGTCGCTGCCAAATATCGGCCCGAGAAAGGTCTCAAATCGCGAACCAAGTTATGCCAAGATATGAACTTTCTGATATCCCGAGAAGCAGTTTTAAAAGATTTGGTCCTTTAGCTAACTATTGATTAAATCGTGCACTTTATTTTCAGACTAAATAATTATCGAAATAAGTCAAACAATGCATCTTCGTGATCATTCAAGACAAATGATAAAATATAAGAGATACCCATAGGAATAAGGGAGTCTAAGTGAGTAATTGGCCCACATGAGTTCGTGTTAGTTTACTAACTTATAATAACAATGATCTCGTTTTTAAGCTTGGTTTGGAGAAAGTGAAAACTTGAGGATGATGATTATTCATAACATTTTCAAAACCCAAGGTATGCTTTTGATTTCTTTATTTTGTATGTTTTTAATTTTCTATCTCTTTAATAAAGGCCAACGTGGATTGATTATGATGAAAAGTGTAATCTTGCTTTGTAACTAATGCATTGCATGAGGACATTGCAATGGTCAAGTGTAGGGGATTTGATAGGTGTGTAAACACCCATCTTTTCTACCACTTAAGTACAATAATAACCGGACCAAAACGTGTATTTTATGTCTTTATGTCGGAATTATGCGTGGTTTGTGTTTTTGTTGTGATTTAGGATGAAAAGGTGAAAAATGGATAAAACACGGACATTCACGGGCATTTATGGACTTTTATTGAAGAAAAGGATAAAAGACGAAGTCAAGAAGTCAAGAGTGCAAAAAGAACGGAAGTCCACGACCAATTCTGAAGATTTATCGAAGAAAAAGTCAAAAGATGGAAGTTTATCAAAAGCCGAAGAATTCAAGTCTATTTTATTGAAGAAATTAAAGACGAGTTCAAAGAAATCCCGAAGCTAAAAGTCCTTTAAGTCTACATTTAATGAAGATTAAAGAAGGAGGGACTTAATCTCGCAATTAAGAATAAGATTAAAGAAGGAGGGACTAAGTATGCAATTAAGGAAGCTTCCTAAGCAAGCTTTAGTCTTCCCTATAAATAGACTAGATAGTTATCATTTCACTCTTGTTGGCTAGGGTGACACTAGTTCTTCCACCATTTAAATACTTGTCATTTACATTAATTGTCAATTTAATTACCTTGTCTCGCACCTTAAATTCATTTAATTTCAAGTAAGTTTTCATTTAATTATTGTCAATCTTTACTTTATCTTGTCTATCTCTTATCTACCTTTCTTAATCTTTGATTTGTGGTGTTTATGTTTATGTTCATGCTTTTATTTTGATCCAAAGTGGTTTTTAATTGTTGTGGTAAAAGTTGTTTAATTTCATGTTTTTGATTGTTTGTTGATGATATTTCATTGAATCGTTATTGATTTTATTCATACGTGTGTTTGATTTTGGTTAAATTGTTATTATACCTGCTGCTACTGTTTCCTTGTTCTTCGGAAGAAGTTTTGCTTTGTTTCTGTGTTTCCAGAAGAAGTTCCGAACCAAGGAAAGGATTGAGGTTTCATTCGGAAGTCAAAACTTCCGAACCAAGGCTTCATTCGGAAGTCTGAAACTTCCGAACCAAGGTTGTTCATTCGGAACTCAAAAAGTTCCGAATCAAGGGAACTCATTCGGAACTTCAAAAGTTCCTAATAAAGGAGCTTCATTCGGAATTTCAAAAGTTCCGAACCAAACTTGTTCATTCGGAAGTCAAAACTTCCGAACCAAGACTCTTCATTCGGAACCTTCCGAATCAGTAACTTCCGAACCAATTCCATAAGTTCCGAACCAAGGGCCTTCATTCGGAACTTCAAAAGTTCCGAATAAAGGTGCTTCATCCGGAAAGTTCCGAATCAAGGGGTGACCAAAACTTCCGAATCAAGGCAAGATTTACAAGTTCCGAATCAGCAAGTTCCGAACGAAGGATTGTTTTGGATAAGTGACATATTCAGATCAATTTGTTCCGGATCAAGGATTTTGGTAATATTCCAAGTGAAGAAGAATCATTTCAACCAAAGGTGACATTTAGGACGGGTGATTGTTCCAAACGAAGGTTTATTCCGATTAAGCTGTATTCAGGTTCTTGTTAGCTTTTATTTTTAATTTTTATCTTCAAGCTTTATTTTACTTGCCTTTTATTTAATTGCACTTTTAGATTATTTGCCTTAGTTTTAGTCGCACTTTAAGTTTGCCTTAGATAGATTTAAGTTTACGTCAATTTACTTTAGTGCCCTTTAATTTTAGTCACGTTTTAAAATACTCGCACTTTACTTTAATTAGACTTAGATTTACTTTAAGAGCACTTTTACTTTTAAGTCTTTGCATTTAAATTTAAAATCACCCAAAAATATTCTTTTTCACCAAAGATCACCTAAGTCACACATAGAGAGCTAAGATCAATTCGTTAAGATACCGAGAACAACAATCGAACCTAGAAAAAGCTAGTTATCAGCTACCGCTTTAACTTGTTGTTGGTTTGTAGCGAGAAGCAAGATATTTTTGTTCATTTCGGCCATCATGCGGGTGAATTCGGTCATATCAGGGTTTGTTGAAGTCGAAGAAACATTGACTCTCGGGTTGTTCCTTGAAGAAGCGGAGGAATCCCAGTTTTTATGATGAGTAGTCATGTTCTCAATAAGCTCTCTACACTCCTCGGGTCTCGTTTTCATAAATGTGCCACCGGCGGCTGCATTAATCGTATCACGATCACGAAAAGTCAAACCGTTGTAGAAAGTATCAATTAAGGTCACAGGGAGCATGTTGTGGTTTGGATAACGATCGATCAAAACATTATATCTTTCCCAAGCATCAAAGAGAGATTCATCGGGTTCTTGCATGAAACCGCTGATTTGATTGCGAAGGCTCGTGACCATGGATGGTGGAAAGTAGCACGAAAAAAAGCGTTGAGTCATGTCATCCCATGCATGAGTAGAATTCTTCGGGAGACGATCAAACCATTTCTCGGCGTGGTGTGATAAAGTATGTGGAAAGAGTTGAAGGCGAAGAACATCCATTGTAGCACCGGGCAACTTCATGCTTTGAGTGATTGTAATGAATTTGTCGAGGTGTTTGTTGGCATCATCATCAGGCATTCCTCGAAATGGATTAGTTTGCACTTGCTGGATCATATGATGCTTCAACGAAAACTCCGGAGCCGTGATTTGCATCGGCGCAATCGGTCCTCCTCGTCCAAACATTGTTGGTTGACAAAGTTCGTCCATGGTCCGAAGATCGGGCTGTGGAAGAACATTGTTGTTGTTATTGTTGAGGTGCGGTGGATTATTGTTGTTGTTTACACCTGCCATTGCTAAATCTTCACGAGTCTCGGGCTCTTGATAATTAGAAGATCTAGTACGCATACACCTACAAAGGCAAAAGAAAACAATACCAAACACAAAGAGAATATATATACACAATAAAAATAAAATCTTTTTGGATTTTTGAAATTTTTAATTTTTATGGATTTTGAAATTTATAAACAAGAAAAATAACGCTCGCGAATGAACGGATCCCAAAAAGCAACGCGTCTCTCATAGAAAACCGTTAATCTTTACGAAAAGAGCCGGAAGCGGCGCCATTTGATACATGATTTTTTCACACCAAGTATAAAAATTATATGTTCGTTCTTCTGGTCTAATCGAATTGATTATTGGTTTAAGTGCGACTCAGTTGTCTTTGGTGGAAACAAATGTTGTCGTTGTAGTGTAATTAAATTGCAAAACGTTTAAAGTAAATGATGGTAATTTAAAACTAATTAAAAAGTAAATGTGCAATATTAAAGCTTTGAAAAGTAAATTACTTAAATGACTTAAAGTTAAAGCGGGATGAAAATTAAATTTGACAAAGTATTAAAATGTAACTCAAAAACAAAACAAAGCAAAATATAATCCCAAACCCAAGACCATCGGAATGTCAGATCGGAAAGCTGTCACCATGCCCATCGGAATCTAGATCGCAATGTGTCCATCGGAATTTATAAAACTAGGTCTATCGGAATAATGAAAAGTGCTATCTATCGGAATGTAACCTATCGGAATCCAGATCGCAATGTGTCAGATCGCAATCCCTAGATCGGAAAGTTGCTAAGGAAAATCGGGCAGCACTTCGACTTAGAAAACCTCAAGAGCCATCGGAATATGTGATCGCTGTTGGGACTTAGATATCTTGAGTTGATATGACAAAAAAATATGAAGGACCTATTAGCAAATAGTTAGCTTAGATAGTAAGCTAGGGTTGTGATGTAACCCTAGTACCTCTATTATATAAAGAGGGTTAAGCACACATGGTTATTCATTCATTCACAAACAATGTAAACCATAGGTGTGTGTGCGTTCCTCCTGGTGTCAAGCCTATAAGGCGCCAGGACTAGTATCTTATTAGTAGTCATCTTATTAGTAAGCTTATTAATAGTAATCATTTATTAGTGAAAGCCTTGTTCTTGGTTATGATTGTTCTTATTCTTATTCCGCTGTGCATGTTACAATCATGATCATGATATCCCAGATAAGTCTAGATCCTATGACTCAACAAGTGGTATCAGAGCTTGTTGGCTCTTGATCTGGTTGATCTACAAGGTTTTCATGTTATGTTAGTTTCTGTTTTAAATAAATAATGTTTTTCCTGTTGATCTAGGGTTTTTGTCCCAACAAACCCTAGATGATTCGTTGTTGGTTGCTGCTGATCTATCATATGCTGTTACTGTGATGTTGTTGTTGTAGAGGTGAAGACGGCTACTTTTCTTAATGCTTAGGGTTTGTAATAAAACCCTAGATTCATTTTTTTATAGAGGCGGCAGGTTTGTGTGGGGTTGTGTGAACCCTAGATGATTGTTGTTGTTCATCTGATGTTGGTACTGGTTCTTTGATATGGCTGTTGTCTCTTGAAGTTACTGTGCTTGTGCTCGTGATACGATTATAGTAGCCTTGGTGAGTTGATTGTTGAATCAACAATGAACCCTAGTATGATCTATGGTTTTATGGCTGCTGTAATTTGAAAATGTGTCTTTTAGGGTTTTGTGCATATATGAAACCCTAGAACATATTGATGGCAGGAGATGGTATATACACAACAGCAGACTGGATGTGGACGTTCGAGCAGGAAGTTTGGCTCACGTGTGGACATAGCTTGTGCGTGCTTTGGTCCAATGATCAAAAAGTAACCAATGGTAGGATGGATATTGGTTTATTTTTCACGTAAGCGGCATTGAGGAAAGAAAACATGAAAGTGACGGCTGCTAAGATACTGGGTTAAAACTTATCACGTGACTCGTCTAGGTAATGCTTTCATTTTGCTGTTTCCATTGGTTGAATACATAAATTTCATCCTAAGATTTGATTTTAAAAAATAAAAAATAAAAAAAAAAACCTAAGCAATTGACGTGGATTGACATGGTTATGCGGTTTGACTTGGAAACTTTTATGAGGGATGCGTAATATGGGAAGAGAATATCTTGCGAATTGCTACGTACTTTAAGGGATTTTGGAATTATATATGTGTAATTTATGGGCCACATTTAATATGGGATAATGGCAATATTCAGTTTCCCTAATATTGAATGTGTATCACACGTATTGTATGGCATGGAATGTCATATTTTCACAAGGATTGACTGGATACATGTGGGCTGGTAGGAGACGGGCCCTAAAGGTATGATAGTTGTGAAAATGGCGTGATAATATCTGATAATTACTGCTTGTTCGATAAGATCAAAACGTATGGAGCAAATATGAGATATGTTTTAGGATATGCATTCTCTTATAAGAAATCCCGAGCTGTTAGGCGTAGTTAATTTAGTACGTGATATATGGGTGAAATATTTTTTTGTTATGGTCAGAGAATGGACGTGTGATGTCTTACGTGATTTATGGAAAATATTATGGACACGTGAGTTTTGGTAGTTATCACTCACGAAGTATATGGGATTATGGGATCCGAGATTTTTGGATGCACAGAATATGGTATGTCATGTACAATAATGGAAAAACGTGTGGTATTCAAATATTTTGTGGAGACATGGTTGGCTGATTTTCAGGAAGTATTCACAAGTTTCTATATATACTTCCTTGCTTAACGTAATTTTTGGAGGTAAAGGATACTTTATGATAGGTATTTGTGGACGTGGGATAAATGCCTAATGGGCTAACATGGGCTTAATTATCATGGGCTTTAAGTAATTATTTAAAGTGCCACGTTTATATATTTTGAGATACCACCGGGTTCGCAACAACAAAACGGCTTCGGCAACAGTATAGCAACAGGCGGTGACAGCATGTGAAAAAAAGGGGGTTTGAGATGATACTGGTAGGTTATGTTGTTCCTACTAGTGCGCTATGGTTCCTACTGGTCATTTATGTTCGTGGTGGTTGTGTTCTTGGTTCCTCCTAGTAATATTTGATGGTTCCTCCTGGTTGAATCATCGGTTCATACTAGTCGGTTTCTACTGGTCCATACCACTGGTCGGTTCCTACTGGTTTGTTCCTCCTGGTTGGCGTATGTTCTTGTTGACTTGATTTTGGTTCGTGCTGGCTTGTTGTATACTAACTTTCGTTGGTCGGTTTTGGTTCCTTCTAGTCAAGTAAGATTGATACTACTCTGATTTAGTGACTAGTCTGATGTCACTACTGTTACTAGAGGAGGAGTTCTCAGCCATCATCATTTCGTTGGGGTGATTCATTGAAGAAGACATTTGATTATCACTGATTTTATGTGGTAGTTGATTTTCACAGGTTTTGTGTTCTTATCTTATCTTAAAAGGACGGGAGTACCTTTTAAGATAACTTGTTTGGTTTGTATGGTGACGAAGACTCGACATATCTAGCGAAGGGGTACGATCTGTTCATATCTTAAAAGAAGTAGTAGTTTTTTGAGATAGTTTGCTCTATGTGTACATTTGCTATCGCTTGAAGGGGTTACGTTATTGTGCTCAGTGTCTCATTTATTTGAGGATTTTGTTCAAGCTCGACGTCACGTGGTTAGTGCAAGACATAAGACACATGTTTGGGAGATTCCACTTCTTCATCAAATTCGTTATACTTGATTTTCTTCATTAGTGATCTCTCCATGGAGCCTACTGGATTTGTCGTGCACTTCTTAAGGGGAAGACGGTCCTTTTTTAGTTGATGTGACAAAAAGGGGAAGAATGCATGGATCAAGGGGAAGCTTAGCCTTCATCTATATTAGCTTCAGGGGAAGCTTGTGCTTACTGGTTTTGTCAAATCAACTAGGGGAAGATTGTTGGGACTTAGATATCTTGAGTTGATATGACAAAACAAGATGAAGGACCTATTAGCAAATAGTTAGCTTAGATAGTAAGCTAGGGTTGTGATGTAACCCTAGTACCTCTATTATATAAAGAGGGTTAGGCACACATGGTTATTCATTCATTCACAAACAATGTAAACCGTAGGTGTGTGTGCGTTCTTCCTGGTGTCAATCCTATAAGGCGCTAGGACTAGTAGCTTATTAGTAGTCAGCTTATTAGTAAGCTTATTAATAGTAATCATTTATTAGTGAAAGCCTTGTTCTTGGTTATGATTGTTCTTATTCTTATTTCGCTATGCATGTTACAATCATGATCATGATATCCCAGATGAGTCTAGATCCTATGACTCAACAATCGCAATGTGCGATCGCAATCCCAGATCGGAATGAGGGTGTTGTTACTCTAGATCGCAATCCCGGATCGGAATGCAAAACCCTTGTCCAATACTGTCACCATCAGAATGTGGGTGAGGCTATCGCAATGTGTAATTTCCTTTCTTTTCCGATGGAGAACAAATTCGTAATAAGCACAAGAACCAAATAAGCTAGAACTAATAAGCTGATTTCTAAAACTTAGATGAAATGGAAATAGGACGAGATAATAAGCAACGAATTTAAAACCTTTTCAAACACGAAATAAGAAAACGAAATAAGCATACTGTTAGAAAAATGAAACTTTTTAGAAAACTTAGAAAAAAAATAAGCTAAGTATGATAACTAGCCAATAAGATTGTCAAACTTATAGCTTATCTCATACAAAAACTTAGATAAAAGTAAAAAGGTAAACTTTTTAGTAAAATAAGCAAAGAGATTAAGCAACTTCTTGCTTAATCCGAATTTTAAAACAAACCAAAAACAAGAGAAAGGTAGAAAGAGAATGATAAAAGAAACTTGATCAAAAGTAAAATAAAGATTAAAGCAACAAAATGAAGAACACTTACTTGGAATTAAAGGTATTTAAGGTGCAAGACAAGTATTTAAATTTGACAATTAAGTAAATGACATGTATTTAAATGTGCAATGAAAAAAAAATGGAAGAACTAGTGTCACTCTAGCCAACAAAAACAAATGGAATGAAAATGGATCCTATTTATAGGAGGATTAGGGAGGTGCTTAGGAAGCTTCCTCCCCTCTTTCTTCTTTCTTTAATTGCATCATTAAGTCCTTAATCTTCTTAGTTCTTCGACTTTAATGACTTTGTCACGGGATTTATTTAAACTCGTCTTGTAATTATTCAATAAATTAGACTTGAGTTCTTCGGCTTTTAGTAAACTTCCGTCTTTTGACTTTTTCTTCGATAAATCTTCAGAATTGGTCTTGGACTTCCGTTCTTTTTGCACTCTTTATTTCTTAACTTCCTCTTTTGTCTTTTTCTTCGATAAAAGCCCGTGAATGTCCGTGTTTTCTCCCCTTTGCACATTTTCGTCCTAAATGACAACAAAAACACAAACCACGCATAATTCCGACATTTATGACATAAAATACACGTTTTGGCTCGGTTATTATTGTAGTTAAGTGGTAAAAAGGATGGGTGTTTACACAACTATCACCCTCCACCCAGACTGTTATAATTAGCGGCAACCCCTCTAATTACACGACGAGGTCACCTCTATGTATTCATGCACGTTGATACCTTCATGACCTATATGGGCTCTTTGGCATTTTATTTTAGTATAAAAATGAACAAAGACTTTATCAGTATAAACACAAACATAAGACCTTTCATTATAAATATTCTTTTAAACAACTTCCAGGTTTTCCAGGACTTACACATTTTCCACTGCATTTCAGATCTTATTTATGTTTCATTTATCCTTATTATGTCATTATATCCGTTAACTGAGTGTATTGCTCATCCGTATATTTTTGTTTCCATGACCCAAATGAAAGGTACCCAAAGACAGACTCGAGCATGGAGAGGGCGTGCATAGAATGGGAGCTACCTTATACTTCTTTTCATTTTTCACTTCATTTACTTTATACATTGTTTTGAGATATGTTTGGGAGCTGATGTTTGATTCCGTTTATCCTTTATGGGTATTTATGTTTTTATGACATATTACCTTGCACGCTTTGATGACACGCCATAATTATCATATAACGTTCCACTTATCAAAGTGGGGTGTTACAGTTATGGTATTAGAGCCAAGGTTTCGACCTCTAGGCTCTAAAACTCGACTTTTGACTAGTGGTAGTCACCAGGCTCTTCCTAAAAAATGATGTTTGTTTCATGTAATGATATTTTTGGAGTATTGTTAATTCTAACGATGTTTTCACTGAAGTTTTGACTAGTATGGATTGGACCATAGCCATCCATATTTACTCACATGTTTTTAATTTCTATCCACGATGTTTTCCCCTTGAAATTTGACAAGTATGGACTGAACCATAATCATCCATACTTAGTCACATGTCTTTTCCTTGGATTTTGTGGATGAACCATATCCGTCCACACCAGTCAATGTTAAACCTCTGTTGTTTATGCTTTTATGTTCTTTATGACAGCTATGTTTTCATACTCTCACGTTGATTTCGTTTACACACTGATTATGTTTCATGCCTCCTTATGTTGATTATATTTTCATCATGTTGATTATGCTTTCATGCTAGACATTGATGGATTTCATTTACTCCTGCTTTTATGATAATCATGGTTGGTGTTCATTAATCATGCTTTCATGCTGATCATCGTTAAGTTTTGTTAATCATACTTTTGTTTTTCTCTATGCAACCAGAATTAAGTCTACGCTGCAATTGCTAGGCTATCATATGGCTCGCTTCAGTTCGGGTTTCTAACCTTCTAATCATGTCAGATGGTTGACATCCATACCGATCATCTCATGTGCATTCCACGTGTACTCCACGTATCGTATTCCACGTGTACTCCATGTATACTCCATGTACCGTATTCCACGTGTACTCCATGTATCGAATCCCATGTGTATTACACGTACCGTAATCCACGTGTATTTCACTTACAATACTACATGCGTATTCACTAGTCGATTCTCAATCATCTCAGGCGTATTCCACTTTCCGATATTCTACAAGATGTTGATGCTGCTCATAATTTAGAGATTTTACAAAAAATGCTGACGTTGCTCATAATTTGGAGACTCTACAAAATGCTGATGTTGCTCACATATATGGAGATCCTACAAGACGAAGGCGTTAGATCGAACTGACCGGACGAGAAAGATGATTCACCACCAGACGTTTACAATCACATTCCATGTCCTGACCTCCCAGATAAATAACTCACGTTACTCAATTTGCTTTTCAGGCATAAGAGTGGGAACTGGTACCAGCCGGACACTCAGCTGAATAGTTACATGAATCACAGTCATGATATTGACCATCATGGAACTGACAAGCAAGGAGGTAGTGACAACTACCGCGACAACAAATATTTTTCAACAACTACATAAACTATGGTAACGGGCGTGACTAGGAATAAAAAAGGTCAGCAGTCTAACCGATCCGCCAACTCTGGCATTATAGCCTATAAGCTTTTCAAAATTTATTCGTTACACGTATCAAGACTCACGTTAAGACAACCGTCAAGACACACGTCTCACGTATATTTTCTGAGGACACATGTCAAGACATCCGTCAAGACACATGTCTCACAAGACACATGTCAAGAGACCAGTCAAGACACCTGTCACGTGAATAATTTTTCAAAACATGAGTCAAGACACACGACTCACGCATAACTTCTGAACTAGGCCTCAGTAATTCAGGGTACCCTCCAAGGGGTATACCCATTCAGTTGTTCCATATGTGAATCAAATCATTAGAAATTCAGTGTCATCTATGGCGTATTGTTCCAGTTTGGACACGCAGTGTTCGTTCTGCGTGAGACGGGCGAAACACATTCAGTGAGATCTACCACGTTTACTACGTGTATTGACGTGACACTTTCATGTCTCGATTCAATATTGCATATACTCATGTCCATCAAATATGACGTTATACCACCTATGCGTACAAAGGATTTCCTTCCAGTTCGATGACAAAATCCATTCTGCTAACACACTTTCCCGTGGACAGATGCGAGTTCGATATGATTTCAGGCATGAGATGGTTAGCAACACACCATGCTACGATTGATCGCCACTCATACTAGATCATGTTCAATGATGTTCAGGCTCCTGAATACATTCATCATGGTTTTACTTCCGAGAAAATCTGAACAAAATATTTCTGCTTTACAAGTACGAGTCTTTTATTCCATGGTTACGAAGACTTCCTAGCTACCATTCTGGACGAGATTTTGTTTTTTGAAGTTTTAAGCCCATAACCAGCCAATTGTTTCAGAATTCCCAGATGCATTTCCAAAAGAACTACCAAATATACCATCCATTCGTGAAGTGAAGTTTTACTTTGAGCTCAAGGAGTTGGAGGAACAACCACAAGAGTTGTTGCAACAAGGTTTTATTCGTCGAGTTTGTCACCCTGGGGGCGCGAGTTTTGGTTATCAAAGAAGAAGGGCGGTAGCATGAGATTATGCATCGACTACCGCAAATTGAATAGGATCACCATTCATAATGATTAGCCTCTTCCAAGTATCAATAATCCATCCGACCAACTACCAGTCCCTAAACACTTTCCAAGATCGATTTACGATCAGGCTACCATCAGTTACGAGGGAAAGGGAAGGACATTTCTGTGACTGCTCTTCGCACACGTTATGGTCATTATGGATTCATATTCACACCTTTTGGTCTCACGAATGCCCAACAGTAATTATGGACTTGAGAAATCGAGTTTACATGAATTCTAAACAAGTTCATCATTTTGTTCATTGCTAACATACTGATCTCCTCTAAGTCTAGAGGAGAGCACGAAGACCATCTTCGCTTTATGTTACATATTCTACGACAGAAGAAAATTCACACTGAAATTTTTCCAATACGAATTTTGGTTGATTACTGTGACACACTGAATCATACTGTTTCTCACGGTTAGTTTTATCATCACTAAGCTTACGCATAAAGGAGAGAATCCTACACTAAATTATGTGTTCCAGAGGATCCTACGCTAAGAGAGGTAAAAAAATTACCGAGACTGTTAGTCTTCCAAAACTTCTATGTATCCAGTTTTGACAAAATATACCATGATCTCAAAACCACATTATAGAGGAACTGTGTGAAACAAGCTGTAGTTACGTTCATCTCTAAATACCTGACCTACCAGCAGGTTAAGATAGAACTCCAACACGCTAATAGTTATTTCAACCTTTAGAAATTTCCGTATGGAAGTGTAAAAGATCTCCATGGATTTTGTTACCAGATTACCGCAGGCTCAAAAGAAGCATAATACTATCTGGGTCGTCATTCGACCATTTAACCTAGCCTACACGTTTTCTTTCTACCGAAAGGATTACGCACTTAGCAGATATGCAGGAAGTTCAGCAAGAGATCGTACGACTTCTTAGTGTTCCGTCAACAATCATATCAAATAGGAATTTACGTTCACGTTCACGTTTACGTTCACATTCACATTTATGTTAACGCTCACGATTACGTCTCACGCTCGCGTTCACGACCTTGTACGGGTTCACATTCTTATTCCATTTCACGATTTGCTTTTCTCTCCTACGTTCATGACATTGTTCACATTCATGATCGTATTATATCTTACGACTTACGTTTCACATTGCGTTCTGGAAAGATTTACAGAAAGCTTGGGAGACCAGACTCGAGTTTAACACGACTTTTCATCCCCAGACAGACATCTCACGTCATATTGTACGTCACATCTCGTATCGTTTGGCGTTACCTCCTCAGATGTCGCAAGTTCACGATATGTTTCACATATCATGTTCACCCTAAGTTTTCATATCGCGTTCATGATATGTTGCAGGTATCGCGTTCACCATATGTTCCACATATTTCATTCACCATATCTCCACGTACTATGTTCACAATGTTCACGTATCACGTTCACAATTGTTGACGTACTACGTTTCATATGTCTCGCGCATCATTGCTCGGAGGTTAAAAATGCCATAATTTTAGGTTATCTCGCATCGTAACGTTTCATTTACCCTTGCATGTTACTTCTTATTCACTCGATGCGATTCATGAGGATCTATCTTACGTTGATGAACCAGAAACTTTTTATATTGTCAAGACAGGGTCATGATGACCAAGATTATTCTTTCGTCAAGATCCTTTGGAGGAACCACCCCAAGCGGGAAGCCGCTTTGGGAACGGAGGAGTCCATCTGGATTTCTTATCCTCATTTACTTTCGTAATCAGAATGTGTTCTTTCAATCGCGTCATGTTCCAGGTTCTATTCAGTTACGTCACGTCCATGTCCTTTTCAGCGTATCGTATCTCTAATTCGAGGACGAATTATTCTTTTTAGAGGGGAAGAGTTGTACAACCCGCATAAAATAAAAATGAACATTTAATACATGAAAACACAAATAAATTAAAACTATACAAATTATTAAAACACGACACGTATCATGAATATTTAATGCACATATTATGTATATTAATTATTTATTTACCACAAGTATTACGTATGTAAATTGATACACGATAAGTATTTACGTATAATACTTATAACACGACAAGAAATAATACGAGGTAAAACACGAACTCACGCTACGAAAAATAATACACGTGATTTCATAAAGTCGAAAACACAAAAATATATATATATGAGGGGTTGTTTGATCGGCTTATTAAAAAGAAAAAAAGAAAGGGCCCAAGGCCTAGTCCACCAAGAGTGGTCAAACAAAACAAACATATGTTTATGGTTTCCATTTGTCAAAACACATAATGAAACAAAGAAACCCTGCTACCTCTATGGCCGCCGGTTTTGCAAGAGAACAAGGAGGGAAAAACTTTTGATCATTAATTAGATTCGGGTATTGTCGTGTGGTTCATCACAGATCTATGCGTATTCGGTAAACACTAATCTTTTTCTCACATTTTATTCTTTAATTTATGAATTTATTAAATTAAACATAAAAACACGTGATATAAAAGTTTAAAACGGGTTTTGGATTGTTTTGGGTGTTCAAAGAAACCGAGACCCCTTTTTGGGCAGTTTCTGTGGGGGTTTTCCCAAGCCAGTCGCAACCCACCAGGGTGCGATGGTTGTTTCCCTTTTGTCAGCCGGAACCGCAGCAGCCCACCAAGGTGTGTTTGGTTTTAAAATGGCAACCGAGGGACTCCCAACCCTCAGTGGGAACATGTGCACGGCCAGTAGAACTGGCTTATGCCAGTGGCAACCCACGGCAGACAGTGGCTGGGCCACTACTGTTGGTGGGAGTTTTGAACACGGCAGGGGGGTTTGGTTCAGGGTTAAGGGAGTATTAAGGGGGTGTTTGGTTCAGGGTTTTAAAGGGAATAAAAGGGTGTGTTTGGTTTAATGTCGATAAATTGTTTTATTAATTTAATTAAGCACATTAAATTAATCATGTTATGATTAAATATATTAATTTAATTAGTATATTAAATTAATCATGTTGTGGCTAGTTTTATTAATTAAAAAACTTAAGATATAATTAAATTGTTAATTATTCATGATATTGACATGGTTTGATTAATAAATTTACTTAGACTAAAATAAGTATGTTAAATAATTATTCATGGCAGATGACGTGACACATTTTGGTTTAATTAATTAAACTATACCTTATAATAATTATACATAGAATTATTCACGATAAACTAAATGTTATGTTTATTTAATAATAACTTAGCATAAGTATTTAATTACATGTTAACCAGGATTTAATTAAATTAATATCATACTTTAATTTAATTATATAATATCAAGCTATAGTAAAGTATTAATAATATAAGTCAAGTTATATTATTAATTAATAATTATTAATAAACCATGTATTGTAATATTAATTAATAATTATAATAAACTTTACTATATTATTATATTTAATAATCATGGCTTTTAATATATGCTTATTAAACTATAGCTTATATCATATACTTATTAATAAGGTTATTACTAATTATGAAAACATGCTATTTATAGAAACATACTAAATATGGAAACATGCTATTTATGGAAACATACTACATATGGAAACTTTCTATTTTTGGAAACTTACTAATTATGGAAACTTTCTATTTTTGGAAACTTGCTATTTATGGAAACTTTCTATTTTTGGAAAGTTACTATATATTGAAACTTGCTATATTTGGAAAGTTATTATAAATAGAAACTTGCTATTTTTAGGAAGTTACTCATTATGATACAACAAGTACAATAACACATAAAACATGAAATACACTAATCAAGAACACATGAAACACTAAGAAACACAAGATAAAACATGAAACAGTAAAACAAGTTAAGAACATGTAAAACAAGTTAAGAACTCGTCAAGTAAACTAACAATCAGTAAATATACGTTAAACAGACAACTCATTCATGTCCCTTTTATTATGTAGCACTAGTGAAGTCGGTGTAATTCTTCCTCTTTCATCTTCATTTTCATTACCGGACATAAGGTACGGATATTACGTCCTTCAGTAAGGACATTCTCTTCCTATATTTAGGATTCCCCGTTTACAGCCATCTGTTTTCCCCAGTAGTTTACATCAAACTTATCAGTAATTAATATGCTTAATATTTTAAATTGCTAGAGCTGCCTACATGCATGCCATGTTTCACATAGTTATGGAGTTACCAAAACAATAACACTTGAGGCACCGGTGTTATGACTCTTCCGCGTTGAGAGTGATTGCTCACGGTGTCCATTTTCAGCTATTGGACATTTATTATTATCATGTGAGGCGAATGGGTGCATCCTAGTATATGCTTAGTAGATTACAAGGTAATTGTGGTGTGTGCTCTACATCCGTTACATGGAGCTGATCCATCTACCCAGACTGTTATAATTAGAGGCAACCCCTCTAATTGCATGACGAGGTCACCCCTCTATGTATTCATGCATGTTGATACCTTCATGCCCTATATGGGCTCTTTGGCATTTTAAATACAGTTTTAGTATAAACATGAACAAAGACTTTAAGTATAAACATGAGCTTAAGACTTTTCAGTATAAACACAAACATAAGACCTTTCAGTATAAATATGCTTTTAAACAACTTCCATGTGTTCCAGGACTTACACATTTTCTGCTGCATTTCAGATCTTATTTATGTTTCATTTATCCTTATTTTGTCATTATATCCGTTCACTGAGCGTATTGCTCAGCCGTATATTTTTCTTTCCATGACGCAAACGACAGGTACCCAAGGACAGACACGAGCATGGAGAGGGCGTGCATAGGATGGGAGCTACCTTATACTTCTTTTCCTTTTGCACTTCATTTACTTTATGAATTGTTTTGAGTTTAAGTTTGGGAGCCAATGTTTGATTCCGGTTATCTTTTATGGTCATTTATGTTTTTATGACATATTACCTTGCATGATGACACGCCATAATTATCACGTAACGGTCCACTTATCAAAGTGGGTTCTTCCTTTAATTCACCATTGAGAAATGTTTTCTTAACATCCATGTGATGAACGATCGTGTTCATGTGAGCAGCATAAGCAAGGAATAGTCTGATTACCTCCAAATTGTAATAGGAGCAAAGGATTCTTCAAAATCAATACCCAATGCTTGTTTGTAACCACGAGCCACCAATCTTGCTTTGTTCTTCAATATACCACCCATCTCATCGAATTTAATTTTGTAGACCCACAACAAAAGTAAGAACTTTTACGTTGTTGGGTAAAGGAACTAATTCCCATACTTTGAGTCTTTAAATTTCATTGAGTTCCTCTTGCATGGCTTCAATCCAACACGATTGTGTCATATCTCCTGCCATGTTTTAGGTTCAACCTTAGAGAAAAAGGCATCAAAGTAACAAAATATTTCATTTTCTTGTAATTGATGGCGAGTAGAGACTAGTGTTTCAATGGCACCAATGATATTTCTAACTGGATGATCCTTTTTCCACTTGGTGTTGTGTGTTTCAATCCGGTGTGGTCAGGAGTAAACGGTAGCAAGATCTCCCTCTAATGTAGGCATCCCATTAGGGTTTTCGAGAATAGGTATACCAAAGTATGGAAGCTCTTGTATATGAGAAAATTCTAAATCCTGATCGTTGTGATCCTCATCAACATCATTAGGAATAAGTGGGGGTGATGATTCAGGTGTAGTTTGTGAATTACTTGGGGATGGTGTATCCGGTTCATTAGTGAGCGTAGATGCATCGGATTGAGCTCCATTATCTTGAGAAACAACTTTGGAAAACAGAGCTATTGTTGGAAATACGTTTTACGTATTAAGAAGGATCGGTCACTCCAACGATAGTCCATGTAATAGCTCGTAGTTTAGTTAACTTTCTTTATTTATCAAACAAGTCCAAGCCTAGCCAACAACATGTGTCGGACGGCCCAAGCGTGTAAGCCCAAGCCCATTACAAGGATTGGGTATATAAACCCTCTCCTTTGATGGAGAGGGTGTGTGGTTATTCACTTTTTCACATAGTTCTCTTAAGTTTCTCTCTCTAGAAGTGTGTATAATCAACCATCTCTCTATCTCTTTCTCTCTCTAAAAACATAAGCAAGATTTACATTTCTACAAATGGTATCAAGAGCCATGGGATGATTGTTTAGTTCTTGTGTTTGTGTTCTTGATTCTCGCCATTTTTGATCCATTTTCACACGAACCAAATTTTTTTTGTGTTTTTATGGGTTAATCTTGATATACTTCATCTTGTTACTTGTTATAGTGATTTGGTATTGTTATTTGGGTTAAAAACACAAAATTTTTGGTTGTTTGATTCATATTTTGGCTTTGAATCTTGATTTGATTGTGTTATTGTACTGTCCGAGAAATTAGGTAAGTGGGTATTCGATACGATCTGACTTTGTGTTTGCATAAACCCTGGGGGTTTCTACTTGCGATCCTTAGTCACGATCCATTGTTGCGATCATAACTTAGATCCTCGCTACGATCCACCATTGCGATCAAGTAGTACGATCTATAGGTACGATCCATCATCACGATCAAGAACCAATTGCTTAGTACGACCCATCAGCACGATCCATAGTACGATCAGGTCGCTACGATCCGGGTAAGATCACGTTCGTTACGATCAGTATCACTACGATCAGGGTACGATCAGTCTCAATACGATCAGGGTGCGATCAGTATCACTACGATCAGGGTACGATCGTTGGGTACGATCTGGGAGTCCGATATGAGTGCGATAAGGGAGTACGATCAGGGTACGATCGTTGGGTACGATCTTGGAGTCCGATCTGAGTGCGATCATATGGAGTACGATCACACCTGCGATCTGAGTACGATCCAACATTTTTTTCAAAAACGTGTTTTATCGAGGACATAATTTAGGGGATTTTAACATTATTTCTCGGTTTTAACACACTACAACAAACATATTTACTTTCTTTCATTGACCGATCAAGTTTGTAAATCTTAACTTATCGAAATGGAGTACACATCTCTTACGGACAAGTCCATCCTCTCGGGCACGGATAATCGTCCACCAATTTTGGTGAAGACTATGTATGAGGAATGGGCTTCCCGAATGGAACTTTATATGTTGAACAAGGAGAATGGACATCTAATTTGGGCATCGGTGCTCAATGGACCATTAGATTATGGTACAGTGACGGAAGGTACGACTACTCGTCCTCGCACAACGGGTGAGTTGACTGGAGATATGAAGATTCAAGATAAATGTGATAAGTATGCTACAAACATCATTCTCCAAGCCCTTCCTCCAGATATCTATAAACTCGTCAGCAAACATAAAGTTGCCAAAGAGTTATGGGATAGAATGCGGGTTCTAATGCAAGGCACCTCATTAACTAAACAAGAACGAGAGTGTAAGCTTTATGATACTTTTGATAAGTTTGCCTATGTGCCAGGGGAGACTCTCAATGATTACTATCTGAGATTTACCCTATTGTTGAATGAGCTTAATATCTATGGCATGGTAATTCCTACCTTTCAATTAAACACCAAGTATTTGAACACTCTTCCTCCAGAATGGAAAAAATACGTGACAGATGTTAAATTGGCTAAGGACTTGCATAACACCAATGTGGATCAACTTCAAGCTTTTCTTCAACAACACGAATGCCATGTGATCGAGGCTCGGTTCTCTACACCTCAAGTTCATGATCCACTTGCTATGTATGCTTCTCAACAAAACATGGCTTATACCTATCAACAACAATCATACTTGCAGCAGCCACCACCACACATCTATCAGCAACCACAGCAACCATCTTATCAACCACCAATGATGCCACAGCAAGAATATCAACATAGTGTTCATCAACAATCTTTTTCACAGCAACCACCATATCAAACATCACCATCACAAGCCAACACTTTTCCATTGGGCTATACTCCTCAGTAAGAATATTTTCCAATAGAAGCACAACCAGCAAAAGCTTTCTACTCTAATGAACTTCCACCAATCCAAGCATCGGTCTTTACTCCAAATGATACGCCAGCGGATGTTCTAAACCATCTCACCGCCTACTTGTCAAAACTTGTTGCAACTAGAGGATTTCCACCAACAAAAATCAGCTCCGCACCTCATCAAATCCTCGACAACAAGCCACTGTTCAAGATGGTCAAGTGACGGTGCAACCTATTCAGGGAAGGCAAAATTCATATGGACCTCCTACAAGGACTGGGAACAATCAAGCTGTGAATTCTCAAGCTAGTGGAAATGGGAGTCCTATTGGTCCTAAGAAGGTTGTGACTTGCTACAATTGCCGAGAACAAGGTCATATGGCTAGGGAATGCACTTAACCGAAAAGGAGGAGGGATGATGCATGGTTCCGTGAGAAGATGTATTTGGTTGATGCTCAGTCTAAGGGGAAGATTTTGGATTCAGAGGAGTTGGCATTTCTTGCAGACCCAGGGGCAGCAGATACTGAAGGCATTGCAGTCGTTTCTACTTCTAATGCAGCTTATCAAGCGGACGATCTTGATACATATGATTCAGATTGTGATGACATTCACTCTGCCCAAGCTGCTCTCGTTGCTAATCTCTCTCACTACGGTTCTGATGTCATCAGTGAGGTACCAACCACATCTAATAATATCGATGATAACCAACATCAAGATGGGCATGAAAATGACAACCTCGAACAGCATTCGGGAACTAGTAACTCAAATGATGTGGTACCCAATCCTACACACTTGAGTGAACCTCAATCAAATGCTACGACGGGTATGGAATCTTATGCTCAACATGATTTGGTCATGGTGCCTAAACATATTATTGATCAAATGCATATGGCCCTCAGACAATCCGTAGATACCAATTCCACTCTAACTGCTGAGCTTGCGTTGCATAAAGAAAAGGTTAAAACTTTTGAAATGGTCCCTCAAGAAGAGAAAATAACATGTTCTGAATTTGACCAATTTCGTTTTGAAAAGATTGAACACTTGAAAGAAATAGAATCATTAAAAGCTAATCTTTCCAATGAATTAAAAGAAAAAGAGTCGGTTATCAATGATTTTCAGAAACTTAAAATGGATTTCGAAATTCTCGAGTCTAAAAAGGTTGAATCGGAAATTAATGCTACCAAACTTCTTAAATTCAAAGAACAACAGCTTTTAAAACAATACGCTTCCACAGAAAAGGTTCATCTTTTAACTAAATCATTTAAAGAACTCGAACTTAAGCGTCTTCAAGATTTACCACCTAATCCCGGTTATGTAAAACAAGCTCAGGAATATATTCCCGGTCTTTATGATATGACCATAATTGGAAAATCGAAAGAAGCATCTTTTGTTCGTAGTATTGAGGAGACACAATCACTTGGGGATGAAACTCATTCTAAAATTCTTTCAAAGTTCCATACAATTGATTATGATCAACATAACAAAGATCAATTTTCGAAAAAGACACGCATTCGTTTACAAAAGGAATTAGCATAATTGACAGTTCTTGTGCCCCAAAGTTTGTCAAATGAAAACCTTCCTAGTACGTCTCCTACACTTTTCAAAACGGATTTAACAAAGTTAATATCGTGGCATATGTTAAGGGGGAGCAAAATGGGTTTGCTATATCAAAATGGATTTTCATGGTGACATATACTTACCCAAAATACATTTATTTCACGACGATGAAGATTGTGGTGACATAAGGATGGTAGGATAGGTTAAGTTCTATGATTCTTCCAGAACCGGAGGAATCTTCCCAAGGACATTCCATAGCTAGAAATAGTAGTCCTTAGGAAAGATGGAGAAAGATTGTGAACGCAGCTGAATGCCGACCAAGTACTTAAGCTAGCACTGGAACAATCACAACAAGGTGCTAGTTATGACGTATTGGTAAGCATTGAAGGGGTTGAAGAATGAAAAAGAATTGTTAAGATAAAGGGTGTAAAGAAAGAAGCCCTCCTTACAACTTTAGGCAGAAACCGGGTCAATACATATGCTATTAAGATCATTTTTAATGATTCTTGATATTGAAGACAGACATCATGGACCCAGTGATGCAAGGCACAACCCATCCCAGCTAACTCAGATATCTCTTAAAAGATATTTGTTTTAATCACACAGAGACAACACATTATCTATTGATTTATTCACTCCGAATAAATTGGTAACGAAAAGGTGGCGCTCCTCTCCAGCCTCCGATCACTAAAATCCAAAGTGCACGATCGAGTCTAGAGCCATTTGAGATCATCAAATATCTCATTAGGACACACTTTCATATTTCCTTGCTTCTTCACACACTGTGAAAAGTAAGAAAGATTTTAAGAGTCCTACGCAAAATCTTCATGATCTTGCCTGAACATCCGAGTAATACGAAAGTATTTACAATGAAGATGGAAATCCTTCTTGAGCGAATATCAAAAAGCTCATGGTAGGTGACTTGTGCGATTCTTTATGAATCAAACTTGTGATAACTGGAAAACAACAGTGTTTAATTCTTAAATGAATTTAAACACGTTCCAGGCCTCTACGCAATATCTTAGTGATCTTGCCAGAACACTCAGAGTGATACTTTAGTGTTCACAGTGATGGGTGGAAATCCTTCTAGTGTTAACCTCAAGCAGCACTTGGTAGGTAACTTGCAAGATTCTATACGAATCAAGCTCGTGACAACTGGAAAGCAACGATGGTGCGGTTCTTAATTGAATTTCACTTGTTCGAGGAACATGAATTGACGGCTTCAAATCATGCAGATATTATTATCCAAATGATTCACTCTTTATGTTCGCAGTCAGCTTTGGACGGTCGAATAAAGAGAACGGGTTTACCCGCGAAATCCTGTCAGGAAGTTACTTAATAGAAACTATCCGTCACGGGTACGATATCTAATATCGTCCAACGGTCTTCATCGACCGGAGGTAAAATGCTACCGAATTAGAATGAAATGTTCAAAGCCATTTCGTTCGTGTCTACTTATGTTGCGGCATTTGAAGACGGTGGCGTTGTGGAATCCAAGAAGAAGTCGTCCCCGCATACTTATACTTTATGCACTTAATATCTCATTTAATTCAAGAAAGCCTAAAAGTTAAGTCTTCCGCTGTATCAAACTCTGAAGCTTTCAAGAATTACGAAGGTATAAGTATGTGGGACATGGCGTCACGAAGAGGCGAAGATCACAAGTGATGGATGCACGAGATCAAGGCAAGAGATTAATGCTAAAGATTGATATCAAAGATCACATCAGCATGTTCACCAGAAAAGAAAAAGAAAAAGAAAGACGAAGACTACGAGCTCAAGACAAGCATAGTATGCTAGGTTTATTTTATTATTGTAACTTGGGTAACGACCTTGTTTGGAGTGACCTCCCTTAGGGGGAGATTGTTGGAAATATGTTTTACGTATTAAGAAGGATCGGTCACTCCAACGATAGTCCATGTAATAGCTCGTATTTTAGTTAACTTTCTTTATTTATCAAACAAGTCCAAGCCTAGCCTACAACTTGTGTAGGACGGCCCAAACGTGTAAGCCCAAGCCCATTACAAGGCTTGGGTATATAAACCCTCTCCTTTGATGGAGAGGGTGTGTGGTTATTCACTTTTTCACATAGTTCTCTTAAGTTTCTCTCTCTAGAAGTGTGTATAATCCACCATCTCTCTATCTCTTTCTCTCTCTAAAAACATAAGCAAGATTTACATTTCTACAGCTATCACTACAAGGGCTGGAGCATCATCACTTGGGGGATCATAGAATGCATGAAAAATTGGTTGAAATAATTTATCCCACTCGGGCCTTGTAGGTGGTGTAAATGTTGGAGAAGTAGGATTGTTAGGAACTAATCCAGAACTGATAGTAGCGGGTCCTATCTCATGAAGCGCGTGTTTAGAGCTGCGTTGCTTAGAAGTCATCACTGTTAGGTCATCAAAACCGACATCCATAGTTTCTATAATCTTTCCAAGATGACGGTTATAAATTCGGTCTGATTTCTTTGAGGGTGAGTAACCAATGAAAATTCCTATATCAGCTTTCGGTTGAAGTTTTCCCAAATTGTCACTGTTGATGGTTGGGTAACATAGTGCACCAAACACATTAAGAAATGATAAGTCGGGTTTTCGTTCATGGAGAAGCTCATACGGTGTTTTTCCATGGCGCTTACGAATGATAGAGCGGTTTTTGGTATAACATGTGGTTGCTACAGCTTCTGCCCATAACAATAAAGGAGAATTTACGTAAATCAAAATAGTTCTAGAAGCTTCCATAGGAGTACGATTATGTCTTTCCACGACACTGTTTTGTTGTGGAGTGCGAGCAACTGATGTTTCATGCGAGATGCCAACCTCTTCCTAATAATCACGCAGAGTCTAATTGACAAACTCAGTTCCATTATCGATATGAACACGGCGGATAGTAGCATTTAAACGCACTTGGATCATTTTGAAGAATTTGATAATGAAATTTGGTGCCTCATCCTTGGTGCGTAAAAAGTTTATCCATGTAAACCTTGAAAATCATCCACGATAACAAAGACATATTTTCTACCACTCATACTTTCAGTACGCATTGGCCCGCAAAGATCCATGTGCAAAAGATATAGTTTTTCCTGGTTGGTGTCTTCGGCTTTGGGTTTGTAAGATTTCTTGGTGCTTTTCTCTAATGAACACGCGGAACATAAATGATCCCTGCTAAACGTGAGCTTTGGAAGACCACGAACAAGTTTGTTTTTAGCCAAGTGATTAATGGCATCAAAATTAAGGTGAGATAGACGTCGATGCCATAACCATGACTTTGTCTTAGATGCTTTGGAGAGAAGATATACGGGAGTAGAGGCCATCATAGTTTGTATTGACAATGTGTAGAGATTATCCCCGCGAGATCCTTTTAACAAATCTTTTCCTTCCAAATCACGGATGAAGCATGTTTGTTGTCGAAAAGCAACCTCAAGGTTTGAATCACAAAATTGTCCCACTGAGAATAAATTATGACTGAGTCCTTCCACACGAGAAACCGTATCGTTCCCAATCTGATATTCACCATAACCCATGATCTTTACAATGTGATCATTACCAAATTTAACCATTCCTAGCAATTTGCTGACGAACTTTTTTAGCACTGAGCGATCTCCGGTCATGTGCTTGGAGCAGCCAGAGTCTAAATACCAGAGGATGATTTGGACCACTAGAAAATATCAGCAGACAAAGACGATGTATCGGAATCTATTTGTTCCTTTGTGTTAGAAGGTACATATAAAATTATCTTAGATTTGCTACCCTAAGGTCTCTTAGATTTCCAAATTTTCTTCCTAGTTGTCGGCTTAGATTCTAGTTGTCTAAGATCATGAGGTATTTCTTCACTGGTAGGCACAGTTGTTGGGGCAAACCTAGTTAAAGGGTGCTTTTTCCATACTTTAGTTCTATCGTTCCTATTTAAAGAACGCTGAGACCTAACTTTAGTGGATGTGTTCCTAGTTAAAGGGCACTTAGTTCCATTAATAGTGAAGGTCCTACCAGTGGGCGCCATTGCCATCCAACTTGGGTACGAGCTTTCCTTATTGGCCTCTATTCAAGGTTGTTCCTTAGGACATACATTTCATTTACGTGATCAACAAGGCATAAATCATGAGGCTGAGAAAACATGCATTCATTACAATTCCAACATCTCAAATCATAATTCACAATACACTTAGGCTGCTGCACAACCATAGGGCCTTTATGTTTAGCTACATGATTCATTTTATTTAAATCTAAAATAACATTCCTAGGGTGAACTTCTACTTTCTTCTTCATAATCCTACTAGTGGAAGGCATGATCCTATCTTTCTTGACTTGGGATCCTTTAGCCTAGTAGAAACATTTACTCCTGTAGAATGTAGCACGGGAATATTAGTATCAGGTTTTGATTTTTCCTTATTGGTTGTGCCTAGAGAAGGTTTAGCTCATGGAGTTTTGTTGAATGGAGTAACGAGAATAGGTTGTGGTTTGGGTGGTGAAGAACATGGTTGACCGATGTAGTTAAGATACGCTAAGCAATATTGTACTCGCTCAATGTACACATGAGCAGAGTAAAAATGACTGTTTGTGGTATCTAGTTAATATAGGTCATCTAAGATATCCCTAGCTAGATGCACATGCTTAATTGCGTTATTCATATAATTAGCATAGTTTGAAGGTTGTTCTTAAAGAGCGGGTTCTGTTATATCACCACTTGGTTGGATTTTGGGGCACTAGAGGATGGTGCGGAGATTGTAGATGGATTATCAACAACCTCTTTTCCTTTGAGTTGAAGTGTCTCCTTTAATTCAGCTAAAATCATGTCTTTGCCTATGAGTTGAATATTTAAATCAGAGATTTCCACAGGCTTTTGGTTCAGTTGGTCAATAAGTGACTTATAATGTGCTTCATTAAAAGCGAATATTTTCTCCAGTGAACCGTAAAGTTGCGTACATCCCTGTTTTGCTCGTTCAAACTCCCCTAGACGATAGATGCTTCTATTTTCCAAGGCATGGTTTTTAAGCTCTGCGGCCTCTAGTTCCAATTTCACATATTCTACTGATGACTCTCTCTTAAGTCTCATAATCTCTTCCTCTAATGCCTGAATCACCTCGTCATCTGTCTGAACATTATTTTCACAATCATTTTTTATTAGAAGAGTTTCAGGTTTAGATTGTTGTTCTATTTCAAGATAAATACAATGTTTTTGAAGCTCATCAAAATGTTTTGAAAGTGAGTTATAAGAATCGTGAAGCTTTAAAAAATCAGCGTCAGATTCGTGAAAAGGTTGATTATCTACCACAACATTCACATTTTCAACAATATTCACATAGAGATCATGCAGATCATCATAATTATTCACAAAGAGTTTCACAATATCAAACGACATCACTTGTTCCAAGAGTTGGTCATTTTGTTTCAAAACTTTTTGTTTCTCAATTAACATTTGCTCATAAGCGTCATCCATTTGGTAGAAAACTCTTTTAACGTCTTTGAGTTTCGAAAGTAAGTTTTGATCAATAGATTTAAACCCCGCTTTAATATCGTCCACAAACAGAACGACTTCATCATGAAACGCAACTTTAGTGCGTTCGAATTTCCATTCCCCTTCTGTGTGTGCCGTTGGAGTCATACGTTCCTTAATTACCTTGTCAAACCTGGCAAAATATCGTCGTAGCTGTTGCAAGCCAGTAAACACCTTACGGTGGAATCTCTTTTGGAAGTTCTTTTTGTAATTCCGGTTCAACAACTGTAAGAGATGTATTAGGAATTTCACTCAATGACACTTTGGGTGGTTAACGTCCTTTTGTGGTTTAAAGCGAGTTCTAAAATCAAGTTGATGTTTATTATGCGTTTCCTAGTCAAATGGCTTAGGAAACTTAGAAAGCATTTTCGACTGTCTCTTTTACTTACCGGTGGAACATCTGGAGGATCTAACACCTTCCCAAGTTTGGTAGCATCATAAAGTCTGGGGTTGTCAATAACAGCTTGCTTTGCGTAACCCGGGTTAGGTGGAAGGTCATGTTGACGTTTTAAATCACATTCCTTAAAAGATGACGTTAACAAGTGTATCGTGTGAGTCACAGTATATTGTTTTAAAAACAAATTATCAATCTTTTTTCTCTGATTAGAAGCATTAATTTCTACTTCAACCTTTTTAGACTCGAGAATTTCGAAATCTGTTTTAAGTTTTTGAAAATTAGTGACAACTGACTCTTTTTCTTGAACTTCTTTAGAAAGATTTGCTCTTTAATTTTCAATCACTTGTAAATGACCCATTTTAATTTTTCGAAACTCATCAAATTCGGGATTAATAAGCGTAGTGGTCGAAGGAGTTAATTCTGAAGTTTGAACTTTTTCCTTGTACAAAGCAAACTCGATAGATAGGGTCTTATTAACACCTAGGGTTTCGAGGACCGTAGTATTTATTTGGCCAATCAAATTTGCCAGAACCATTACCAAATCTTGTTTAGCAGGGGGATCCATATGCGAAATAGCTTCCGGTTGTATTTCGCTCAAAGTCTGGGAACTTGCATTTATATTACTATCATCGTTCGTTTCCTTGTTTGAGTTACTCACCACCGGAGTCTCTTCCGGATACTTAGACTCTTGCCCAACTTGATGTGGTACGATACTAGTATCAGTGGTAACGATTGGTACCTCATATATTTTATCAGACCCATAAACCGATAGATTTTACATAAGAGCTGCTTTGGCGGTGTTGAAGTCATCACAGTCTGAATTGTATGCATCGGATCATCGGCTTTATATGCTGCATTTTGAGTGAAAACATCTGGACCTCCACTATTATCCGCAACTCCTGGATCAGCAAGAAATTCTAACTCCTGTTCATCTAATTCACGACCTTGTGCCTGAGCATTCACCAATATCCCCTTCTAATTAAACCATGAAGCATTCTTTTTCCTCGTGGGTTGCTTACAATACTTAGCTATGTGTCCTTCCCCTTGCAATTATAGCATATGATCATTTTCAACTTTCTAGTAGCATTTCCCCTAGGAGCAATTGAAAGAAGTTGATCTCCCCTGAATTGGTTGCACCATGACTCTGCATTCTTGAATTGTAGCTTGTTGACGAGAGTTTTAAGAGGTTCTCAGCTGACTGTTAGTCGTAGGAGATCCTCTAAATGCTCGTTTGTTCAATGTTTGAGTAATATAGGCAGACATGGTAGCTAAAACCTCAGTAGGATTGTCACCGTGTTTATATTCGGGAATTGGAACTTCATCATCACTATAAAATGCTTGAACTTGCTGAGTTTCATATGATGGTGAATATGCACATGAGGAGTGCTGACATGTTGTGACTAGATGGTTTGAAGAACTTCAGGTGGTTGATAAGTGACTGCATGAGCTGGAGGTGCTTGATGATGAATGTATGGTTGATGAGTCTAAGTTGATGGATATGTGTCTCTATGTGATAGTGTTGCTGAAAGCTGATATTTTTTATGTGAAGTAGTTGGTTGTGATAAAGTTGAGTACTGTAGGAAGCTTGGAGTTTGATACAAGGTCTTCTAATAAGAATGTTTCCCAGTTGCATAAGGAGAATTGTTATAGGAAAACAATCGATGATTTGCCACAAACGTCATTGGTTCATGATAAGATCCTTTAGACATACGAGACATTGTCACATGCTTCTCGTGTTGTTGCAAGAAAGCATAAATTTGATCCAGATTTTTCAAGTGCAAATCCCTTACCAACTTAACATTAGTAACATAACGGCTCCACTCTAAAGGCAAAGTATTCAAGAACTTAGTGTTGATTTGAAATTGAGCAATCGTCATGTCATGAATATTCAATTCATTCATCAATGTAGTAAATCACCAAAAAAATCATGAAGAGTTTCCCCTGGAGTGTATGTGAACCTATAAAAAGAGATCATAAAGTTGACACTCACGTTCTTGTTTAGTGAGCGAAGTTCCTTGTAGCAATATAACCAAACGTTCCCATAATTCATTCGCTATCTTATGATGACTAACTAATCAATGAATATCGGGTGGAAGAGCTTGAAGAATAGTTTGAAGAGCGTTTTCATCAATATCGGCAATGAGTTGATTTGCGGGAATTATGTCTAAAAATCCGCTTAGTTGAGTCACACCTTCCTTAGTAACGGTGACCCAATCAAGTGGTCCTTGTTCGATTGATTTAAGCATAAGTCTCCCATTAGGTCTACCAAAAATATATGACTCCTTTCGGCTATGCCATGATTCAAATAGCTCTTTGATAAGCATCAGAGGACGGATATCGGTACCCGATATGAACGATAAGTCGGAAAGCGACGGTATTGTCGGCATTAATGAATGATGATTCATTTGTAGATCACTTAAAAAGATTAGCGTGTGATCGAGCAATAAAATGAAGTTGTTGTGTTTGTTCGTGTTGAAGTAAATACGGATTTTTACTAATCGTGAAGAAACCAAGAAATAAATTCGCGGGATTTTATAAATCACCGATTAAACCGTAATTATCCTAAGTTCATGTGTTTTTGTAGAAATCTTCAAAAATTACTAAGTCCAAATTTCTCAATCTTTAATCTTCTAAAATCTCGCAATATTAAGCTTAAATCTCACAAAAATTAAGTGTGAATTTCGCAATCTTCTAGCTTAAATATCTCGCAATAAATCTGCCTAATTCTCGCAATGTGGCTTTGGCAAAAATCTTGCAATAATCGTTTGACCAAAAATCTCGCAATAATCTGTGAAGAAATCACGCAATAAACTTAATAAGAAATCTCGCAATAATCGTTGGCCAAATCTCGCAATAATCTGTGAAGAAATCTTGCAATAATGCACAAATCTCGCAATATGGGAAATCTCGCAATGAATGTAAGTCTCACAGTATACAACAATTTCCCAATGGCAAGATTTCACAATAATTCAGAAGATCTCGCAGTAAAGGTAAATTCTGTAAAAATTGCGATGGAGATTTCGCAATAACGGTAAAAAGCGAGAATTTTCCAAAAATCGAGCAAGACGCAATTTTTTTTTGTATTTTTGATCAAACCAAAAAACCCAAAGCACTAGCACAACTATGTAGATGGTTTGAAATAAAGATTCCAAAAAGTGTTGGATTAAATTTGGAGTTACAGAAAACTCAAACTGGTAGGTTGCTGCCCGCGGTCCTGTAGCTCCACCTGCGGTTCCTTATTGATAGAGAACAAAGAACTGCCCATAGAGGGTTGGTTTTGGGGGACAAGGAGAATTTTCCATTTCAGCAAATCCTAATTTTCTAGTCTAACTAATCATAGAGACATGCTAAAAAGCAATAGTAGACAAAGAAACACACAAGAATTTAACAAACAAGACTTTGAACAAAAATCATGGATTTAAAATAAAATTGATGTTGGAGGTGTGTTATTCTAGACACATAGTCATGACACAATGATCCTCCATAGTTTAATTTTGTTTTGCTATATTTGAGAGACTCACACATATGAATTATGTATGCTCGATATCAATAGCAAGAAGCTATGAAAACGTTTTTAGATTTATTTAACAATGCAAAAACATTTCTCGACCATTGTCGAAAGAACTTTGAGATGTTTGAAAAAGAGAAGAGAAATTTTTCAAAAAGAGTTTAAGAGACTCAATAACTTAAAGAAAGAAAAGACTCAAAAGAGAAAAAGACTCGATTAAGAAAATGCGCAATTAAGGTATATGTTCCGTTAAACCTAGACCTAGACGCAAATAATTAAAAGGTTCCCTCTTAAGTGGCTTAGTGAAGATATCGACTAAGTTTTCTAACAAGGGTACCTTCTCAATCGAAATGTTCCCCTTTTGAACATTATCCCTAAGGAAATTGAGGCGAATCTCTATGTGCTTAGTTCGCGAATGTTGTATGGGATTCTTACTAAGGTCTATTGCACCCTTATTATCACACATAATGGGAACATCATTTAGTGTAATCCCGTAATCAACAAGCGCTTGCTTCATCCATAGATCTTGTTGAAAATCTTTACCGGTACTCACATACTGGGCTTTCGTGGTGGATATAGCAAGATCGGTTTGTTTCTTGGAGAACCAAGAAGTTAAACAACAACCCATGAAGGTACAAACTTCACTAGTGATTTTCTGATCCACATAGTCTCCCGCATGATCCGAGTCCACGTATACTATGTTTTCTACGCCGGTCCCTTTAGTATACCATAATACTAAATGTATAGTGCCTTTAATGTATCGGAAGATGCGCTTAACCGCTTCATGATGAGAGGTTTTGGGAGCCTCTTGGAAACGAGCACAAAGGAAAACACTAAACATGATAGCCGGCCGACTTAGCGTAAGGTACAACAAACTACCAATCATACCTCTATATTTGGTGTTGTCTACCGACTCACTATCATCATCTAAGGTGATTTTAGTATCCGTGGCCATAGGGGTCTTCATGCGTCTAGAGTCTTCTAATCCAAATTTCTTTTTCATTCCTTTAACGTACTTAGATTGATTAAAGAAAATACCATCGTCCATTTGTTTAATTTGGCGTCCTAAAAAGAAGTTAAGTTCTCCAATCATGCTCATTTCAAACTCATCATGCATGATTTTCGCAAAGTCATCACGCATACTTTGACAAGTTGAACCAAATATAATGTCATCAACATATATTTTTACGATTATGAGGTGAGAACCCTTCTTCTTTGTAAAAAGTGTATTGTTTACCATTCTCTTGGTATGCTCATGTTTTACAAGAAACGTTTTAAGTCTATCATACCAAGCTTTGGTTGCTTGTTTAAGACCATAAAGGGCTTTGTTAAGCTGGGAGGTTGATCCACATATACCTCCTCATTGATCAAACTGTTAAGAAATGCACGTTTTATAACCATTTGTTGAAGCTTAAAGTCTAATGCACAAGCATAAGCTAAAAGGGTCCTAATAGACTCTAACATTGCTACCAGTGCATATGTCTCATCATAATCAGTCTTATCTTGTTGATTATAGCCTTGGCCTACAAGTCTAGCCTTGGTACGAGACACAACACTATTCCCATCTAACTTAATCCTATACATCCATTTGGTTCCTATGATGGTAGTACTTCTAGGTGGAGGAACAAGTTCCTAAACATCATTAGCAATGAATTGATTCAATTCTTCTTGCATGGCAATGACACAACTCTCATCCATCAAAGCTTCTTTAACATTCTTTGGTTCAATCAATAAGACAAAAAAAAGAAGTTACTTTGATCTTGGACTTGAGATCTAAGGGTCCTTTGATTAAGGTTGCCTATGACATTTTTGAGAGCATGATCCTTAGATTCCTTAATGTTTACTCCCTTTTCAACACTAAGGTCTTCAACTCCTATTTTTCTAACCTCTTTGGCTTTAACTATGTCTAGTTCATCTAAGTCATCATCTACCAAAGGCGGTGTCTTAGATAAAGGTGGAGTTTCATCAAATGTCACGTTGAGTGATTCTTCAATTACTCCCGAGGTTCTATTAAGGACTATATATGCTTTACTAGTTTGAGAATAACCTAAAAAGATACCTTCATGCGAATTTGGGCCGAACTTAGTAAGGTAGTCTTTGGTGTTGAGATTGAAGCACTTGCTTCCAAAAACCTTAAAGTATTCTAATGAGGGTTTCTTACCTTTAAGAATTTCATAAGGGGTCTTAACTAGGAAAGGTCAAATAAGAATTTGGTTGAGAATATAGGTCGATGTGTCAACGGCATTACGCCAAAAATTTTGAGGCAAAGATTACTCGTTTAACATGGTCCTACTCATCTCTTGGATAGTCCTATTCTTCCTTTCGACTACCCCATTTGATTGTGGAGTGCGAGGAGCCGAGAAGTTATGGTTAATACCATGAGCTTCATAAATCGCACAAAATTTCACTTCATTATCAAATTCCCTACCATGATCTGTCCTAATAGAGATAATTGATCATCCTGGTTGATTTTGTCTCCTTCGACTAAAGGTTTTGAAATGATCGAAAGCATCATTCTTAGTAGCCAAAAATCTAGTCCAAGTGAATCTAGAATAGTCATCAACTATAACTAGGGTATAAAGGTTACCTCTATAACTCCATATGACGGAAGGTCCAAATAGATCCATATGTAAGAGGTCTAGGCACCAAGAGGCCGATACCAAATTATTGGCCTTGTGACTTGAGTGAACTTTCTTCCCAACTTTGCAAGCATCACAAAATTGACTATCAAACTTAATATTGGGGAGATTTCTTACCAACTCCTTAGAGACTAAAGATTGAATTAGACGCATATTAGTGTGACCTAATCTCCTATGCCAAGGAGTAGAACTATCATCAAGAGTTGCTATACATAAGTTGTCCTTTGACTTCCTATTGACCTTCATGACATAAAGCCCATGCTTTCTAACACCTTTTCCAATGATCTTTTCATCTTTTACGATTTCGCTATCATGTTCCGAAAAGATGACCTTACACTTATTGTCACAAATTTGACCTATACTTAGTAAACTAAAACCTAAGTTATCTATGTTCTCAACATTTTCAATGGTCATGGAGTCAAGAGAAGCCATACCTTTGCCAATGATGTTACCACGTAGTTTACTAGCGAAAGTGACGTTACCTCCATTATATGCTTTGTAAGTAGAGAACAAACTTCGATTACCCGTCATGTGTTTAGAAAAACCACTATCCTTAATCCACTCATCGGGCTCCATATCGATTCTCAAGCATATCTCTTTAGAAGAATGAGCCATGAGACACTTCTAGTCTTTAGCATCGTCATCACATTCGTCACCACTATCGCTCCATGAACCTCCAACGAAAGCCGTGTGATTCTTGTCGCGAGATGGCTTAGGACATTCACCGATGAAATGATTTGGGTCACCACATCTAAAGCATTTCCTTTCACCTTTGTCGTTCATGACAAATCGATTTTTGGTGAAGGCTTTCTTGTTGTTGCTTGGTTGTCTCACGTGTTGACCTCGCCTTTTGGAGAACTTCTTGAAGTCTCTAACCGCCATAGCATATTCCTCATCATCACTATCGAAAGAGTAGCTATCATGGTCACTTTGTACTTTCTTTTCCTTCGGTGCTAGAGACTTTCTTTCAGTCTTGGTTTTCACCATTTCCGAGTCCTTCAAAATTATCATTTCATGAACTTTTAAATTACCTATAAGTTCATCAAGTGATAATGGAAAGAGGTCCTTTGTTTCTTCAATCTCCGTGACTTTAGCTCTCCACTTTGGATGCAACTCCCTAAAAAACTTCCTAACATTGTTCTTGCTAGAAAAACCTTCATCAAGTACTTTTAGACTAGTAATAGTAGTATTAAACCTAGCAAATGCACTATCAATAGTTTCATCTTCTAAGATGACAAATTGTTACTATTCTTGAACAAGAATATCGATTTTACTTTCTTTGACTTGGCTATTACCTTGGTGGGTTACTAAAAGAGTGTTCCAAATATCTTTAGCGGTTTTACACATAAAAATCCATTCATACTCTTTCTTAGGTAAAGCATTATAAATCACCACTGTAGCCTCATTATTTTTAGCAATTTCTTCTTAGTGTCATCATTAGAATTGTCAAATGTAACTAATTCTTTATTTTTAGAAACTTCATTATATTGATAAGCCAAAAAGTCACCATTGGTAATAACATGCCAAAGATCTAAATCTTTTGATTTCACATAGGTCTCAAATCTATTTTTCCAATAAATAAAACTATCGATTTCAAAAAGAGGTGTTCTTTGCATATATTTCCCTTCTAGGTACTTGTTGGAATCCATAGATCGATTTAAGATTTAAAATACAATATGTTTTAAAAACACTTGAGAAACCACGCTTTGATAACAATTGTAGAAACTAGAAAGGGGGGGTTGAATAGTTTCTTAAATTTACTTGTTAAATGAGGGTTTTCAAAAATCCTTTTAAAAAACTTAGACTTGAGCAAATATGTGAAATCTTCTTATACACAATATGGACAAGAGATAGTGCAACTAACTAATAATCGCAAGTATACGCAAGTAAAGAATAATGAATGTGAAGAGATAAAGAAAAGAAAGATCAAACAAAACACCAATGATTTATAGTGGTTCGGAAACGAAGCTTACTCCTCGTTCCTACTCCACTCCTCGAGTACTCCTTACTCGAGAGTTTACTAATCAACAAGCTCCTTATGGTGGAGAAAACCGTACAAGTCGATTAACTAATTTCCGACTCTAAGCTAAAAGTCGAGCCCTAATCTTAGCTAGGACCAATCTACACCAATATAATTTTAGGACTAAGTATTAACCACACAACATACACAACTTCCAAATAGACACAACTACTTTTCACAACAACAACATAAGCAAATAAATGTTTGATCTTCAATGGATCTTTGAGGTAGACACAACACTTCAAGGACGAATGTGTTCTTCTCTTTGCACTTGAGAGGAAGAGATGGGAGGAGAAAGATTCACTTCTAAACAAGTAGTAATCAACCAAATAACCAAGGATTTGGATGTTTTTAGAAGATGGATTGAATCTGGAAATTTATGTACAAACCAGGTGAATAGAAAATCAGAGAATGGTCCACTATTTATAAGAAAAAGATCCAACGGCTATTTCTGGGCGCGGTTCCTTAAGGGTGCCCGCGTCTCCTTATCAATAAGGAACTACAACCCTATTTGAGTAACCTCCAGAGTAAACTCTGCTCCCCTTTGTCCTTTAGTGGTACAGTCAAATCTGGTGGAATATTTATCCCCAAAGGATATTCCTAAACCATATGGAATATGCCATTTTCAAATTTTCAAATTTATAATTTAATAAAACATTTTCTTAAAAATAAATTTTAATAAAAACTTTTGTCACATTTAATAAAAGTTGAGTTTTAAGAAAATTTAAATCCTTGATCACTTAGTTAGGTTGAAAACTTGTTTGTTCATACCTTAAGTGATAATAGATGAAACGAAAAATAGTTGAACTCAAGAATTCATTTTTCGTTGTTTTCGTAAATGTTTGTTTTTATATATTGTCGTAATCAAAACAAAGCGAGACCGAAAAATTCAAGTAACGTTTTTAGGCATCATTGCATTAACAGGCCTTTTCTCTAGTAGCAGACTTAAGAGCTATTAGGATTCTCATATCTATAGCAACATACTATGACTATGTGATATGGCAAATGGCTGTTAAAACTGCCTTCTTGAATGGTGGCTTATATAAGGCAACCTGAAGGGTATGTTGATCCTAAGTATCCAATACGCGCGTGTAAACTTCAAATATCTATTTATGGTTTGAAGCAAGCATCATGTCAATAGAACAAGCGATTTGGTAAACAAATCAAAATTTTTGGATTTATTCAAAATTGTGATGAGCCATGTGTATATCACAAAGCTAGTGGGAGTGATGTAATGTTCCTAATCTTATATGTTGATGACATATTAATCATAGGAAGTAACATTCCAAGACTTAATAAGTTAAGGATTATCTTGGTAAATGTTTTTCGATGAAGGATTTAGGAGAACCACATACATTCTGGGAATTAGAATCTATAGAGATAGGAGTAAGCAATTAATTGGTCTTAGTCAAAGTACTTATATTGACAAGTTATTGAGGATGTATAATATGCATAACTCCAAGAAAGGTTTTCAACCTATGGAGGTTAAGCATGATTTAAGTCATGAGATGGATGCATCAACACCTTAAGAGGTGGAATACATGAAGAAAGTGCCTTACGCTTGGACTGTAGGATCTACCATGTATGTTGCACAAGGTCAGATGTGTCGTTTGCTCAAAAGTTAGTCAGTCGGTACCAACATAATCCAAGGATGCTCCACTGGGTTGCTGTTAACATATTCTAAGGTACTTGAGGAGTACAAAAGATATGGTTTTAGTGTTAAGAGGAAAGCCATATACATAACTGAATGTGGTTTGGATTAGGAAATTCATTGAAGATCTTGGAGTGATACTTTCAATAAAAAACCTATTAATATGCATTGTGACAATTCTGCCGCAATCATATTCGCCAATGATTCTAGAGTCATGAAGGGCCCTATACACTTTAAACGTAGATATCACTATGTTCGAGAACAAGTCGAGGATGGTGAAATCAGATTAATTAAAGTTCACACGGATGATAATGTAGCTGATCCTTTTACTAAGGCTTTTCCTAGAGGAAAGGTCATTGAACATGCCAAAGGAATTGGGCTTCATTTAGCTAGTGATTTCATGCAAATTTGTGATTAGTATTTGGATAAAGGATGTTAGACATTATCATTTAATGAAATAAAGTATTGGTTATGTTTATTCTTGTTATTCAATTGTGGGTCTTATTTTACATGTTTCAATCCCTGAATATTATTATATTCTAAATGTCCGTTGTCGATTAATAATATGGGAGTATATTAAATTAAGACAAATCTAAATTGTGATAGAATATACTTGAAAGTATATTGATGTGTTAACATATCAAATTTAGATGATATGACTTATCCCAACTATATGATTATACTTTATGGATCTTTGTCATAAAGTAAATCATAAATATTTATCCTTAGACCTGAGATACCAGGAAACTGTCGTGGATCTAGTGCATTTCTGTGAAATAATCTAAAGCTATACGTAACTTGTGGCCATAAGGGTTATTTTCAGACATGTTGCAAAATTTATAAGTTTTGCTTGTAGTCAATATGGGATTTGTTTCCTCCAAATCCATTTTTGAGTTTAATACAGTTGGGCTCCTCGTGGGATTAGTACGATGTGTATGGTCGTACCTAAATTCGTTCTAAACTATGGTTTAGAAGTTTTGGTAATCTTGCTTAATCGGATAAACAAGAAACAGAATAGTTAATTATAGAATGACTAAGATCCATATCTTTATTAACGTTGTATTATAAATGAAAGGATAATAATAATTATGAATCATTAAAAGGTTTTATCCAGGAGACCTTACTCGAGTTATACTCGAGGCATCGGCGTGTAACTAGACGCTAACCGATGTGATCACACTATTAAAATATGTCTAACTGGGAGCTGTAAGTTTAATAGACTTAAATTTTAATAGTCGTGTGTTAGAATCGAACTCGGGATTACGGGATAGCACACAATACGTAAAGATTAATTTATTAATAAATGTATTTTATATATTTATTAATTAATCGAGCTTTAAACATTTAACGGTCGTTAAGTTTTAATAGTTAGTAACTAACAATTAACGTGGAATAATTTAGAAGAGAATAGAAGGTTCTGGAAACACCCTTTGGTGGTGGTTTCCGATCGGCTAAGCAAAGAAGGGAAGGAAAAAGAATTTTTTTCCTTAATCCCACTTATGGTATAAATCTTAATCTTGGGCTCCAAAGATTAATACCTTATAAATACCCATGTGATTCTTCATAAATTTTTATCCCTTCTTCTCTTCCTTTCTTGCCGATCGGATACAAGCCCCTCTCTGGTGTTGTTAGTTTTGTTTTTCTATTAAACATATTGCTTGTTTCATACGTACTAGTATTACGGTTAACTCGTTATTATACGTGTGTAAAAGAACGTAATATAGTCTCACTTTAGATTATATCTTAGATCGATTAACAAAACGATAAGGGGTTAATCATTGATCCTCATAAACCCTAATTGGTGATTTGTTCTTATTCGTTGGAATTGCATTGCAAAAGGTACGTAAACCTTATTCGATTAATTATGAATGTCTTATTATGATTCTATGTTTTAATCGCTTCCGTTATTACGTGCTTTAATCTTTAATTATATTTTTATAATTGTTATGAACTTCATAAACTTTCAGGTATGAACTGCTTAGTTTGCTACATCTTCATCATTCATAGTTGTATATTATAACAGAAAAAAGAAAAGAAAATAAAAAATAGCAAATTTTTTATTCAGCTATTCATCAGCCCACAAAACAGTAAAATCGACGTTAGTTGCAATTGCAAATCTTTATTCATCATATATTCATCATAAAGTAGTTATTAATTTTGTTTAGTAGTTCTTTGATTGGGTTTTACAATTTTTACGATGCAAGTGTGCATAAATTGAAAGGCTAATTTGTAAACATTAAAAACCAAAACAATGTAATGGATAAAGAAAAGGAAAGGAAGTGAGTGCAGAAAGTTGCTAAAAATGTGTGGGAGACATGAAAATAACAAAGGGTCTCACAGGAATAGAGCAAAAGTCATAAAAAACCATGCTTAAACAACAAATATCTAAACCATTAAACAGATCGAGAGAAATAAAAGGGATCACTTCTATTAGTATGGTTCTATAGGTATAAGAGAGTTAAGATTTATGTAGACCCTTAAATTAGCATATACCCATTGAACCAATCATATTCATTCATTTTTTAAAAAACCTACTTCCCACCACTTTTTTAAAAATTAGATATCTCACAAACGATAACTCGTCAAATGAAAAAAAAAATACACCATTGCAACGAGAACTAAATCATCTATCTATCGAGGGGCGCATGTATATACTATCGACGAACTTTTTTTCGATTTTTTTCTGTCACGTCTGAGAGGAATCATGTTTGATTCGTCACGAATCATATATGATTTTCAGAAAATCATATATGATTCGTTATATGAATCATATATGATTTGCTGAAAATCATATATGTTTCGTGACGAATCATACATGATTCATCTCAGACGTGATTTAAGAAAAAAAGTCAAAAAAAAGTTCGTTGAAAGTATATACATGTGCCCCTCGATAGATAGATGATTTAATTCTCGTCGCGATGATATTTTTTGTTTTACATAACGATGAACGGGTTGTGAGATATTTAATTTTTTAAAAATGAGTTTTTTTGTTATATGATAAAAAGAGGTGGTTGTGATTGGTTGATTAGGTTTATGCTAAAGTAAGGGTCTATGTTGAACTTTTTCCAACTATCATTCTTAAATTTTAAAACAAACAGTTGTAATGAGTGTGAATGGCATACCTTTATTACATAATCCTCATACCAAACGACTCCATTTCTTTTGCTTGTGCTCTATCACCACTCTCTTTCATACAAGAAAAACACAACCACCAACTTTTCAACTCATGTAAATGTAAAATTATATCTTTCTTCTAGCTATTTCCTATATAAAGTCCCCCGGAACGAAAAAGAAGGAAATAATCGACACACCATATTCAGCAATGCGTTTGAGTCCAAAAACTCTAGAGATACACAATATATTAGCAAGAAACAACTTAAATTACGTGAAATTAATCTTATTCAAAGAGGTTCATTGTCAACCCGTGGGTACATGATCTTCTGCCTTATTTCTATTTCGAAAACATTTGACATACTAGATATCACAAGTATTTTTAACGCAGATGTATGTTTTCGGTCAACGTTTTGTCGAAACGATACAAAAAGTAAACCATCAAGCCATCACCAAACTACTAAAATTCATTGGTGTCACTGTTAGAAAATATTGTTGGCAAAACAACTTTTGACCAACTTTGGACACAATTATGTATATGTATGTATCATATATATCAGTGATACTTTATAGGTTCGCGTTCTCCTTGAAGAGAGCTTTGCAATGAGCATTTATGTGTCCAAAATGAAGGTGATGTGAATGAGATATCGTGTCTCAAAGTTAGGTATTTGGTACCATGCTTAAAGAGGAAAAATAGTTTAACTTTTGTCCCACATCGGTGGGTTGAGTAAACTGGAAGGGAGTCTATTGTGTATAAATAGAAGCCTAATTTCATAGCTTTTTCACACATCAAATCAATAAGTATTATTATTGATTTCCAACATATGGAGTACGCATCTGTAAAGGTGAAATTTCGGGCAGTTTTGTTAAGTCCGACAGTACAACTTACCGTTTCGGTTGTTGTACCCCGGGAAACAGATGACGAATCTGTTTTAAGGGAAACATGTCAAACACGTGCCTCGGCTCTTTAGTTCTAAGCGTTTCTTACGCGTGCCTCGACTTGCTGGTGATTTAGTAAGTCTTTTTATTATTTTATTGTTTTATTTAATTATCGTTTATGATTATGTCTGTATTCATTTTTTTGTTATTTATATTCTGTTATTTGTTTTATGTTAATTTAATTAATTTTATTTATTTGATTTATAAATAAAAGTGTTATAGTTTCCCTATAGTCTTAAAATAGATTATGTGTAACAGAATTAAACACTTTTTTGATAAAATCATATTAATTTAATTAACCTAGTTTTATACAAACTGTATTCTCTTGAAACCAAGATTGTGTTTCTTTAGAAAATCAGTTTTTACGTAAAAAGAATTTTAATTAACAGATCTGGTGTTACAGATCTATAAACGATTTTTTAAAATAGTTTATCGTATCAGTTTGTTTTTAAACCATTATGAGTTTGAGTTCAAACTAATCGTTTAGTTTGTTTATTACATATGTTATAGTCTTAACCTAGATTTACTGAAGCCACGATTGAGTTTCTTTGAATCAGATTTGGTACAAGTTTATATAAACCATGTTGAGTTTATTAGATACCAAATTGTTTTAATAGTTCTTAACTTGTGGTAACACAATTGTAACCCTAGTGTATCTTGTAAATGTAATTGGTGCGCCAATTACAACATGATTGAAATCATGATGAATTTAGATTCATTGAAACCAAGTGGAGTTTCTTTGACACAAATCTCGTAAAATATATGTTGCTATTTTATGAGATTATTAGGATGTATTCATTGATCTCATAAAATGCAGGTTGTTATTTTATTAGATTTTTGAAACGTGTTCAATGAAATCAAGAAGAATTTTTTTTGAAACAAGATATTGACAATGGTACGAGTTATCATTAAATATCGGATTACTTACACTATTTTACTAAATAAGTGGAAGTGTTTGTTTGACATGTGTAACTTATTTTAAATTGGGCTGAATTTAATTATGAACCATATATATTCTTGAAACCTTGTTGAGTTTATAGATATACCTATAGAAACCTTGGTTGAGCTTATAGATATACCTATGAAAACATTGTTGAGTTTAAAGGCATATCAATTGAAACCTTGTTGAGTTTCTTTAAAAGAATGGATCTACTAAAACCTTGTTGAGTTTCATTGTAGAAATTGATCTATTAAGATCTTCGTGATGATGATTGACAACATATGTGGTTTTGTTAGAAAGATTATGTCATAGGAGACATTCTTTAATTGTTTAGTCGAAAGACTTTCTTTAAAGTGGTTTTGTGTAACGGATCGTACAAAACATTAGTGGTTTGAAACAAAATTCAATTTAATTTGTTTTGGATAAGAAACGCTATGTGATTTAGAACGTTGTTAATAGTAAAAAAAAATTAGTTTCAAACTAATTATGAGACATCGGATTAACAAATATTTGGAATATCACGAGTGACATCTAAAGGATTTATTCCCTTACTTGTAAAATGGGATACCGATACTCTAGGTATGTGTACGGTAGATGCTTTAAAGCATTCAGAAACCTTTTGTGCCGTAACTATGTGTTAAATGGCTAGAATGACATGAAAACTAAGGTCATGAGTGAATCTAACGATAGATAATGGTGCATCAGCACTTCTGTATCATGTCATGTATATGGTGATAAGAGTTTGATTAACTCTTACATTGCAGTTGAGAATGGAGAGAACGAGTTTCGGCAACTCTCCAACTACTAATATCAAGGAAAAAGATGCGATTTACATCTGGAAAAGGAACTAAGTTAACCAACGTTTTGCGTGCCGTAGATTTGAAGGAATCTTGAATCTGGATGGTTGCTTAATGAAACTTGGCTTTCATTTGTGTCTGAATCAAATTAAAATCGATTTAACGAATAATGTAAATTAAGTGTATACGAGTTATTCCTTTAAAATGGTTAAGCTGATTATGTTTTCAAATGGTTATTTTAGGAAAATGAGTGTGAATTCGACTTATTTGTTTGTTTTTTAAATTTATGGAATAACTTACTTTGACATGTTTTAAATTTTACTCAACATGTTGTCTAATTAAACCAAATTGGATACCCATTTTTATATTGACACGGACTACAAAATTAAAAAAATTGCCTTGAAGCCAATTTGACAAGTCTTTTCTCTTGGTTGAATAGAAATAACTGAAAACCTTGACATGATTCACATGATTTTATGTGATTTGGAATGGATACCTACTAAGTAGAGAACATCGGGTACTTTATCATATTGGCTAACTGTAGTACAAAATATTGCCATTTACATTTACTTGAGAGTAAGGATATAGACAAGATGATCTATATAATTAAGTTGAGAACCAACTTATTATCGATAATAAGGTGATTCGAAGTTATTGGTGGTGAATATGTGTCTCCATTTCTAAATTTTTATGCTAAACTTAGAATATGACACAAATTCATTGCTCTTGATATAGAAAAAAATCGTGCCTTAGAAGAAATGGTTAATGCCATGTTCTTAAGTCTAGGTTTAAGCCATGGCATGTGGGGGAAAGCGATTATATCGATTACTTATCTTTTAGATAAGACCCCTTACAAATAAAATAAGATACTTCTTACGAACTATGGGTGAGAAAGAAAACTATCTTATATGTACTTACAAATGTGGGGGATATCTAGCTAAGATATCCGTATGAAATTCATATAGAATTGCTTATCGTTTCATTGTACATGAATCTAAAATAGACACAGTAATAGAATTAAGGAATGATTCCTTCTTTGGAAATATATTTCCTTGTTTATGAAGGAAATTGCAAGATCATCTAGAATAGATGAAGAGGTTGTCCAAGGTTAAAGACAACGAGATGATATGATCTCTTAGATAAGAGATAAGATTGAACATAGGAGAGGTTGAACCTAGAAAAACAAAATGACATGAACCGAGAGATTGGTTGGATTTGATTTTTGTTTCTTTTATGGTAGAAAATGAGTCTACATCTTACTGAGAAGCAATAACTTCTTTGAAAGGGTATCAATGAAAATAAGCCAAAAGTGAAATAGATTATATTTTACAAAGTAAACTTAGAAGCTCGTGGGTGTACCTTAAGTTGTAAACCACTAGGCTATAAAATGGATCTTAAAAAACAGATAAATTCGATGTCACCATTGACATGTGCAAAAAAATATTGGTAATCAAAGAATTTAAAAAACGAGAAGGTCTATCTTCCTTTGATGCTTATTTGCATGTTACACGAAAAACCTCAATATGATGGTACTTTATTAACCGTATTAAGAAATTTTGGAAGTTTCTTATGTGTATGTGAAAACGATATTTCTAAACAAGGATTTAGAAAAAGGAACTATACATGAACCAGCCTGAGGGTTTCATAGTTCCTATGATAGAGAGAAAAGTTTGTAGGCTAATGAAGTCATTATATGGTTTAAGACAAGCTACCAAACAATGACATCAAACTTTTTGACCATATCATGTCAGAATGTGGATTCAAAATTGATGTATGTATGTGTGATCAATAGTAAAGATGTACTCTTGTGTTTATACATGAATATACTTATCACTAGAAGTGATAACAAGATGAATAAATCCACTAATGATCTATTGGAGTCAATATTGGCCATGAATTTCATTAGTTGTTGGGTTTGTGGAACCCATATGGATTCGTTTTGAAGTCAAACATTAAGAAAAACAATATTATTGAGAGGTTCAATGTGGGGGATTCCGGCCTAGCTAGAGTCCAATGACATTTTTTTAAATCTATTTAAAATAGAGGTAAAATTGTTTCCCATTTTGAATACTTAAAGAATATTGGGTATCTTATGTGTCTAATGACGTGTGTATGATCTAATTTAGAACTTATAATCAGGCAAGCAGATATACTAGTAATTTAAGTGGGGACCATTTGAATAAGTATTACTTGAGTACTATGATACTAATAATATTGCATTATGGAATATATCCTACTACTATCAAGTGATAGAGTAATGAAAATATAGATTCTTACATATAAGAATCTAAATCCACTAGAGGGGATGTATTTATCCTGAGTAGAAAGCTATGTCTTAGAAATCTTGAAAGTATTTCAAAGAGACAATTATAGCTAAATCTATGATGAAATATGAATTTATTATTTGAGATAAATTTATAGAATATGCAGGATAGTTTACGTTAATTCGTAAAGGACATACCAAGATGGCGTATACCCGTAACGGCCATGTTTATAAAGTGTGATAGTCAATAGAATTTGACAGAGCTCATATCACAAATGTAAAACGGTAAGTCGAGACATATCCATCATAGATTGTGATTGTTGCGACAACAACTCTCAACTAGAGTTATCACGATTGACTACGTAACGTCAAAGGATAACATCGCGTATCCGCTTACGAAAGGCTTAAGCAGAGAGTTAGTTAGTGAGTCGTCTAAAGGAATGGAACTAAATCCCTTGAAGGAATGAGTTTCTATGAAGGAAAACCTAACCCAGTTGACTGGAGATCTCAAGATCTGGGTTCAATATGACAACCTAATCATAGAAATGTGGGGGAAGTCACGTCAATGTGGGGGAGTTACTTAATACAGTAACTTTCCTAGTACATTCCTAGAACAATGTGACTTAGAGGTTAAACATGTGGCTTAAATGATTCAGGATGAAATCATAAAGCATGATGAATCAAGATGAAATCATAAAACATATGTTTTTGATGATTCAAGATGAAATCACCTATGTGAGAGATAAGTAGGGGTCGCTTCGAAAGAAAGTGTGGGGGCACAATTTCTAAGAGCTCTTGCAGAACCAGGCTAGTGTTCATGACCATAACAAACACGACTATGAGGACTTGACAATGTCAGGGAGAGTCTTGTGTGAGTGTGTATTGTCGTCTACGTAAACAGATGCTAAGTTCAAAGACATCGCGTCTACTTACATCTAGGAGATTAAGTGCATCTCACAAGGGAATGTTCAAAGGGTCACACCTACCTATCCTATGCAAGATTCAACTGTTGGACTTTTATTGAAACTTTTTTGTATTACAACCGATCTCTATTCATGTGGGGGATTGTTGGAAAATATTGTTGGCAAAATAACTTTTGACCAACTTTGGACACAATTATGTATATGTATGTATCATATATATTAGTGATACTTTATAGGTTCGCGTTCTCCTTGAAGAGAGCTTCGCAATGAGCCTTTATGTGTCCAAAATGAAGGTAATGTGAATGAGATATCGTGTCTCAAAGTTAGGCACTTGGTACCATGCCTAAAGAGGAAAAATAGTTTAACTTTTGTCCCACATCGGTGGGGTGAGTAAACAGGAAGGGAGTTTATTGTGTATAAATAGAGACCTAATTTCATAGTTTTTTCACACATCAAATCAATAAGTATTATTATTGATTTCCAACAAATTGAGTACGCATCTGTAAAGGTGAAATTTCGGGCAGTTTTGTTAAGTCTGACAGTACAACTTACTGTTTCGGCCGTTGTACCCTGGGAAACAAACGACGAATCTGTTTTAAGGGAAGCGTGTCAAACACGTGCCTCGGCTCTTTAGTTCTAAGCGTGTCTTACGCGTGCCTCGACTTGCTGGTGATTTAGTAAGTCTTTTTATTATTTTATTTAATTATATATGTCAGTATTTATTTTTCTGTTATTTGTTTTATGTTAATTTAATTAATTTTATTTATTTGATTTATAAATAAAAGTGTTATAGTTTCTCTACAGTCACGTATTCAGGCCCTTCACCATAAACAAGTGTAATAGCTGCAAGTTCAGATGCCTTTTCAGTTGGATGAAACATATCCCAGAACAAGAAATCGCCTCTGTTCGAGCAAAGTTTAGCTCCTATTTTCCACTCAGTTGCTCTATTTCCACAACAGCCTTTTCTCACTTCTTTAAACCCTGAAACGCGTTAACAAAGTTCACTGGCCTTGTGTAAAACCGGATATGAAATGTGTTTCTTTTTTAGTAATCTTGATTAATATAAATATGATAAACTTACGGTTTCCACGTGGATTGTCAATAACATTCATGGTCATTGCGTAGCTATTCCCGAGTGAATATTTGAACCCTTTGTATATCAAGGTGAAGTCAGACAAGAGAGATTGCAATGTCTTGTAAAAAGATCTTGCATTATCATTTAAAACTTCGTAACAACCACCAGAAACATTAGTTGCACGTGCGGCTGGACAACAACCAATTGGTGGTATACCGATAATCCCAAACTTCCTAGCATCTAATTTGTATAGATTCTGCACATAACTTGATCAATTTTTAATGCTGAATGATCTATATACCAAAAGCCAGAATATCCTTTGAAATTTACAAACCGCTAAATGTGTGGCGTAGGCTTCAGTCAGGTTGGCGATAAATTCTTTTGAGTGTCCCACCTTACCAAACTGAGAGACTGTATATTCAAAGAGATCATTGCTTCCGATGATGATAATGTATACTGAATTTTGAAGTAGATCATCAGCAGCCTTTGGAGGACCTAATAGTTCTGTGACATTACTGCGGACTGTGGCAAATTGTTGAATTTGCTCCACCATGCATATCACTTTATTCTATTTGGATTTGTAATTTGTCACTAAAAAATCATTACCATAAATTGATACCATTTTAGAACATAAATAGTTAGTTCTACCAGAATATAGGAACCCATACTCCAGTTTGGTCTATTAAGAAATCTTACAAATCTTTTGAAGCCCGTTTCACTAAAAATGCCAGCCCCTCCTGAAGCAAAGTTGGCTCCACGAAATAAATAGCGCCTAAACGTAGCCTTACGCGTGAGAAGAGAGAGAAAGGGTGGTGGACTTAGTTTGTGATCTCCCAACAACCTTACTGTAGAAGTGAGCTTGAAGTCATATCGATAAACTTTATTGCAGTTAAATTAATGGAAATGTTTAATAACATATGTTTGAAATTCGCCATTGTTTAATATAGAATGTAATTAAATACCAATCTGATCAGCAGCGTTTTTGCCATTACTAAACCTTCCGGTTGGCTTAGAGTAACCAAAATCAATCCCGTGGTAACGATGATTGGCCTTAGCAGTGCATGTTGGCAGGTGATTGTTTGTTCCAACATCCGCAGTCGAATCCCCAAATATGAATATGGGTGTATCCGTCTTGCTAGTTGCAGACATTACTGTCAACATTGTTGCACCACTAAAGGCAACATATGTCACAAACAGTAAAAGCCTTTGCGTTACAGTTTCCATGTGATTAATCACTTGTTAGTTAAATACTTAAATGCAAATTGTTGCAAACAAAATTCATCTTTTATAGCTAAAATTTGAGGAAATGGACAACAAGATAAAATAAAACATAGAATCAAATTTACCAATGGATTCTCCTGATACGATTCTCGCAGAGACAAGGCAGAGACAACTATTATTATTTATTTTATTAGCTTATTTACTTTCCTTTGTTATTTCTTAATGAATAAGTTAAGTGTTAGCCATCTCTATTATATATAGAGGGGAATTAGGCTGTAATAGGTATGGAGAGAAATATGATTATGTTTTATTTTGGTTTATTGTTTTCTTAGTTAATTGGGAAGTCGGTTTATTTCATTAATATAAGCCATCGGGGGTCGGGTTATCCCATTATTATAGCCTATCTATCCTTTTATCTCTATAATCGATCCGGTTCATATCAATTGGTATCAGAGCTGTTTCGATTCTAGGGTTTCCAAAAAAAAAAAAAAAAAAAAAACTGTTCATCTGTTACTGTTCAGCGGCTATTGTTGTTCAGCGGCTACTGTTGTTCATCGGCTACTGTTCATCAAAAAAAAGTTGCTGTAATGGAATCAAAGAGTTTGGAAGAAGGGTTAATTGAGGTCATGAAGATGATGAAAGAGTTACGGTCCACGTTATTGTTGCACCATTCTACACTAACGGAATCTATAAGACAGGCGCGTCAAGATTGCTCATTGCGGATTGAGAAGATTCAAGGATCGATAACATCAGTGAAAGAAGAGATTAATAAGGAGGGACAAGTCGATTCTTCAAGGTTCCAACTAAATCAACGAATTCCTAACAGGAAGATCAACGCAAGGCTGTTTTGGAATAAGTTTGTGGTGGCACGTGTCCGAACCAGAAAAGCTAGAAAGCTAGGTATCTCACTTGGTCTTGGATTTGAAACTTCAGATTCACAAGAAGAGTTACAAGTCTGCACAAGAAAATTCAAAAACATAGACCAACACTGCTGCTTGTTCTTGAAGCGCACAAAGGGGATAAAACGAAGAACTTGGGATCCCGGAATCACGCGAGGCAAAATTTTAGAACACCTTGAGGACAAGGTGTTTTTGCGGGGCGGAGTAATGATACGATTCTGGCAGAGACAAGACAAAGACAACTATTATTATCTATTTTATTAGCTTATTTACTTTCCTTTTATTATTTCTTGATGAAAAAGTTTATCTTCTATTATATATAGAGATATAGGTCTGTAATGTTATTATGCAGAGAAATATGATTATGTTTTATTTTGGTTTATTGTTTTCTTAGTTAATTGGGGAGTCGGTTTATCTCATTAAATGATACGATTCTCGTAGAGACAAGGCAGAGACAACTATTATTATTTATTTTATTAGCTTATTTACTTTCCTTTTGTTATTTCTTAATGAATAAGTTAAGTGTTAGCCATCTCTATTATATATAGAGGGGAATTAGGCTGTAATAGGTATGGAAAGAAATATGATTATGTTTTATTTTGGTTTATTGTTTTCTTAGTTAATTGGGGAGTCGGTTTATCTCACTAATATAAGCCATCGGGGGGTCGGGTTATCCCATTATTATAGCCTATCTATCCTTTTATCTCTATAATCGATCCGGTTCATATCAATTGGTATCAGAGCTGTCTTTCAAAAAAAAAGAGTCTACTATTCATCCGAACCACTATTCACCAGCAGAAAATACTATTCATTGTCGGAGTTACTGTTCATCCAGAAACACCATATTAATGGAGGCGAATCAGAAACAATACAAGTTCGATGAGCAGTTGACTGAACTTATGAATGCTATCAAAACCCTACAGCCGGCGACCATCACACAGCCGCCACTCTTTACCGCCATGGAGCTGCAGTCGTACACCCAACCACTGCAGTCGTACATCACCATGCCGCTGCAGTCGTACACAACCATGTCGACAATCACCACGCCACTGGCCACCCTACAGCCTCCTCTCCACACCCAACCGCTGCAACCATACACCACCATGCAGCGCACCACCATGCCGCTGTAGTCGTACGCCATCTTGCCGCTACAACACCCCTATACCACCACTACATCGAAGCCGCCAACCTTTGCCCTCACCACTTCACCTACCACTAAGGTACCCACAACAACTCAATGTGCACCAGTGAATGATGCTACGGGTCGCTTGTTGCTGCCTGTTCTTGTTGAGTGCAAGACTGTAACAAAAAAGGAAGATATTGAATCTCGGGAAGAGGCTAAAATAACAGTTAAAACGCCTCAACCAGTGACACCCAAGGTACCTGCAGTAATGACCACGGTGCCGGCAAGACCGATTCACAATCCTTCATGTTATGATAATTTTCCATCTGATCGAAACAAAAAGTGTTAGAAATACGTTTTTACGTATTTATGAAGGATCGATCGCTCCAACGATAATTATGTAATGGGCTCGTGATCTATTTACTTTATGTATAGTCCATATAGCCCACATGTAGGGTGGGCTATATATATCCCCTCCTAGCATGTTAGGAGGGGTTGTTGATTACCATTGACACTTAATCGATTTTCCATCCTTACTTTCTCTCTCTACCTTTCCCCTTTTCTCTCCTTTCTCTCTCTACTCCATCATCTCCTTCCTTCATTTCCTTATGATTATCATCTAAATCAACCATCTAAATCCACCAAATCCATGATATAGAATAGGCCATTAATCACGTAGACCTTCAATTGGTATCAAGAGCCATGGTTAGTTTGGTTTATTCTTGTTTTATTTCTTTTTGATTTTGGTGGGTTTTGATTTAATCATGCTCAAATCATAAAAAGTTTGTATTTTTTATATAAAAGTTTGTGTTTTTCTTTTTTTTTAATTTTGTATTTTTTTTATTAAATCCTTTCTATTTTGTTTGTTTTTTTTTTGTTTGAATCTCTTAAATTGAACTTTTAATTTTGTTTTTTTTTATTTTTTAATCAATTTTACCACTTTAATTTTTGTTTTTATTAGTTTTTTTAAGTTTTTATAATCAGTTTTTTTTTTATAATCATTTAAAATTTTTTTTATATATCAGTTTTTATATATAATTTTTCTTTTTTTATTATATATGGGTTTCGAGTCTCCAGTTGTCTTTATTTTTTTATTATATAATCAGTATTTTTTCTTTCTTTTTTAATCTATTGGGTCTCGAATTTTTGTCCAACACCAGTCCTACAGTCCTTCATAATCAAGATTTTCATTATCAAGGTTTTTGGGTCTCGAGTTTCAGTAGTCAGTCAGTTTTTTGTCAAGTTCCGAATCAAACTTTTAAGTTCCGAATCAAACTTTTAAGTTCCGAATCAAACCGAAAACTTCCGAACCAAACTCTTCCGACCCAAACAGTTCCGAATGAACAAAACATCCGAATCAACAACATCCGAATCAACAACATCCGAATGAACAACATCCGAATGAACAACATCCGAATCAACAACATCCGAATCAACAACATCCGAATCAAGAACATCCGAATCAAAACATCCGAATCAAGAACATCCGAATGAACAAAACTTCCGAATGAATGACAATTCCGAATGAAGTTTTGATTCAAACATAACGGGAACTTTTGTTTTGACTCGACACCAATTTAAAACCCACCCAACTCGACTCTCTGTGAACATACAACTCGACTGAAAAACTCTCCACAACAAAACTCAACATCTTAATTTCCCCCCGACTCACCATTTCCCTAAACTCCTAAACTCTTCATATTTTCCCCATCACCTAAACCAACATCTATTCTCATCTCACACCAACCTCTACTGGACTCGAAGACACAACTCGAAAACTGTACTCGACTCATCCCTTACAACAGACCCTCGAATCAACATCAAGTTTGGACTCGACCCTCACACCCTCGACCTTAACCCTCTCGTCTCTCGTATTACCCACCCAATACACCCTCGTCTCACACCTCTCCAACACAAACACCCTTACACACCTCTCCCCCAAAACACACCCTCGTCTCACTTCACAACACCCTCCCCCAAAAACTGACACGAAAAACAACTCCAATCTCGACATCAAAACAAAACACCCAAGACTCGATCAAGACTCTCGACCCTTACACCAGAAAGACGCTACAGGAGAGAGGGACTCAACAAATCAAAGAAAGTTAAAATAACCTACCCGAGACCCTTTAAGCTAGGATCTTGAAGCCGAAGTTAAAGGAGATAGCTGGCGTTTGGGATTTGAGCAGATCGGGTTTCATAGAAGTGGGGTTTTTGAGCAGATTGAAGTTTGTGGATTTGTTGGTTGCATTTGTTTAGCAGAGAAAAAGAGACGGAGGTGTGTTTTTGTGTGAGAGAGAGAGATTAGATTTAGGTGGGAGAGAGAAGAAGTCAGACGGAGGAGAGAAGAGTGTTTTTTTTTGCTTTGTGTGATTTAGTCAAACAAGAAGGAGTAGACGTTATTTTCTTGGGCGGATAAAACGAGGAAAAACAGTGGGCGGAGTATTCAAAGTTTTTGAGAGTGATTATTTTTTTTAGGCCAGGATGGATACACGTATACACGTTTTGTTTTTCTAATTTTATTTTTTTATTTTTCACTCTTTTGATTTTTTTAGTTGAGACTACCCTTTTAAATATTTACAAAGTTTATTTAGCTAAAGTGTTTAAGTTTTTTAAAAGTTATAAATGTTTTACAATAGCAAAGCTTATAAAAGTTAATTAAGGCGGGTATTTTGATAGTATTAAATTGGTAAAATATTTGACGAATTAAAAAATTCTTGTGGCCGGATTTGAAGACAAAAGTGATAAGTCTAAGTAAAGGGCTTTATTTTTCGTGGCTACGGATTTTCTTAATCGGATATTTTTTATTTGTACGTAAAGAAGGTTTTTATCATCAATCGAGGACTTTTCAGATTTCTTTACGGATCGTTTCGTTGGTATTCAATGGATTCGTTCAATTCGCCATGTCAAAAGGGAGAAGCGCATAATTCGCAAAACAAAGTTAGGAAACGCGGCATCATCTCCTTTCAAATGCTCCAGTCTCATCTTGTCACTCTTTCGGGGATTCAAGGAGGGAGCGAATTTGTGACAATCTTTGGACAAGATCGTCATATATTTTTCGACTCAATTTTCACCACTTTGACCCAACTCGCCGAGCAACTCAACAATGAAAGCTTTAATCACTCTGCATCGGCACTTGCTTATAAGGCTCTTGTGACACAACTCACGCCTTTCCTCCAATTTAATCTCATCAAGTCTGAAAGTTCGATGCTTTGCCAATCATTTCTTCGAGATACACGTACCGAGCTTCGAGTTTTTCGTGATACAATATTGAAACTCATGACCTCGGTCTCGTCTTCGATTTATGAAAGATCTCGACTTCAGCAAGGGTATGATAATGGAGTGCAAGACTCTTCGATGCAAGAGAAAACTGGTCATACGGTTGAAAACTTGGAGCCTAACGATGCCAAGAGCACAGAATCAGGAGGACAACATGATGCCAGTGGCACGTCAGGGAATGTTCACGAGATTTCTCTGGATGACACCTTACCCATTTATGACGAAGAGCCTGCAAACATGGTATAATGTGATGTTGGTTATGATGTATATGCTGATGACATGCCGCATATTGAGCATTCTGAACCTAATTATGACAAACATGGGATGGACAAGAGTGATAGAAATACCACTTATGATTCATCCGATGTGAGTCATAATGGGGGAGAAAGTGTTCAAAATGCTATAGTTCATCATGATAAATGCTTTATAACTGCCTCGTTAACTGATTATGATTCCAAGATTAAAGAGCTCGAAACGATCGTAGCTCGGCAATCAAAAGATCTTGAGGATGCCAAACTTAAATTTTCTAAGAAAACGGACAAATTTCAAACATACTTTGAAAAACTTGAAAAGTCAAACGTTGTTCTTGAAAGAAAATTGGATCAAACTGTTCTAGATTCTAAAGCTGAAAAGGATAATCTTTTGAAACAAATTCAACTGCTTGAATCTAAGTTGGCATCCCAAGATAACTTGCTCAAAGAAAATGAGACTTTAAAGGCCCAAGTACAGGAAAAGGTTTTTGCTATAGCTGCGTTGAAAAACGAGTTAAGGAAAAGTAAAGGACCTAGTGTGGACACTAAGCTTGAAAAACCATCAATCTTGGGGAAACCGCCTACAAATCAGTTCGTCAGACAACCGATTGTCAGACAACCTACTGCATTTAGATCCGAGCGACCACAATCCTCGAGACCGCGGTTTGCCTCCCAAGTTGATTTGGTTCATCTTATTAGACCAGTCACTCCAGCAACTAGGCCCAATGTGATCACTCCAGCTTTAGCAAGACCAAATCATATGATTGCATCTAGTTTCCCTAAAAATACCAAGACCACGTCTAGAACTAGTTCAAATGACGTTTGCCATGAATCTGATCTTAGGGAAGCTAAGCAAAAGACACATGTAAGAGATAGGAATTTCAAACCTAGTCAGATGCCTTCTAGTTTACCCAACACTGCTAACCGTAGCATGTCCAATCCTAGGAGCATCAATCAATCATCTAGGGATTCTAGATCTTACTCGGACATTAAATATGCTACTTGTAAAACATGTAGAAAATGTGTCTTTACGGCAAATCATGATGCTTGTATCAAAAAATTGCTTAATGAGGTGAACTCCCGTGCTAGACTTAAATCCCAGTGGGTCGCTAAAATCAAACCCTTTGGTAAAATGTGGCGCCCCACTGGTAGAACTTTCACTCTTGTAGGAAACGAGTGCCCTTTAACTAGGATAGTCTCCGATTCTACTAAGTATACTAGGGAGGAAACTGATAAAGATGATACTTCACTTACGCCTAAACTTAAGGTTTTCTATAAAAGGAAACGTTTGCCAGCCAAGACTAGTGAATCATCTACTCAGGTCGCCTCTGAAACAAGTAAAGCCAACTGTGAACCCCCACGTGCTTCACAAATAGATATCTCTAACCCATGCAAAAGTATACAAACTCCTAATGAGAATGCAGGTACCAAAGTTGATGTTCCAAAAGAACGAAGCGGTCCAATCGTTGTATACCGTTCAACTAAGGACACTCTCAGAGTTTGGTTGCTGAAGAAGCAGATATCAGAGAAACTAGTATCTCAGGGGATTCATGGTTAAAGCTTACACAAGGACTTACAATCACATAACAGACTGTAACTCGATCTCAAAAGACAGGAAAGTTCATCCCGATGATGACTTATCCTAAAAACGAGAAATTCATTTTTTTCGGGCATGAGCTTATGTTAAAAACATTCCACGTTTTTAAGCTCATGCACAAGGACTTATAGTCACATCACAGACTATAACTCGCTCTTCAAAGAAAGGAAAGTTTATCGCCGATGGTAAACTTATCCTAACAACGAGAAATTAAGTTTTCTCGGGCATGAGCTAAAATTAAAAACATTCAAGGTTTTTTAAGCTCATGCACAATGACTTACAATTAAATGTCAGACTGTAACTCGAATTTAAAATAAAGGAAAGCTTATCGTTTATGATAACTTATCCTCTTAACGAGAAATTCACCTTTCTCGGTCATGAGCTTGTCTTAAAACATTCGAAGTTTTAAGCTCATAAAGGAAAGTGTATCTTTTAACTAAGAGAACTTTTCCTCGTAACGAGAAATTAACCTTTCTCGGTCATGAGCTTTCCGTTAAAACAGTCAAAGTTTTCAAGCTCATGAACACGACTTCTAAGTAAATGTCAGCTTAGAACTCGTTCTTCAGATAAAAGGAAAGTTTATCGCCGATGATAAACTTATCCTTAACAACGGGAAGTTTACAACTTCTCGGACTTGAGCTCGTTTTATAAGATATTCAACATCTTAAGCTCAAGTAATTGGTTTTCAAAACTTTGAACACAATTTTTCGAGAATTTCTCAAAAGGTTTTTCTAAATCTTTCAAAATTGTGTGTTCAAAATGTTTTGATAAAAAGAGCATGTCTTCTGGAATCGATAATATTTACGAACCTAGAAATGTCATTCAATAATGACACGGGGTTGTAAATAAAGTTCGAGCAGAAGTTCAAACTTTTAAAACATGCTCAAAATGGTTTGCTATTATTTCAGATAGTAACCCGCTTTTCATAATCAAGTCAAGCATTTCACCGGAAAGCGTTGACTCAACAACGGGAATTAATTTTCTCGGGGACGTGACGAGGTGACCAACATTCGTGAACAAGAACCATGTGAATATCTCATATGCTGTTCTCCATCATTCAGGTCCTACCTCGTAAATTGTTAATCTTGTGAATTCATTATTATATATGATCTTTGCACGTAATAAATACCTTACACTTGTGTTTAAAAGGTATTTAATTTACGTTTCGGCACACCCTCGTTAATTTGAGGGGGAGCTTGTGTAATTCATGAAGATAATTGGACTTGCACTTTTCTTCCCAAATTTTCTTAAAATGCTATTAAATCAATTGATATTAAAAACATCGATTGGGTTAATATTTTTAATATGGGGGAGAAAATGTGATTTAATATGGGATATGATCAATCACAAATGGTTTGACTTAACGTGCTGGCTCATCCCGACATCTGCGAAATGTTTTCGAATATCGTGGCATATGTTAAGGGGGAGCAAAATGGATTTGCACTTCAAAATGGATTTCATGGTGACATACACTTACCCGCAACCCATTTATTTCACGACGATGAAGATTGTGGTGACATAAGGATGGTAGGATAGGTTAAAGTCCAATGATTTCTCTAGAAGACATTCCATAGCTAGAAATAGTAGTCCTTAGGAAAGATGGAGAAAGATTGTGAACGTAGCTGAATGCCGACCAAGTACTTAAGTTAGCACTGGAACAATCACAACAAGGTGCTAGTGATGACGTATTGGTAAGCATTGAAGGGGTTGAAGAATGAAAAAGAAATGTAAAGATAAAGGGTGTAAAGAAAGAAGCCCTCCTTACAACTTTAGGCAGAAACCGGGTCAATACATATGCTATTGAGGTCATTTTTGCTAATGATTCTCGATATTGAAGAAAGACGTCATGGACCCAGTGATGCAATGCACAACCCTTCCCAGCTAACTCAAATATCTCTCAAAAGGTATTTGTTTTAATCACACGGAGATCAACACGTTATCTATTGATTTATTCACTCCAAATAAATTGGTATTGAAAAGGTGGCACTCCTCTCCAGCCTCCGATCACTAAAAATCCAAAATGCACGATCGAGTCTAGAGCCATTTGAGATCATCAAATATCTCATTAGGACACACTTTCATGATTCCTTTCTTCTTCACACACTGTGAAAAGTAAGAAAGATCTTAAGAGTCCTACGCAAAATCTTCATGATCTTGCCTGAACATCCGAGTAATACGAAAGTATTTACAATGAAGATGGAAATCCTTCTTGAGTGAATATCAAAAAGCTCATGGTAGGTGACTTGTGCGATTCTTTATGAATCAAACTTGTGATAACTGGAAAGCAACAGTGGTTTAATTCTTAAATGAATTTAAACACGTTCCAGGCCTCTACGCAATATCTTAGTGATCTTGCCAGAACATTCAGAGTAATACTATTAAGTATTTACAGTGACGAATGGAAATCCTTCTAGTGTTAACATCAAACAGCACTTGGTAGGTAACTTGCAAGATTCTATATGAATCAAGCTAGTGACAACTGGAAAGCAACGATGGTGCGGTTCTTAATTGAACTTCACTTGTTCCAGGAACGTGAATTGACGGCTTCAAATCATGCGGATAATATTATCCAAATGATTCACTCTTTACGTTCGCAGTCAGCTTTGGACGGTCGAGTAAAGAGAACGGGTTTACCCGCGAAATCTTGTCAAGGAGGTTCCTTATTGAAACTACCTGCCACAAGTACGATATTTAATATCGTCCAACGGTCTTCACCGACCGGAGGTAAAATGCTACCGAATTAGAATGAAATGTTCAAAGCCATTTCATCCGTGTATATTGTTTGTTGCTAACTGTCTTATGTAGCGTAACAAGAAGGTGGCATTGCGGTGTACAATCCAGAAGAAGTCGTCACCACATGCTTATACTACATACAATTAGTACTTCAACAAATTCAAGAAAGCCTGAAGGTCAAGTCTTCCGCTGTATCAAACTCTGAAGCTTTCAAGAATTTAAAAGTATAAGTATGTGGAACATGAAGTCACGAAGAGGCAAATATCACAAGTGAAGAATGCACAAGGTCAAGGCAAGGAAACATGCTCAAGACTAAAGTCAAAGATCACATCAAGCATATTCACAAGAACAAGATCGAAGACTCAAGCATAGATGCTAGGTTTAAGATTTTGTAAAAAGATGTGACCTCCCTTAGGGGGAGATTGTTGGAAATACGTTTTTCCCAATAAAGTCTCGGTCACATCTTAGTTAGCATAGATCACGAGTTATAGACTATTTAGAACTTTGTTTCTTGGAGCGGCCTCCCTTAGGGGGAGATTGTTAGAAATACGTTTTTACGTATTTATGAAGGATCGGTCGCTCCAACGATAATTATGTAATGGGCTCGTGATCTATTTACTTTATGTATAGTCCATATAGCCCACATGTAGGGTGGGCTATATATATCCCCTCCTAGCATGTTAGGAGGGGTTGTTGATTACCATTGACACTTAATCGATTTTCCATCCTTACTTTCTCTCTCTACCTTTCCCCTTTTCTCTCCTTTCTCTCTCTACTCCATCATCTCCTTCCTTCATTTCCTTATGATTATCATCTAAATCAACCATCTAAATCCACCAAATCCATGATATAGAATAGGCCATTAATCACGTAGACCTTCAAAAAGACTACCGGACTAGGAGTCGGTAACGAGGGGTTTGATTGTGCCTTGAATAAGAGTAAGGGGTCTTATTTGGGTCTCCGACATTGTGCTGCCAATAGAAAGAGAAAGAAAAGGAAAGGGCCTTTCGTGTGGACGAAATAAAAGTCTTGTGTTGTCATCAAGGTTGGGCAAACTGAAGCTAACGAAGGCAGGCTGAATTGTGCTAATAGATTAGCAAATTATGAACAGCCATGCCAACACTTTTTGATGTTTGATGATGGCCTGCAAGAGGGAGAATTACAAGTCAAGACTTGGGATCCCGGAATCACGCGAGGCAAAATTTTGGAATAACACCTTGAGGACAAGGTGTTTTTGCGGGGCGGAGTAATGATACGATTCTCGCAGAGACAACTATTATTATTTATTTTATTAGCTTATTTACTTTCCTTTTGTTATTTCTTAATGAATAAGTTAAGTGTTAGCCATCTCTATTATATATAGAGGGGAATTAGGCTGTAATAGGTATGGAGAGAAATATGATTATGTTTTATTTTGGTTTATTGTTTTGTTAGTTAATTGGGGAGTCGGTTTATCTCACTAATATAAGCAATCGGGGGGTCGGGTTATCCCATTATTATAGCCTATCTATCCTTTTATCTCTATAATCGATCCGGTTCATATCATCTCCTTAAATTACCTCATAGTAATTTCCAGTGTATTTTTCTGCTTGTTTTCGTCAATGTCATCAAGGGATGTACGTAGATTACCAAGGAAATGGTTTCACAAGAAGATACTTATGATGTCATGAAACTACTATGAGCCGAATAATTGGCAGGGTGGTTACTGACACCCAGGTGGAGGCAAATATACAAAGCATAGGCATTGTCTTACACTAGAAGATTATGGAAAATCGTTAAACAGAGTTAATTAATTGTAGCAACTATTGGCTTGTGCTGCTGCAGGAGTGGGGAATTTTTGATGTTATACGCACTTGATAGCCGTAAAATCAAGGTGTAGAATTAAGACAATAAGATTATGGTTAGATCGAGCACAAAAAGAAATATACATAAAAAAGAACTCGAGTCATTTGGGATTAAAACAGAAAATGGCCGAGTTCTGTAACAACCAAAAACGGAAATGTAATCCATTTAACAATGGTCTGTATTTTATTCAGGATGTATCTATGGTTGTGAATGAATAAACTTCTCTGTACGGTAGGTATGTTACTATATCCAACGAGCACTAACCGAATTTCCACGCTACATGACATTCATACTTATATCATACAATCATTGCGCATAGAGAAATACTTATCGATACAAATCTCAGGCATTGCACAGTATCCTCATTTATAAAGTTCGAATAGATTCTTCTTTTACCCTGTAGATGTATACTTTATCAGTCTTTGGTGGTATGCACATTTTTTTGAAACATTGGTAGTATGCACATAACTAATTCTTTCCTCTGGTTGCTTCAAATATGAGAGTAATTAGGAACAAAAAAGAATTGGATATTGTTAATACACCATATTCAGCAACGCATTTTGAGCTCATTAACAAGAACATAAAGTTAATCAAGTGGAATAAACCTTATTCAGAGAGGTGCATTGGCTGTCGATGGACAAATCAGTCTTATTTCTAAGTCTAAACATTTAGACATAGTAGATATCACACATACAGAATTGAATGAGGATGGAAGTTGTCAATCAATAATTGGTACGAGTAGAAAAAATCTAGAAAAAGGAAACTATCAAGCCATCACCAAACTACTTAAATTCATTGGTGTCACGTACTGAGCGCCCTCGCCATAAACAAGCGTCAGGGCTGCAATTTCGGATGCCTTTTCAGTTGGATGAAACTTATCCCAGAACAAGAAATCGGCTCTATTTGAACAAAGTTTAGCTCCCACTACACAGTCAGTTACCCCGTGGAATAGAGTACCATCTCCACAACAAGCTGTTTTCACTTCTTTGAATCCTGTAAGGCATTAGCAATTTAAGCTCACCTTTTGCCAATACATATATGCCAATGCTCTCCTTAGAGTCTTGATTAACAGAAAAAAGATAAACTTATTGATTGACAGGAATACTATAAACTTACTGTTTCCACGTGGATTATCGATAACATTCATGGTCATTGCGTAGGTATTCCCGAGTGAATACTTGAATCCTTGGTACAGCACACTGAAATCTGACAAGAGAGATTGCATACTTTTGTAGAAAGACCTAGCGTTATCGTTCAAAGCTTCAAAACAACCACCAGAACTGTTATGTGGCCGTGCAGCTGGACAACACCCAATTGGTGGAATACCGATTATTCCAAACTTTCTTGCGCCCAAGGTGTATAGATTCTGCACACAAATTTATCAAAACTAATTGCTATATTATCTAATAGATCAAAAGGTAAATGGTCATTTTAATTTTACAAACCGCTAAATGTGTGGCGTAGGCTTCAGTGAGGTTGACCATAAACTGTTTGGGGTCTCCAGTATGACCTCCTTGAGAGAGTGTGTATTCAACAAGATCGTTGCTTCCAACGCTGATGATGTATACTGAATTTTGAAGAAGATCATCCACATCTTTTGGTGAACCTAATAGATCTGTGATATTACTGCGAACTGTGGCAAATTGTTGGATTTGCTCCGCCATACTTATCACCCTATGCTGAGTAGTTTGTAATATACCAGTTTACTAGAAATTAGATTGTTACTATTGAATAGTTATACTTATATATGGAAACACGTACCTACAGTTTGATCATTTAAGAAAACTTACAAAATTTTTGCGTCCTGTTTTGCGGAATATGCCTGCCCCTCCTGAAGCAAAGTTGGCTCCACGTAGTATGTTACGTTTGAAGGTAGCCTTACGTGAGAGAAGAAAGAGAAATGGTGGTGGGCTTACTATGTAATTCCCTAACAACCTTGCTGCATAAGTGAACTTGAGTTCATATCAACACACATAATTTTTTTGGAGTTATTGGAATTGTTTAAACTTGGGCAGATAGTAAGAGGGAAAGAAATACCAATCAGATCAGCGGTGTTTCTGCCATTACTGAACCTCCCGGTTGCTTTAGAGTAAGCATAATCAATCCCATGGAAACGATGATCAGCTCTTGCAGTGCATGTTGGCAGGTGATTATTTGTGCCAACATCCGCCGTTGAATCTCCAAATATATATATTGTTAAACCAGTCTTACCTGTTGCGGCCATTACTGTCATCATTGTTGCACCATTAATGGCTATCATAAACAGTAAAATCGTCCGTGTTACACTCGCCATGCACTTAATTGATCACTTGCTAGTTTATTCAATATTGTCGCAATTGAACTTCATCTTCTATAACAACTTTTTTGGAAAATGGACAAGAAGGTAAAATAAAAATGGGAGCATTCTTCATTGTATTCCACTTGAATTACCTCAGTAATTATTTCGCATGTATTTTTCTGCTTTTTCGCCTCACTGTCATCAAGAAATGTATGTATGTAGGTTACCACAAAACAATGATTTTACAAGAAGCTACTTATGATCTCATTGAACTAGTTTGAGCCCAATAGTTGCCTCATTAACTGTGATATGATACTTATGATTGGTTGGTTAAACACATGTAACTTGTGATGGCAGAGACTAAGAGTACAAACCATAGGCATGGTCTTAATGCCTAAACGTGAGTTAATTAATTTGTAGATAAATTTTATTCTATCTTATTATAGGAGCTCAAAATTTCTGAAGTTATTTATAAACCTGATTTTATAACATCTCTAGTAACTAGAAATACTGGAGGGGGAAATTCGACATGGAAGGCTGTTTTGACCTCTTAGATATCGTTTTTATGAAAAACTTAAAGCACGAAAAGTGTCCAGAATGGTGATGTACCGCAAAGAGTCGAGACCCTAAGGCTTAGTTTTAATACTCAAAACCACTTACAAATTTTCTGCCAAACATAGAAAACACTAAAGGCCGTAACTATTTTAAATCGAGGATTTTACCCCGAAAAGTCATTTTCAGGAAAAACGTAAAATACAAAAGTCGTAGGGATCGACATTAACTTAACACGAGGTATTCATAGCCATTAACTTGAGACGAGGTTTTTGAAGCCATCAAAGGCGTTTTCCGACCTGGAAAGCTCCACAGAAAAAATAATTTATTTTTGGACTTGAGTTTATAAGCGATTCACTTATAACATACATATTATATTTAGTTATTTACAGATTGAAAGTATTGAAATCTATATTTTAATACTTACACATGTATAATAGAGACACGATAAATAGTTGAATAAACGTTGATTGCATAAATCACTCATTAATACTTAAAACGAATTGTACAGGTGATATTAATTTTTCAAAACTCATATGCATTGCATTCATCGTATATTTTTCCTAGTGCGCAATTATTATTCAGTGATGTTACGACATGAATTGTCCTTGATATTTCATAGCTAGCACCCCGCTTGTTTAAAGGTGAGTCATGGACTCTCTTTTACTTGCTTTGAAATATTTTATGGGAGATACACGTTTGGTTAGTTAAAATGTTTGTTTATACATTTCAATGCTTGTGAGTTTCATGGTCCATTCTTTACATATATCTCTTAGACTACGTTTCCAACCCAACTATTTATTAAAATAATATTTTTTACTCTTACATTCATACAATCAACACGTACAACCAATCTTAACTTTTTTTATCATTTATCAACAACCTAACTCAACCCAACCTAACCTAATATATATTAATATTTTTTTATATTTAATTTAATAATTATATAATAAATAAAATATTTACTCTAAAATATTATCAATATTTAATTTACTTGAAGAAAAAAAAAACCTATTTCTTATACAATTAACATCAGCTGAAAAAGTGATTTATAAAATTCAATTTGTAACCTCCCATACGTATTTTGTGAAAAACAGATAATCCAGTATTACTATTACTTCATACAGTAAAAAAGAGTAATAATATCCCATGTATATTTAAAGTTTCCTATTTATTAGGTACTCACAAATTAAATACTGTAGTATAAAAAAGGGCGATGATACCAATGGATAACTCACACCAAACTTTCAACTTTTAATTAAGAGTCTTCTTCTTCACCATCAACACAAAACCTGCTTCAACCATGAAAATAAAGACATGAAGAAAATTACAATAGAAGTAAATTAAATTTTGAAAAGTTTAATCAACCATTCATAATAAGACATCTGACAAGGTTGGGTTCGCAACTCGGAAGTCACCACACGACCAGGTCGTGAGTTTCCCTTTCTTCTCTTATGTACTTTTTTAATAAAATACTGGTTCTGTTTTGTCCTTTTCCCTCCAACCGGTTGGTTGAGGTTGGGGATAAAGGTAGTCTTATGATAGTGAGACTGACTTTGCAACTTCTATGGATGATAATACTTCCTCTGAGGGCAATGTTCTTTCCAATTCTGGTTCTAATGCCCATAATGGGATGCTTGAGAACGACACTCAAGTGTATCCCCTTTTATGTCAATTATATGGTGCAAGTATAATATTGGGTACTAGACTACCAGTTCATTAACTAACATGATAGAAGATCGATTTGAGATGATCATTCTACGATAGCTAAACTAAAAATTAAACTATTACTACTTTATAAAAAATTTCATTTCATTTTTCTTCCATTTGTGACTCTAACTGCACGAGAATGGTTTATGAAATAGTGGAGATAACAGTTAATCGATCTCCTTATGACTTGGTCTAAACATGCGCATGAAACTTGAACCATGTATCGTTTCAGGTGGTCATGCTTAAGCTCAACATATAGTTTTCAAACATGTCCATCGTTATTCAAATTGTTAGCAATAAAATACGTACATAATCTGTTATCTATTTCAAAGCAAATCGGAATTGCATCAAGAAACAAATTACGCTAAAATAATTGACAAATATTTTTTTATGGGCTAATTCTTGAAATGCTATCATTAATTATTTGTTTTCTGCACCCACCAAACAAAAAAAATATTAAATACCTCATGCGGTTTATGTAACTTACTAAAAAATTAAATAAAAAAAATTAAGAACTTTTAAAAAGTTGCATAAATCCCATAAATCGCATTAGGTATTTAAAGAAATTGTGATTTAGTTAGTGAAAAAACAAATAAAAAATCATTTTAAAACATTTTAAGAATTAGACCTTCTTTTATTTCCACGAATTAACAAGGTTTTCTATTAGACTATTCCTAATTAAGGTCTGATAGGCATTATACAATGCCTGCTAAATATAATAACTATGTGGTTAGTAGTAGCAGATTGTATGGTCTCAAAAAATATATGACTTATGCTAATCTTATTAAAACCAATTTATAATTATTTACTAATCTTGATAAATCTATTCAACCTACTTCTTACAAAGAAGCTAGTAAAAATCCTAGGTGGACTGAGGCTATAAATAATGAAATTGAGACTTTATACATAAACAGTACTTGGACTATTTTTTATCTTTCTAATTAAAAAGACTTGTTGGGTCTAAGTGGTTATGGAAGATTAAATATAAATCCAGTAGAGAGACTGAGAGATATAAATCCATGGTTTATGCCAAGGGCTTTAGCCAGAGGGAGGGTTTTGATTATATAAAAACTTTTAGTCATGTGGTTAAGATTTCTATTGTTAAATGTATGCTCAATATTGGTACTTGCAAAGGTTGAGATTTCTTTCAAATTGATGTAAATAATGTTTTCTTATATAGTGACACTAGCTTCAAGGCCCGCCCGATGGGCGGCTAGTTCTAAGATATTTTTTTAAGATAAAAAGTTTAGTAATAGAATGGAAGATATAATTAACGTTTAATAATTGAATAATAAAAAAAAGATAAAATGTCATTTGAAAATATAAAGAAAAAATGAATAACCTTCTTAATTTACACATATAGTAGCTAAAAAATAATTGATAAAAGATTTATACACATTTTGTTGTGTATAATGACTAACGGAGATAAAATGGTTGGAGCTATAGTTGGTGAATACAACACAAAACAGGCAAACACCCTGTCAAATAATTTTATCTTTATACTAAGAAATTTATAAAACACAATAACAAATGGGAAGTGATATGTAGACCACTAAAATTGATGCATACACCACTAAATTACGTAAGTGACGCACACATTACAACACCCTCATGCATGAAAAATAGTGTATGGATAAATTTTAGTGGTGTATATATCACTTTATATAACAAATACCCATAAAATAACAACCAATTATATATGTGTATGAAGCCAAGACACGGTCTAACAATACATACGTACAATTAGGAACAATCATAGCTTTAACAGTTGGACTTGACTATTCACTTTTACTTGTGAGAAACCACCAAAAATAATTTACATGTGGTTTTTAAACCTGATATGTAAAACACACAAGTGCCTACTATCTCTAGAATAACAATATACTATTTGACTTAAAAGTTGATGCTTAGATATGTCAAAAAAGTAAAGATAAGATGCATCATTGTTAAGATCGTATCACAATAATCGGCATTTCAAACTCATATACCAATAACAAATAGATTTTCAATCCTCGTTGTGTCCGTTATTGTCACACCCCACCAATGGCGGAATATGGGGCGCGACGTATGTATATCATCACAACAAATGGTGTCTCTATAGAGAAGACTAAAATACAAATATAATGTCATAAATGGCGACACAAATGTCATGACAATATCATGACAATATCTCAACAATGCAGGAGTCTAGGTAAGTAGATAACAGTCCTACCACTTACCCAAGACAAACAATAAACATAAACCAAACAAACCTATAGGTAAACTAAGAAGGAACGGGGATCTCCTTCTATAAGCAATCCTAAGGCATCCAAGTCTAGCCACTTCTATCCTCAAGCTTAACCACATTCTCACCTGAAAGAGACACTAAAACACGTCAACATAAAGGTGTTGAGAGTCATAGGTTTAGACTCCAACGCTAAATCAGTTACAAGCTGTGAATAACAATCATCAAAAAAAGAACATATGGACAATGTGTTACAATTATGTATTAACAACTATCAATCAAGACCAATCATACCAAACCAATCCAAGGCTCCTACCTTGCCAAACAACATCATGGTACCATAGATGATCACACTATGTACCTATCCCAAGGCCACTACCTTGGCAAACCATAAGGCCACTACCTTGTCAAACCACAAGGCCACTACCTTGTCAAACCACAAGGCCACTACCTTGTCAAACCACAAGGCCACTACCTTGTCAAACCACAAGGCCACTACCTTGTCAAACCACAATAACATATCAAAAATCGCATAGCAGTTAATCACATAAGTGTACACACAAGTCCATCACAACCATAAAACATTCACAGCAACAATTTAGAAACAACTCAACACAGTGTCTCTTCCATCCCATCTGGAAGTCAAAAACAAAAATAAACATGGGACAATGAATACTCACCTGATAGCTCCTTCACACGTCCTTGCACTAGCAACAAGCTAACAAACCAAAAACACGAAATCAATAAACGAACCAATCACTAAGATGGCTCATTAACCTATGATGGACATCTAACCCATTCTCACATATTTACCTCATTAATAAGCTCTAATTACCCCATTACCCTTCCTTAACAAGTCCTTAACTTGGTTAAGTTTAACAACTAACCCGTTCGTATTTTATCCAAAACAGTCCCAGTTTTTAGGTCTCAAAACTTTAGGTCAAACGCCCACTTAAACCTACCCATGGTTTCTGTAAAAGGAATATTCACACCCTTACATATGTTTGCTAACACCTCCCACTTGCCCTAACCTTAAAGCTACTGTTAAGGCCCCGATATATATATATCTACTTTCGTCATTCCAGATTTCCTGATTTTAAACGTACTAAAAGTTTGTTACCATTAAGGGGTCTTACCCTAAACCACCACCTTAGCCCAAGTGCAGATATTAACTACAATATATAAACCATCTCTCACGTTCGTGAGAAGATCCCAATGCAACCCTAAGTGCCCCAAACAACCCAAAACTTAAAAAGAAAACAGGCTGAATTCAAAACAGTTTTGACCTCCGACTGTTGTAACCTGTTTTTGACCTACTTCCCTACCTCCAATTTAGTTCTCGTTTCTTGCATTGGAAAGCCACTTCAAATATCTTTCCAGGGGTACTTGGATCGTAAAATAAGAGTTTATAGAACTCCCGATATGATCAAAACAATTGACTCAAAAATCTGCCCAGTTTTTAAAAACGGGTTTAACAAAATCAACCTCATTAATTAAACCTAATCCCTCTAATTACAAGCCCTAATTTATGTAATCATCATATTATGATTAATAAAACATTAATTTACTGTTTTTATATTAAACCCTATCCTAAATCCATCATAAGATTATTAAAGAAAACATAAAAACAATTTAATTAAAAAGGGATTTGAAGATTTACCTTGGATTTATGAAAACCCCCAAATTTTATGAAGAACCCTAATTTTTTTATAAGACTCACGAATTTCCTTCAATGAATTTGGTTTAGTATATACATTATATAGGGTATGGGTGAATCCTAGTCCAACCCAAAGCCCACTTTCCTTTTTTTTCCTTTTTTTTTCCTTTTTTTTCTCTTCTAAACCGACCCAAACACCCCTAATTTCGTTTTTTTTCTTTATTTTTTTTTCTTTTTATTGTTAATTAATATCTTATTAATATTACCTTAATTTACCTTAATTTATTTCAGCTCCTAAAACTACCAAAACCTCAAAACCGTAAAACTAGTCAAATTTACGCGTTTTACCGTAAAAGACGTAAAATATACACTTTTATAAAAAATCTCAAATTTTGAAATAAACTTTATAATTAAGTCCTAAATGACCTAAAACCATCCCGAAAAATATTCATTTGACTAATTACCTTATCCGAGACCTCTAAATGCTAAACCGTAAATCCTAAAAAAATACACTATTACTATAATACTTATACGTATACGTAACCACCAAAATATCACCATTTCATTTCATAGTCACTAATTGTGATCTCATGAACATGAATTAACCGTTCCTCGATGTACTTATGAGTACTCTATACTCATAAACGATAATCACACCAACCTCGTTCACACAAAATAAACACGTAAGCACAAAAATCAAGTAGTCACACATAAAATAACCTAAAAGTAAGACCAAGTGACGAACCTCAAAACCACGGTTGTCACATCACTCCCTCCTAATAGAAATCTCGTCCCGAGATTTACTCCTTAGGATCAACACACAGACAACAAATCACACGAGGATACTTGTTCTAAATGAACTCCTCTCATTTCCACGTGAACTTCAGTTCAAGTTTCAAGATACCACATGTACAAACCAAAAATAATTAAACCAATTGCCAAACTCTTGACCTCACAGTCAATAAATCTCGCAAATGACTCTTCGATAAAACAAAGACTCTTATTAGCACAAAACCCGAATAACCGGACATGCAAATATGCATCCTCAAACAACATTTACCAATCCCAATACATGAAATGTATCATGTATACAACTCATTTCCCCCAGGTAATTCTATGCTCATAAGCTAATGGTTTAATCTTCCCAAAGATCATAAATAGACCTACAAAACTCTACATCAACTCTTCTATTTTACCAAAACATACCACCCGTTACTATGGGTGAAACTCCATACATAACTTTGTCACTAAATCTAGTGGTTTCCTCCTTTTCTACATAGCATCCCTTGTTGCTCTCATTCTGTCCACAAACACCATTACCACATTAGTAGCCTCTTTTACCAATTCTAGTCCACAATGAGGACAACTCACCCTATCCTTTCCTATCGTGCCTCAAATGGCATTTATCGACTTCTAGTACGATAACTATCATTATATGAAAACTCAGCCATCGCTAACGAGTTTCCGAACTACCTCTAAATCAATCACCCATGTCCAATTACGTTCATCAACTCCCTTCATTATGTATCCCAAACTACTTTAAATTCCAATTTCCTTACAAAGTGACCTATGACGGTCTTTCACATATCCATTAATTCTTCCAACTTCCCAACTACGTGACTTCTCATTCCTCTTGAAATAGGTGATGAATTAGTCAGTCTATCGACTATCACCCAACTCTCATCGTACTTAATCCCCCACCGCATTATGTATCCCTTCCACCAACTTCGTCCTTACATCGCCCTTTCTAAACTACTCCTATCCATGTAGGAAGTATAGTCTACGTCCCTTTCCTCCTTACGATTGTCCAAGCCACGCAACATAAATGTTGACGCGTTCACTGCTTTAGACAACTCAACTCGTGCAACCCACATCCTTCATCCAAACCACTCTAATACATCATCCCTATAGTTCAAGTTCGTCTCAGCTTCACCTCATCCTTCTTATTCCATGTCTTATCGACCATGCTTGCCTTTCCCGATGGTACTTGGCCTTGCAATTTTCTTTCATCAATTAACTCCACCCATCACCTTTGCCAAATGTTCAATCAATATGATTGAATATGTGTTGGATACGTTCATGATCCGTATAGATCATTCTCCACGTCTCGTACACCAAATGCCTCTAGCATTCTAGGCAGATATAACAGTCCAGCTCCACTAACTAAGTCTATCCAGTTCTTCCAAATCTTCAGTTCCTGCAACGTATAAGCGATCGCCTTTCTTTGTCGTCCTCGTACGCGTCCAAATCCCTGCTCCACGTATCGTCATGCTTCGCGAATTCATCCAGTCCTTCCGATAATGCCAAGATCTGCTCATCATCCAATCCACCTCTTCAGCCTCCAAAATGCTTCCTCGTCCTTCTTCACTTCGCCCCTTGCTGGTTCCACGATATGCCATCATCTCTGACTACTAGTCCTGGCCAACCAAATCCTAAAACTCACACTTGAAAATCTCACGTTTCATTCCCTTTACTAACAACTCCAAAACCAATTCCTCCTTCTATGATTTGAGTAGATCAAGATGTCGTCGATGCTCCCGATGACAACTCGTTTATATACGTTCATGCACACTCGGTTCATTGACTCCATGAAACCGCTAGTGCTTTGGCGAAGCCAAATGCATAACCGTAGACCCAAAGCGTTCATAAACCATCCATAGAATTTCAATTATGTCCTCCTCACACCCTCTCTTAGCGGCAATACAAATAAATTCCTTGCAATTTCTAACAGCTCTTGTTCTTAATTCACTCCATCAACGATTTGCCTTGGAAGACACTAACTACAACTCCTCTCACTTCTCCTACTTGCTCTATTCATGTTTCTACCTCAACGCTCCTAAACCATACAAAACCAAAACTACATCCTGAATACACCAGATACGATCGACGAATTAAACCCACGGATAACTAACGACATTTCACGTGCACCAATTAAAACAAATCAAAAACCACGAGACTCCAAAGAAAACTCAAACCCAAAACATGTATCAATTCCAAATGACCCATGACAACGAAAAATAATCCAAGAAACACCCAATGGCAACCAAAACATATTACGCCCCGCGACATATTATTTAAACCGTGCAAAAGATCGACTTTCCAAAACAATATATATATATATATATTTCTTTTAAATTTTTATTTTTTTTACCTCCCCACATCTATGTGACTCAAACCATCTACAAACAACCTTCTAGACGTTCTCAAAACTCAACTCAAAGACTAGGTATCCCGTGCATCCCAAATCATAAAAATAAAACTACTATTCAAACTCAACCTTGAAGCCGACACTTGTACAACAATTCCGACCAGTCCACTGACCTCCCATGACTATACATTCTGAATATTTGAAAAGTACGTTCCGAGTACATAATTTTAGGCTTTTGAATCACCCAAAAAGCTTTAAAAACGAACAAGTTATGACCAAAACAATTTTATGCTAGTTGTTTTAAAAACTAAAGAATAGACTTAGTGATCAATGCAATCCTTTTCAATGAAAGATATAATTGTATGTGAAATATTCATAAACTCCTTTAACCTTGTATTAATAACTATAAATGACATGAATCGGTTAAATCCAATTATATAAACTATGTAGGTAGAAAGAAATTTTACTTCGCTTTATTTTAAAGAAAGTCTTTTAGAATTTGAAATAAATAAGTGTTGATAAAAAAAAAACTTATGTTACATCTTGTTTCAAACATGACTCCAACACCTTACCCTTATTTTACCGAATACAACCAACTATCTAACTCTATAGTAGATTTCCAAGTCCCCCCTTTTTCCATATACCAACCAAAAGAAATGTAAGACTCAACCCAAAAGATTTCATTATCCCAAAAGAAATCTCCATTTATTTCAACGGACTTAAAACCCAGAACAACATTTTAAAATGTACGCGTGAAATATGAACTCAAAGGATACGCTACAAGACACAGTTCAAAAAATTCGAAACGTTGTTGAAACTCCATCAACTCCAGCACCATAAAACACGAACAAACACAAGGTACGTTCAAGTTATAATAACTAGTGAACGACCATATACCATAACTTAACACATAGTAGTATATATACATCCGCATATATATACCTATTAAATCACCTAAAACATACTCGTTACCATACATGTCGGATCAACCAATCACGTCATACACTCATTTTTCCACATGAGTAATCACCATCTCACCGTGCCACAACAAAGCATAAAACCCACCTCCAAAACCAAACCATATCGTGTGACCCCAAAATCACACAACACAACTATAACCCAAAACATATAACATACTAATAAAAATAGCCATATCGTAGGCAGCCGTTACATAAACCCATATATTATACGTATACCCAATATCTACATCTCACCGTATACAAGCATGTACTAATCCTCTTTCATGCAATCATACTTGAGAACCCATTGAAGTTGTGGTACTTGTATAACTATGTTGGCCACCATACTTATACAATTACCCTTTCCCCAATGCACTCCCTCCTATGATGACACTTATAAGAATCAATACAACATATAACACATAAATCTATCTACTCACATAAGCTCATAACCACATAACCAATAAGGTCCAAAACTCCATCTATAAAATAACATAATAAAACTCTTGGAATACAAAAATCCATAGTCTAGATAAAACAGCCTAGACTAAATCCAAAACGAAAACATAATCAGTTATAAGTCATGTCGCCCATAAGAGTGGAAATAGCATAAGGTCCTTCATATTCACCTACTCCTAATAACTCGAACCACCACATGATTCTTAGGGAACATGACTTAAACATCAAAAGAAAATAATACCCCTCAGGTACATAAAATAACCCAACAAAAGATAGAAACTACTATGTACCAAATTATGTACTATAATGTACATTATAAGTAAAATACGACAATGACTAACGTGGGCGATTATGGTTAAACCCGCACTACTCACAACTCGAAAAGAAAGTAACATGTGGCTAAGTATGAACTTACTATGGTTCAATTCATACCAGTCAAAACATCACAATAAATAACATTCAAACACATCAATTATAATAAAATGCACACATACTCCTATGACGCCTATATGCAGGGACCCTTAAGCTATAGACTAGGCTACGCGACTAGGCAACCTAATTCTCTATAACCATTGTCTCTGATACCATTCTGTCACACCCCACCAATGGCGGAATATGGGGCGCGACGTATGGATATCATCACAACAAATGGTGTCTCTATAGAGAAGACTAAAATACAAATATAATGTCATAAATGGCGACACAAATGTCATGACAATATCTCAACAATGCAGGAGTCTAGGTAAGTAGATAACAGTCCTACCACTTACCCAAGACAAACAATAAACATAAACCAAACAAACCTATAGGTAAACTAAGAAGGAACGGGGATCTCCTTCTATATGCAATCCTAAGGCATCCAAGTCTAGCCACTTCTATCCTCAAGCTTAACCACATTCTCACCTGAAAGAGACACTAAAACACGTCAACATAAAGTTGGTGAGAGTCATAGGTTTAGACTCCAACGCTAAATCAGTTACAAGCTGTGAATAACAATCATCAACAAAAGAACATATGGACAATGTGTTACAATTATGTATTAACAACTATCAATCAAGACCAATCATACCAAACCAATCCAAGGCTCCTACCTTGCCAAACAACATCATGGTACCATAGATGATCACACTATGTACCTATCCCAAGGCCACTACCTTGGCAAACCACAAGGCCACTACCTTGTCAAACCACAAGGCCACTACCTTGTCAAACCACAAGGCCACTACCTTGTCAAACCACAAGGCCACTACCTTGTCAAACCACAATAACATATCAAAAATCGCATAGCAGTTAATCACATAAGTGTACACACAAGTCCATCACAACCATAAAACATTCACAGCAACAATTTAGAAACAACTCAACACAGTGTCTCTTCCATCCCATCTGGAAGTCAAAAACAAAAATAAACATGGGACTATGAATACTCACCTGATAGCTCCTTCACACGTCCTTGCACTAGCAACAAGCTAACAAACCAAAAACACGAAATCAATAAACGAACCAATCACTAAGATGGCTCATTAACCTATGATGGACATCTAACCCATTCTCACATATTTACCTCATTAATAAGCTCTAATTACCCCATTACCCTTCCTTAACAAGTCCTTAACTTGGTTAAGTTTAACAACTAACCCGTTCGTATTTTACCCAAAACAGTCCCAGTTTTTAGGTCTCAAAACTTTAGGTCAAACGCCCACTTAAACCTACCCATGGTTTCTGTAAAAGGAATATTCACACCCTTACATATGTTTGCTAACACCTCTCCTTGCCCTAACCTTAAAGCTACTGTTAAGGCCCCGATATATATATATCTACTTTCGTCATTCCAGATTTCCTGATTTTAAACGTACTAAAAGTTTGTTACCATTAAGGGGTCTTACCCTAAACCACCACCTTAGCCCAAGTGCAGATATTAACTACAATATATAAACCATCTCTCACGTTCGTGAGAAGATCCCAATGCAACCCTAAGTGCCCCAAACAACCCAAAACTTAAAAAGAAAACAGGCTGAATTCAAAACTGTTTTGACCTCCGACTGTTGTAACCTGTTTTTGACCCACTTCCCGACCTCCAATTTAGTTCTCGTTTCTTGCATTGGAAAGCCACTTCAAATATCTTTCCAGGGGTACTTGGATCGTAAAATAAGAGTTTATAGAACTCCCGATATGATCAAAACAATTGACTCAAAAATCTGCCCAGTTTTTAAAAACGGGTTTAACAAAATCAACCTCATTAATTAACCCTAATCCCTCTAATTACAAGCCCTAATTTATGTAATCATCATATTATGATTAATACAACATTAATTTACTATTTTTATATTAAACCCTATCCTAAATCCATCATAAGATTATTAAAGAAAACATAAAAACAATTTAATTAAAAAGGGATTTGAAGATTTACCTTGGATTTATGAAAACCCCCAAATTTTATGAAGAACCCTAATTTTTTTATAAGACTCACGAATTTCCTTCATCTCCAGGAGAAAAATAATGAATTTGTTTTAGTATATACATTATATAGGGTATGGGTGAATCCTAGTCCAACCCAAAACCCACTTTCCTTTTTTTTCCTTTTTTTTTTCCTTTTTTTTCTCTTCTAAACCGACCCAAACACCCCTAATTTCATTTTTTTCTTTATTTTTTTTTCTTTTTATTCTTAATTAATATCTTATTAATATTACCTTAATTTACCTTAATTTATTTCAGCTCCTAAAACTCCCAAAACCTCAAAACCGTAAAACTAGTCAAATTTACGCGTTTTACCGTAAAAGACGTAAAATATACACTTTTATAAAAAATCTCAAATTTTGAAATAAACTTTATAATTAAGTCCTAAATGACCTAAAACCATCCCGAAAAATATTCATTTGACTAATTACCTTATCCGAGACCTCTAAATGCTAAACCGTAAATCCTAAAAAAATACACTATTACTATAATACTTATACGTATACGTAACCACCAAAATATCTCCATTTCATTTCATAGTCACTAATTGTGATCTCATGAACATGAATTAACCGTTCCTCGATTTACTTATGAGTACTCTATACTCATAAACGATAATCACACCAACCTCGTTCACACAAAATAAACACGTAAGCACAAAAATCAAGTAGTCACACATAAAATAACCTAAAAGTAAGACCAAGTGACGAACCTCAAAACCACGGTTGTCACAGTTATAGTGAAACTTCTTGACCGTCGTTTACAAATTAACGACATTAAATACGTAACTAAAAGGTCGTGCTTCAAAAAATATAGGCACGTGCTTTTTGCGGAGTCGAGCTAAACCTGAAGAAAAAAACAGATTATAGAGCATATATATGTAAAAGGGAGAAAATACCTGAAAAGAGCATATACCGAGAGAAAGGAACACATACCAAGATGCCAATTTAAAGTACCATTCGCCTTATTCTTGAGACTCTATCAAGCTTGCAACAACATCTTGTGAAAGCATGACTGCCGGGAAGCCGATATTTACATCAGACTTATGCGCTTCACACACCATCTTAAAGAGTTCTGCATGTTTATTATTTTGACTCCAGTTAGCATACATTACATTTGTAGGCCACAAATACGATACCACCACTCTAGTAACAACTGTTGTAACATGAGAACCACATTATTTAAGCGATAGTGAAATATTTAACAATTAGCAACCCATGAATTGCATTATTTGATAAACACTGGTATCCCTTTATAGCGATAATGAGCACACACAAACCAGATCTTCTAACTGTAACTTATTGCAGCAAATAAACAAACACTCATTTAATTTACTAATCATAATTTACTAAAATTTGTCAACAGCTCAATAAACATTATCATCTTCACATTAATCTCTAAACAAAATATAGTGATAAGAACTCAGCTTTCCTCGTATAAACTAACACTCTATCAACTCATGTAAGCATACAGATTAAGCATATATCCTTACAGAGAAACATCACTCGTTAGTCCATACGACCTGAAAATAGTACATGTCGATTTACCTCGTCATCAAGATTTGATTTGCCCTCCTGTGTGAATTCTTGTTTATATGAGCTACATGTCTATTCTCACAGAATTTTTATCACTCTCGTGTGCTTCTTAGCATCATCAGCCAGAAATCCAACCATATACATCTGTTGGCCAATGTTGTTTATTAGATAAACTTGACCATACAATTCAGATGGAAATTTTTCATAATTGGCACACTAACTAACCTTTGTGTAGAATTCTAGTGGCAATAATTAATCAAAATGACCATGTCTAAAATCCATACGTCGTCCGTCACCCATGCATACTCTCACATGTAAATATTTGCAACAGATTAATTTTACCATATCGAAACCCAACATTATAGGATGATTCTCTTTACTGTCCTTCAATGTTTTCTGCACATGTATCATTGCTTTTGGATTCAACATCTCAACATTAGGACCCCTACACATCAGAAAATCAAGCTTCTTAACATAAGTACACCTTCAATAAGGTCAAAATATTTCATGAACACTCCAAAGCGATCTTCCATATCCCTATCTTACAAATATTACTTTAATGTCTCATTAAAACTTTTATTTGATTACATGAGAGAATGTCAATTATTTCCACTTGAAAACTCACCTACATATTAAGTTTAACCATCTTAGCAACGTGCACTCGTGGCATGACATTTATGAAAACATGTCATTCCTTCCCATTTGATTCCTTGAGCAGTATTCCATATATCGGAAAAATTTGAACAAAATTTATAAGCGAATCACGTTTTATGAGATAATTTATTGACCCAGCTCATATTAAGCATTATTAAGCCCGCTCATACTAAACTTTATTAACCCGCAATCAAAAATATATTTTCCTATTAAATAAATGCAGTCACTAACTCACTACTAAATTCTCGTTCAACTTTCGTTTCTTGTGAATGCATATACAACAGAAGCATCACCAAGTCACCACCCAACAATTATAGACGAATGTGTTAACCTAAACAAAAATACTCATAATTGTTTTAGGCATTTCCCCGAAGAGTTGGTGCTCACAAACAAAACATCATTAGGTGAACATGATGTTCCATAGATAATGTAATATACAATTAATTGCCAAATATTATAAAACGAAACCAAAATAAAAGTACTAAAATCAAAATAAACTTTACCTTTATTATTAAGAAATAGGAATAAAAGATCGATAAAATTATATGGTTAATAGAAAAAGAGCTTTTTACCTTTACCTGCAAAATTATATATTCTATGGCCATTAGGACACCATCGTTTTTCATTTCATAGTGGATTGATATTTGTGGTTAGGGTTTTTGGTTATTAAATCCAGGATATCAACTGGAGAGTGTTTTATGTGTTGTTTTTGTTTGTCGACAATTAATGTTGAAAGGCAAAAGTGAATATCAGCCGTTGATTATTCACATTATCCAGGTGTCATTTTTTAAGCATTTTGAGTTAAGATGAAAGTTTCAAAAACCTTGTTTTATATAGTTAGTAGATAACCAATGATGTTTATATGACTCTTCCTCCTAGTTTTGATTCTATAAATGACAAAGTATGCTTAATAAATATTTATATGGTCTCAAAAAATCTCATAGGTAATGGAATGCTAAACTGTCTACTACGTAATACTTTGTTTGAAAATGGGGTTGTTCAATCTAAGTTTGACTATTCTTTCTTTATAAAAAGGCATAACAATGTATTTATTGTTCTTCTTTTTATGTTGATGAATCTGAGAAGTTTAAAGTGTTTTTTATGTCTAAATTTTAAATAAAAGACTTAGGTGTCGTTTGGTTGGGGCATATTAGAGGATATTGGGGGATATTCAAAATTTTGACATTTTAATTTCTCCCAAATATTGTGTTTGGTATGACTAAGGAAGGAATTTACAATTCCCCGAATTCCTAAAATGAAGGATATTGAAATTACTCCAAAAAGTGAGGAATTTTAATTTACTTGAAAATTTTATTTTATAAACTTTTTTTTAATCATTTTTATTCGGGTTTTTATGTTTATATAAAAAACTATAAAATTTAAAAAATTTATATAAAAATTATTTTTTCGATTTTTACTCTTTTAAATAGCAAAAATAAAATTTATATTAAAAATTTATAGAAATTGTTTATAAAATTTATAGAAATTTTTAATAAAATTTATAGGAATTTTTTACAAAATTTATATAAATTCTATAAAAAAAATTATTGAAATTTTTTATAAAATTTATAAAATTTTTTAAAAAAATTAATATAAGTTTTTATAAAGTTTATTGAATTTTTTTATAAAATTTATATAAAATTTTTATAAACTTTATATAAATTTTTTATAAATTTATTATAAATTTTTTATAAACTTTATATAAATTTTTTATAAAATTTATATAATTTTTTTATAAAAAATTTATTAAAAAACTATATAAATTTTTTTATAAAATATTTATAAAAAGTTAAAATTCGATATTTAGTTTTTCAATAAAATTTTTATAAAAAATATTTATTCGTTAATTGGTTTAATACAAATTCAAGAGTTCAAAATATTACAAATTTTTGTCAACCAAACAGGATTAGGCATTTTAAATTCTAGAATTTTAAATTCTTAGGAATTTTAATTTACTAGATATTAAAATTCCAGAATTTTAAAATCTTGAACCAAACGGCCCCTTTGGGAAATGAAATATTTTCTTAGAATCTAAGTCTTGGGCAATGATAAAGGAGTTTGCTTAAGTCAATGGAAATATTGTCTAGAAATGTTACATGGATATGACTTACTTGTTGCTAAACATGTGAATACTCCTTTTCCTGAAAATTATACTTTGACTCATGTTGAAACGGATGATGATAAGTTGCTTCATAATATTAACAATTATCAAAGGCTGGTAAGTAAGTTGATTTATCTTACAAATATCGGGCTTGATATCTCTCCTATGTAGTACATTGTCTTAGTAAGTTCTTGCATGTTCATTTTGTTTCACATGTGAATGCCGTTTTAAGATTTTTAAGATATTTTTAAAAAATCTCTAGGGAGTGGTATTCAAATTAACAAAAATGAGACTCTTAAGCTTAAACCCGATGTAAATTATGACGGGGCAAGATGACCTGTAAACAGAAAATCTGGTTGTTAACGTGTTTTTTGGTGATTTTTAATGACCTAGAAGAGTAAAAAATCTGGTTATGTATTATGTTTTAGGTTTACATAAGATAAAGTGTTTTGATCTTATAATTTGATTATTGTAATCATGTATTGATTGATCAATCTTAAATCTGATTCTTTGTATTGTATGTTTGAACAATTGTATGTGTATTAAAGGATAGTTCGTTGGATTCAAAGGTATTTTTACACAATAGATATTAAGTAACTCCAAAGTTTTTCAAACTTACAGGTTTAAAACCGTAATTTTTAGCTTTCGATTTTTTTATTATGCCACACGAGTTCTTGATAGCAAAAACTAATAAACATTAAAATACTTTTGATCCACAACAATCCCAAAACCACGGCCATTAAGAGCATTGGCTACAGATGAGGCATAGGCTCGTCCGTAGGTAGAAAGGTGTGGCACATTATCAATTTTCTCATAACACCAAACTCATCATAACACCAAAAAGTCGCTCTCTAATTAATATCATACTTCTTAGTGTTATGATGACCCGCCTATTTTTTTTTTTTTTTTTTTTTTACAAATTATTAAATTCAAACTAACATTTTATTAAATAAAGAAAGATTACAAATTAAAAAGAATAAATAAAATAGTAAGATAAAATTATATGAAAACAACTTAAAAATTAAGATCTTTTGCACGTGCGTTCTCTTTTAATTATTCGGTCTTTGCCGCGTCGGCCGGACTTATCTCAGTAGTGACTGTAGAATCTTCAAGTCTTCGTGTCTTTTTTTTTTAATTTCGCAGACTTCTAGTCTTACCGCTATCTCTCGGTCCATTCGTTCTTTTTTGACGTCAGTATCAAAGAGTATATGTTGTTGCATCAATTCAGCTAATTGTTCTTTTTCAGAACCCAAAGCGGCGGACGAACTCGTGAATGTTGAACTCTGTACTTTCAAGGAGCACCGGATGGACGAGAGATCTCATCGTCGTTGAAAAGTTCAGGATCTTGATCGGCTGCCTTTCCGTAAGATCGTCTTGCTCATTTTTACTCGGGATTCTTCCATTTATGCTCGTCTTTCAAAAAAATCAAGCACTTTTGTGCGGAAATTCTTTGTTCTCGCTACCATATTTGTATAAGATTAATACATGAGCATCATATTGGGTTGTGCGTAAGTCATAGTTATTATTTTATACGGCAGGAAGTACATGGGCCTAAGGGGTTACACAATTAAACATCGATATCATCTTTTATTAAGATATACGATATAATATCGCTATATTAATTATATAATCTTAGTTTGATGAAAATGTTTACTTAACGATAATTAATTAATAAGTTAAAAGGTTTAACAATGATTAATTAATAAGACTTAAGGCTTTAACGTAATTAATGTAATTACTAACAGAATTATCTAGAAAGTTAAAAAGTCAACCCAAGGGGGTTTATGGGGGTGTTCGGACGCCTATAGGTAAAAGGCAGGGGAGAAGTTTTCTAGAAACTTAATAAGTTTAGACAAAGATAAGATCTTTACCATAATTAGCCAAGGCTTCTAGTATACAAACAAAAGGATATGATCCACTTTTTCGTAACTTAGAAAATTAATTATCTTCCTCTCTATATTGGTGGTCGACGGTTGATAGACCCACAAAGGGTTTTCAAGTTTTGTTCGTTGTTAAGTATTTGCTTATTAAAGATTTAGAAATCAAATGGAATTGATTGAAGTGTCGTGTGGACTATCTTAGAAATGATCTAACTTGATCTTTGGGTTTTATTTTTGAATCGGATTTGGGTATTGATTAGGATTTTCATGGTTTTGTGAAGTGTTCTTGATCACCATTCTTAGAAGAAATGTATGCATTCTTTATCTTTATGTTAACAAAATTATGTGCATAATTATTTGATATTATCCGCTGCGTTTAATGATGCATGTATTCTAGATATATTAGGTTGTTGAATTCCAACACTGGCAATCTGGCATCACGAGCCAAATCGATGCCATTAATTACATAAAAAATGACTAAAGCCGGTGCAAAAACAATTATTTCTTGAATAGTTAATTATGATTTAATTAATGATGTAGACTAGTGTTTGTCCCTTGTAATTAGGGCTATACATACGAATACTAAATATAGACCTAACTCATGGTAAAGTAATGTAAAAACACAAGACAATGTAAAGTAAATAACACAAAAGTTTTTCAACGTTTAACTCTTATTATTTAAAGAATTGATAGGCGTGAAAACACCCATCCTTTTACCACTTATTTCTTACTAAAACAAGACCAAAACGCGTATTTAATATCATTTGTTTGGAATTATGCGTGGTTTTTGTGTTTATTGTGTTTTCAGAGCCAACCGGATGAATATTGAAGAAAACATGGGATTGCACGGGTTTTATCGAAGAAAAAGACTCAAGACGAAGTCTATTGTCCAAGAGATGCAAAAGATTTGAAGTCAATGGGTCTATTTGAAGATTTATCGAAGAAAAGGACCAAAGATGGAAGATTTACATATGTCGAAGGAACTCAAGTCTATTAAACGAAGAAATTAAAAGACGAGTTGAATTTAATCGTCGACAAATCCCGAATCAGAATCGAAACGTCAACTTTTCTGAAAAGACGAGAAGACAAGAAGAAAGGGAGAAAGCCCACTCACCAACCAACCACTAGGCCTATAAATAGGAAATCCCTTCACACTTTTTGGGCTAGTTTTCAATTCCAGTTTTCTTTTCTTTTGTTTCGTAGGGAAGAAGCCAACACTACTAAGGTGTTGGTGATTTTTATTCTTGTTTTCACAAATCTTGTAGTTTTAATCTTTTCCTTTGATTGTTTAAACCTTAATCATTTAATATAATCCTTCCATTAATCTTGTTCATCTTCATCTTTTTTATTTTAAGTTTAAAGTTCTTATTTGGTTGATTTGATCTTCATAAGTTATTGGGTTTTGTGTTTTTATTGTTGGGATTTGATGTTTATGGTTGATAAGTGATTAGTGTTTAGTTTGGTTTAAATCTTTTGGTTAAATTTGGCTTGTTTGGATTAAAATCGTATTCCCCTGTTCTTCGTTGTTCTTCCTTCCCAGATTTCGGATCAGTTGTTTTACTCCGAATCAAGCACTGTTCATAATTATTCCGTATCAACCTTGTTCATCCGGAATATTTAATATTCCGGATCAAAGCCTTTCATCTGGAATAATCCATTATTCCGGATCAATCCTTTTATTCCGCATCAATCATTATTCCGGATCTTTCATTTTTCATTATTTATTCCGGATCAACCGGATATTCCGGATCAGTCATTTTGTGTCAAACATTCCGAATCAACCTCTTCCATCCGGAATATCTAATATTCCGGATCAAGCTCCTTTCCACTTTATTCCGCATCAACCTATTATTCCGCATGAGCTTATATTCCGAATGAACCTATTATTCCGCATGAGTTTTTATTCCGCATGAAGCAAATATATTCCGCATGAGTAAGATATTCCGCATGAAGGATTTTTGTCTGATATATTCCGAATAAAGGGTACATTCTGAATCAAGCATTTTTCAGGGTATTTACAGTTACTGTTTTATTTTAATTTTAATTCAAGTTTTATTTTTATTAATTGATTGCTTCTAGTTTACTTTTATTTACTTCCCGTATTTACCTTTTTAGTAGAATAGAAAACCAAACCCCCTATTTGTCACCAAGAACAACTATTCCACTTTGAGCTGTGATCAATTCGAGAAGATTCCGAGAGAATTAATCTGAATCCCAAGCAAAACCCATGTATCAAGAATTATACCCTATTGTATGCGAAGCTACAATATGGATTGAATAGACAGTGTGTGTGTTTGTGATCTCCTCACTAACAAACTAAACAATCCTAACGATTGCTAAGCTTGACGATTCAGTCAACAAGAGTTTAGAACTTGCGTTTGATCGTATTTGGATGAGAGAACTTTGTTTATGAATGTCTAAAGCATTTAGTGCACAAACTTGGTTCTCTCCTTTTACAACCATCCTATTTATAGAAGCAAATGGTAGATACGTGATGTGGGAGCATTATTTTATGTCTACTGAAGATTATGTTTGTGTCTATAATTTAGTTAGTTTCCTTAAATGACGTAGGAGGTTTATTTTATGTCTGCTGGAGATTAGTTTTTATGTTAGTATTTTATTTAGTTTTCTTAATTTATTTTTCTAGAATAATTTGTTAACTTTTTCTCCAAGTTTAGTTATCCTATAAAAATAAGGTTTGGGGTTTATTGTATTCAGTTTTTGAGTTATGAATAAAAATTACAGACTTTTAGTCTTTTGTTAATCAACTTAAATCCAAGTTAGGGTTTATTGTTCGATTTCATCCAAATAATCAGGTATTCGTTGAATCAACGATTGTTGGAGTTTACCTGATTATCAGTATTCATTTTGAATCAACGATAGTTGGAAGGATTGTGTCTGGCATTCTTTGTTGAATGAACAGATCCAGTTACTTACTTTTGTTACTTTTTTTAGGTTACAGCAGATTCATGAAATAATGACTAGAAACAAAGAAAAACCCTAAAAAGCCAACGGGCTGGACCGTAGCTCAAAGACAAAGTCCAACTGAAAGTGAAAAAAATACGAATATGCAAAAAAATGATAGTAAAAAGGCTTTTCGGGCCTTGGAAAATCCGCAACCAGCTAACAGTTGGTTACAGCGTCGTCCGCCTCCTTTTTACGCACGTTTTGACAGGTCACGGGCTAAAAGTGGACTTAGGATCAAAAGTTATGCCCGTTTTACTAAACCCCTCTTCGTCACGCGATCTCGGGCCTCCAAAAACATGTCAGCCCGTTCTTCAATACTTGGGCCTCCATCATTCCCCCCTGGATAGGAAAAATTCGCCCTCGAATTCCCAACTGTATCATCATCTGAAGAATCACCATGGTAAGGCAACAAGTGCTTCATATTAAAAATATCATAACAACGAGTATGGCTTGGCAACTTCAAACGATAAGCATTTGAGTTCATCTTATCCACAATTTCCATTGGACCAATCTTCTTAGCAGACAACTTATTATACTCACCAGCTAGAAAACGATCCTAAGTCAAAACAACCCATAAAAGTCTCCTACTTCAAAGTCAACATGTCTCCTCTTTTGATCTGCATCCTGGTTGTATTTCGAATTAGCGCGAACCAAGTGGTCACGAACAGATTTATGAACATCATGCAACCCCTCAACAAAATCCCGCACTGTCTTCGGAACAGACCTAGAAATCTGAGGAGTCATAAGATCAAGATGACCACGTGGCTGAGTAATATAAACAACCTGGAATGGACTAAACCCAGTGCTCCGATTAACAGCATGATTATGAGCAAACTCAGCTTGATACAACTTCTGATCCCATGCCTTCACATGATCACCCACCAAACACCTTAACAGGTTACCAAAGGACCTATTAACAACTTCAGTTTGCCCATCAGTTTGAGGATGATAAGCACTACTAAAATTTAGTTGAGTATTCACCATCTTCCACAAACTACGCCAAAAATGACTCAAACACCTGGTGTCCCGATCAGAAACAATGGAGGAAGGTAAACCATGTAAACCGTACACACCCCTAAAGAAAAGTTGGGCTACATTAACTGCATCTGTTGAATCATAGTTAGTTGGAAGGATTGTTGGAGTTTACCTGATTATCGGTATTCATTTTGAATCAACGATAGTTTGAAGGATTGTGTCTGGCATTCTTTGTTGATTCAACAGATCCAGTTACTTACCTTTGTTACTTTGTTTTTTAAACTACATCAGTTGGTACCAAGAGCCGATGTTCCTGATTAACCTGTTAGAATATCCGTTTTTTAAAGTTGATGGTTCATCTTGTGATGAATGGGAGATTATGGTGCGGCTATTGATGATTATGATGGACCTCCCATATTCGATGAATAAGAAGAAGAACCGATGCTAGTTTATGATACATATATTGAATATGTCATTGAGAAAAAAGAATTTGGTGGAGAACAAGACGTCATTGAAGACACCGTAATTGTGGCTGATAATCGTTGTTCTACAATGATCCAAACTATCATGGTCGATGCGTTCGGTCTTAGGACAATCAAGTCTCGAGGTCGAGTCTTTTCAAAGAAGGAGATCTAGAATAATTTGTTAACTTTTTCTCCAAGTTTAGTTATCCTATAAAAATAAGGCTTGGGGTTTATTGTATTCAGTTATTGAGTTATGAATAAAAATTACAGACTTTTAGTCTTTTGTTAATCAACTTAAATCCAAGTTAGGGTTTATTGTTCGATTTCATCCAAATAATCAAGTATTCGTTGAATCAACGATTGTTGGAGTTTACCTGATTATCGTTGTTCTTTTTGAATCAAGGATAGTTGGAAGGATTGTGTCTGACATTCTTTGTTGAATCAATAGATCCAATTACTTATCTTTGTTACTTTGTTTGTTCGCTACATTAATACGAGACAAAGAATTGCCCATGTGCAATTCTTGTCTTATTAGTACAGTGTATAATAATATTGTCTTAGACTATTCTAAGTAATAAGACGTAACTCCTTTTACCAGGTCAGTATCCCATCTATCCCATAAGGGCAACTCACGCTAATTGTGTGATGTACAACATCTTATCACAATTCAACTTATCTCGCATTTACTTTAGTCTTTGAGAATGCTTGTTTCTTCAGAGAGATCGTATGTGGTTCAGTGAGTCTATTGCCACAACTCACTGAACCCATCATCTTCTTCTTTGTCTTAGATACATCATTCATTGAACTTTGCCTCTATAAATGCTCGAGTCGTTCTTTTAGACTTAGTCTAAGGTCTTGAAGGTAACTCACTGAGTGACTGTTCACTCGGTGACTTCATTACGTTAAAGGGTAATATTTTACTTAGGCTAATTGTTATTCAAATCCATCAGTGAGATTAGGCACTAAATTGACCTAACAATCCCCCCCTATTTGGATATATAATATGCCTAAGTAAAATTGTTATAAGTGAGCAAAGATGCTTCTTCTCATACAAACTAATCTACTGATGAACAGACTTGTTTCAAACAAAGTACTTTCTTTTATTCATCATTATAAAGACTGATAAGTCTAATACAAGAAAAAAAACATAAAAAAAAGATTACAACCCTTCAAGCATCCATTGCTTCTCTCTTTACTCTTGAGGACTTCAACACCTTTTCTTTATCAGGCCTCTTTGCAATCATCTCTCTGAGCTTCTCGGCAAATCTCTTTTTCTCACCAGTCTGAACTTGTCCAGCCATCACAAGGAAGATGGGGAGACTTTCAGTGGGACATTTCTCAATGTCACACATCCTATGAAAAGCTTGGTCCCCAAATAAATCAATGAAGAAGACACCCCACTCAGGTTATTCGATAACCATGTTGTTTACAAAGGGAACAATCTTAGGGAGAGTTCGGTTGTATTCTAACCCAGGGATCTTAGTCTCAGCTTCAAGCTCCACTCGTTTCCTTTTTGTCCCTGAGTCTTGGTAGGATCCTGTTCAGCTAGGGGAAGTTCCTCAGTGATCCCTAAATGTTCCTTTATTTGATTCAACCTCTCATATCTCTTACTAAGAGAGTTGAGAATCCCAGGGACACATTTTTTTGTCTTGGTCCTGAAGATTATGCCCACCTCATCCCACTCACTGAGACCGAAATCACCAAATGGAAATTTCTTCATCACTTCAAAGTTCCTTTCATCATTGTTTCTATAAACAGCTACTGAGACTGGTGTAGTGTAAGGAATAATTTGAAGGTTTGTGATTGGTTCAGGCTTTCGTCTTTGAGTGGTGACCAGAGTGTATTGATCAAATAGCTTTTTCAGTTGGGAGCTTCTTTGTTGTTGTTTCTTGACCATTTCATCCTGAATGGCCTTGAGTTCCTCCTCTTGCTTCTGAATGAACTCTTGTATACCATTTACACTTAGCAGTTCATCAAGGTTACCACCCACTTCCTTAACGAACTCAGTGGACACCTTAAGTATCTCAGCTCTTGTTGCCTCACCGGTCTTATCCCGCTCCATCCTCTCTAAGTACTCTTGGATTTGATCAGGGGTCATCTTGTACATGTTTCCATTAATCTCATAAGGTACCAACACAATAACATCAGGGTCAGGACTTCTTTACCTTGAAGCTTTTACAAGCCTTTTGGGTGGTGGTGTTAGGGTTTCATCTGTGGAAACCTTGGTTTCCTCGATCTTTTAGCTACTAGGAATGATCATTGTTCATGTGATTAAACAATCACAACGGAATATAACAACAATCATTAAACAAGGTGTTTAGGAACAAAGAACACAAGTATTACTCAACGGTTGTTCATTATATTAATAACAAACAACCATTAGACGTGTATACATTTAATCCCACGTCTAGTGCAACACACACTTTAGGTTTACATTGTGAATGAAAGATATGAATAAAACCTAAGACCCTTGTTCCTTTTATAGAGTAAGGAACAAAATCTACAAGAGATAATAATGAATAAACATCTAAATATTCTATTTAGATAAACTATATTCTACATATCGTCCTACAATATCTTGAATATATCCTCTAAATATAATTCCATCAGCGTCTTGAAATCTGTCAACGTCTAAAATACACGTGTCAGCGTCTAGCTTTCACGTGTCAGCATGTCTGAACAAACGTCTTGATATTTCTTCATTTTGAGTTTCTGCCACTTCAACTTTTAGACCCAACAATCTTCCCCTAGTTGATGTCGGCAAAACTCTGTGTGTATCTCTTGTAAGTGGTACATCATCTTCAAATTGCTTCCCCTCAAGTGTAACATGTATATCTTCCCCTTTTTGTCACATCAAATAGGGAAGGAAACAATGTATGCAATCGAAGATTATCCAAATGTAGGCTCTGTGTAATGATCTTGAAGAAAAATAAATACAATAACCTTGATGTAGAAGTAGAATAACCTAAGCCTGTGTTTCCATATCTCATAGTAAACATGCGACTCCAAAACTCACGGCTATAATGAGCAGACTTAAAAACTCACGGCTATAATGAGTAATCTCTTGATAAAAATAATCCTCACGGCTATAATGAGGATAGCAATTATGAGCATAGAGAATATTAAGAAAATTCTCATACCTTTGCTAACTTTTTATCAAGTCCGCTGTCACAACTAAAGATGATCTTCAAACCAATGGCTGTCATCCATGATTTAAAGATAAAACACAAATCCGCGATAAATCTACTTCGAATCATCAATCTTATCCTAAGAATTCTTCCCATTAATCATATACTTCTTCTAAAAATATTCGAGCCATAAATATCAAATTGATATTCTGTATAAAAAACAGAGGTCCCATGTATCTGTGTGTATAATCTCCTTGTTTTATGTGCCAAAACCTAACCAATTTTCCAAACAGCAGCATTTTCTTTGTTATCCACCTTCACTGTCCAATAACTATACCATATGATCATATCGTACAATACTTGTCAGCGCGACAAAATATCTCGGACAACTCATGTCAGCGCTTCTGTTAGCGCGTGACTTATTACTTGTTAGCGTCTCATTCAAACACTGACACCATCTGTCTATCCATGGCCACGAGTATATGTTAGTGACTTCCTCAGCCCACACATATTTATCCCATTAAGCTTGGTGTATCCCATTGCTTTTCACTTTTACTTGTACACGTGGTAGCAAAAGAATACTGCCTTCCCTGTATTATACGTTTAGCAGTTAAGGATATTCACTATATCCTGAAAATCAGCACCAATCCCGTGTATATCTGCTTCCCAAAGCATGACAAATTTACTTCCTTATATAACCCATACTGCCTTCCCTGTATTATACGTTGCAATATATCCCCGAATCTAATTCCCTATGTTGCACGGAAACGCCCCTCGGGTGCCGTGCCCGTCCCGGAAACATTTTAGAAGCAGGAAACGGCTGGAAACGCCAGGAAACACGGCGGAAACATTTTCGGAAAAAGAGAAAAGTTTCATGATGATCAGAAACGTCAGGGCTTGAGAAGAAACGTTAAAGGAATCGTTTTTGAGGTTTTTGACACGTTTCTGGGTTGATTTTTGGTGTTTTGCCATTCATGATTGTGTTTGAATTTGCGAAAATGGTGGGGGACGGGGGTTACAGTTGAAAGTGGTGAGGGACAGAAGATGAAGGGAAAGTGAGATCGTGAGAAAGCGGCTATTTTCTTAACCTAATAATAGTAGTTGATGCCTTGATGGACCACTAATTTACATGGGCATATTAAAAAGTTATTGGGCTTTTATGATATTAGATCATTTAATTTATTCAAAATAACACAGATTTTTTACAGCATATATAACTAAAATATAAACTAAAATAAAAAAAGAATAATAAATTAATAAATATATAAAATAAACAAACGTTTCTAATCGTACCCGTTTCTTTATTTTTAAGACATTGGCGTTTTTAAGTATCCGTCCCCGTCCCCGTTTCCGTATCCGTCCCCATGCAACATAGCTAACTCCTACAAAGTAGGATCACAACCATTCCACAACAGTATCTTCATAAACCAATAAATTAGGAATAAGTAAGGAATGTAATTTCTACAATAAAGCAATATATCACATACCAAACTTGAATTGCTTAAAATTCGGGAAGACTAAAACCTCCCACGTCTGAGTTCACACGAGTAATCAACAACACATATTCCCGTAATTCATTCCTTTCATATCTTATGGAGTAACATATATTACGTCCCAAAAATAGAGAGAAACAAATTTTTCTCCATAAATCATGTAGAAGAAGATCTTGTAAATAATATAGCAGTCACAAACCTGCGTCTGAATCAAACAATGATTATGATTAAACCATAGTATGCTAATACTTTACCCTACTCCTCCATTATTATCAGATCTAGGGTTCTTCGCATCAAAACCTAACTACCAACATCACAGTTTTGGAGAGTGTGTACATGTGAAAAGAGCATGTGATCAAAAATCATTCCTGAAGTGAACAATTATGCATCACAATTTTCTTGCCTCAACCCTCACATGATGTACGTCTGTTATTTGTCCATGACATGTTGTCCACAAAATTACGAACACAGCCATGATGAAGCATTAACTTGCTGCAACTTTAAATAGATCTAGGGTTTGAGGAAACCCTACAATATGAATCGTTACAACAACAAAAACATAGATCACACCTCTAGAACAGGTTTTCTGCTTTAGAACCGAGCTAGGGTTTGTATAAAAACCCTAGTTTTTAACTTTATGATAAAAAACAGAAAACTGAAAATCATCTCTGCAGCCAACTTTGACTGCCTGTAACTCTTTCTTGGATGCTCATCTGGATAATCCATCCGGTGAGATCCTAGAAACATATGCCAAGAACACGCAGAAAACCTTTCACAACGATCCAACGGTTCAATAAAAAGTTACGCCCTTATGAATACTGTTGTGCACACAAAACCGCTCAGAAAAAAGTTGATGCCTTGGGGAAGTATGTCTTCCCCTTTTTGTCACATCAACAGGGAAGTAAACAATGTATGAAATCTTGAAGATTCTCCAAATGTAGGCTCTATGTAATGATTTTGAAGAAAAATAAATATAATGTTCTTGATGTAGAAGTAGAATAATCCAACATTGTGTTCCATGTCTTGCACTATCCATGTGATGAAGAACTTATACCAATGATTAAATATAAGTAGACCTCGATCCCTTTGTCAATATTCTCATCCTTTGTGAGACACTGAGCACGATAATGTAACTCCTTTAAGTGTTATGACAAGTCTTCGTCACTAACCGTGTAAGCATGAACAAGTTACCTTTAAAAGTAATGTTGACTAGGCACAACTTTTAAAGATATGATAGAACACAAACTCGCGAAAATCTTCTTCGAACATCAAACTTACCATAAGAATTCTTCCCCTTAAGCCAACACTTCTTCATGACAACTCTTAATCTGCATATCATATGTAAAAGCTTTAAGACGGATAACTCTTTTACAAGGCTACCCCGATTACATAATCAAATCCAATAGATTACCTCACGAATTGTTGCTAACTCGCATTAAAATCATTAATCCCTTTTAAAAATATCTGAGTAAAAAATATGAACTTGATATTCTGTATAAAAACGGAGATTCCATGTACCATCGTGTGTAAATACCTCTTTTTGTGTGCCAAAATCGTATCAATTTTCCAAACAGCAGCTATTCCTTTTGTTGTCCGATATCTTCCTTTGTTCAAGATATCAACACTGTGTGTTGTCCAATATCGGACAACACTTGTCACCGTTTGAAAATGTATATATCAGACAACAAGTGTCAACGCCTCCTGTCAGCGTCAACTTTATTCCTGTCAGCGCGAACTTTAAACCTTTCAGCGCCTGGCCATCAGCGTCTCATCCATTCCTTTTCAACGTTACACCAATATCTATCAGCATCACACCAACATCTATCAGCGTCTAGGCGGCTAATTGATCTAGGGTTTTATAAACCCTAAATCATGATTTTATGTGAAAACCATAAACTGCAGCGAACTTCGACATCGAATAACTTCTTCATGAGAGCTCAGATCGAAGATCCCTTCGGTGAGATCCTAGAAAAAAGTGTCAAGAACCTACAACACGAATTTCACGACGATCCAACGGTTAAAAAGGAGAAATCGCGTTTTTACTATTACTGTTCACATAAAACAGCATATGATCACTGCTGACTTTGACGCTTAATAACATTTTCTTGGGGATAGATCTCGATGATCCCTCCGATGGATATCTAGATATATGTGTGTAGAACACGCACATAAAATTTCGTGGCGATCCAACGGTTCAATAAAAAGTTATGGCCTTCTGAATACTGCTGCGCACACAAAATCACCTAGAAAAATCCTAGACGAATTTTTCTTTTCTTCTCAATACACGAACACCTTGTTGGTCCTAGAATCACGAGCCACGAGGCTCTGATACCAACTGTGGAAACCTTGGTTTCCTCGAATCTTTTAGCTGCTAGGCACAACCATTGTTCATTTGATCATACAATCACAGCGGAATAGAACAACAATTAGGAATCAAGGTGTTTAGGCACAAGAACACATAAATTAATCAATTGGATTTTTCAGTATATTAATAACAAACAATCACTAGGTGTGTATACATTGAATCCCATACCTAGTCAACACACGCTTTAGGTTTACATCTTATATGAATGATATGAATAAAACCTAAGACCCTTGTTCCGTTTATAGACTAAGGATTAGGGTTTCACAAAAGATAACTATGAATAAACATGAATATCTTCTATTTAAATAACTAATACATAATATTATCAAATAATATTCTGAATACTTATCCTAAATAGACATTCCAACAGCGTTTGACTTTTGTTGACTTCTGTCAACGCCTAATTTACTCTTGACAACGCTTGATTTACACTTGTCAACGCTTAGACACAATGTGTCAACGTTGAACAAATGTCTTCATGTTTTCTTTGTTTTTGAGTTTCTGCCACATCAACTTTTTGACCCAACAATCTTCCCCTAGTTGATGTCGGCAAAACTTTTTGACCCAAAAATCTTCCCCTACTTGTTGATCCCAAACTTAGATCGATTTAGCTTGTGTAAACGAGATTAAATCAAGTTAAACACGTAGAGAAACTTTGTTGCATATGAAACAATTCAAGTATTATGTGGAATTAATACTTAAACAAGAACACAAAAACAAGAACACAAAAACAAGATAAACCAAACTATCACTTTGATTGATTATCGAACTTGCACAATGAAAGTGTAAAACATATATACATATATATATATATATATATATATATATATATATATATATATATATATATATATATATATATATATATATATATATATATATATATATATATATATATATATATATATATATATATATATATATATATATATATATATATATATATATATATATATATATATATATATATATATATATATATATATATATATATATATATATATATATATATATATATATATATATATATATATATATATATATATATATATATATATAACTGAAACCTAAAGTCCTCCTTTTATAGATTAAGGAACCTTGTACAAGAGTCTACGTATCAGCTATTTTATGTAATGATAAACATAAGAAATACATTGTAGAACATATCTTTACTAGAAACATACTAGAAACATAAAACGTGTAGACTAAGTATCCTATCAGTGCTTGACTTCTTCTTATCAACGCTTGACTTCTTCCTGTCAACGCTTGTCTTGAAAACGCTTGATTTCTTCCTATCAACGTCCAATTTCCTCTTTTCAGCGTCCAAGTGTCTTGGCTACATTTTATTCCCAACAATCCTCCCCTAAACTTGATATCTACTCTAGTAATCAAGTTTCTGAATAAAACTAATTACAAGGAGGATTCTTACAAATCTTATCAAGTTGGAAATAAATATATCTAATCAAATCTTTGCCAACGTCACTTGTATAATCCATCTACAGCTATGTTGACACCATTTTCTTCAAAACTTCTTTGGACATAGGATACTCAGCAGCCACAAGAAGATATTCAGAAAACTTTTTAGTACTCAAATGAAATACACCAGCTGTTGAATGTAGACGCCATTAAAGTCCACTGACATCATCAAGATCCTTCCAAACTGGATCTTCTTCATCTGGTGCACACATCCTCTTGAATGTTGACCAAATCTTTATTCCATTGACTGAAGTAGGTGCTTCAGTCTCATACTTGGCCTGCATTAACCTCCAAAGGTCTGCCAAGTCTTCCCTATCTAGGCTTGCAAACAAAGACATAAGACTAGTGAAAGTATGTACGTTCTTCCCATATCTGCCAATCATCCAAAACCCACTTCCATCTTCCTCATAGCTGACTATAGGGTTTCTGGAATAATGAGGTAACACTTCTACCATTTGTGAAGCTTCCAAGGGTGAGAGATTAATACTCATTCTAATAATAGCTTCATTACGATTCACTCTATCCAAATTTTCTGGAAACTCAAGAGGAACTCCCTTCTTCAATGGTCTTGGTGTAACCAAAGCCTTTTGGATCTCCATTTCTTCTGCAAGTTCTTCTTTTCTTTCATCTGAAAGGAGTCTAATAGTGTTCTTCTCTTGCACACTTGCCCATATAGGATAAGCCTTATACCCAATTCATCATAGGACAATCCCTGCAACTTTCTAAAAGTCCAACCTGTTTGATGACATCTGAGCAACATGTAATAGAGCTCCTTTCTTTTTGTCTTGTTCCGTTCAAGAACTTTTCTAACTTTATATTCCAGAATCACCTTGCAATCTCTTTAAACTCTGAGTAGAATTTCCAAACCACAAATTTGATCTGATAAAGTCATGTCTGGATTTTACATTACTTTATTCTCCCATGCAAAGTACATCTGAGCAACTTCAGGCATATCATAATCTACCTGATTCTTCAACTGTGCAAGCTTTTCCCTTGCCAACTCATCACTATATTCAATCCTTTCTGGTTCTTCAATAATCATGACACTTGAATCTGTGCTCTCATCACCACTGCTTTCCTTACTATCAATAGCAGTCTCCTTCATCCTATCTTCTTTCTCAAGTTGTGCAGCCAACATGGAATCAAATTTTACTTGGGCTGCATCCTTGGGAACTATTGTTTCTACCATAATCTCTTTACTATTATCTGAAATGTCAATGGTGGGTAAAGATGATGATGGTACCTGTGTAGACACATCTTTGATGATAGCTGATGACTGGGATACATCAACCATACCTGCAGGTCTATCAACGTCCAAAACCTGTTTGTCAACTCCTAACTTACTCCTATCAGCGCTTGGCTTGTCAGCATCAAAAATCTTCTTGTCAACGCTCAATCTACTCTTGTCAGCGCTTCTTGTGAACTGCTCCATCATCTCAGTAAAAGATAAATTCAAATTTGTAGTAACCAATGAAACATCAAAACCTGGTTGCCTCTTCAAATCTGTTAGAGCTTCATCTATACCCAAAGATTCTCCTTCATGTGAGCCATTGTCACTCACATGTATCTGGTCATCCTCCCCTTTGGAAGAATCCTCCACTCCACGCCTAGGGTTAGCACCTTATAAAATAACAATCCTTTCCCTCAATTGCTTGAGTTCAAGGCCTTATGTAGAGACAGTATGTACAAGGTATACATTTTGCTTTTGCAAGCTAATGTAGACAACCGTCAATTCCAACAATGTATAGGGTTCCAATCTGCCCTCCTCTAGAATGGGAATTTGACCTCCCAAAGCAGAGTCATGGGGCATGGATGGGGATGATGTTAGGACTGGCTTGGCCTGCATCTAAGCAAGTACCAATAGTCCTAGCCCCACCCATGTCACCAACCACACTTGTGGTGGTGGTTCTCTTTGCAACATGGCTAGGACAACTAGAGGAGAACACTCCAATAGTCCTTTGGCATTTTTCCATCCTAATGTCTTGGGGTGAAGAGGATGATGTGGATTGGGTTTCAGTTTAGAGGTTAAGGGTGTTTGGGTTTGTTGTAAAAGTGTGTCAGCATTTGGATTTGAAGTGTCAACGCCAACATTTAACGTGTCAACGTTGAAGGAATCTTGGTCAATTTTCATATGTTGGGGTGATGGTGATGGTTCAGGAAATGGATCTAGCTGTGGTTGTGGGTCTGGTTGAGGTTGTGCTACTGCAATAACAGCAAGCATGGTTTGGGTAAGAGGTAAGTCTCTGTTTGGGGGTGAATTCGTCTTTCCAAAAATTGCTTTCTTTTGCACAGTGATCGTATAAAAATCATCATGATCCCTGGTGCAGTACCTTTGTTCATCAAAAACCATTTGCAAAAATCTTGGGAAAGCAAGAGTCATTTTACTACCCTTGTTTTTACACATGCCATCAAAAATCATCTTAGAAAAATTATATTTTTACCCAGTAGCAATACACACAATGGCACTCCCAATAGACCTGTTAATTTCATTGTGTGTAGTACATTTGGGACTCAAGCATTAAAGAATGACATGTATTAAGTACTTCCAAGATGGGGGAAATTCCTGTTCTGAATATTTATTTAAAGATCCCTCTTCAGGGAAAGGATAACCCAAAGCTTGAAGTCCTTGTTCTAGCTCACCAATGGGTAGGGTGGTTATACCATCTGCATCATTAATATGCAAAGCCTGGCGAACCAAGGCTTCAGTAACCACCCATGGAAGCCCATGGACTGTAGCAGTCAATGTAGTCACATTATTAACCGTTGAGTAAGTGACAGTATTCCAAAACTGCTTAATATGAGTCACAGGGATAAGAGTAGCATAAGAAAGTGCATACCTTAAGGGGGATGCATTTAAATACTCCACCATCTGAGTATATTGAGGAAACAGAGTGTTGTAAGCCTCCAAATAGGCAACCATGTTGTGCTGACTTCTGAACCCCAATACCAAATCACTCGGTTTAAACTTAGGCGCCATTGATGTAGAAAGCTGTGATATATGTTATGAAAGATGAATATGTGTGAAAATTTAGTTAGACAAGAATAAGTAGTTACCCTGTTTCAAAATAATGAGCCAAATATATAGGAGAGGTAGGCATATGTGATTGGTCAAAAATTAGGCAGTTATTTTCCAAAATATAATGATTAAAATCTTGAAAAGATATAACTTATCTTGTGCATTAATAAAAATTTACCAACTCCTAAAATTACAGCCCAAATTTTCGTCAAAAATAACAACTGGGTAGGACCAAATGTTTGTCAACGGTCAAAAATAACCTATCAACGCTCAACGGCTATATTCTTGTCAACGTTGGAAAATGCCATGTCAACGTCAAAATTAGTCCTAACAACGTTTGGAAAGAAAACTGTCAATGCCCAAAAATAAAAATAATAAAAATGAAAAAGGACCTTAAAAAAGTGATTTAGCCTAGTGAAGATAACCTATAAACTGAAAATTACCATAGGGTGGCAAGCACTGTCCAATCATGCACACTTGCTTAAGCAAGATAGACATAACAGTCCTCAAGTGTCCCTTGCTAACCAAAGTTCTTAACAGTGAAGTTATCTAATAAAATCCTTTGTAACTTCCCAGGAAAGCCCAATAAAAATCATACCCAAGTCTCCCAACAGACCACATCCAATTCTAGGCCAAAAACTCTTGGCAGTGTGCATAGTATATCAACTTTGCATGCTACTCATGAGTTAGTAAACTAATTCATAATCACCAGTTGACACAATCTAGAATTGTGATAAGAGTATTATGAATACCCAAAAAGTCCTAAAGGTTTCCTAAACCTCCCCTTAAACTATGATACATAAGTTGCCAAATAAAATGCATGTAATAAAAATTTATGTCAAGATAGGAATATAAAAATTCCAACCATCATCCATAAACTTAAACATGCTTAAATAATGCTCCAAGAATCCATAAGAAACTCTGTATCCATTTGTACAGTGCTAACAATGCCTGCATAATTAGATTAAAAACCACAAAACTAACATGTTGCTGACAACGTCAATTTAACACTTGTCAGCGTTAAAATTATCTTTGTCAGCGTTAGACAAATAAAGTGGAAAATCTAATTTTGTACAAAGACCAATAACAATGCATATCATGTACATACTTATACAATAAGTCCCCAAAACACATATTAAGTAAGATTGATCATTCTAATACTTGTTACCAAGTATTGAAATCTCCTAGTATCAAAAGGTTTAGTTAATAAACCAGCCACATTTTCCTCTGTGTCAACCCTATCTGGTTGTATTAAACCTTTTTCAAAACAATCTCTTATAAAATGATGTCTGATTTCTATGTGTTTTGTTTTTGAGTGATGTACAGGATTTTTAATAATGCATAAAGTACTATTATTGTCTACAAAAATCTTGGTATGCATGAAATTATATCCATAATCCAACAGCTGGTTCTGAATCTATAAGACTTGTCCACAACAAGCAGCTGCAGCTACATACTCTGCTTCAGTTGTAGAGTTGGCCACCACTGTTTGTTTCTTACATTGCAAAGATATCAACCTACTCCCAAGAAATTGGCATCCACCAGTTGTGGATTTTCTATCAAACTTGTCACCCCTATAATCACTGTCTGAATAGGAAATAAGCTCCAATGGAGAATCTTTTGGATACCATAATCCCAAGGTGGGATAGCACCTAAGATACCTAAAAATCCTATTGACAGCATGAAGATGCCACTCTTTGGGAGTCACTTGATGGCGTGCACATGCACACACAGCAAACATAATGTCAGGTCTTGAAGCTGTGAGATACATCAATGAACCAATCATTGACCTATAATGCCTGACATCCACCTCTTTTCCATCTCCAACCTTTCCCCAAGGGTGTTCCCTATCCATGGGTGTGCTAGCCCGTTTCTCATGTGGAGAAAAGCCGAACTTCTTCAAGATTTCTGCTACATATTTGTCTTGAGAGATGAAGATACCATCTTCTTTCTGCTGAACTTGTAACCCTAGAAAGAAGTTAATCTTCCCCATTGCACTCATCTTGAACTTGTATGTCATGAGTTTGGAAAAGTCTTCACTCATCTTTGGACTAGAAGAGCCAAAGATGATATCATCCACATAAACCTGTACAAGTAAGAAATCCTTACCAATCTTCTTTGTAAATAAAGTCTAGTCTATGGTGCCCCTTTTGTATCCATTTTCCACCAGATAGGTGGACAATGTACCATACCATGCTCTTGGGGATTGATGAAGTCCATACATAGCTTTCTTCACTCTATACACCTTGTCTGGATGTTCTGAATCTTCAAAACCAGGAGGCTGCATTACATAAACCTCCTCTACAATTGTGCCATAAAGAAAAGCACTCTTCACATCCATTTGATAGACTGTAAATCCCATGCAGGAAGCATAGGCTAGAAAAATCCTTATTGCCTCAATCCTTGCAACAGGTGCAAAGACCTCCTCATAGTCTATCCCTTCCTCTTGTGTATATCCTTGAGCAACTAAACGTGCCATGTTTTTTTTCCACAATTCCTCTATCATCCTTTTTGTTTCTAAGAACCCATCTTGTCCTAATAGGTCTGACATGTCTGGGACAATCAACTAATTCCCAAACATCTTGAATAGCAGATTGGTGAAGCTCATCTTGCATTGCTTCCACCCAACTTGGTTCTTTGAGAGCATCAAAAATCTTCTTGGGTTCCTGTTGTGACAGAAAACAGGCAAACAAACATGCTTGAACAAGACGGGTATCAACCTTCTTGTGAATATTGGCAATAAATCCTCCATGATTCTGTTGGATATGTAAATCTTGCTTATGTTGTAGAGAGAGAAAGAGATAGAAAGATAGATGATTTCACACACATATTGGAGAGAGAAAGTGATTAACTTTGTGTAAAATTGAAATGAAACCACACCCTCTTCGTCTAAGGAGAGGGTTTATATACCAAGCCTATAAGATGGGCTTGGGCTTACAATTAGGCCGGCCATACAAGCATGGACCGGGCTTTTCCTTGTTTAATATATTAAAAGATATCTAGACTACGAGCTACTACTTAAAATATTGTCGGAGTGACCGAATCTTCCTAAATATGTAAAAACGTATTTCCAACAATCTCCCCCTAAGGGAGGTCACACCAAACAAGGGCGTTACCAAAGTTACAATAATAAAATAAACCTAGCATACTATGCTTGTCTTGAGCTCGTAGTCTTCGTCTTTCTTTTCTTTTTCTTTTCTGGTGAACATGCTGATGTGATCTTTGATATCAATCTTGAGCATTAATCTCTTGCCTTGATCTTGTGCATCCATCACTTGTGATCTTCGCCTCTTCGTGACTTCATGTCCCACATACATATACCTTCATAATTCTTGAAAGCTTCAGAGTTCGATACAGCGGAAGACTTAACTTTTAGGCTTTCTTGAATTAGATGAGGTATTAAGTGCATAAAGTATAAGCATGCGGGGACGACTTCTTCTCGGGTTCTGCAACGAAACCGTCTTCAAATGCCGCAACATAAGTAGACACGAACGAAATAGATTTGAACATTTCATTCTAATTGGGTAGCATTTTACCTCCGGTCGGTGAAGACAGTTGGACGATATAAAATATCATACTTGTGGCAGGTAGATTTAATTAAAAATCTCCTTGACAAGATTTCGCGGGTAAAATCGTTCTCTTTACTCGACCGTCCAAAGCTGACTGCGAACGTAAAGAGTGAATCATTTGGATAAAATTATCCGCATGATTGAAGCCGTCAATTCTGATTCCTGGAACAAGTTTGATTCATTAAAGAATCGCACCATCGTTGCTTTCCAGTTGTCACGAGCTTGATTCATATTGAATCTTGCAAGTTACCTACCTAGTGCTGTTTAAGGTTAACACTAGAAGGATTTCCACTCATCACTGTGAACACTAAGGTATCACTCTGAGTGTTCTCGCAAGATCACTAAGATATTGCGTAGAGGCCTGGAACGTGTTTATGTTCAATCAAGAATTAAACCACTGTTGTTTTCTAGTTATCACAAGCTTGATTCATAAAGAATCTCACAAGTCACCTACCATGAGCTTTTTGATACTCGCTCAAGAAGGATTTCCATCTTCATTGTAAATACTTTCGTATTACTCGGATGTTCAGGCAAGATCATGAAGATTTTGCGTAGGACTCTTAAGATCTTTCTTACTTTTCACAATGTGTGAAGAAGCAAGGAATTATGGAAGTGTGTCCTAATGAGTTATTTGATGATCTCAAATGGCTCTAGACTCGATCGTGCATTTTGGATTTTAGTGATCGGAGGCTGGAGAGGAGTGCCACTATTTCAATACCAATTTATTCGGAGTGAATTAATCAATAGATAATGCGTTGTCTCCGTGTGATTAAAACAAATACCTTTTGAGAGATATATGAGTTAGCTGGGATGGGTTGTGCATTGCATCACTGGGTCCATGATGTCTATCTTCAATATCGAGCATCATTAAAAATGATCTCAATAGCATATGTGTTGACCCGGTTTTTGCCTAAGGTTGTAAGGAGGGCTTCTTTCTTTAGACCCTTTATCTTTACAATTCTTTTTCATTCTTCAACCCCTTCAATGCTTACCAATACTTCATAACTAACACCTTGTTGTGATTGTTCCAGTGCTAACTTAAGTACTTGGTCGGCATTCAGCTACGTTCACAATCTTTTCTCCAACTTTCCTAAGGACTACTATTTCTAGCTATGGAATGTCCTTTGGAAGATTCCTTCGGTTCAAGAAGAATCATTGGACTTAACCTATCCTACCATCCTTATGTCACCACAATCTTCATCGTCGTGAGATAAATGGGTTTTGGGTAAGTATATGTCACCATGAAAATCCATTTTGATATGCAAATCCGTTTTGCTCCCCCTTAATGTAACACCCCACTTTGATAATGGAAATGTCACACGTAATTATGGCGTGTCATCAAAGTATACAAGGAAAAATGTCTGAACATAACATGACCATAAAAGGAAAATACCAGAATCAAACATCGATAGTCCAAAAGTAAGCTCATCACACACAAACATAAGTATAGTAAAGGAAAGGACTAAACAATGTCCATAGAAAATGTATCAAAATAAAGGTAATGCATAAAGTAAAGAAAGGCTAGAAAGCTTCCAGTTCATATGTACGTACGCTTAAAGTCTACGAGCTTCCCTGAGTACCTGCCGTTTTGGGAACATAGAAAAGGAAAACGGCAGAGCAATACGCTCAGTGCACGGATGTACAATATAGCATGAATAGGATAAGCATATAACATATAACAGCGGAAGAAACTAAGTCCCAAGTAACGGGGTTAAGTCTTGATAAAACTGGGTTTATAGTTTGAAAAGCCTTATGTTTATCTTGTAAAAACAGTTTAACATATTTTACCATTAGGAAATCTAGGTCATGAAAATCCACCGTGCATGAATACTTGGAGGAGTGACCTCATCATGCAAATTAGAGGGGCTGCCTCTAATTTAATATACTGGTTTTGGGTAGGAGGGATCAGCTCCTTGTGAAGGATGCAATGCACACACCACATTCACCATGAAATCCTGACTGAAAACATGTAACTAGGATGCACCCATACGCCCCACATGATAAATATAAATAGATGGCCAAAAGCTGAAGGGATGCCACGAGCAATCACTCCGCCGTGGTGAAGTCATAACATCAGTGCATCTAATGTTATGGTTATGGTACCTCCATAACTAGGTGAAACTGGTCATGCATGTATATGGATATAGGTATTCTAAATTAAACATAAGCAAATCAAACACATAACTTATACTATGGGAAAACATTTGGCTGCATACAGGGAATCCTAATAAGGAAAGAATGTCCATACTGAAAGGACGGGAATCCGTACCTTATGTCCAGTGAACGAAGAAGACGAACTGAGAGGAATCCTACTTCCGTATCACTAATGCTACATAAATACATACATGAATAAGTATCTGTTTACTAAATACGTAACTGGTTTTATGTCATGTCTTAGCTTATTTTATATGTTCATATCATGTTTTACTGTTTTAAGCCTTAAACTGTGTTTATCTTATATTCTGTTTACTCTGATTAAGTATTCTGGTATTTCATGTATTACTATACTTACTGTGTAATAATAAGTAACTTTCCAAAAATAGCAGGTTTCCTAAAATAGAAAGTTTCCAAAAATAGAAAGTTTCCAAAAATAGAAAGTTACCAAAAATAGAAAGTTTCCAAAAATAGAAAGTTTCCAGAAAAATAGAAAGTTTCCAAATATAGAAAGTTTCAAAAAATAGAATTACTGCTTAAAATAGATAAGTTTCTATAAATAGATTAGCTGCCTGAATTAAATAAGTTTCTAAAAATAGAAAGTTTCCATAAATAGATTAGCTGCCTTATTCAAATAAGTTTCTAACAATAGTAAGTTTCCATAATTAGATATAAGCTGGTTAAATAAGCTAAGTATATAAGCCTAAGTGTTTTCATGATTATTTTCTAAGTCATATGGTATAATGTATAGTTTATTAATTATTTCATGTAATTAAAATAAACTATAGGTTAAAATATTTAATTAAAGTATATCATGTTTTTAATTAAATAAAGTTAAATACTTAGTTTAAAACATGTATTATTATTTATTAATAATATAACCTAAGTCATGTTAATTAATTAATTATAACCATGGTTTTTAAATAATTAATCAATTATAAGTCTAAACTATAAAATACTTAGGTTAATAATTTCATGATTTTAATAATTAATATAACCTAAGTCATGTTATTAAATTACTCATGTCATGTTTATTAATTTAATTTTAACATATGATTATAAAAATAATAATCTTAACAAAAACCGTGAACCAGATCTTGACTAAAAACCATGAACCGGACATGAAATCGACACCATACCCCGAACCACTTCGGGGTTCCCCTTGTCTTGCTGCTGCCGTGGGACCCACACCAACCAACCGGGACCATATGGTCTCGGTGGTGGTCGAGTAGCCAAACTGAGACCCCCTTGGGGTTCGGTTTAGGCGCCGGCCAAAACAAACACCCCTAAAACACCCTTTTTGATTTATTCCAAAACCATTTTCATGTTAGATCTATGTTTTTAATTAGGTTTTAAAAACATGTTGTTCTTAATTTATTATTAGATCAAATCAAAAAGAAAAGGGTAAAAATAATATATCGAATGCGTGGATCTAAACGAGGATGAACAAACACGAACACTTGCACCAAAACCAAGATCAAAAATCAAACAATCACCTCCTTTGGTGTGTTTGTATTCGGCGACCAAAAAAACAAAAGAGGAGGAGAAGAAACTTTTTTAGGTTTTTTGTTAAATCTTCTGTAAAGTGAAAATGAGTAGTAACTTTTCCCTTAACCCCTCTTTAGTGAAATTTGAGATGGGCTTGGCCCATCTCTTCCTTGTTGCCGCGGGTAGGGGTCCCACATGGGGTACCCGTACCGTTTTCCGTGTCTCGATGTTTAATTGTTCGTTCATGTTTATTTGTGTTAGTGTTTAATGTGTTCACGTTAAATAATTATTGTGACCTAATATATTTATTTACGCTCGTAATAAATATATATACGTAATTAATAATAGTTCGTGATTTAATTACGTTCATGATTTCATGATCGCATGCTCGTGATTAATTATTGTCAAATAATTATTGCGTGCTCGTGCGTAGTAAATACTTATCGTGTTCTAACACGTACGTAATACGTAAAATCCTAACACGTAATCGTAATCATGCTATAATAGGAAAGTTTTAATCTAGTACGTACGATCTTAAGGGTACTATTCATGGTAGAAGCATGCGGGTTTTACAACTCTTCCCCCCTAAAAAGAATAATTCATCCCCGAATTATAGATAAAGTAAACTGGAAAAGAAGAACATACCCGAATTCAAAATATGAAATGAGGGTAAGAAGCCCGGATAGACTCCTCCGTTTCCCAAGTGGCTTCCCGCTCGGTATGATCCCTCCATAGGATTTTGACGAATGGAATCGTCTTCCTTCTCATGACTCGTTCTTGTCTGACAAGAACTCGTTCGGGTTCTTCTATGAAAGTGAGATCCTCACGTATCTGTTCCAGTTGATACTGAACCATGTGAAGGGGATGATACTGGTACCCTCTGAGTAAGGACACATGAAACACATTGTGCACATGCGAAAGCTGCGGAGGTAACGCTAACCGGTAAGATACTTCACCGACTCGTTCAATGATATCAAACGGTCCGATGAAACGAGGACTGAGCTTCCCTTTAATCCCGAAGCGTCTAACACCACGTGCCGGCGCAACCTTAAGGAAGACGTGATCTCCTACGTTAAAATGTATGTCCCTACGATGCTTGTCGGCGTAACTCTTCTGACGTGACCGTGCTTCCGGAATTTTCTGCTTAGCTACTGCGATCTTTTCATTAGTCATCTCTATGATTTCTGGTCCTTCAAGTGTTCGCTCGCCAACCTGATCCCAACAGATTGGGGCGCGACACTTCCTGCCATACAACATCTCGAAAGGAGCACACTTGATACTTGCGTGCCAACTATTGTTGTATGCAAACTCCACCAAACAGATGTAATCTCCCAATCACCCGTCCATTCCAACTCACATGACCTCAACATGTCTTCCAATGTCTGAATCGTTCGCTCCGACTGTCCGTCCGTTTGAGGATGAAAAGCCGTGCTAAGCTTAAGTTGTGTACCCCAAGCTTTCTGCAGACTCTTCCAAAATCGCGAAGTGAAACGAGGATCTCTGTCTTAGACGATGCTAGATGGTGCACCGTGGAGTCTCATGATCTCTATTCTGTACGTATCGGCGAGTTTACTTACCGGATCTTCCTTGCGGATCGGTAAGAAATGAGCTGATTTGGTAAGTCGATCTACGATAACCCAAATTGCATCATGCTTCCTCTTGGTAGGCGGAAGACCAGTAACAAAATCCATGGTGATTTTGTCCCACTTCCACTCTAGAATATCTAACGGCTGAAGGAGACCGCCAAATTGCTGATGCTCGATCTTAACCTGCTGACAGGTAAGACATTTGGAGACGTAAGTGGCCACATCCTGTTTCATACCACTCCACCAAAAGTACTGCTTGATGTCATGGTACATCTTAGTCGAACCAGGATGTATAGAGAACGGGGAGCTATGAGCTTCAGCTAACAAGGCTTCCCGGAGTTCTTGGTCATCAGGAACACAAAGTCTCGTGCCCTGCCATACAATACCATCTGCATCTACTCTGAATTCTGTCTGTTTCTCCAAATTCTGTACTATCGCCCAAATTTCTCCATCATCTTTCTGAGCTTCCTTGATCTTAGAGAGTAACTCGGGTTCTACTCTAAGATTAGCCCAGTAACCGTGTTGTCCACGTACCATGATCTCCAATGTCAAGTCGCTCCAAGTCTCTTATGATTTCCTCTTCAATTTTAATGTCGTTGATCATTCCGTACTTCCTGCTAAGAGCATCTGCTACTACACTTGCCTTTCTGGGATGATACTGTAGATTAATGTCATAATCCTTCAACAACTCTAACCATCTCCTCTGCCTCATGTTCAATTCACGTTGAGTGAAGATATACTTCAAGCTCTTGTGGTCCGTGAAAATGTCACATGATTATCCATACAAGTAGTGCCTCCATATCTTCAATGCAAACACGACTGCAGCAAGTTCCAAGTCATGCGTGGGGTAATTTTCTTCATAAGGCTTAAGCTGCCGTGAAGCGTACGCGATCACTTTCCCATGTTGCATGAGAACACAGCCAAGTCCCTTCCCTGATGCATCGTTGTAGATTTGAAATCCACCCGTACCAGATGGGAGAGTAAGAATAGGTGCAGATACTAGCTTTTGCTTTAGGTCTTCAAAGCTCTTCTCTCGTTCTTCAGTCCAGATGAATTTCTCCCCTTTCCGCGTCAGTTTGGTCAATGGTAGTGCTAAGCGGGAAAAGTTCTCCACGAACCTACGGTAATAACCAGCTAAGCCTAAGAAACTGCGGACTTCCGTCGCTGATGTCGGCCTTGGCCACTTAGTAATGGCCTCAAACTTCGCTGGATCCATAGTGATTCCTTCTGATGATACAATGTGACCTAAGAATGCCACCTTGTCTAACCAGAACTCACACTTGGAGAATTTAGCATATAGCTGCTTCTGGCGAAGAATCTGTAGTACTGGACGAAGATGGTCTTCGCGTTCCTCCTTGGACTTTGAAAAAATCAGGATGTCATCGATGAAGACAATGACGAACTTGTCCAGAAATTCATGGAAAATTCTGTTCATCAAATCCATGAACACTGCTGGAGCATTTGTCAGGCCAAATGTGTCACACCCCACCAATGGCGGAATATGGGGCGCGACGTATGGATATCATCACAACAAATGGTGTCTCTATTGAGAAGACTAAAATGCAAATATAATGTCATAAATGGCGACACAAATGTCATGACAATATCTCAACAATGCAGGAGTCTAGGTAAGTAGGTAACAGTCCTACCACTTACCCAAGACAAACAATAAACATAAACAAAACAAACATATAGGTGCCAACAGTATCACTAATTCAAAAAAAAACATAAAGGTAAACTAAGAAGGAACGGGGATCTCCTTCTATATGCAATCCTAAGGCATCCAAGTCTAGCCACTTCTATCCTCAAGCTTAACCACATTCTCACCTGAAAGAGACACTAAAACACGTCAACATAAAGTTGGTGAGAGTCATAGGTTTAGACTCCAACGCCAAAACAGTTATAAGCTGTGAATAACCACCATCAACAAAAGAACATATGGACAATGTGTTACAAATATGCATTAACAACTAACATTCAAGATTAATCATACTAAACCAAAATCCAAGGCTCCTACCTTGCCAAACAACAAGGCCACTACCTTGTCAAACCACAAGGCCACTACCTTGTCAAACCACAAGGCCACTACCTTGTCAAACCACAAGAACTGAGACGGCACGTGTCCCCCGATCCAAATCATACACAATCAAGAATCACATAGAAGTTAATCACATAATGTACACACAAGTCCATCACAACCATAAAAACATTCACAACAAAAATTTATAAATAACTCAAAACAGTGTCTCTTCCATCCCATTTGGAAGTCAAAATCAATTGTAAACATGGGACTATGAAACTCACCTGATTGCTTCTTCACAAGTCCTCGCACTTAGCAACGAGCTAACAAACCAAAAACACACAATCAATACCCGAACCAACCACCAAGATGGCTCATCAACCTATGATGGACATCTAGCCTATTCCCATATAATTACCTCATTGTTAAGTTCTAATCACCCCATTACCCTTCCTTAACAAGTCCCTAACTTGGTTAAGTTTAATAGCTATCCCGTTCATAATTTTACACAAAACAGTCTCAGTTTTAGGTCTCAAAACTTTAAGTCAAACGTCCACTTAAATATACCCATGGTTTCTGTAAAAGGAATATTCATACCGTTACATATGTTAGCTAATACCTCCCACTTGACCTAACCTTAAAGCTACTGTTAAGGCCCCGATATATATATATATATATATACTTTTGTCATTCCAGATTTCCTGATTTTAAACATACTAAACGTTTGTTACAATTAACGGGTCTTACCCTAAACCACAACCTTAGCCCAAGTGCAGATACTTAATATAATATATAAACCATCTCTCACGTTCGTGAGAAGATCCCAATGCAACCCTAAGTACCTCAAACAACCCAAAACTTAAAAAGAAAACAGGCTGAATTTAAAACTGTTTTGACCTCCGACTGTTGTAACCTGTTTTTGACCCACTTCCCGACCTCCAATTTAGTTCTCGTTTCTTGCATTGGAAATCCACTTCAAATATCTTTCCAGGGGTACTTGGATCGTAAAATAAGAGTTTATAGAACTCCCGATATGATCAAAACAATTGACTCAAAATCTGCCCAGTTATTAAAAACGGGTTTAAACAAGTTGAACTAATTAATTACCCATAACCCCATCTAATACAAGCCCTAGATTATATGATCATCATATTATGATTATAACATTATTAATTTACTGATTTTATATAAAACCTAACCCTAATCCATCATAAGAATGATTAATTAAACATAAAAACAATTTAATATGAAAAGGGTTTTGAAGATTTACCTTTAAATTAATGGAAGATGAGAAAACCCTAATTTTTCTCTTCTATAAGTCGACTTTAAACTCCAGGGAATGAATATAATTCGTTTGGTATAAGTGTGGGGGTTTCTTATATAGCAAAACAATCCTTGTCCAAGTATAACACTTGTTTCCTTTTTTCCTTTTTTTCCTTTTTCTTTCTTTTTTTTAAACCGACCATACCCCTCAAAATTCGTTTTTTATTTATTTTTATTATTAATATATGTATTAATAATATTACCTTAATTTACCTTAATTTATTTCAGCTCCTAAAGCTCCCAAAACCTCAAAATCGTAAAACTAGTCAAATTTACGCGTTTTACCGTAAAAGTCGTAAAATATACACTTTTATAAAAAAATCTCAAATTTTGAAATAAACTTTATATTTAAGTCCTAAATGACTTAAAACCATCCCGAAAATATTCATATGACTAATTACCTCTTCCGAGACCTCTAAATGCTAAACCGTAAATCCTAAAAAAATACACTATTACTATAATACTTATACGTATACGTAACCACCAAAATATCACCATTTCATTTCATAGTCACTAATTGTGATCTCATGAACATGAATTAACCGTTCCTAGATTTACTTATGAGTACTCTATACTCATGAACGATAATCACACCAACCTCGTTCACACAAAATAAACACGTAAGCACAAAAATCAAGTAGTCACACATAAAATAACCTAAAAGTAAGACCAAGTGACGAACCTCAAAACCACGGTTGTCACATCACTCCCTCCTAATAGAAATCTCGTCCCGAGATTTACTTCTTAGGATCAACACACATACAACAAATCACACGAGGATACTTGTTCTAAATGAACTCCTCTCATTTCCACGTGAACTTTAGTTCAAGTTTCAAGATACCACATGTACAAACCAAAAATAATTAAACCCATTGCCAAACTCTTGACCTCACAGTCAATAAATCTCACAAATGACTCTTCGATAAAACGAAGACCCTTATTAGCACAAAACTCGAATAACCGGACATGCAAATATGCATCCTCAAACAACATTTACCAACCCCAATACATGAAATGTATCATGTATACAACTCATTTCCCCCAGGTATTTCTATGCTCATAAGCTAATGGTCTGATCTTCCCAAAGATCATAAATGGACCTACAAAACTCTACATCAACACTTGCATCTTTCCAAATCATACCACCCGTTACTATGGGTGAAACTCCATACATAACTTTGTCACTAAATCTAGTGGTTTCCTCCTCTTCTACATAGCATCCCTTGTTGCTCTCATTCTGTCCACAAACACCATTACCACATTAGTAGCCTCTTTTACCAATTCTATTCCACAATGAGTACAACTCACCCTATCCTTTCATATCGTGCCTCAAATTGCATTTATCGACTTCTAGTACGATAACTATCATTATATGAAAACTCAGCCATCGCTAACGAGTTTCCAAACTACCTCTAAATCAATCACCCATGTCCAATTATGTTCATCAACTCCCTTCAGTCCGTATCCCAAACTACTTTAAATTCCAATTTTCTTACAAAGTGACCTATGAAGGTCTTTCACATATCCATTAATTCTTCCAACTTCCCAACTACGTGACTTATCATTCCTCTTGAAATAGGTGATGAATTAGTCAGTCTATCGACTATCACCCAACTCTCATCATACTTAATCCCCCAACGCATTATGTATCCCTTCCACCAACTTCGTCCTTACATCGCCCTTTCTAAACTACTCCTATCCATGTAGGAAGTATAGTCTACGTCCCTTTCCTCCTTACGATTGTCCAAGCCACGCAACATAAATGTTGATGCGTTCACTGCTTTAGACAACTCAACTCGTGCAACCCACATCCTTCATCCAAACCACTCTAATACATCATCCCTATATTTCAAGTTCGTCTCAGCTTCACCTCATCCTTCTTATTCTATGTCTCATTGACCATGCTTGCCTTTCCCAGATGGTACTTGGCCATGCAATTTTCTTTTATCAATTAACTCCACCCATCACCTTTGCCAAATGTTCAATCAAGATGATTGAATGTGTGTTGGAGACGTTCATGATCCGTATAGATCATTTTCCACGTCTCGTACACCAAATGCCTCTAGCATTCTAGGCAGATATAACAGTCCAGCTCCACTAACTAAGTCTATCCAGTTCTTCCAAATCTTCAGTTCCTGCAACGTTTAAGCGATCGCCTTTCTTTGTCGTCCTCGTACGCGTCCAAATCCCTGCTCCATGTATCGTCATGCTTCGCGAATTCATCCCGTCCTTTTGATAATGCCAAGATCTGCCCATCATCCAATCCACCTCTTCCGCCTCCAAAATGCTTCCTCGTCCTTCTTCACTTCGCCCCTTGCTGGTTCCATGATATGCCATCATCTCTGACTACTAGTCCTGGCCAACTAAATTCTAAAACTCACACTTGAAAATCTCACGTTTCATTCCCTTTACTAACAACTCCAAAACCAACACATAATTCGCCTCATCCTCCTTCTAAGATTTGAGTAGATCAAGATGTCGTCGATGCTCCCGATGACAACTCGTTTATAGACGCTCATGCACACTCGATTCATTGACTCCATGAAAACCGCTAGTGCTTTGGCGAAGCCAAATGCATAACCGTAAACCCAAAGCGTTCATACAACATCCTTAGCAATTTCAACTATGTCCTCCTCACACCCTCTCTTAGCGGCAATACGAGTAAATTCCTTGCAATTTCTAACAGCTCTTGTTCTTAATTCACTCCATCAACGATTTGCCTTGGATGACACTAACTACAACTCCTCTCACTTCTCCTACTTGCTCTATTCATGGTTCTACCTCAACGCTCCTAAACCCTACAAAACCAAAACTACATCCTGAATACACCATATACGATCGACGAATTAAACCCACTGATAACTAACGACATTTCACGTGCACCAATTAAAACAAATAAAAAAACCACGAGACTCCACAGAAAACTCAAACCCAAAACATGTATCAATTTCCAAATGACCCATGACAACGAAAAATAATCCAAGAAACACCCAATGGCAACCAAAACATATTACGCCCCGTCATATATTATTTAAACCGTGCAAAGATCAACTTTCCAAAAGAATATATATATATATATATATATATATATATATATTTTTTTTTTAAAATTTTTTTTCCTTACCTCCCCACATCTATGTGACTCAAACCATCTACAAACAACCTTCTAGACGATCTCAAAACTCAACTCAAAGACTAGGTATCCTGTGCATCCCAAATCATAAAAAAAATAAAACTACTATTCAAACTCAACCTTGAACCCGACACTTGTACAACAATTCCGACCAGTCCACTGACCTCCCATGACTATACATTCTGAATATTTGAAAAGTACGTTCCGAGTACATATTTTTTGGCTTTTGAATCACTGAAAAAGCTCTAAAAACGAACAAGTTATGACCAAAACAATTTTATGCTAGTTGTTTTAAAAACTAAAGAATAGACTTAGTGATCAATGCAATCCTTTTCAATGAAAGATATAATTGTATGTGAAATATTCATAAACTACTTTTAACCTTGTATCAATAACTATAAATGCCATGAATCGGTTAAATCCGATTATATAAACTATGTAAGTAGAAAGAAATTTTACTTCGCTTTATTTTAAAGAAAGTCTTTTAGAATTTGAAATAAATAAGTGTTGATAAAAAAAAACTTATGTTACATCTTGTTTCAAAAATGACTCCAACACCTTACCCTTATTTTACCGAATACAACCAACTATCTAACTCTATAGTAGATTTCCAAGTCCCCCCTTTTTCCATATACCAACCAAAAGAAATGTAAGACTCAACCCAAAAGATTTCATTATCCCAAAAGAAATCTCCATTTATTTCAACGGACTTAAAACCCAGAAAAAATTTTAAAACGTACACGTGAAATATGAACTCAAAGAATACGCTACAAGACACAGTTCAAAAAAAATCGAAACGTTGTTGATACTCCATCAACTCCAGCACCATAAAACACGAACAAACACAAGGTACGTTCAAGTTATAATAACTAGTGAACGACCATATACCATAACTTAACACATAGTAGTATATATACATCCACATATATATACCTATTAAATCACCCAAAACATACTCGTTACCATACATGTCGGATCAACCAATCACGTCATACACTCGTTTTTCCACACGAGTAATCACCATCTCACCGTGCCACAACAAAGCATAAAACCCACCTCCAAAACCAAACCATATCGTGTGACCCCAAAATCACACAACACAACTATAACCCAAAACATATAACACACTAATAAAAATAGCCATATCGTAGGCAGCCGTTACATAAACCCATATATTATACGTATACCCAATATCTACATCTCACCATATACAAGCATGTACTAATCCTCTTTCATGCAATCATACTTGAGAACCCATTGAAGTTGTGGTACTTGTATAACTATGTTGGCCACCATACTTATACAATTACCCTTTCCCCAATGCACTCCCTCCTATGATGACACTTATAAGAATCAATACAACATATAACACATAAATCTATCTACTCACATAAGCTCATAACCACATAACCAATAAGGTCCAAAACTCCATCTATAAAATAACATAATAAAACTCTTGGAATACAGAAATCCATAGTCTAGCTAAAACAGCCTAGACTAAATCTAAAACGAAAACATAATCAGTTATAAGTCATGTCGCCCATAAGAGTGGAAATAACATAAGGTCCTTCATATTCACCTACTCCTAATAACTCGAACAACCACATGATTCTTAGGGAACATGACTTAAACACCAAAAGAAAATAATACCCCTCAGGTACATAAAATAACCCAACAAAAGATAGAAACTACTATGTACCAAATTATGTACTATAATGTACATTATAAGTAAAATACGACAATGACTAGCGTGGACGATCATGGTTAAACCCGCACTACTCACAACTCGAAAAGAAAATAACATGTGGCTAAGTATGAATTTACTATGGTTCAATTCATACCAGTCAAAACATCACAATAAATAACATTCAAACACATCAATTATAATAAAATGCACACATACTCCTATGACGCCTATATGCAGGGACCCTTAAGCTATAGACTAAGCTACGCGACTAGTTAACCTAATTCTTTATAAACATTGGCTCTGATACCATTCTGTCACACCCCACCAATGGCGGAATATGGGGCGCGACGTATGGATATCATCACAACAAATGGTGTCTCTATAGAGAAGAATAAAATGCAAATATAATGTCATAAATGGCGACACAAATGTCATGACAATATCTCAACAATGCAGGAGTCTAAGTAAGTAGGTAACAGTCCTACCACATACCCAAGACAAACAATAAACATAAACAACACAAACATATAGGTGCCAACAGTATCACTAATTCAAAAAAAACATAAAGGTAAACTAAGAAGGAACGGGGATCTCCTTCTATATGCAATCCTAAGGCATCCAAGTCTAGCCACTTCTATCCTCAAGCTTAACCACATTCTCACCTGAAAGAGACACTAAAACACGTCAACATAAAGTTGGTGAGAGTCATAGGTTTAGACTCCAACGCCAAAACAGTTATAAGCTGTGAATAACCACCATCAACAAAAGAACATATGGACAATGTGTTACAAATATGCATTAACAACTAACATTCAAGATTAATCATACCAAACCAAAATCCAAGGCTCCTACCTTGCCAAACAACAAGGCCACTACCTTGTCAAACCACAAGGCCACTGCCTTGTCAAACCACAAGGCCACTACCTTGTCAAACCACAAGAACTGAGACGGCACGTGTCCCCCGATCCAAATCATACACAATCAAGAATCACATAGCAGTTAATCACATAATGTACACACAAGTCCATCACAACCATAAAAACATTCACAGCAACAATTTATAAATAACTCAAAACAGTGTCTCTTCCATCCCATCTGGAAGTCAAAATCAATTGTAAACATGGGACTATGAAACTCACCTGATTGCTTCTTCACAAGTCCTCGCACTTAGCAACGAGCTAACAAACCAAAAACACACAATCAATACCCGAACCAACCACCAAGATGGCTCATCAACCTATGATGGACATCTAGCCTATTCCCATATAATTACCTCATTGTTAAGTTCTAATCACCCCATTACCCTTCCTTAACAAGTCCCTAACTTGGTTAAGTTTAATAGCTATCCCGTTCATAATTTTACACAAAACCGTCCCAGTTTTAGGTCTCAAAACTTTAAGTCAAACGTCCACTTAAATATACCTATGGTTTCTGTAAAAGGAATATTCATACCCTTACATATGTTAGCTAATACCTCCCACTTGCCCTAACCTTAAAGCCACTGTTAAGGCCCCGATATATATATATATATATACTTTTGTCATTCCAGATTTCCTGATTTTAAACATACTAAAAGTTTGTTACAATTAAGGGGTCTTACCCTAAACCACAACCTTAGCCCAAGTGCAGATACTTACTATAATATATAAACCATCTCTCACGTTCGTGAGAAGATCCCAATGCAACCCTAAGTACCCCAAACAACCCAAAACTTAAAAAGAAAACAGGCTGAATTTAAAACTGTTTTGACCTCCGACTGTTGTAACCTGTTTTTGACCCACTTCCCGACCTCCAATTTAGTTCTCGTTTCTTGCATTGGAAATCCACTTCAAATATCTTTCCAGGGGTACTTGGATCGTAAAATAAGAGTTTATAGAACTCCCGATATGATCAAAACAATTGACTCAAAATCTGCCCAGTTTTTAAAAACGGGTTTAAACAAGTTGAACTAATTAATTACCCATAACGCCATCTAATACAAGCCCTAGATTATATGATCATCATATTATGATTATAACATCATTAATTTACTGATTTTATATAAAACCTAACCCTAATCCATCATAAGAATGATTAATTAAACATAAAAACAATTTAATATGAAAAGGGTTTTGAAGATTTACCTTTAAATTAATGGAAGATGAGAAAACCCTAATTTTATGAAGAACCCTAATTTTTCTCTTCTATAAGTCGACTATAAACTCCAGGGAATGAATATAATTCGTTTGGTATAAGTGTGGGGGTTTCTTATATAGCAAAACAATCCTTGTCCAAGTATAACACTTGTTTCCTTTTTTCCTTTTTTTCCTTTTTCTTTCTTTTTTTTTAAACCGACCATACCCCTCAAAATTCGTTTTTTATTTATTTTTATTATTAATATATGTATTAATAATATTACCTTAATTTACCTTAATTTATTTCAGCTCCTAAAGCTCCCAAAACCTCAAAACCGTAAAACTAGTCAAATTTACGCGTTTTACCGTAAAAGTCGTAAAATATACACTTTTATAAAAAAATCTCAAATTTTGAAATAAACTTTATATTTAAGTCCTAAATGACTTAAAACCATCCCGAAAAATATTCATATGACTAATTACCTCTTCCGAGACCTCTAAATGCTAAACCGTAAATCCTAAAAAAATACACTATTACTATAATACTTATACGTATACGTAACCACCAAAATATCACCATTTCATTTCATAGTCACTAATTGTGATCTCATGAACATGAATTAACCGTTCCTCGATTTACTTATGAGTACTCTATACTCATAAACGATAATCACACCAACCTCGTTCACACAAAATAAACACGTAAGCACAAAAATCAAGTAGTTACACATAAAATAACCTAAAAGTAAGACCAAGTGACGAACCTAAAAACCACGGTTGTCATAAAATGGCATAACTACAAACTCGTAGTGGCCATAACGAGTACGAAAAGCAGTCTTGGCGATATCCTGCTCCTAGACCCGTAACTGATGGTAGCCTGACCTAAGATCAATCTTGGAGAAGTGCTTGGCCCCTTGGAGTTGGTCAAACAGGTCGTCTATACGTGGCAGTGGATACCTATTCCGAATAGTAATCTTGTTGAGATAGCGATAGTCTATGCAAAGACGCATACTGCCGTCCTTCTTCTTAACAAATAAGACCGGTGCGCCCCATGGAGATGCGCTCGGTCGAATGAAACCTCGTTCAATAAGTTCTTTTAGTTGATCCTTCAGCTCTATGGGAGCCATGCGATAAGGAGCCTTGGAGATTGGTTCAGCTCCCGGAATAAGCTCGATACTGAATTCCACTTCTCGTGGAGGTGGTATACCCGGAAGTTCTGCTGGAAATACATCTTGGAATTCCGACACTATTGGTTGATCCTGAATTGATGGGGATTCAGCATCCATGTCGTGAATCGTAGCTAGATAACCCTCGCAGCCATGTGACAGTAGTGCACGCGCTTGAAGGGTAGATATGATTTGTACAGACCGTTCGGGTACGAACCCGTTATGAATGTAATCTGGTGTATTAACATCACCGAAGATAACTCGATATGAATGGCAGTCTATGGTTGCATGATGCTTGGATAGCCAATCCATGCCCAAAATCATGTCGAAGTCATTCATGTCCAGCGGAAGTGCGTCAACAGGTCGAACCTTATCGTCAAATTCTAGGGGAAGACTCTAGTATACATGGGTGATTAATACAGAGTCCCTCAAAGGCGTGGAAATAGTAAGCCTATTCTCTAGTGGCATGGGGAGCATCCTAATGTTCTTAGCATAAGCAGTAGAAATAACCGAGTGAGTAGCACCCGTATCGAAAAGAACACATGTAGCTTGACCATACATATACAAGATTCCAGTGATGGTACCTGTAGACTTGTTGGCATGGTCTCGAGATGTCGTGTAGACACGCCCGGTGGTAGGAGGCGGCTTGGAATCAACATGTCCCGATGTACCCTCCATCTCGCCCTTACGGCAATCCTTCATGATATGGCCAGGAAGACCACACTTGAAGCATGCGTCAGTGTTACGGCGACATGGCCCTGGGTGCCTACGGTGGCAAGTAGAGCAAAGAGGATGAGTAAATCCTCCAGCAGGTGCTCTGGCTGGCTGGGAACCTGATAAAACATTTTACATAAGACATGATAATAGGGTAAAAAGGACAATGCGGATAATCGTAAGATTGAATACCAGTGATAGCTGGACGGCTAGGCTGTAAACCTCTCTGGTTCTGGCCCCTACCGTTTCCATGGTTCTTGGTAGAAGTTTTTGCTAAAGTGTCAGAATATGAGTTATAACATGAAATCATAAGGAAATGCGTAAGTATTAGGACCTGCTGCTGTTGGAGTGTCCAGCGTTGTTACGGTAATTATCATTACCACCACGCCTATCCGTAGCAGAACGGTCGTTAGTCTGACCGTTTCCCTTGGGCTGATGAGGCTGCTGCTGAGTAGCCGGCTGAGACCGGTCCCAAGTTTTCTGCCTGGAAGATACTTTTAAAGAGATGAATAATTTGACATATATGGAAAGAATACGGATTAATCACCGCTTGAATACGAATGTTTACCTCTTGTCAGGTCTCTCAGCTTCCCCGAACTCATCTCTCTCCTGCAGCATCTCCAGCTTACGTGCTGCATCGGCCACTTGTGCTACAGTGTTGAACGTAGCACACACCAGATTGTTTGCGACCAATGTGCGAAGAGCCCACCTAAAGTGGTGTGCCTGCTCTTCAGGAGTACCTGCTGCTGCACCAAGGAAACCAGCTAAGCGAAGAAAGCGCTGCATAAACTCGTTGCTATTCTCCCCAGCTCTCTGTCAGATCCCATGGCACTCTCTCTTGAGCTTGTCTTGATCAGCCTTGGGAAAGAACTGCTCCATCACCCTGTCCTTGAAATGAGCCCAAGTCAAACCAGCAACCCACTCGTAACCACCCTCAGATTGCATCAACGCTAACCACCAATTTAGCACATCGCCTTCGAACCGATAGCATGCCAACCTCGCCTTGTATGCGGGGTCACAACCCATAGCATTGAAAATCTTCTTGATGTGAGCCAACCAGCTTTCAGCATCACTGGGGCTATCTGTTTTCTCAAAAGCTCGAGGACGGAGCTTGTTGAATCTCTCCAGCCATACTGCTAATGTCACTGGAGGAGGAGGAGGAGGTGCCTGATTATGCTGCTGATTGTTGGCAGCTTGAACTTCAGCCCTGATGTCGTTCCTCAGTTGAGGAAGCAAAGCTTGCATAGTAGCTTGAATTGCAGCATTGAGTTGTTCCTGTTCGCGTGTGAGAACCATCTGATAGTATAACATAAAACATATGATTAAACAGATCAAAACATAAAATATATACATGAAAAAATTTATACTAAAATTTCAAGAGAAAAATTTTATGCAAGAAAATTTTGTGTATGAATTCATAATGCAGTTTTATGAAAACTTTTGTATGCTCGAGAGTGAACGCCTATGGTCAGTTCACCCAAAACAAAAGACATGGCGAGGGGACGCCTATGGGTCGGTCCCAAATTTAAAAGTTTCGATAAAACACATGCGACTAAATAGGGCCAGTCCTGTACCAACCATTACTTAGTCATAAATCTGCGACAATGACATATATATGTATGCATAAAAATGATGAATGCATGAAAACAACTGTCAGTTCTAGGAAGACCATAGTGACTATCCACTAATCACAGGTCATATTTGAGAGCCTACAGGTCGAAGCCTTGGCTCTGATACCATAATTGTAACACCCCATTTTGATAATGGAAATGTCACATGTAATTATGGCGTGTCATCAAAGCATACAAAGAAAAATGTCTAAACATTACATGACCATAAAAGGAAAATACCGGAATCAAACATCGGTAGTCCAAAAGTAAGCTCATCACACACAAACATAAGTATAGTAAAGGAAAGGACTAAACAATGTCCATAGCAAATGTATCAAAAGAAAGGTAATGCATAAAGTAAAGAAAGGCTAGAAAGCTTCCAGTCCATATGCACGTACGCTTAAAGTCTACGAGCGTCCCTGAGTACCTGCCGTTTTGGGAACATAGAAAAGGAAAACGGCTGAGCAATACGCTCAGTGCACGGATGTACAATAAAGCATGAATAGGATAACCATATAACATATAACAGCGGAAGAAACTAAGTCCCGAGTAACCTGCTTAAGTCTTGATAAAACTGGTTTTATAGTTTGAAAAGCCTTATGTTTATCTTGTAAAAATTGTTTAACATATTTTACCATTAGCCAATCTAGGTCATGAAAATCCACCGTGCATGAATACTTGGAGGGGTGACCTCATCATGGAAATTAGAGGGGCTGCCTCTAATTTAATATACTGGTTTTGGGTAGGAGGGATCAGCTCCTTGTGAAGGATGCAAGGCACACACCACATTCACCATGAAATCCTGACTGAAAACATGTAACTAGGATGCACCCATACGCCCCACATGATAAATATAAATAGATGGCCAAAAGCTGAAGGGACGCCACGAGCAATCACTCCGCCGTGGTGAAGTCATAACATCAGTGCCTCTAATGTTATGGTTATGGTACCTCCATAACTAGGTGAAACTGGTCATGCATGTATATGGCTATAGGTATTCTAAATTAAACATAAGCAAATCAAACACATAACTTATACTACGGGAAAACATTTGGCTGCATACAGGGAATCCTAATAAGGAAAGAATGTCCATACTGAAAGGACGGGAATCCGTACCTTATGTCCAGTGAACGAAGAAGACGAACTGAGAGGAATCCTACTTCCGTATCACTAAGCTACATAAATACATACATGAATAAGTATCTGCTTACTAAATACGTAATTGGTTTTATGTCATGTCTTAGCTTATTTTATATGTTCATATCATGTTTTACTGTTTTAAGCCTTAAACTGTGTTTATCTTATATTCTGTTTACTCTGATTAAGTATTTCTGGTATTTCATATATTAGTATACTTACTGTGTAATAATAAGTAACGTTCCAAAATAGCAGGTTTCCTAAAATATAAAGTTTCCAAAAATAGAAAGTTACCATAAATAGAAAGTTTCCAAATATAGAAAGTTTCCAAAAAAAAATAAAATAGAAAGTTTCCAAAAATAGAAAGTTTCCAAAAATAGAATTACTGCTTAAAATATATAAGTTTCTATAAATAGATTAGCTGCCTGAATTAAATAAGTTTCTAAAAATAGAAAGTTTCAATAAATAGATTAGCTTCCTTATTAAAATAAGTTTCTAAAAATAGAAAGTTTCCATAATTAGATATAAGCTGGTTAAATAAGCTAAGTATATAAGCCTAAGTCATATGGTATAATGTATAGTTTATTAATTATTTCATGTAATTAAAATAAACTATAGGTTAAAATATTTAATTAAAGTATATGATGTTTTTAATTAAATAAAGTTAAATACTTAGGTTAAAACATGTATTATTATTTATTAATAATATAACCTAAGTCATGTTAATTAATTAATTATAACCATGGTTTTTAAATAATTAATCAGTTAAGTCTAAAATATAAAATACTTAGGTTAATAATTTCATGATTTTAATAATTAATATAACCTAAGTCATGTTTTGAAATTAATCATGTCATGTTTATTAATTTAATTTTAACATGTGATTGTAAAAATAATAATCTTAACATAAACCGTGAACCAGATCTTGACTAAAAACCATGAACCAAACATGAAATCGACACCATACCCCGAACCACTTCGGGGTTCCCCTTGTCTTGCTGCTGCCGTGGGACCCACACCAACCAACCGGGACTATATGGTCTCGGTGGTGGTCGAGTAGCCAAACCGAGACCCCCTTGGGGTTCGGTTTAGGCACCGGCCAAAACAAACACCCCTAAAACACCCTTTTTGATTTATTCTAAAACCATTTTCATGTTAGATCTATGTTTTTAATTAGGTTTTAAAAACATCTTTTTCTTAATTTATTATTAGATCAAATCAAAAAGAAAAGGGTAAAAATAATATACCTAATGCGTGGATCTAAACGAGGATGAACAAACACGAACACTTGCACCAAAACCAAGATCAAAAATCAAACAATCGCCTCCTTTGGTGTGTTTGTATTCGGCGGCCAAAAAAAGAAAAGAGGAGGAGAAGAAAACTTTTTTAGGTTTTTTGTTAAATCTTCTGTAAAGTGAAAATGAGTAGTAACTTTTCCCTTAACCCCTCCTTAGTGAAATTCGAGATGGGCTTGGCCCATCTCTTCCTTGTTGCCGCGGGTAGGGGCCCCACATGGGGTACCCGTACCGTTTTCCGTGTCTCGATGTTTAATTGTTCGTTCATGTTTATTTGTGTTCGCGTTTAATGTGTTCTCGTTAAATAATTATTGTGACCTAATATATTTATTTACGCTCGTAATAAATATATATACGTAATTAATAATAGTTCGTGATTTAATGACGTTCATGATTTCATGATCGCATGCTCGTGATTAATTATTATCAAATAATTATTGCGTGCTCGTGCGTAGTAAATACTTATCGTGTTCTAACACGTACGTAATACGTAAAATCCTAACACGTAATCGTAATCATGCTATAATAGGAAAGTTTTAATCTAGTACGTACGATCTTAAGGGTACTATTCATGGTAGAAGCATGCGGGTTTTACACTTAACATATGCCACGATATTCGAAAACATTTCACATATGTCGGGATGAGCCAGCACATTAAGTCAAACCATTTGTGATAATTTCCCATATTAAATCACATTTTCTCCCCCATATTAAAAATATTAACCCAATCGATGTTTTTAATATCAATTGATTTAATGTAGTTTTAACAAAGTTTTTGGAAAGAAAAATGCAAGTCCATTTTATCTTCATGATACCAAATGTATGAGATATGATACCGATTTGTAAAACATGATCACATATTCACCATATTAGAAAAAATTGACAAGGTTGGACCTGATTGATGAGAACATCATATGATAAGATCAAATGGATCTTGTCGGCAAATGTTGGTCGCCTCGTCACGTTTGAAGTCATCTATTGACACCACATGTACGATTGGTATTGTAGTCTTGACACCAACTTGTGAACTTGGCACGTTCGGCATCGAAGATTCTAAATGCTTGACAATTGCTCCCCCTAAATTATTGACCCGTGTTCTACTGAAAGAGCTGTAGTCGTCTATTGAGTAGTCGTATCGTCGAGTATGTAGATACCAATTGTAGATTGTAGAGATGATAGCTTCATAAAAACAAGACTTCTCTTGTTTTAACAAATAAATGCACTGAAACGTACATAGATTTGTGTTAGACCAAGTTATAAAGTAAACTTGATCCCTTACAAGGTTTTAAAGTAAACCTTGCCCGAGAAAATTAATTCCCGTTGTGAGCCAAAGCTTTCATAAGAAATACTTGACTTTAATTTGAAAACCGGGTTGCAGTCTGAAATAACTACAAGCCATTTGGGCATGTTTTATGAAATATTTACAACTTTTGTACGAACTCTATTTATGGCGCTGTGTCAAGTGTAATCGAAATTTCTAAGGCCGTAAATATTATCGTACCAAAAGAAATGCCTTTGAAAAATAAAGTAAAAATATTTTTGCATTTTTCTAAATTTTTCAATTTTTATGGTTTTTATGTGGTTTTATATTTTTGTATTTTGATTTTGTGGTTAAAAATATAAACAATACATACAAATGATCACCAAGGATATGGAGAATAGTTTACCACCACTATTCTTTCGCTTCATCTTCCAGTTCCTTTAGAGTCTCAGGCGAGAAAGTTCTCTTTCCTAGCTTGCCGGCCAAAAATTCCATTCGAGCGCAATCTAAAGCCTTCGTGAAAATATCCGCCAATTGATACTCAGATGGACAAAGTAAAGCACGATCACTCCATTTTCCACTTGCTACTTGATAAAGTGGTAGTGAATGTCAATATGCTTCGACCGGGAGAATTGAACATTGTTGCAGCATAAGGCAATTGCACTCTTGTTGTCGCAGTACATCGGAATTTTGTTGAAACCTAGACCATAGTCGGTTAATTTCGATCTCATCCAAAGAATTTGAGCACAGCAACCGGACATAGCTATGTATTCTGCTTCCGTACTTGAAATTGCAGCACTATTCTGGCTTTTTGATGCCCAACCGATTAGTCGATCTCCTAGTAGTTGTAAAGTTCCACTCGTGCTACGCCTTGTATCTTGACAACCCGCGTGATCCGCATCTGCATATGCCATTAGTGCAATCGAAGAGTCCTTCGAATACCAAAGTCCCCGATTAATGGTTCCTTTAAGATATCGAAAGATCCGTTTCACAGTAGCCAAGTGTAACTCAGTAGTTCGAGTTTGATACCGAGAACACATACATATAGCAAACTGAAGATCAGGTCGACTAGCTATGATATACAGAAGGGTACCGATCATTCCACGATAAAGTGTCGGATCAACGGCAACTCCATGTGGATCTGCATCAAGATTAGTTCGTTCCACCATTGGAGTATCCACGGGGTCACAAGATTCCATCTTATATTTCTTAAGAGATTCAAGGGAATACTTGGATTGGTTGATAAAGATGCCTCTGGGACTTTGAGATATCTCAAGTCCTAAGAAGAATGTTACCTTGCCCATCATTGACATCTTAAACTTGGAAGACATGAGTGTCCCAAACTCATCGGATAAGGTTTGGGTCGAGGCAGCAAATATAATATCATCAACATATATTTGTACCATAATCATATCTTTACCTCATTTCTGAATGAACAACGTGGGATCCACCTTGCCTTTAGTGAAGCTTTGCGTAATGAGGAATTGTGACAATAGATCATACCATGCGCGTGGAGCTTGCTTCAACCCATAGAGAGCCTTCTTAAGTTCGTACACATGATTAGGATAATTAGGATTCACAAAACCATCCGGCTGTTGAACATAGACCTCTTCCTTGATTTCACCATTGAGAAATGCCGTCTTCACATCCATCTGATAGATGATCATATTCATGTGGGCTTCATAAGCAAGGAATAGTCTAATAGCTTCCAAACAGGCAACAGGTGCAAAGGATTCCATAAAGTCGATGCCTAATAATTTCTTGTATCCACGAGCTACTAGTCGAGCTTTGTTCTTCAATATTCCGCCTAACTCATCGAGTTTCACCTTGTAAACCCATTTCAATGTGAGTAACTGCACTTTATCTGGGCATGGGACAAGTTCCCATACTTCAATACGTATAAATTCATTAAGTTCTTCTTGCATAGCTTCTATCCAACAAGATTGAGTAAAAGCTTCTTGCCATGTCTTAGGTTCAACTTCAGTGAGAAAAGCATCAAAATGACAAAACATTGCATTTTCTTGTAACTGACTTCGTGTGGATACCAGACGATTAGGGTCACCAATAATAGAATCTATAGGATGATCCTTTGTCCACTTGCTGTCATGTTCACGAATCCATGGATTGGAGTAAATCGTAGTAGGAGCTTCCTCTGAGGTGGACGACCCGGCTTGATTAGAATTGGGAATAGGTACACCAAAGAATGGAAGTTCACGCATTTGAGCGAATTCCAAATCGTGATCATCATCATCCTCTTCATCATCAATAGGCATGACATGCGTAGTTGAAACATGTGTTGGTTCAGAATTACTCGTTGAAGGTATATCTTGACCAATTGTAGGTGCAGATGTGTCTGATTGTGCTTCTGTTGCTGGAGCGAAAACTTCGGTTACCGGAGCTATTACCTCAGGTTCTGGAGCAACAATACTTGAAGGAGTAAAGAGTTCATCAAAGAACGGTTGAAACAACGTATCCCATTCATTCCTAGAAGGTGGTGTAAATGATGATGATGAAGTAGGGTTGTTTGGGACAAGACCAGAACTAATGTTACTGGGTCCCATTTCATGAAGTACGGGTTCAGAGCTGCTTTGCTCTGAAGCCATTGCTGTCAGCTCATCAAATCAACATTCATAGTTTCGAGGATCTTGCGAGACTTACGGTTGTAGATTCGGTATGCCTTCTTTGTAGGTGAATAACCAATGAAAATACCAATATCAGCCTTGGGTTGAAGTTTTCCCAAATTGTTACCATAATTATTTGGATAGTAGAGAGAACCAAATACATAAAGATATGATAAATCTGGTACTTTTCCATGTAGAAGCTCATAAGGTGTTTTACCATGGCGTTTACGAATTAGTGACCGGTTTTGGGTGTACACTGCGGTAGATACTGCTTCTGCCCATAAAAACAATGGAGCCTTTGTGTAAATTAACATCGTTCGAGCAGCTTTCATAAGTGTGCGATTTCGCCTTTCAGCGACACCGTTTTGTTGTGGAGTGCGAGCAACGGATGTTTCATGAGATATGCCAACTTCTTCATAATAATCACACAAGATTTTATTCACAAATTCAGTTCCATTGTCTGTACGAATGCGTCGGACAGTAGTGTTGAGACGCACTTGAATCATCTTGAGAAATCCGATGATGAATTTAGGTGCCTCATTTTTTGCTTTAAGAAATTTCACCCATGTAAACCGAGAGTAATCATCGACAATGACGAGGATGTACTTTTTACCACTAAGACTTTCAACACGCATTGGCCGACAAAGATCCATATGCAACAAATAAAGTTTCTCTTGGTTGGTGTCTTCAGTCTTGGGTTTGTATGATTTCTTAGTGCTTTTCCCCATTGTACACGCGGAACACAAATGATCCTTATGAAATGTAAGTTTAGGAAGACCACGAACAAGTTCGTTTTTCGCCAAATGATTGATAGCGTCAAAGTTAAGATGAGATAACCGTCGATGCCATAACCATGACTTAGTCTTCAATGCTTTGGAGAGAAGACATACGGGAGAAGCGTCCATTATGTCTTGTAGAGACAAAGTATACAAATTATTCCCTCGAGTACCTTTCAATAAATCAACCCCTTCCAAATTACGAATGAAGCAGGTATGCTCTCGAAAAGCAACTTCTAGGTTTGCATCACAAAATTATCCCACGGAAAATAAGTTGTGGCCGAGACTTTCCACATAGTACACTCTTGAAACTTGTTGACGAAATTTCTGAGCTGAGAGCGATTTCTGGTCATATGCTTGGAGCAACCAGAGTCCAAATACCAGAGAACAATTTGGACCACCTGTTTTCAACAACAAAAGTAGACAATGCATTGGAAACTATTGGTTCCGGATTGTTAGCAGATACATATATCAAAATTATCAGGAATTGCTAACATTTGTGTGACCCTTGGATTTCCTGCGTTTTCTAATGTGAGTTTTAGCACTAACAGGTTTTGTTGTTCCAACTTTCTGAGGTTTTGGATTATTAGCGGGCACTAAAGTGGGAGTAGACCTATTTAAAGGGCACTTTGTTCCTACAGTAGTGTCGGTGTTCCTAGTTAAAGGACACGCTTGTGTTTTGGTAGCCTTGGCACTCCTAGTTAAAGGGCACACTTTCTTCGCTTTAGTGGGAGTGATCCTAGTTAAAGGTCATGTATTTCCTACTATAGTGAAAATTCTACTAGTGGGACACCACATCCAACCAACTTGGGTTAACACTTTCCTAGTCGGTTTCCATTCTAATCCATTTTTCTGGGCATTCATCTCATTCACATGGTCAATAAGGCAAGAATAATGACGACTAGAAAACATACATTCATTGCAATTCCAACATTTCAAATAAGAATTCACAGTAGGCTTAGAACACTGCACAACCGTAGAGGCCTTAGGTTTAGCTACATGATTATTTTTATTCAAAACATAAATAACATTCCTAGGATGGGCTTCTACTTTCTTCTTCACTTGACTACAAGATGGGGACAAGATCCTATCATTCTTCTTGTTTCTTTTAAGCTTAGATATTTGAGCCTTAGAAGTGGTGCTTACTCCTGTAGAAGGCAACACGGGAATATTAGAAGTTGGTTTTGATTTTTCCTTATCTTTAGTGACCAATGTTTGAGATGGTTTAGTCCTAGGGCCCTTGTTAAGTGGTGTGACGACGATAAGGTTCCTTTTGATTGCACTATAGGACGATGCTGAGACAGTGGTTGCGTTATCCACAACATCTTTACCTTTTAGAGTACGAAGTGTTTCCTTTAACTAAGTCAAAGCCTAAATTTTATCACAAATTTGTTCCCTCAAATCAGATATTTCCACCGACTTTCGATTCAATTGTTCAATCAATGATTGATTCTGTGCAGTGGTATCAGCACATGCGGACTTTAATGAATCGAAGAGTTGTGTATTTTTCTGTTTTAAGTTATCAACTTTGGACAAAATCTTGGAAACTCGATTATATAGATCAAGTTTAATATTCTCAGCGGCCTCAAGTACGTTCACACAGTTATGCTCCTTAGACTTTTCTATTTTCATCGGCAAAGATGTAGCAACCATGTCACTTGGCTGACACTGTTTTGATTGTAAATCCAATCGAAAATTCTTTCGAAAATTTCCATCTTCTATATTAACACCTTCAAAAGACGTTTCAAAAAGCTCTTGAATAAATTGTTGTTTACATTCAAGCGAAATGCAATGTTTTTGAATTTCGTCAAAACTTTTTGAAAGCGAAGAATAAGAATCTTGAAGCTTTAAAAATTTAGCGTCAGATTTGTGACAAGTACTATCTACCACATTATCCATAGATTCAACATTATGCACAATAGAATCATTATCAACACTTTTATTCACACAGACGGAAACAATATCGTGAGACATCACTTGCTTCAGAAGCTGATCATTCTAACGTGAAATTCGTTCAATTTCAAGCAAACTGTTTTCATATGCATCATCCATTTCATTAAAAACACGTCTAACTTCTTCTATTTCCAAAAGCAATTCTTGATCAACATTTCGAAGACAAGCTGTAATATTATTTACAAATGGAACAATTTCGTCTCGAAATGCAGCTCTAGTGTGCTCAAAATTCTATTCACCTTCCGTTATGGCCGAAGCCATCGTACGTTCCAAAATGACCTTGTCAAAATCGGCTAAGTGTTGGTGTACCGAATTTAAGCTAACAGGCGCCTTACTTACCGGTGGAATTAACTTCGTTAAATCTGATTTGACAAGTGTAGGAGACGTACTAGGAGGGTTTTCATTTGACACACTTTGGGGCACAAGAACTGTCAATTCAGCTAATTCCTTTTGTAAGCGAATACGTGTCTTTTTAGAAAATTGATCTTTATTATACGTATCATAATCAAGCTTATGGAATTTTGAAAACATTTTAGAATGAGTTTCTTCCGCAAAAGACTTTGTCTCCTCAGTAATACGAACAAAAGGTGCTTCTTTCGATTTGCCAATTAGGGTCATATCATAAAGACACGGAATATATTCCTGAGCTTGTTTTGCATAACTGGGATTAGGTGGTAAATCTTGAAGACGCTTAAGTTCGATTTCTTTAAACGATTTAGTTAAAAGATGAACCGTTTATGTGGAAGCGTATTGTTTTAAAAGCTGTTGTTCTTTGAATTTAAGAAGTTTGGTAGCATTAATTTCCGATTCAAACTTTTTAGACTCGAGAGTTTCGAAATCCATTTTAAGTTTCTGAAAATCATTGACAACCTATTCTATTGCTTTTAATTCATTGGAAAGATTAGCTTTTATTGATTTTATTTCTTTCAAGTGTTCAATCTTTTCAAAACGAAATTGGTCAAATTCAGAACATGTTATTTTCTCTGCTTGAGGGACCATTTCAAAAGTTTTGACCTTTTCTTTATGAAACGCAAGCTCAGCTGTTAGGGTGGAATTCGTATCTACGGATTGTCTGAGAGCCATATGCATTTGATCAATAATATGTTTAGCCACCATGACAAAATCATGTTGAGCATAAGATTCCATACCCATCGTAGCATTTGGTTGAGGTTCACTCAAATGTGTAGGATTGGGTACCACATCATTTGAGTTACTAGTTCCCGAATGCTGTTCGAGGTTGTCATTTTCATGCCCAACTTGATGTGGGTTATCATCATTACCAAGATTGGTTGTGGTGGGTACCTCACTAACGACATCAGAACCGTAGTAAGAAAGATTAGCAACGAGAGCAGCTGAGGCAGAGTGAATGTCATCACAATCCGAATCGTATGCATCAAGATCGTCCGCTTGATATGCTGCATTAGAAGTAGAAACGACTGCAATGCCTTCATTATCTACTGCCCCTGGGTCTGCAAGAAATGCTAACTCTTCTGAATCCAAAATCTTTCCCTTAGACTGAGCATCCACCAAATACATCTTCTCACGAAACCATGTTGCATCACTTCTCCTTTTTGGCTGAGTGCATTACCTAGACATATGACCTTATCCTTGGCAATTGTAGCAAGTCACAACCTTTTGAGGACCAATAGGGCTTCCATTTCCATTAGCTTGAGAATTCACAGTTTGAGCATTCACAATCCTTTTAGGAGGTCCATATGAAGTTTGCCTTCCCTGAATAGGTTGCACCGTTACTTGACCATCTTGAACAGTGGCTTGTTGTCGAGGATTTGAATAGGTGCGGAGCTGATTGTTTGTTGGTGGAAATCCTCTAGTTGCAACAAGTTTTGACAAGTAGGCAGTGAGATGGTTTAGAACATCAGCTGGCGTATCATTTGGAGTAAAGACTGGTGCTTGGATTGGTGGAAGTTCATTGGAGTAGAAGGCTTGTGCTGCTTGTGCTTCAATTGGAAAATATCCTTGCTGAGGAGTATAGCCCATTGGAGAAGTGTTGGCTTGTGATGGTGATGTCTGATGTGGTGGTTGCTGTGGAAAAGATTGTTGATGAACACTTTGTTGAAATGCTTGCTGTGGCATCATTAGTGGTTGATAAGATGGTTGTTGTGGTTGCTGATAGGTGTGTGGTGGTGGCTGCTGTAAGTAAGATGGTTGTTGATAAGTATAAGCCATGTTTTGTTGAGAAGCATACATTGCAAGTGGATCATGAACTTGAGGTATAGACAATCGAGCCTCGATCACATGGTATTCTTGTTGTTGAAGAAAAGCTTGAAGTTGATCCACATTGGTATTATGCAAGTCCTTAGCCAATTTAACATCCGTCACGTACTTTTTCCATTCTGAAGGAAGAGTGTTCAAATACCCTGTGTTCAATTGAAACGTATGAATTGCCATGCCATAGATATTGAGCTCATTTCAACAATAAGGTAAATCTCAGATACTAATCATTGAGAGTCTCCACTGGCACATAGGCAAACTTATCAAAAGTATCATAAAGCTTACACTCACGTTCTTGTTTAGTTAACGAAGTGCCTTGAATTAGAACACGAATTCTATCCGATAAATCTTTGGCAACTTTATGTTTACTGACGAGTTTGTAGACATCTGGAGGAAGGGCTTGGAGAATGATATTCGTAGCTTGTTTATCACACCTTTCTTGTATCTTTGCGTCTCCAGTTAGTTCACCCATTGTACGAGGACGAGTAACAACACCTTCCGTCACAGTACCATATACCAATGGTCCATTGAGCACCGATGCCCAAATTAGATGTCCATTTTCTTTGTTCAACATATAAAGTTCCATTCGGGAAGCCCAATCCTCATACATAGTCTTCACCAACATTGGTGTACGATTATCCGTACCCGAGAGGATGGACTTATCCGTAAGAGATGTGTACTCCATTTCTATAAGTTAAGATTTACAAAGCTGATCGATCAATGAGAGAAAGTAAATGTATTTGTTGTTCTGTTTTGAATCCGAGAAATAATGTTGAAATCCCCTAAATTATGTCCTCGATAAACCAAAAAATCCAAGTCAAAATTTTCAAAAACACGTTTTTGGAAAAATGTTGGATCGCAGTGGGGATCGCAGTCCTTGATCGTGACGAGTGATCACACTCCTTGATCGCAACCAACGATCGTAATCCTTGATCGCACCCAACGATCGTACTCCTTGATCGCACCCAACTATCGTACTCCTTGATCGCACCAAACGATCGTACTCCTTGATCGCTAATAAGTGTGAAAACACTTATCCTTTTACCACTTATTTCCAATAATAACAAGACCAAAAAGTGTATTTTATGTCGTAAAAGTTGGAATTATGCGTGGTTTATGTTTTTATTGTGTTTCAGGATAAAAATATGAAAAAGGAAGAAAACATGGGTTATCACGGGCTTTTATCGAAGAAAACGAGAAAAGACGAAGTCAAAAGGTCAAGAGTGTAAAAAGAACAGAATTCCAAGGCCTATTCTGAAGATTTATTGAAGAAAAGTCTAAAGACGGAAGTTTAATGAAGTCGAAGAACTCAAGTCTAATAGAAGAAGTAAATTATAAGACATGTTCAATTTATATCAACAAATCCCGAGACGACGTCGAGAAAGACAAAGAATTTAAATCGAATCAGGACGAGAAGAAAGAAAGAAGGAAGCAACACATGCACTCCCCACCTCCTATATATACCCTCCTAATGACACATTAGGAGGGTGTTAGTTAAGTTAGTTAGTTTATTTTTGTTTCTTTAGTTTTATTTTTAGAGAGAGAAAGTGTTTAACTTTCTCTCACTAGAACTTTATCTTTTCTTTCCTTTCATGTTTAAGCTTTGATTTGATCTTGTATTTGGGGAATCATTAATCTATAAGTTCAAGTTTAAATTTTTCATCTTCAATCTCTTTCTACCTTTCTTGATTTTTACTTATATTTGATCCGAATCATCTTTGGTTTTGTTTAATCTTGATGTTTATGAGATCAAAAAGTTTATCTTTTGGTTTCTATCTAAGTTTTATACGGATTAAGCTTTGAGCTTATCATGCTTATTGGCTTATTTTCTGTTTAGCTTATTTACTTTTTAGTTTTCTTAAAGAGTTTAGTCTTTTTAAAGTTTGATTCATAAAGTTTGCTAAATTCGTGTTTTGAAAGTTTTTAAATTTATGCTTGTTTTCATTCGGTTAAGATTTGATTAAGTGCTTATTCATCTTGCTTATTTGTGCTTATTCATTTTTGCTTGTTGCTCTTTGAATCCCATCGTATCAGCTTTTTGAGTTTACCTATTCCGATCAAGTAAGTGTGATCGCATAAACCCCTAGGGTTTCTACTTGCGATCATTTACTTGGATCACCAAGTACGATCCACTTCACGATCACTGGCTGCCATCCCATAGTGCGATCGTTGTTAGGTTTGTTGGGTGAGATCCATCGTCACGATCACAGACCACGATCAGACTACGATCCACTTGTTGCGATCGTGAGTGCGATCTGTGGTTGCGATCGTGAGTGCGATCTGTGGTTGCGATCACTTGTTACGATCGCATTGAGTGCGATCCCTTACACTACGATCTAGGCTGCGATCGAGTGCTACGATCATAGGCTACGATCTAGGTTGCGATCGGTGGTCACGATCCAATAGTGCGATCAACCACTGTGATCGTCATTGAGTTCCGATCGTGTTGAGATCGGACTTATGTTTTAGTTTTATTTATCTTAGTTTTCAAATTTACTTTTCATTACATTTTAATTTCCAAAAATTTCACGCTTCCCGAAATCTCTGTTTTTCTAGATTTGACTTTAGCTTATTTTAATTACGTTTCGCACTTTCACTTCAAGTAGAATAGAAAATCAACTCCCCTTTTAGTTACCAACGACGATAATTCCACTTCTAACCGTGATCAATTCGATTAGATACCGAGAACGATATCGAGTACACAAATGCTAAAGTAAGCTAAGCAAAAAGTCATGTATTAAATGGCGCCGCTGCCGGCTCTTTTCGTAAAGATTAACGGTTTTTAGTGAGAAAAATTGGATTTTGGGATCCGTTCTTTTGGGAACGTTATTTTCAAGAACAATTTTTTTTCTTCAAAAATCCTAAAAAAATATAAAATTTTCAAAAATCCTAAAAAATATAAAATTTTCAAAACTCCAAAAACAATAAAAAAGATAAAAAATCAAAAATATTTTATTTCCTTTTAGTGTATACGTACTCGATCGACGTATTATCCTGAGCCTGAGACTCTTAGAGACATAGAAATGGCCGGTGTGCATAATAATAATAACAACCCACCCACCCCAATTTGAATAACAATAACAACAACAACAATGTTCCCCCACCCGACCTACGCACAATGGAGGAGCTTTGTCAACCCACTATGAACAGACGCGGAGGACCGATTGCGCCGATGCAAATCACGGCTCCTGAATTTTCGTTGAAGCATCACATGATCCAGTAAGTTCAAAAAGCTTGCCCTTTTCGCGGATTACCGGATTATGATGCCAACAAACATCTCGACAAGTTCATCACCGTCACTCAAAGCATCAAACTGCCCAGTGTTTCCATGGATTTTCTTCGCCTTCACCTCTTTCCACACACTTTATCCCACCATGCCGAAAATGGTTTGATCGTCTTCCCAAAAGTTCAATTCAAACATGAAATGACATGACTCAAAAATTTTTGTCACGCTACTTTCCACCATCCATGGTCACTAGTCTTCGCAACCAAATTAGTGGATTCACTCAAGAACCTGATGAGTCGCTTTTCGATGCTTGGGAACGCTATAATATCTTGATCGACCGTTGTCCAAACCATAACATGCTCCCCGTTACTTTGATTGATACTTTCTATAATGGTTTAAGTTTTTGTGATCGTGATACGATTAATGCTGCCGTCGGTGGTACATTCATGAAGAGAAGACCTGAGGAGTGTAGAGAGCTGATAGAGAACATGACCACTCACCACAAAAATTGGGATTCATCTGCATCTTCAAGGAATAAATAGAGGGCCAATGTTTCTTCTACATCATCCAACTCAGAGATAACCGAACTTACTCGCCAAGTAGTTGAGATGAACAAAAACTTCTTAACCATGGCTACAAACCAATTTCAACAAGCTAAAGTTGTAGCAACTTCTTATGAGATTTGCGGGGGTTCTCATTCATACACCGATTGTCCTTCTACTCTTGACAATCCGAAAAATGTGTATGTCGCTAATGGTAACTTTTCTACGGGAGGCTATCAAGCACGTCCTCAAGGAGATCGTAACTTGCTAAGTTATCGTTCCAACAACTTTCTATCTCCACCCGGTTTTTCTCCTCAAAACCAAAACCAAAACCAAAACCAAAACAATTTCAACCGCAACAATCTAAGCCAACCTGAAGCTACCAATCAATATCAATCACAAAGAAACCCATATCCACCTCAAGGAAATAAACCAACTTACCAAGCCCCACCTCTCAATCAACCCACGGTATTGAACCAAGACCTCGAAGCTTACATGAGGACCAATAGAGAGATGGTGACGAATCTTCAAAGCCAACTCATTAACTTGAAGGGTGTCATGGAAAAACAAGGGAACGATATTCGATCAGAGCTAAAGAATGATATGGCGAAACAAGGGAATGATCTTCGAGCCGATATGAGAAATTCTATGAGTAGTCAAACGAATAACTTAAGGGATATGATGGCTAGTTTTTTCCCAAGTAATCAACCCTCTGGTCCGGGTTCTCTTCCGAGTAACACCATTGCTAATCCAAGAGGGGAGATGAAAGCAATCACCACCCGAAGTGGCAAAGGTTTAAAGGAACCCGAGATTCCTACACCTACACCGGTGTTTGTGACTAAGGAAAAAGAACAACTTTCCTCAACTCCTTTACCTTCCAACCCCACCCCTCCACCACCCAAGGATGTGAGTGAGAATTCCATTCCAAAGCCTTCATCTCAACCCAATATACCTTATCCCTCAAGGTTGAGGAAAGAGAAGTTGAAGAACAAGGATGATATTCAGGTTTTTAACTTTCTTAAAATGTTTAAACAACTGAATTTCAACATCTCCTTTGCCGAGGCTCTCGCTCACATGCCGAAATATACAAAAATGATTAAAGATCTTCTCAGTGATAAGGAGAAACTTCTTGATATCGCTCAGACCCAACTTAATGAGAATTGCTCTGTAGTGCTCTTAAGCAGATTACCAACCAAACTTGGTGATCCGGGTCGTTTCCTCATTCCTTGTAACTTCCCCGGGGTAGAGAATTGTATGGCCCTAGCTGATCTAGGTGCTAGTATAAACATAATGCCATTAAGCGTTTGGAAACAATTGTCTCTACCAGAGCTAGTCCCCACACGAATGACATTGGAATTAGCTAACAGTACGGTTGCTTATCTGGTGGGGATAGCCGAAGATGTCTTTGTCGGTGTCGAAAAATTCACCTTTCCGGCGGATTTTGTTGTCGTTGACTACGAGATGGATCCCCGTGTTACATTAATCGTTGGACGTCCATTCTTGAGAACCGGTCGCACTCTCATTGATGTAGCCGCGGGCGAATTAATCATGAGAGTTGGTGACGACAAAATTGTCTTAAACATGGGTAAACTTTCTAAACAACCTTCTGAAAACGAGAGCGTTAATTTCATTGATGTTCTTGATGAGGCCTGTGAAAAGCATTTCAAAGACGCTTGTAAAAGTGGTTCTTCTTCTCTACCCATTGTTGAGACCGTTGCCTCTATTGCTCCTTCACTGACTCCATTTGGAGAAAGTGATTTCCTTTTGAAAGAATTTGAAGCGATTTTGGGGGATGTGGACTTAGAATATGATGATTCTCCCTCCAATTGGGATGAAGACATTCGTACCATTGAGAAACTTCTCAAGACATCCGAATTTGACTACGCCTTCCATCGCAAATCCTCCGGATTTAGAGCTTAAGGACCTACCGTCTCATCTCGAGTACGTTTTCCTTGAAGACAATAAGAAGCTACCCGTCATCATCGCTAAGGACTTGAAAGAAGATGAAAAATCTCGACTTATCGACGTGTTGAAGAATCACAAGAAAGAAATTGCTTGGAAAATCTCCGATATTCATGGAATTGATCCTCACTTTTGCACACATAAAATTCTCATGGAGGACTACTTTAAACCCACCATTCAAAACCAACGAAGGGTGAATCCCAAGATCCATGACGTTATCAAAAAAGAGGTTATCAAACTTCTTGATGCGGGAATGATCTACCCTATCGCGGATTCACCATGTGTTAGTCCGGTCCATTGTGTGCCTAAAAAAGGCGGAATCACCGTTGTGCCCAATGAAAACAACGAGTTGATTCCTAATCGTCTCGTTACAGGGTGGAAAGTTTGTATAGACTATCACAAACTCAATGATGCTACGAGAAAGGATCATTTCCCCCTTCCTTTCATGGATCAAATGCTTAAGCGATTAGCGGGTAATGACTATTATTTCTTCTTAGACGGTTTCTCCGGGTATTTTCAAATTCCCATCGATCCCAAAGACCAAGAGAAAACCACATTCACTTGTCCTTATGGAACATTTGCTTACAAAAGAATGCCTTTCAGCTTATGCAATGCTCCTGGTACTTTCCAAAGGTGTATGATGGCTATCTTCCATGACATGGTTGAAGAAACTATGGAAGTCTTCATGGATGATTTCTTGGTCTATGGTGATTCTTTCTCTCATTGCCTTGCCAATTTAGAACGTATGCTCAAACGGTGTGAAGACACTCGCCTTGTTCTAAATTGGGAAAAATGCCATTTCATGGTAAAAGAGGGCATTGTTTTTGGACATAAAATCTCCAAAGCCGGTCTTGAAGTCGACCGTGCTAAAGTCGATGTTATTGCTAAATTGCCTCCACCTTCAACCGTGAAGGGTGTGCGAAGTTTCCTTGGTCTTGCGGGCTTCTATCGTCGATTCATTCCAGATATTTCTAAAATCGCTCGCCCGATGACCCACCTCTTGGAAAAAGATACTCCCTTTATTTTTTCTAAAGAGTGTATTGAATCCTTCAATCTTCTTAAGGAAAAGTTAACTAAGGCACCAGTCTTGGTTACCCCTAATTGGGAGCTACCTTTTGAATTGATGTGCGATGCTAACGACTTTGCCATTGGGGCGGTTTTGGACCAAAGAGTGAACAAACACTTCCAACCAATCCGTTACGCTAGCAAGACAATGACGGGGGCTCAATTGCATTATACCACTACCGAAAAAGAGCTTTTAGCTGTAGTGTATGCTTTTGAGAAGTTCCACCCCTACCTTTTTCTATCCACCACCATTGTCTATACCGACCATTCCGCGTTGAAGTACTTTTTAACTAAACAAGATTCTAAGCAAAGACTTCTTCGTTAGGTTTTGCTCCTTCAAGAATTTAAAATTGAAATTCGTGACAAAAAGGGAGCCGAAAACCTAGCCGCGGATCATCTAAGTAGACTTGAGGATCCTTATCAAGGGGATCATCCAAATCAAGATATCAACGACTCTTTTCCCCTTGAGGCCTTAATGTATATCAATTCCAATCTTGATGACACCCCGTGGTTTGCGGAGATTGCAAACTACTTAGCGGGTGGTATTCTCATCGAAGGGTTAACATCCCAACAAAAGAAGAAGTTCTTTAAAGATGTTAAGACTTACTTTTAGGATGACCCTTATCTCTTCAAACAATGTGCTGATCTGATTATTCATCGGTGTGTTGATGGACCCGCATCTTCCGACATTCTCGAAGCTTTCCATAAAGGACCCACCGGTGGTCATTTTGGTCCCAACTACACCGCGAAGAAAGTGGTTGACTCGGGATTCTATTGGCCCACCATTTATCGTGACACTCACAAGATGGTTAAAAATTTTGATGCTTGCCAACGCCAAGGCAAGATCACACATAAATATGAGATGCCTCAAAATTTCATCCAAGAGTGTGAAATCTTTGACGTATGGGGTATCGACTTTATGGGGCCATTTCCATCATCTAAATGGAACAAATACATCCTCGTAGCCGTTGACTACGTATCTAAATGGGTTGAAGCTAAGGCTCTCCCTACGAACGATGCGATGGTGGTTGTGAACTTTCTGAAGAAGCTTTTTGCTCGATTCGGTGTTCCTCGTGCTATCATCAGTGACCACGGGACTCATTTTTGCAATGATCAATTTGCTCGAGTCATGGCTAAGTACGGTGTCAATCACCGTCTTTCCACCGCTTATCATCCCCAAACAAATGGTCAAGCCGAGATATCTAACCGTGGATTGAAGCAAATTCTAGAGCGTACTGTGGGAGAGCATCGTGCCTCGTGGGCCGATAAGTTAGATGATGCTTTGTGGGCTTTCCGTACCGCATATAAGACTCCGATTGGTTGCACTCCATATCGTCTTGTGTACGGGAAGGCATGCCACCTCCCTATTGAGCTGGAACATAAGGCGTACTGGGCCTTGAAGTGGGCCAATTTTGACATCAACAAAGCCGGTGATCTTCGGAAGATTCAACTCAAAGAGCTAAATGAACTAAGGAATGAAGCTTATGAGAATTCATTGATCTACAAGGAGAAAAAAAAGATCATTCATGATGCAAGGATTAAGAACCGAGAGTTTCACGTTGGTGATCAAGTTTTACTCTTTAACTCATGTTGAAGATCTTCTCGGGCAAGCTTAAGAGCCGTTCGTCTGGTCCATTCACCGTCGCCAAAGTCTTTCCCTACGGCACCATTGAACTTTCTCAACCAAATGGGCCTAATTTTAAAGTGAATGGCCAGCGTGTGAAGTTGTACTTTGGTGAGGACATCTCTCATGAGATGATTCCATCCCTCACCACGTTTCCCTTGAATTAGTTCTGGGTTGAGTCAGTCTCGTGACTCAGTTAACAATAACAAGCGCTTCTCGGGAGGCAACCTGTTGATCTATCCTTTACCGTTTTCATAATAAGTGTAGGGGGAGCCCCGTATGTGTTTGTTGTCTTGTTTTTTTTGATGTGCAGGGATTAAAGCTTCAAAGAGCACTTCAGATGACACTTGACGAACCGTACCGTGTACCCATCTTCCTGGTTCTATCCTAAACTCTTTTGATTCACTATTTTATATTCTTCAATATTGAAATAGGAATCACTATAGTTGTCCTTTCCTTAGCAAAATTTAAACAAAGTGCACAATGTCCTAAGTGTAGGGGAGTTTACTCCCACATGCTTAAACATTGAGGACAATGTTTATATCAAGTGTAGGGGGACTTCTATCGAAGTAAGTGGGCTTTTCCATGAATTTTCCATCATTTTAACCGGAAAATCTAACTTTTCGACATTTTTCAAATTTTTTAATCTATTTGGGCCTAGTAGTATAGTAGATCTTCCTTTGTTATCGTTATTTACTTTCCTTGCTAAAATAATTTTTTAATAAAGTGGTTTTAAATTTTTCAATGTCATGAATCTTTTGACTCAACCCGAGTTTACTTATCTAAGTTTACTATAGCTAGTATCCTTAAAGTGTTTAAGTCATGTTTTGCTAGGCTTTTATATAGGGACCTTTAAAACGCGAAAGTCTTAACTCCTACGGGTTAAGAACAAGAACTTTTCGCAAGTTCCTATAATTGATCCTAGAAAGTTGTTTATCAAGGGAACTTTAAAATGCGAATTCTAAACTTGAAAGAGTCTAAGAATTTGCAAGATCCTATAGATGACTCGAAAACCCAAAACTTTGACTCAATTGGCTAAGCATCCACGAGTCTCATTTCTTGGGATTTTAAATTGTGGAGAACAAGAGATACTAGAGTCAATTATAAGTTTGGTATCCTTTCGTGAATTTATGTGAGTTGATTATAAGCTTTTTCTCCCATCGCTTGTTAATAAATATATTTGCAATAAATAAGGTTGTACGATTTGAAAAGTTACTTAGCTTCTAGCACAAGATCGTTTAAAAGTTGCTCGGTACTAATTAGAGTTCATAGCCAAGGCATAACTTATTCAAGCGGGATGCGAAGATTGGCGAGTCCGAAAAGGCCCTAACAAGGAATGAGGGCTACATTTTGTTGCTAAAGACCCCAAGTGATGTGAAGAATCATTTATCAAAAATCAATTTGAAGGATCGAGACACACGACGAAAAGCAAATACTCCCCAAAATATCATGGAGAAGTCTATCCGAAAAGACCCTAGCAAGGTATGAGGATAAATAGATCCAAGTCCTAAAAGGAGGCGGATCGTTGTATATCAAAGTCCAAAATAAAGATTGGAGAAAAATGAAGAAGTCGTGGTCCAAATATGAAGAATCTCTCAAAAACTTCAAGTGAAGAAAGATTGGAGAAAAATGAAGAAGTCGTGGTCCAAATATCGGTCTAAGAAAGGTCTCAAATCGTGAAGCGAGTTATGCCAAGATATGAGCTTAAAGAGGTCCCGAGAAGTAGTTTTAAAAGATTTTGTCCTTTAGCTAACTATTGATTAAATCGTCCCACTTTAATTTCAGCCTAAATAACTATCGAAATAAGTCAAACAATGCATCCTCGTAATCATTCAAGACAAAATTAAAATATAAGAGATACACCTAGGAATAAGAGAGTCTAAGTAAATAATTGGGCCACATGAGTTCGTGTTAGTTTGCTAACTTATAATAACAATGATCTCGTTTTTAAGCTTGGTATGGGGAACATGAAACTCGAGGATGATAAACATTCATGACGACCAAAACCCCAATGTAAGTCTTTGATTGTTTTACTTGTTTTGTACATACTTCTATCTTTTTAGTTTCCTTAAAGTTTAGTATTTAATAAAGGCCAAGGTGGGTTATTTATGATGATAAATGTAAACTGTGCTTTGAAATTGATGCATTTAATGAGGGCATTGCAATGTGTTGGGTTTACTTCTCGGAGGATCTTTGAAGCCTTGATCACAATACAAAGAGTGTGCGAAAACCAGTCTTTATATATAAGAAGAACAATAGAAATAACCAAACATCCAAGCCTCAGTATATTAATACGATCACTCTTAATAGTGATATGGTTTTACAACCTTGAAGCTATAACAAACAATGAGATAAATGTGTAGAGAATGTGTGTGTGAATGTAGAAGTGTGTTCATAGCTACACCCTAGGACCTCCGTTTATAGTGCAAGAGGTCCTAGGTGGTTACAATATAATTAATACTTGTCTAAGTATTATATATTAATATCCTTTAATAGTTTCCTAAACAAACTTGTAACCTTCTCATCATAATCAATATATTTAATACTTTCCATATGAATAGGAAGACTAAATATTTGATCTTATCTTCTACAATCTTCCTTGATCATATCTTCTATAATCATCTTTCAACTTTATAATACGACCAGGTTGAATAAAGTACTCTAGTAGGAACTGCTATATGACCAGGAGTAACTTCTAAATACTTTGTTCCTAACAATCCTCCCCTAAACTTGAATTTAACCTGGTTAAGTTCAAGTTTCCAAGTAGATGTGCCACCAATAAGCATGAGGATTCGAATATGAACCATAACAGCAACAATCGCACTTGATAACACTAGAAGAAACACAAAAGTAGTTGCTGATACACTAACTGCTGAACTACTTTAAATCTTGAAAACATCTGCACATGTTGAATCTTGAGAGCAACAGGAGCAGATTTGATAAGCCTTTACCAAGTAGCTGCTCACTCTTGGGCTAGCCAGCCTTTTGGTGGAATCATGACATCAACCTGGGAGACTAGTACCCAGTCCAACTCTTGGAACGTGAATCATCGGTGAGTTGGATTACCCCGATGATTTTGGGCAAACCATCACAGCCGTCAACAGATTTGATATGTCTTTACCAGAAGCCGTACCCTTCGGGACTCGCCAACTCTTAGCAATGAAGCATCGGTGAGCTGAAAACCCTATAGCTTTGAGCAAGCTATTATAGCTATCAACGGATTTGATAAGATCTTTACCAAGAGCCGTACCCCCTTGGATTATCCACTTTTCAGTCTAGGACCATGACAAGTGAAAACCATCCAGTTTTAGGTAACCTGGCAACCATCAACAGATTTGACTATCACACCAGAGCCGTACCCTCATGGTGAATCAATTCTTTCTTGTCTGTTAAACATGGTGAGTTGAGCACCATTTGTTGTGTGGGGGGCAGCCAACACCTAAGTACCAAACAAAAACAGCCCAAAAAGTGAAATATATACAAAGCTATTTTGATTTTTTTATTTATTATTATTATTATTATTATTTTTTTAACCAAACAAAGACTATTAGTCAAACAGCAGGAACGTAGATTGCAGCAGGAAGAACAATGGTCCACCAGAAGCAGGATGAGTGCCACCAGGAGGTACCATTGGTCGACTAGGAGCAACTTAGTTCTACTAGGAGGAACCATATCCACTAGCACCAATGTCAACCTGTAAATTGATTAGACAAAAAAACACCAGAATATACACAGTTATACATGCAACAAGCCTCCCCTTAGGCTAAAACCTCCCCTCAAACAAAGCAAAGTATTCACCAGCAAGGATTTTTGTATTTATTTATTTTTTTTATTTTTTTTAAGACTTCTCTTTTACTGAAAAATGTTAGTTCACACAAATATTGAAAATACAAAACATAGTAATTTATAATCACACTTGCTGAAATAAACACAAACCAAACAAAGATTAGTGTTTATGGAAGTCCCAAGCTAAGACAGACTTGAATCTTCCAAAAACATCAACATAGTCATATCTTGTTAAGGTTTTTGATGCACTATTTGATTTGGAGACATGTTGTAAACCATCTTGTTTAGGTTTCCATACCCACTGGGCTAAGGCCTTAACAATATTAACCTTTGTTTTGGACCGAGCAGACTCAACCCTTCTACCTTTGACATTGTTAAAACATCTTGCTTGTGGAATTATGTTATTTTTAGGATTGGGGGTGAAAAACTCTACCAAAGTTCTTGGGATTCACCCATCTTGAGTTATTCCATACCGGTTTAACTTGTTGTTGATCCTTAATCTTTCTCCTGTGCTTACAAGTATATTGCAAGTGATCAAAACTACCACACACATAACAAGCCTTATTTTTGAACTCAAAGTTATCACCTAATTTCTGAGTCATCATGCCATTCCAACCTCTTTGATTACCTCTAGGACTCTTATTGTTTTTTCTAAGGTTATTTTCTTTCCTTTTACTTTCATTCTTAGCCCAAACAGATTGAGGGTAGAACTTAGGTGATTTAGCATTTAAGGTAGACGTGCATGAGGCATATTTACTAGTTATGGGTTCAATTATAACAGGTTCAGGCACAGACTCAAGTGTTTCAACACTAGAGTCGGACTCACAAGAGTCAAGGTTACTAGTCTTAGGTTCTAAAGACTTGTCACTAGAGTTACAAGAGATAAAGTCATTAGACACAGAATTAGTTTCAATTGAGCCAGTGGACCTTGTACCATATGTCATTTGTAATTCATAAAAGTCAAAGTGGTCTAAGGTAGGCATGAATGTCCCTGTGAGAGGTGGAGGAACAACATGCATCTCTGCAGCTGGTTTATACCTATTGAAAACCGGCCTACCTTCCACATCTTCAGGGGTAGTGTCAAACACACTAGACAAGGAGGAGTCAAAAACATCATTTGGCCCAATATAGTTTTTAAACCCCAAACCAATTTTAGTCCTACCAGACATGGAGCTATCTACTAGTTTGACTAAGTTTTTAGATGAATTTTTCCATTTATCAAACCTAGCCAAAGCATTATCTAGTTTAGTCTATAGCTCCTGCTTCTCTTTATTTACCTCAGTATTAAGCTTTTCAGAATATGTCAATAGATTAGTTGTATTTTCTAAGTCAATACTTAATACCCTAATCTTATCTTCATACTCTAATTGAGTATTTTGAAACCACTTTTTCTGTTGTTCCAAAGTTATTAGAGCTCTTTTGTATGACTGAACTTCTAAGAAATATTTATCATTTTGAGCATCTAAATTAGAACATTGTTTTTGAAGATCAACATATTTTTGTTCACAATTTTCAGAACAACTAATTACTACGTCATAGTTGTTATAAGCATGCATTTTATTCTTTAATTTAGCATTATATTCTCTAACTTCAGATTCTGTCATATGAATTACCTCATTGTCTGGAATTGAAGTTCTGCACGCCATGTCTTCTTTAGCAACACCTTAATTAGAAATTTTTGGCAAACAGTCGCTAATCTGTCGCTAAACTGTCGCGAATTCTGAACAGCAACTTCACTTCACAACAACACGGATGTAGAAATCTTGTTCTTCTCAATTAAAGCTTCTCAACGAGGCTCTGATACCACTTGTTGGGTTTACTTCTCAAAGGATCTTTGAAGCCTTGATCACAATACAAAGAGTGTGCGGAAACCAATCTTTATATATAAGAAGAACAATAGAAATAACCAAACATCCAAGCCTCAATATATTAATACGATCACTCTGAATAGTGATAGGGTTTTACAACCTTGAAGCTATAACAAACAATGAGATAAATGTGTAGAGAATGTGTGTGTGAGTGTAGAAGTGTGTTCATCTCTACACCCTAGGACCTCCTTTTATAGTGCAAGGGGTCCTAGGTGGTTACAATATAATTAATACTTGCCTAAGTATTATACATTAATATCCTTTAAAAGTTTCCTAAACAAACTTGTAACCTTCTCATCATAATCAATATATTTAATACTTTCCATATGAATAAGAAGAATAAATATTTGATCTTATCTTCTACAATCTTCCTTGATCATATCTTCTATAATCATCTTTCAACTTTATAATACGACCAGGAGGAATAAAGTACTCCAGTAGGAGCTGCTATATGACCAGGAGTAACTTCTAAATACTTTGTTCCTAACACAATGGTCAAGTGTAGGGGATTTAATAAGTGTGAAAACACTTATCCTTTTACCACTTATTTCCAATAATAACAAGACCAAAACGTGTATTTTATGTCATAAAAGTCGGAATTATGCGTGGTTTGTGTTTTTATTGTGGTTTAGGATAAAAATATGAAAAAGGAAGAAAACATGGGTTATCACGGGCTTTTATCGAAGAAAACGAGAAAAGACGAAGTCAAAAGGTCAAGAGTGTAAAAAGAACGGAAGTCTAAGGCCTATTCTGAAGATTTATCGAATAAAAGTCTAAACACAGAAGTTTAATCAAGTCGAAGAACTCAAGTCTAATAGAAGAAGGAAATTATAAGAGAAGTTCAATTTATATCGACAAATCCCGAGACGACGTCGAGAAAGACAAAGAATTTAAATCGAGTCGAGACGAGAAGAAAGAAAGAAGGAAGCAACAAATGCACTCCCCACCTCCTATATATACCCTCCTAATTACACATTAGGAGGATGTTAGTTAAGTTAGTTAGTTTATTTTTCTTTCTTTAGTTTTATTTTTACAAAGAGAATGTGTTTAACTTTCTCTCACTAGAACTTCATCTTTTCTTTCCTTTCATGTTTAAGCTTTGATTTGATCTTGTATTTGGGGAATCATTAATCTATAAGTTCAAGTTTATGTGTTTCATCTTCAATCTTTTTCTACCTTTCTTATTTTTACTTATATTTGATCCGAATCATCTTTGATTTTGTTTAATCTTGATGTTTATGAGATCAAAATGTTTATCTGTTGGTTTCTATTTAAGTTTTATACGGATTAAGCTTTGAGCTTATCATGCTTATTGGCTTATTTTCTGTTTAGCTTATTTACTTTTTAGTTTTCTTAAAAAGTTTAGTCTTTTTAAAGTTTGATTCATAAAGTTTGCTATATTCGTGTTTTGAAAGTTTTTAAATTTATGATTGTTTTCATTCGGTTAAGATTTGATTAAGTGCTTATTCATCTTGCTTATTTGTGCTTATTCATTTTGCTTGTTGCTCTTTGCATCGCATCGTATCAGCTTTATGAGTTTACCTATTCTGATCAAGTAAGTGTGATCGCATAAACACCTAGGGTTTTTACTTGCGATCCTTGAAACTAGGATTTTTGTATGTATCAATTAAGTTCGTTTTCCTCGACTCACTCGAATTGATTTCCAATTAACGTTACGACTTAACTTTTGTTTTTGGTAAACGTAAAATTTTGGAATTATGAACTAAATCTATTTAAAATTTAAAAACTAATTTAATTAAAACTTTTTAAACTAATTTAGATAAAATCTATTTTAAACTTTAAACAAAACTAAAATTAAATCTAGATTGAAAACTTAATTAATTTTAAACTAAATACTTTTAAAAAGTATAAAAGAAATCTATTTTTAAAATAAAACTTAATTAATTGAAATAAACTAAATTAAAAATCTATTGAAAATTAAAAAAAATAAAACTATTTAATAAAAACTTTGTATATCTAAATTTAAATCTAATTTTAATAATACTAAGTAAAAACTTTTAACTAAAATCTATTTTAAATTTATCTTAAAACGAAACAAAACTATTTCTATATTAACTAAAATTAAAATTTATAAAAAGTAAATAAAATATTTTTATTTTTGTCTTTTTTTTATAAAAACTGAATAAAAACTAAATTTAAATAAATTGATTAATTATAACAATTAATTTAAACTAAATTTATATTAATTAAACTATTAAATAAAAGCTGCCAGCACTAAAAAAAACTATATTAATTAAAAAACTGAATAAGCAACACAAAAGATATGCTAGACGAGTTGGTTGGGGCGATTGGTTGTGAGACGAGAGATCCTGGGTTCGATTCCCACCAGGATCAATATTTTGATATTTATAGTTTTTTACTATTTGGAACTTTTTCTTTGGACAAATAAAACTCAGACTAAATGAGTCTGAGTTTAAGCAGTAAAACAATAAGCATACAAACCAATCAGACAATAAGCTGAATTAATTAAGCTACTAGATAAAAGAAACAAATAAGCTGATAACCCAAATAAGCACTATGACAGATAAATAGAAAAAGTAAGCAGACAAACCAAACAATATTAAGCTGAATCAAATAAGCAGAAACCAAATAAGCTAACTAGATAAAAACACATAAGCTGATAATCCAAATAAGCATAAGCAAACTAGCAGACTAAATAACAAAACAGATAAGCAATATCATATAATCCTATAAGCTAATAGAGTAAGAGTTAAGCTAATAAGACTTATACTAAAAATCAGCAAATACAAAAACTAAAGGCATTCAAATCAAAAAAGCTATAAAACCAAACAGATTACCAGTAAACAAAACAATCAAACGGTTCAAAGTATTAGCTATCCAAAATCATACGCAGATCCAAACTACTAATATCCTAACAATATCAAATCAACACAACAAACTGAACCTTAATAAGCAGATTTAAACAATCATCAACTCAAACTCAAAATCAAATCAACATAAGCATAAACTAAAAAAATAAAAAGAAGATTGACACCTGGTGACGAATTCCTTTGGGAAGTAAGTGGGCGCTAAACCCCCTATGAACCGAAATAAAACAAACACCACCGTTATCACCCAGAAAACATCATCATCATCGTCTTCAAACAGTAACCGGCACAAGATGTACCAACGAACCAATATATATATATATATAATTTCCCAGTAGGGGAAATTATTGCTACCTCTTTTTATTTTAATAATTATTTAATCCAAATAAAATTAAAATTAATTGCAATAAAATTAAACGAGTTAAGAATTTAAGAAAATTGAAATTTCATTAATCTTTTAAACTGATTACAATACTTTAAAATGAAAATTACAATAAACCCTAATTCTATTTTCAGAAAAATAAAAATTAAAACTAAAGAAAGTCACACCAATTACATGATAGGGGGGGGGGGTTATAGGAGAACCCCGAACCTTCCAGGTTCTCCTTGGTGCCTAAGCAAATAAATCCTAGCCCTTGATTTCTTCATTCTTCTTTCTCTCTCTTTCTTCTCTTGATCAACGGATGGAATAGAACCGTGAGTCCGAATTGCCAGCATGGTGATTTGTGATTGGAGGAAATGTTTTGGTTGAGGTGGAAGATTGGGAACCATCAGTGAGTGTTCTTTGCGATTTTTATGGGGATTTAACCCAAACACGTGTGAATCACACGTTTGGATTAAAAGCCCTAATTCTCACTTGTGAATTTTTACTGAATAGGAATTAGGGTTTGCGAGATTTGGGGGAGGGAGATGAAGTGGGATGAGAGTTTCGTTTGTATCAAGATAATGGGGTGGGTAAAGTAAAAAGTTTATTTATTTAGTGTTGGGTGAATAAAGGGTACACATGTGGGTGAATAATGTGAGGCTTGAGGGTTGACTGACTGGAACTTTGACCAAGTGAAAATAAACATTCATCCATTCTTTCTTTTTTTCCTTGTATAATGGGCTTTGGCCCAATTACTTCCTCCATCCTTTATTTTGTTTAAGCTAAATGGGCTAAAAGAAACCAAGCTCCACCCGTCTATTGGGCCATATTGGGCTGGTTTCCAAGAAGTTAATCCTTAAATGGGCTTTTGATCCCATTTGTCCAATGTGGGACCCACAAGTCCGTTAAAATCCATAAAAGATTTAATTCCGCTAAAAACGAGCTCGATTCCGACCTTCTTGATCATTTCTTCAAAATTAAGCTTGCTTTGTCGTTTTCGTGATCTTCGGCACACTTTGGTCTTTTGACTTTGTCTTTATCTCTATCTTGGACTTTTCTTCAACATTTGACCGTGAAATCCCGTGTTTTCTCTTCTTTTGATCATTTGTACCTATTTAAACACAAGAACACAAAACCACGCGTAATTCCGACTTAAACGATATAAAACACATGATTAGGTCTTGTTTTTACTTAATTTTAGTGGCAAAAGGATGAGTGTTTACACACTTATTAAATCCCCTACACTTGACCATTGCAATGACCCCATGCAATGCATAGTTATAAAGAATTAAGTTATATTTTTCTCATAATCAATCCATCTTGGCCTTTATTACTATTACTACTACTACTATGACGAAAAGATAAAACTTAAGAAAGAGACAAAAGTTATAATCATTTATTAACTTGGAAATTATTCGATGGAAGAAACTCGTTAAGAAATCTAAGACTTGAATTAGGGCTTTGGTGTCATGAATATAAATCACCCTCAAGTTTCACGTTCCCCATACCAAGCTTAAAAACGAGATCATTGTTTACCACAAGTTAGCACAACTAACACTTACTTATGTGGTTTAATTAATCACTTAGACCCCCTTATTCCTACGGTGTATCTCTTGTATTTTATGTTTGTCTAGAATGATCACGAGGATGCTTTTTTGACTTATTTCGATAATTTATTAAGGCCGAAAATAAAGTGGGACGATTTAATCAATAGTTAGCTAAAGGACAAAATCTTTTAAAACGGCTTCTCGAAACCTCATAAAGTTCATATCTTGGCATAACTCGTTTCACGATTTGAGACCTTTCTCGGACCGATATTTGGCTTGTAATTCAAACTTCAAATCTTGAGAGACGATCTTGAAATTATGGTCTTCTCTTCATTTTGGTATACATCTTCATAAGGAGTGAAAGATGCTTCAAATGTTGACCACGACTTCTTCATTTATCCTCTTCTTTATTTAGGATTTTGATATACAACGAATGGCCTCCTTTTCGGACTTAGATCTATTTATCCTCATTACTTGTTAGGGTCTTTTTGGATAGACTTCTCCATGATCTTTAGGGGAGTAATTGCTTCTAGTCGTGTGTCTTGATCCATCATATTGATTTGGATTAATGATCTTCATAATCTCTTAGGATCTTTAGCAAAAAGTGAATCCTCATGCCTTGTGAGGGCCTTTTTGGACTCGGGTATCCTCATGCATTGTTAGGGCCTTTTTGGATAAGCCAATCCTCGCGTCCCGCTTCAATAAGTTATGCCTTGGCTATGAACTCTAATTAATATCGAGCATCTTTTAAATGATCTTGTGCTAGAAGCTAAGTAACTTTTCAAATCGTACAACCTTATTTATTGCAAATATATTTATTAACAAGCGATGGGAGAAAAAGCTCATAACTAACTCACATAAGTTAATGAAAGAATACCAAACTTATAATTAACTCTATCATCTCTCGTTCTCCACAATTTAAAATCTCAAGGAATGAGACTCGTGGATGCTTAGCCTAATAAACCAATTAAGGTCCATATGGTTAAGGATACTAGCTAGAGTAAACTTGGATAAGTAAACTCGGGTTGAGTCAAAATATTCACGACGGACCTAATATATCAAAGACATCTAAACTTGTTAAAACTATTTTATTTATTTTTGACATTATTCTTGAAATGGAAATTATTAAGATGCGATGATTAAAGGAAAGAAAATAAATAAAAATACTACTAGGGCAAAATAGATCAAAAATTTGAAAAAAGTTGAAAAATTTCTAATATTTTCCGGTTAAAATGGGGTCAAATTCATGGAAAAGCCCACTAAAATTCGATAGAAGTCCCCCTACACTTAATATAAACATTTTCCTCAATGTTTAAGCATGTGGGAGAATACACTCCCCTACACTTAGGACATTGAGTACGTTGTTTAAAATCAAGCTATGGAAGGGACAAATAAAGTGATTACATTTATTCGTTTTATTTATATACAAGTATGAATCACAATAGTTTTGATAGAACCGGGTACACGTGAAGACGGGATCACGGGTCGCGTCAAAAGTACCAAAAGTGGATCATCAAAGCACATGTCCCTGCACACATCACAACATAGAAACAACCTACTTGGCTCCCCCTAGACTTATTGGTGGAAATGGATGAAGGTGAAAAAGGGCGGAAAGGATGGTAAAGGTAAAAATCTAACCTAGTTATACGATGCTTGATTTATTTATCACGAGTCTCTAGCTCGACTCGATTTCCCGAATTAATTCAAGGGAAATGTGGAGAGGGAAGGAATCATCTCTTGAGAGATGTCCTCTCCATAGTACAACTTAACCCGTTGGCCATTCACCTTAAAGTTGGGCCCATTTGGTTGGGATAATTCAATGGTGCCATATGGGAAGACTTGGGCCACGGTGAATGGACCGGACCAACGGCTCTTAAGTTTACCCGAAAAGATTTTCAACCGAGAGTTAAAAAGTAAAACTTGATCACCAACATGGAACTCTCGGTTTTTGATCTTGGAATCATGAATGAGCTTAGTCTTCTCCTTGTAGATTAATGAATTTTCATAAGCCTCATTCCTAAGTTCATTGAGTTCATTGAGTTGGATGTTCCTATGATCACCGGCTTTGTTTATGTCAAAATTAGCCCATTTCAAGGCCCAATAACCCTTATGCTCCAACTCAATGGGGAGGTGGCACGCCTTTCCGTACACAAGGCGATAAGGGGTACAACCTATAGGTGTCTTATAAGAGGTACGGAAAGCCCACAAAGCATCATCTAATTTATCGGCCCATGAGGCACGATGCTCTCCCACGGTTCGCTCTAAGATTCTCTTAAGACCACGGTTAGAAACCTCGGCTTGTCCATTAGTTTGAGGATGATACGCGGTGGAAAGTCGGTGATTGACACCATACTTAGCCATGACTCGTGCAAATTGGTCATTGCAAAAATGAGTCCCGCGATCACTAATAATAGCACGAGGCACATGAAATCGAGCAAACAATTGTTTCAAGAAGTTAACAACCACCCTCGCATCGTTAGAAGGTAAAGCCTTTGCTTCAACCCATTTTGATACGTAGTCAACGGCTACGAGGATGTACTTGTTTCCTTTTGATGATGGAAACGGCCCCATAAAGTCGATGCCCCATACGTCAAAGATTTCACATTCTTGGATGAAATTTTGAGGCATCTCATCTTTATGTGTGATCTTGCCTTGTCTTTGGCAAGCATCACAATGTTTAACCATTTCATGTGCATCATGATAAATGGAGGGCCAATAGAATCCGAAGTCGAAAACTTTTTTAGTGGTGTAATTAGGACCAAAGTGACCACCGGCGGGTCCTTTAAGGCAAGCTTCAAGGATTTGTAAAGCCGCCGGCCCATCAACACATCAATGAATGATTAAGTCCGCTCATTGCTTGAAAAGATAAGGGTCGTCCCAATAGTACGTTTTAACGTCCTTGAAGAATTTTTTCTTTTGTTGGGACGATAACCCTTCGATAAGAACACCACCCGCCAAATAGTTTGCAATGTCGGAAAACCATGAGGTATCATCAAGATTGGAATTAATAGACATTAAGGTCTCAAGGGGAAAGGATTCATTAATCTCTTGATTTGGAGATTCCCCTTGATAAGGATCCTTAAGTCTACTAAGGTGATCCGCGGCTAGGTTTTCCGCTCCTTTTTTATCACGAATTTCGATTTTAAATTCTTGTAGGAGCAAAACCCAACGAAGGAGTCTCGGTTTAGCATCTTGCTTGGTCAACAAGTATTTCAAGGCGGAATGGTCGGTGTAAACGATGGTGGTGGAAAGCACAAGATAGGGGCGAAATTTCTCAAAAGCATACACTACGGCTAAAAGCTCTTTTTCGGTAGTGGTATAATGCAATTGAGCCCCCGTCATTGTCTTACTAGCATAATGAATGGGTTGGAAATGTTTGTTAACTCGTTGACCTAAAACCGCTCCTACCGCGAAATCACTAGCATCGCACATGAGCTCGAAAGGTAACTCCCAATTAGGAGAGACTAAGACCGGTGCCTTAGTTAATTTACCTTTAAGAAGTTCGAAAGAGTCGAGACATTCTTGAGAGAAGATGAAAGGAGCATCCTTTTCTAAGAGATGATTCATAGGACGAGCTATTTTCGAGAAATCTTGGATGAAACGTCGATAAAATCCCGCATGGCCTAAAAAACTTCTAACTCCTTTGACGGTGGTAGGTGGAGGTAACTTAGCAATGACGTCAACTTTTGCACGGTCGACTTCGATACCGGCTTTGGAAATTTTATGACCGAGGACGATGCCTTCTTTTACCATGAAATGACATTTTTCCCAATTAAGAACGAGACGAGAGTCTTCACATCGTTGGAGCATACGTTCTAAATTAGCAAGGCAAGAAGAGAAAGAATCACCATAGACCGAGAAATCGTCCATAAATACTTCCATAGTTTCTTCAACCATGTCATGAAATATCGCCATCATACACCTTTGGAAAGTCCCGGGAGCATTGCATAAGCCAAAAGGCATTCTTTTGTAAGCAAATGTTCCATAGGGACAAGTGAATGTGGTTTTCTCTTGGTCTTTTGGATCGATAGGGATTTGAAAATATCCGGAAAAGCCATCTAAGAAACAATAGAAATCATTACCCGCTAAACGCTCGAGCATTTGATCCATGAAAGGAAGAGGGAAATGATCCTTACGAGTGGCATCATTGAGCTTACGATAATCGATGCAAACTCGCCAACCCGTTACAAGTCGAGTAGGAATCAACTCGTTGTTTTCGTTGGGAACAATGGTGATTCCGCCTTTCTTAGGCACACAATGGATGGGACTAACCCATGGCGAATCGGAGATAGGGTAAATCATTCCGGCATCTAGAAGTTTGATAACTTCTTTCTTTATGACTTCATGAATTTCTGGATTAACCCTTCTTTGATTTTGGATTGCGGGTTTAAAGTCATCTTCCATGAGAATTTTATGAGTACAAAAATTAGGATCAATTCCGCGAATGTCGGAGATTTTCCAAGCAATTGCTTTCTTATGATTCTTAAGCACATCGATATGTCGGGATTTTTCATCTTCTTTTAAGTCCTTAGCAATAATGACGGGCAACTTATTATCCTCTAAGAAAACGTACTCTAAATGAGACGGTAAATCCTTAAGCTCTAAATCCGGCGGATTGTCAATGGAAGGCTTAGTCAATGTAGGATCATCGTTTGTAACTTCCTTAGGAGTAAGTGGAGAAATATTGTCCTCATTGAGAAGTCTCTCAATGGTACAAATGTCTTCATCCCAATTGGTGGGAGAATTATCATACTTAATATCGAGAGGACCCAAGCTAGCTTCAAAATCATCTAAGTCACTTTCTCCAAATGGAGTCAATGAAGGAGCAATAGAAGCTACGGTCTCAACATGAGGTAAAGGAGAAATCCCGCTCTTACAAGCCTCGTGAAAATGTTCTTCGCATGCTTCGTCGAGCACATCGATGTAATTCACGGATTCGGGCTCATCGGGAAGTTTGGGAAGTTTACCCATATTAAAGACGATTTTGTCATCCCGACCGTCATGATAAGTTCACCCGCGGCTACGTCAATTAATGTACGCCCGGTTCTCAAGAAGGGTCGTCCCATAATTAAGGGAACACGGGGATCCATTTCATAGTCGACTATGATGAAATCAGCGGGAAAAGTGAATATGTCGACTCCTACAAAAACATCCTCAGCTATCCTCACCGGTTAAGCAACCGTACGGTTAGCTAATTCCAATGTCATACGAGTGGGGACGAGCTCGGGTAAAGATAATTGTTTCCACACGGACAATGGCATAAGATTGATACTCGCTCCAAGATCCGCCAAGGCCATACAATTCTCAACACCCGGAAAATTACAAGGAATAAGGAATCGACCGGGATCTCCTAACTTAACCGGTAATTTTCTCAAAAGAACCGCAGAACAATTCTCATTCAATTGGGTATTGGCAATATCAAGCAACTTTTCCTTATCACTTAAAAGATCCTTAAACATCTTAGCGTACTTAGGCATGTGAGCGAGCGCCTCGGCAAAGGTGATATTAAAATTCAATTGTTTGAACATTTTTAGGAAGTTAGAAACTTGAATATCATCCTTATTCTTCAATTTCTCTTTCCGCAACCTTGAGGGATAAGGTATATTGGGTTGAGATGAAGGCTTTGGAGTGGATTGCTCACTCACATCCTTTGGTGGAGGAGGATTAGAAATGGTAGGCGAAGGAACCGGTTTTGGAACCGAAGGTGTGGTAGAAAATTTAGGTATCGGTGGAACATAAGGTGTAGACGAATGCATAACGGGAGGTATGTCACAAGTGGAAGAAGAAGGAGGTTGTGTCGAAGAAGAAGGTATCTAGGGTCCTTGGTTAGGTGGGGAAGGTGCTACGGTGGTCTTACCGCTCCTAGTAGTGATAGCATTAACATTAGCCCTAGGATTGGTCACGGTGTTCGAAGGGAGGGCACCTTGGGGTCGAAAGGTTTGAATCATAGTCAAAAATTTCTTATCGGTCGATTATTGCATTTGTCGATTATGTTCTTGCATCTCTCTCATGATTCGCTCATGGTCGGATAATTTTTGTAAAACCAAGTCCATTTGAGGATTATGCGTGTTCATTTGATTATACCCTTGATTAGGAAAACCTTGGTTTTGATATTGATTAGAACCTTGATTAAATCCTTGATTTTGAAAACTTTGGTTATTAAATCCTTGATTATTTAACCCTTGGTTTTGCCCTTAAAAATTCCCTTGATTTTGATTAAAACCCCGTTGATTAGAATTTCCTTGAAAATTACCCTGTTGAGGACCTTGGTTCCTATTTTGGGCGGGTGGGGGTGGTCTTTGTGGTGCTACAAAACCCGGGGGAGCCAAATAGTTATTAGACTTGTAAGACAAATGGTTAACATCAACATTTGGTTTGAAATGAATCCGATCATTTTCATTGTTGTTAAAAGCATAAACTTCTTGTTGATTATTGTAAACCTTGTCACAATTATAGTACGAATGTGGTCCACCACAAGTTTCACACTTTTCACAAGTTTCTTTCACGGCATGCACATGTGTAGTGAGGGCGTCGGTTTTTAGAGCAAGGTTTTTCACAATTGAAGTAAGCTCCTTAATTTGATCATTCACCTCATTATTACTATTACTAGCACTTGCCATAGTAGCCCTAACACTCTTGGTTTGCACTTTTGCCTTGTTCTCAATAATGGCCCAAGCCTCGTTCATGGTTTTCACAAGAATATTGCCCCCCGCGGCACTATTAAGTGAGTCTTGGTCGTTTAGAGTTAAACCATTATAAAACGTGTTGATTTGATGCACTTTAGTGAAACCGTGTTGTGGACATTTTCTCAAAAGATCTTTAAAACGATCCCAAGACTCACTAAACGTTTCCCTATATTGTTGTTCAAAGGTGATGATCTCATTTCTTAAAGAAGTGGTCCGTGATGGTGGGAAAAAGTAGTTAATGAACTTGGTCTCTAAGTCGATCCATGTGGTAATACTTTGGGGTGGTTCCTTATCAAGCCAAATCCGGGCTTGTCCCTCGAGGGAAAAAGGAAAAAGTTATAGGCGAACGGCCTCTTGTGGCACCCCATTGTATTTGACGGTATTAGCTAATTGGATGAAACGTTTGATATGAGCGTGTGGGTCATCATTAGTACGGCCTAAAAATGGTGTAGCGGAAACCATTTGAATAAAACCCGATTTAATTTCAAAATGATTAGCTCCAATATTCGGCACCACAATCGCGTCATCGTTTCCTTCAACGTGAGGTTGAAGAATCTCAATCATTGGTCGATTATCCGTTGCCATCGTATTGTCGAAAGCTCGATTCTCGGGATCGGCTTTAATGACGGTCTTTTTGTTTTTCTTCTTCTTTTTAGAAGAATTAGAAGTATTTGGTACACCAATCGGTATGTATGTATGCGCGCGAGTGCGCATACAATTAAAACTTTGAAATGAGGTAGGTGACCTCGGTCGACTTTGAGAGGAAAAGGATTTTCCCTCTCGAGGAGCAATATGAAAAAGACTACAAAAATATATGCGTAAATACTACTTGAGTTGGCAAACCAATAATCGGTCGTCCCTCTTAATATACGCACAAGCGAGCGGGGAAACGAGGTGGCACAAAGCACTTAAAAACCTTTTTCCTTAGACGGCCTTTTATAGCGCATCGCCTTATACCCACCTTATAGTTTGTATATGTCGAGTTCAAACGTCTTACTAGTATTTATCTATTTTGCCTTTTTTTTCGTTATGGATGCGACTACAATAGTTAGGTGATGAAATCTCAACTAAGGCTTATTTGAAAAGTAGGTAATTTATTGTGCTACGTAATATACTATAGTAAAAGAAAATCTTTTTGTATTTTTTAAAGAAAAATATATATTCACAAGAAAAATCGAAAGAAATCGAACTAAAAAGTAACACTAATACGTAATATTTTTGGTGTAATAATTTTAGGAAAAAGTATTACTTTTGATTTTTTAAATTTTTTTGGTGCAATTCTTAGGAAAGAAATTGCTTTTGTGATTTTTTAATTTTTTTGTATTTTTAAGTTTTTGATTTTTTTGTATTTTTGATTTTTGTTGCAAGAAACGTAACGTTCAAAAAGAACGGATCCCAAAATCCAAACGTCTTCACGAAAAATCGTCAATCGTACGAGCGAAGCGGAAGCGGCGCCAATTTGAAACTTTATGTTTCGGCTATTCAGTTACTGTTTTAGATATCTGCTAATTTAAGTTGCTGATTTTTGTTGGATTTAAGTTTCTGATAAATCTTGGTTGATTAGTTAAGTTGGTTCTAACAGTTTTGTTATTTGCTTATTTAAAATTTGTTTTGTATGCTTGTTTGGTTAATCAGTTTATAGGATCTGCTTATATTTTTTTGTTACTGCTTAATTGATTTGGTCGAATGGATTTGCTTGCTTATTAGGTTTTTATAATTGCTTGATTGGCTTATTTAATATATTTTGCTTATTTGTTTCGGTCTGTCCATCTGTTTATTAGCTTATTAGGTTTGCTCATTTTTTTATTTGCTTAATTTCGTTTAAATTTCTTATTTGTTAAGGCTGTGTTGCTTATTTGATTCTTATTTTTGTATGTATCAATTAAGTTCCTTTTCCTCGACTCACTCGAATTGATTTCCAATTAACGTTACGACTTAACTTTTGTTTTTGGTAAACGTAAAATTTTGGAATTATGAACTAAATCTATTTAAAATTTAAAAACTAATTTAATTAAAAACTTTTTAAACTAATTTAGATAAAATCTATTTTAAACTTTAAACAAAATTAAAATTAAATCTAGATTGAAGACTTAATTAATTTTAAACTAAATACTTTTAAAAAGTATAAAAGAAATCTATTTTTAAAATAAAACTTAATTAACTGAAATAAACTAAATTAAAAATCTATCGAAAATTAAAAAAAATAAAACTATTTAATAAAAACTTTTTATATCTAAATTTAAATCTAATTTTAATAATACTAAGTAAAAACTTTTAACTAAAATCTATTTTAAATTTATCTTAAAACGAAACAAAACTATTTCTATATTAACTAAAATTAAAATTTATAAAAAGTAAATAAAATATTTTTATTTTTGTCTTTTTTTAATAAAAACTGAATAAAAACTAAATTTAAATAAATTGATTAATTATAATTTAATTTAAACTAAATTTCTATTAATTAAACTATTAAATAAAAGCTGCCCGCACTAAAAAAACTATATTAATTAAAAAACTGAATAAGAAACACAAAAGAGATGCTAGACGAGTTGGTTGGGGCGATTGGTTGTGAGACGAGAGATCCTGGGTTCGATTCCCACCAGGATCAATATTTTGATATTTATAGTTTTTTACTATTTGGAACTTTTTCTTTGGACAAATAAAACTCAGACTAAATGAGTCTGAGTTTAAGCAGTAAAATAATAAGCATACAAACCAATCAGACAATAAGCTGAATTAATTAAGCTACTAGATAAAAGAAACAAATAAGCTGATAACCCAAATAAGCACTATGACAGATAAATAGAAAAAGTAAGCAGACAAACCAAACAATATTAAGCTGAATCAAATAAGCAGAAACCAAATAAGCTAATTAGATAAAAACACATAAGCTGATAATCCAAATAAACATAAGCAAACTAGCAGACTAAATAACAAAACAGATAAGCAATATCATATAATCCTATAAGCTAATAGAGTAAGAGTTAAGCTAATAAGACTTATACTAAAAATCAGCAAATACAAAAACTAAAGGCATTCAAATCAAAAAAGCTATAAAACCAAACAGATTACCAGTAAAAAAAACAATCAAACGGTTCAAAGTATTAGCTATCCAAAATCGTACGCAGATCCAATCTACTAATATCCTAACACTATCAAATCAACACAATAAACTGAACCTTAATAAGCAGATTTAAACAATCATCAACTCAAACTCAAAATCAAATCAACATAAGCATAAACTAAAAAAATAAAAAGAAGATTGACACCTGGTGACGAATTCCTTTAGGAAGTAGGTGGGCGCTGAACCCCCTATGAACCGAAATAAAACAAACACCACTGTTATCACCCAGAAAACATCATCATCATCGTCTTCAAACAGTAACCGGCACAAGATGTACCAACGAACCAATATATATATAATTTCCCAATAGGGGAAATTATTGCTACCTCTTTTTATTTTAATAATTATTTAATCCAAATAAAATTAAAATTAATTGCAATAAAATAAAACGAGATAAGAATTTAAGAAAATTGAAATTTCATTAATCGTTTAAACTGATTACAATACTTTAAAATGAAAATTACAATAAACCCTAATTCTATTTTTAGAAAAATAAAAATTAAAACTAAAGAAGGCACACCAATTACATGATAGGGGGGTTTTTATAGGAGAACCCCGAACCTTCTAGGTTCTCCTTGGTGCCCAAGCAAATAAATCCTAGCCCTTGATTTCTTCATTCTTCTTTCTCTCTCTTTTCTTGTCTTGATCAACGGATGGAATAGAACCGTGAGTCCGGATTGCCAGCATGGTGATTTGTGATTGGAGGAAATGTTTTGGCTGAGGTGGAAGATTGGGGACCATCAGTGAGTGTTCTTTGCGATTTTTATGGGGATTTAACCCAAACACGTGTGAATCACACGTTTGGATTAAAAGCCCTAATTCTCACTTGTGAATTTTTACTGAATAGGAATTAGGGTTTGCGAGATTTGGGGGAGGGAGATGAAGTGGGATGAGAGTTTCGTTTGTATCAAGATAATGGGGTGGGTAAAGTAAAAAGTTTATTTATTTAGTGTTGGGTGAATAAAGGGTACACGTGTGGGTGAATAATGTGAGGGTTGAGGGTTGACTGACTGGAACTTTGACCAAGTGAAAATAAACATTCATCCGTTCTTTCTTTTTTTCCTTGTATAATGGGCTTTGGCACAATTACTTCCTCCATCCTTTATTTTGTTTAAGCTAAATGGGCTAAAAGAAACCAAGCTCCATCCGTCTATTGGGCCATATTGGGATGGTTTCCAAGAAGTTAATCCTTAAATGGGCTTTTGAGCCCATTTGTCCAATGTGGGACCCACAAGTCCGTTAAAATCTATAAAAGATTTAATTCCGCTAAAAACGAGCTCGATTCCGACCTTCTTGATCATTTCTTCAAAATTAAGTCTGCTTTGTCGGTTTTCGTGATCTTCGGCACACTTTGGTCTTTTGACTTTGTCTTTATCTCTATCTTGGTCTTTTCTTCAACATTTGACCGTGAAATCCCGTGTTTTCTCTTCTTTTGATCATTTGTACCTATTTAAACACAAGAACACAAAACCACGCGTAATCCCGACTTAAATGATATAAAACACATGATTAGGTCTTGTTTTTACTTTATTTTAGTGGCAAAAGGATAAGTGTTTACACACTTATTAATCCTTTACTTGGATCACCAAGTACGATCCACTTCACAATCACTGGCTGCCATCCCATAGTGTGATCGTGGTTAGGGTTGTTGGGTGCGATCCATCGTCACAATCACAGACCACGATCAGACTGTGATCTACTTGTTGCGATCGTGAGTGCGATCTGTGGTTGCGGTCACTTATTACGATCACATTGAGTGCGATCCCTTATACTACAATCTAGGCTGCGATCAATTTGATTAGATACCAACTCCCCTTTTAGTTACCAACGACGATAATTACACTTCTAACCGTGATCAATTCGATTAGATACCGAGAACGATATCGAGTACACAAATGCTAAAGCAAGCTAAGCAAAAAGTCATGTATGGCGTCGTTGCCGGCTCTTTTCGTAAAGATTAACGGTTTTTAGTGAGAAAAATTGGATTTTGGGATCCGTTCTTTTGGGAACGTTATTTTCAAGCACAAATTTTTTTTCAAAAATCCTAAAAAAACATAAAATTTTCAAAAATCCTAAAAAAAATATAAAATTTTCAAAAATCCAAAAACAATAAAAAAGATAAAAAAATCAAAAATATTTTAGTTCCTTTTAGTGTATGCGTACTCGATCTACGTCTTATCATGAGCTTGAGACTCTTAGAGACATAGATATGGCCGGTGTGCATAACAATAAGAACAACCCACCCCACCCCAATTTGAATAACAATAACAACAACAACAACAGTGTTCCCCCACCCGAGCTACGCACAATGGAGGAGCTTTGTCAACCCACCATGAACGGACGCGGAGGACCGATTGTGCCGATGCAAATCACGGCTCCCGAGTTTTCGTTGAAGCATCACATGATCCAGCAAGTTCAGAACGCTTGCCTTTTTCGCGGATTACCGGATGATGATGCCAACAAACATATCGACAAGTTCATCACCGTCACTCAAAGCATGAAACTGCCCGGTGTTTCCATGGATTTTCTTGGCCTTCACCTCTTTCCACACACTTTATCCCATCATGCCGAAAAATGGTTTGATCGTCTTCCCAAAAATTCAATTCAAACATGGAATGACATGACTCAAAAATTTTTGTCGCGCTACTTTCCACCATCCATGGTCACTAGTCTTCGCATCCAAATCAGTGGATTCACTCAAGAACCTGATGAGTCGCTTTTCGATGCTTGGGAACGTTATAATGTCTTGATCGACGATTTTCCAAACCATTACATGCTCCCCGTTACTTTGATTGATACTTTCTATAATAGTTTAAATTTTCGTGATCGTGATACGATTAATGCTGCCGCCGGTGGTACATTCATGAAGAGAAGACCTGAGGAGTGTAGAGAGCTGATAGAGAACATGACCACTCACCACAAAAATTAGGATTCATCTGCATCTTCAAGGAATAACCAGAGGGCCAATGTTTCTTCTACATCATCCAACTCAGAGATAACCAAACTTACTCGCCAAGTAGCTGAGATGAACAAAAACTTCTTAACCATGGCTACAGACCACGATCAGACTATGATCCACTTGTTGTGATCGTGAGTGTGATCTGTGGTTGCGATCACTTGTTACGATGGCATTGAGTGCGATCCCTTATACTACGATCTAGGCTGCGATCGAGTGCTACGATCGTAGGCTACGATCTAGGTTGCGATCGGTGGTCACGATCCAATAGTGCGATCAACCACTGCGATCCACATTGAGTTCCGATCGTGTTGCGATCGGACTTATGTTTTAGTTTTATTTATCTTAGTTTTTAAATTTACTTTTCATTACGTTTTAATTTCCAAAAATTTCACGCTTCCCGAAAAAAAAATAGTGACATTTTTTCTTGATTTACCTTTAGCTTATTTTAATTACGGTTCACACTTACACTTCAAGTAGAATAGAAAATCAATTCCCCTTTTAGTTACCAACGACGATAATTCCACTTCTAACCGTGATCAATTCGATTAGATACCGAGAACGATATCGAGTACACAGATGCTAAAGCAAGCTAAGCAAAAAGTCATGTATTAATCGCCCTCGTGATCATACCCAACGATCGCAATGAGTGATCGTACTGGTGATCGCAACTAGTGATCGTACTAGTGATCGCAACGTGTGATCGTACTCGTGATGGCAATTTGTGATCGTACTCGTGATCGCAACGAGTGATCGTACTCGTGATCGCAATGAGTGATCGTACTCGTGATCGCAACGAGTGATCGCACTCGTGATCGCAACGAGTGATCGTATTATGTGATCGTATATTGGATCGCAAGTAGAAACCCCAGGTTTATGTCATCACAATACACAGATCGTACTATGAATCCCACTTTTCTCGAACAGTACAAAGCACAACAAAATTGAGATTCTAAGCCTAAAAATGAATCAAACACCCAAAATTTTTGTGTTTTTAACCAAAATAACAATACCAAATCACTACAACACGTAAGTAGATGAAGTATATCAAGATTAAACCATAAAAAAACAAAAAAAAATTTGGTACGTGTGAAATTGGATCAAAATAGGCGAGAGAATCAAGAACACAAACATAAAAACCAAATAATCATCCCATGGCTCTTGATACCATTTATTGGATATGTAAATCTTGCTTATGTTTTATAGAGAGAGAAAGAGATAGAAAGATAGATGATTTCACACACACGTTAGAGAGAGAAAGTGATTAACTTTGTGTAAAATTGAAATGAAACCACACTCTCTTCATCTAAGGAGAGGGTTTATATACCAAGCCATAAGATGGGCTTGGGCTTACAATTAGGCCGGGCATACAAGCATGGACCGGGCTTTTACTTGTTTAATATATTAAAAGATATCTAGACTACGAGCTACTACTTAAAATATTGTCGGAGTGACCGAATCTTCCTAAATACGTAAAAACGTATTTCCAACAGATTCTGATGAGACCTTCTAGTTTGCACAGGAGTCATCACATCACCTATGATTAAAGAAGAAAGATGATTCTTCATGGTAGATGTAAGTACTCTTGCTTCGATTATTGTGTTATCATCAATTTCAGTCTCCAAATTGCCAATATCTTCTTCAAATGCTCTTCCATCATCATCTGAATGAACCTCTCCATTTCTGTTTGAAGGTTCACCTAGTTCAAAAACACTGGAAGAGAACAAATGGTCAAAAGAGTTGTCAACGCCTGAATTAGGGTTGTCAACGTTTGAGCCATAAACGCCTAAATTTGTCTTGTCAGCGGCAGATTTTCCTTTTTCAGCGTTTGAAGAATCATGCATGTTTTCAACTGGTGATACTTGTGGACCACCTTTTTCCTTTCCAGCAGCAGCAGCAGCAAATGCATCTCTCCATATAGGAATGGTAACATACTCAAGTATGGGTGCTGATTTGTTTGCATGTGATCCAACCTCCTTATCAACCTATATACCGGAAATTTTAACAACTGGTTCTTCCACAACATTTAAAGTTACCTTCACAATGTCTGGATTAGTAACATGCATATAATTCAAAGTTCTAGATAGAGGTTCTAAGTCAAATAACCAATTTGGTCCACTCTCAGGATTACTAGGTTTACTTTCTAAAAACCTAACATGTACCTTTTCAAGTTTACGTTTTTCTTTCTTAATGTAAACTCTATATCCTCTACTCTATACAGAATAACCCATAAAGTATCCTTCATCACCTTTAGCACTAAACTTTCCCAAGGCATCACTAGTGTCTAAAACATGCATATCTTCTATTTAAATAACTAATACAGAATATTAATAAATAATATTCTGAATACTTATCCTAAATATATATTTCCAACAGCGTTTGACTTTTGTTGACTTCTGTCAACGCCTAGTTTACACTTGTCAACGCTTAGACACAATGTGTCAACGTTGAACAAATGCCTTCATGTTTTTTTCGTTTTTGAGTTTCTGCCACATCAACTTTTTGACCCAACAATCTTCCCCTAGTTGATGTCGGCAAAACTCTTTGTGTATCTCTTGTAAGTAGTACATCATCTTCAAATTGCTTCCCCTCAAGTGTAACACGTATATCTTTGATGAGACTGCTTTTATACATAGTCTCATCGTCCAAATCGGGCTTAAAATGCATAAAATATCATTAAAACTGCCAAATATATGCTCGTGTTTGTTGCTTGTGTATTTTAGGTACAGATATTGAGGAAATGGCCAAAGATCACAAGAATCAATAAAAAACGAACACGGGAAACGAAGCCGCACAATGAACCGGGCCCAAATCTGGAATTTCCAAAAATGACCTTGAAGTTTTGAAGATTGGCAACTTTAGTCCCTCAATTTTTGAAGATTTATCAAGATTGGTCCTTGTAGAAATCAAGTTATGCAAGAATGGTCCTTGAGGAATGAAAATTGTACAAGTTTAGCCCTTGGGAATTTAAGAAATTACATTTGAAGTCCTTGATACAAGTTATAAAACATTTTGTGCCAAAAATGTCAACTGCCCAAACTTGTTTTCAAAGAAATGAAGTTTATTGCCATTTAAAACAAAATGAATGAAGGAAGAGAGTAGGGGACCAAACTGGCCAGACAACAAACTTAAACCCACCACTCATAAGCTGACTCCTCAGCTGAAACCCAACCCTACCCATTTACCAAACCCAATACCCGTCCAAACCCAACCCAAACCCACCACCAGGTTTATTTAAATAAACCTGGTCAAACAGAGTCAAACCCCTCTTTTAATTTCCCTCTAAAACAACTTTTTAAAATCTAATTAACCAAAAAACACGGATTAAAACCCCCAAGAACACATGAACTCTAAATTGGGTTTTTCCTTAAATCTTGATAACTTTCCCCCATTTTATCCAGATTAGCAATTAACCATTGCCTAAACAAAACCCACCACTTACATCACTTTCCCACTCACCCAAATGGGCCCTCCGTCCCTCCCCTGCTGCACCAAAAATAGCAAAAGACGAATCTCCAGCAAATCAACGCTCCAAGGCGCATTTCGTGCTCCCCAATGTTCAGATAAATGTCCAAGATCAAAAGGAGAGAGCTGTCAATCACATGGGTTCAATTTGACCCAATTTTCAGTCAAATTCAAGGGCATATCCGGAAATCAGTAACTAGGGTTTTGCTCAATGTAATATTTTATTTAAAATTCTAGAATAGTCCACTCTCCTGTATAAATAGAGGTGCCTGTATCTCTATTATTTCTTGTTCCAGTTTTCTAGCAAAAATCTTGTAATCCCTTTTTAATCAATATAAAGTTGGTATTTGTTATATGTAATTCCTTTTATGATTTATTAAAAGTTGGTAAATGTTTTTAAGCTAGAATTCTGAGTTCCAAATTAACATTGTTGAAGTAATTTTGAGTTTTCAAAAAGTTATCTTCAAGTTTCTGAAAAAAATGATTTGTTTGAAATCTTGTTCTAAACTTGGTTTTCCAAGTTTTGTAAGAGGTTTGTTTAGGTGTTTTGAAAGGAAAGAATTCATAAGAATTATTTGAAAAAGATTTAAAAGTAAAAGTAAAAAGAATCAGAAAGTTGGTATTTGTGTGCTATTTTCTTTCTTAGCAGGAAATCCATTGGAGCTTGCTTGTTGTCCAAGAGATCTGCACAGGCCCGGGTCTTTTGGAGAAGGCATAGCAGCCTTGGTGGGACCTGGATGTGGGTCCCACAAGGTAGTCCCTTGTGTCCTTATTTTCTAAGTTTTCAGTTATTTGTGAATTGGTATGAAATTTGTATGAAAAGTTGTTTAAGTGCCTGTTTATTGGTCTGATTATGTTCATGAGGTGTATGAAGCATGTTAGAAGTTTTAAAAATCAGTTTGGTTAGGTTTTGATTTGATTTGCTTTGAAAATTTTCAATTTCAGAAACTAAAGGGGTGTTTGGATAAGGGTTTAACCCAGGGTAAATGTTATGTATCTTTGGTTAAAACCTGTTTAAATCATTCTTTTGGTTGTAATAGGTTGTATGTTATGTTGGTTTTCTGTTTGGTGAACTTTTAAAACAAGTTGCATGCTAAAAAAGGTGAAAACATAGCCTAAATCAGTAACTGCTTTTTGGTGCATGATTTTGTGTGATTTTGCATTCAAATCTTGTATGCTTTTAGGTTTTATGTTAACTTAGGATTATAGAGTGCTTATATGTCATTTGGTAAGATTGTGTGCTTTATTTGAGGCCTTGAATCTCACTTTTGTGCACATTGAACCAGCAAAATACCCCCAGACCTGTGCTAGCTTAATCAGAAACATCTGGTGCTCTTTGTGTGGATATTTGTGATGTAACCTACTTGTTTTTGTGTTGTATTTGACTCCCTATACTCAACTGAGTATAGGGGTGCCTTATTGTCCAAAATAAGTACTCACAATAAGCTTTCCTAAGCTTATTGCTTTTCTGAACAAAAAAATACACTACCAGTGGGAACTCCTTTCCCACTGATAGCACATCTGTTAGCACTGTTAAGCAAAAAGACAAAGTCTGTCATGTGTCACTATCAGAATTCCAACTTTTTTGTCTTTAGTGATCTTAATTAGGAATTAGGGTCTGAAACTTGTGCCATTATTTTTCTAATTTAATTTCTGATTTTTCAGTTTAGGTAAAAATTTTATTACTGTTCATTTAGTAATTTTTAGATTAAATAGCTATTTTTAAATACTTTTTAAGTTTCTGTTTTTGGCATTTAGTGCCAAAAATCAATATTTTTCAGTTTCAACATTTTTCTTTTATTAAGAAAAAGATTTTAAGAATTTTAGTAAAAAAAGTTTTTACTGTTCATCTTTTATTTATTTTTTATAATTAATTTAGTTTATTAGGGTTTTAATTTAAACTGTTTTTGTCTTTTAGTGAAAAATTTTATATTTTTCAAAATTTTTCAATTTTCTACTGTTCATTAGAGTAAATTAGGATTTTTAAAATTGATAAATCATTTTTAGCATTATTTTATTATTTTTTATAATTATTTTAGTTTAAAAATAGTTTTTAGTGATTTAAAAATAGAAAAATAGTTTTTAAAAATTAGGAAAAATACTTTTTAGTCTTTAGATAATATAAGTAAGTTATTTGTTCAATAAAATAATATTTTGGACATTTTGATTAATTATATTTAATTTTAGGGATTTAATTAGCATTTAAAATTGAATATTTAATTAATAAAAGGTTTTAAAATATTTTTATTGGATTTTTATTCTTATTTATATTATTTGAGACTACTTTTAGCTTTTAATTAATTTTTAGGTACAAAATTTTTAATTTTGTAGTTTTTACGGTTTTACGTGAACGCCTTTTCGTGTTAGCTCGATCCGTCTTCGTAACCGTCATTCTCTTCTCACCACATTTCTATTTTCTTTTTCAAAAATATAATCACAAACATTAATCAATTCATTACACAACACACTAGCCTCCTTGGGAAACGAACTTGAACTTTCTTAAGGGTCATTAGTGCTCGATTTTCCTAAACCGACACTTAACGCTTACCACTACTTTGTGCATCCTTTTCCTAAAGGTGTATAAAAACACTACAATAATTTTTGGCGCCGCTGCCGGGGAGGCGTGTTGTGTTTTGATTGAACAATTGTTGTTTTTATATAACCATAATTAGTATTTGTATTAGTAGCACTCTACTAATACGTATTAACGTTTTTCGGTTTTTGTGTGAATACTATTACTATATTGTATACGTAGAACAATAAATTCACAAGTACTCCAAATACGTGAGAAATCACAACCTTGACTTGGGAGGTCATTACCCAATCATTGTATTCGAATCTCAAACCAAAGAAAAAAGGCAAAAATAGATAAATACTTCCGTGAAGCTCGATTTTGAAAAATACAAACTATAAGGTGGGTATGAGGCGGTTGTATTTCACGACCTAAAGGAAAAAGGCTCTTAAGTGCTTCGCGCCGCCTCGTTTCCTCCGATTGCTTGTGCGTATTTGATTTTGAGAGCTAATCGAGGGTTTTGCCGCCCAAAGTATTATTACATATCATATATATTTTCTTGGTTTCTATTGATTAAACCCTCTTGAACGATTTGGTGTTCCACCATCGTTCTAAAGTCATCGAAGGCGTTCACTTCACGTGATCGTTTTCATTCCTTGAGGATTCTTTAATCAAGAGATTTGATTAAGGAGGAGATTTGTATATTTTTGTCTACTAAATACATTCACCAATTTCCAAAAAAGGTTAATACAATCAAAAACCACAAAAAGAATTGAAAAATACAAAACACCAAAAAGAATCTTCTTTGCTCGTCCCCTCGTTGTACGTGACGTTTATGCTAACTCGTAATCAAGCAAAACGTGCACGTAGACGAAAGAACAAAACTCCCACTCCAACTCATTCTAGTGAGGAGTCTCCTATTGACGAACCCATTGTACGAGAAGCACCAACCATGGCGAATCGAACTATGATGGAGTTACTTCAAGCACCCACCGAGGGTTATGGAGAAGCTATTGTGATTCCCGCTATCCTTGCGGAGAATTTTGAGGTGAAAACGGGTTTGTTGTCGATGATCCAAAACAACAAATTCCATGGTGATGAGAAGGACAATCCACACAACCATATCCGCCAGTTCAATCGTCTTACCGCCACGTGCAAATTCAAGGATGTCTCGAATGACTCGATTAAGATGATGCTTTTTCCGTATTCGTTAGCGGGGCCCGCTAAAATTTGGTTAGAGAAAGAGCCACCCAATTCTATATTGACGTGGAAGGATCTCGTTTCAAAGTTTGTGAACCAATTTTTTCCGCCCTCTAAGACTACGCATTTGAAAAATGAGATTTCTAAATTTTCACAAGAATCAAATGAATGTTTTTCAACGGCTTGGAATAGGTTTAAGGAGATGTTACATGAATGTCCTCATCACGGTTTTTCCGACTTGCACCAAGTTGACACGTTTTACAATGGACTTAATGATCATAAAAGAGATTATTTAAATGCCGCCACAGGTGGTAATTTTTTGTGTAAAACGGTTGAGGAAGCTTTGGTCATAATTGAAAATAGGTCTAAGGTTTATAGCCCTCGTAACACACCGAGTGTTGCCAAATTGGGCTCGTCATCATCGTCTCGTAGTATCAATGCCTTACATGATGAAGCAAATGAAGAAAATCGGTTTTTTGATAGATTTGCTAACCTTATGACTCATTGGAAAAATCAAGAAGCTTCGAATTCCGCTTCGGTTAAAGCGGTTTCTAAGAGTTGTTTGTCGTGTGGTGGAGCTCATGATCTTTCCGAGTGCATTACCGCAGATGGTAACACTTCGAGTGCTTATATAGCCACGGGAACTTATAACCAAAACGACCAAGGTTCCCGCCAAAATCAAGCTCCATCAAATCAAAATGCTAATAACTGTCGAAACAACAATCAAGGTGGTAATTATCAAGGCAATCAACGTAATTACAACAAGGGTAATTATCAAAGTGGAAATGGGCAAAATTCAAATCAAAACCAAAACCGTGATTTTCAAACTACCACACAAGGTTTTCAAAATGATCACACCAAAAATCTTCAAGGAGAATTTTTGAATTATGCTAAGGCAAACGATGCTAAGTTTGACAATATGCAACGTGAAATGGTTAGCTTAAGATCCGAGTTGAAAAACGAGCTTAAAAACGAACTTGCTAATGAACTTAAAACTCATGCTAACAAAATGGAAGGAAATGTTCAACGAATCCAACAAAATCAACAAAAAATGGAGCAAGTTCAACATGAGATTAAGCAAGAGTTGTTAAAAGCGGATGCTAGGCAATCTAAGTTTGAAGCCCGAATGGGAAAAATGTTTGAAGCTATCATGTGTAAACCCTCTTCTTCGGGTGGTCTTCCTAGTGACACCATCGTGAACCTGAAAGGAGAATTGAATGTTATTACTACTCGTAGTGGTAAAACTTTCAAAGAACCCATTTCTCGTCCAAGTACTTCTATGGAGAAGGAAAAAGAGAAAGAACCCAAGGTGGTGGTAGAAAAGGAGCAAATTTCAAGCCTACGAAGTACCACTCAAACCACACCTACGGTTGAAGCCACACCAATCATGGAACCCGAGATTCCAAGGCCGATGCCTATGCCTATGCCCTAACCCACACCACCCTTACCTTACCCTTCAAGACGAGACAAGGAAAAGGCACAAGAACGAAATAATTATCAATTTGAACGCTTTATGATAATGTTTCGTGACTTTCATTTTAATATAAGTTTTGCTGACGCCTTAGTCATGATGCCTCGATTTGCCGCGAACTTCAAAAGTATGTTGAATAACAAAGAGAAATTGCAAAAATCGTCTAGTTGTTCATCGGTTTTTCTTAGCCGCATACCTCAAAAAGTCGGTGATCCCGACAAGTTTTTAATCCCATGTGCTATACAAGACATGGAAGAATGCTACGCCTTGGCCGATCTTAGTGCTAGTATTAATTTGATGCCTCTCGAGATTTTTAAATCACTCAATCTTCCTAATCTCACTCCTTCAAGAATGTCAATCGAAATGGCCGATCATTCTACGATTCTAGCTTGTGGAGTAGCCGAGGACGTCTTCGTGAAAGTTGGAAAGTTCTACTATCCCGTAGACTTTATTGTTGTTGACATTCCTATCGATCCTAAAGTTCCTCTAATTTTAGGTCGATCATTTTTGGATACCTCGAGAGCACTTATCGATGTGCATGCTAGGAAAATCACTCTTCGTTTCAATGAGGAAGAACTCATCGTTAATGCAACTCAAAACTCCACACTTTCTCATGTGTATTCGATCACGTCTTTGTACAATGTCAATCCCATCAAAAACATTTGCAAAAAGATTTCAAAAAGAGTTTTAGAAGTTGTTGAGAAAAATGAAGTTCCGTCCCCTCCGCCGGTGGAGGTTAAGAGTGTTAAGCCTACGATTCCAATCTCGAATGATTCTTCGGATGATGAATACGTTGATCCTGATGGGGAAGTTTTCTTTGTTGACAAACGTTTTGAAAACTTACCACCACCTTTACCAAAACGGTTTTCAAATGTGAGAATTTTTAGTGTGACTAACATCTTTAGATACACCAAATATTTTTGACATAATTAAATCGGATTTTCATAAGGAGAGTTTAAAAGATGAAAAAGGGAAAGATTTTAAATTGAATTTAAAAGATTTTTCTACAATTCTAACTCCGTCATCACCACGTGTATTGAGTACTACAAGCTCGTCTTCTCCTTTTGACGATGCTTTGTGTGGACTTAGTGTGGGGGAAGCCCCATATGTTTCCTCCCCTTTCTCCACCGAGGACGAGATATTTGATCCTGGAATTGCTTATAAAGGGAAATCTCGGTCTTCCACCGATGCAATAAATGGAAAATCTTTTCATTTGATTGGTGCGAGTCTACCTCGAGTAGCTCAATGTTTTCATGACTTACCCATTGTCCCACCCTTCTATTTCCTCTCATCTATTTTCTTGAAACCTTTTGGGTTTTTGTTGACACATGATGAAGTGGCGTTGATTTGTTTTTCCTATGAAAACGAGAACGCCATCTTCGATCCCAGTATTTTGCACCATCAAAGGACTTAGTCCTTAATACCGGTTGTTTTTGGGCCTTGTTTATCATGTAAGCCCCATCAAAAATTGACCACACCATGATAATCCCTAAATGATCACATTTATGGGGATTTGAGTCGAGCTTTTGACTCGGTTATCAAAAACAAGGTGCCTCGTGGGGGAGACCCATGCTTATCCATGTACATATTATTGCTTTCTAATTAGTTAATGTGAGGGGATTTGTGCCCTTCCAACCTTTGTTCCGTGGTTGTTTGTGAATTGTGGTTTTTAGATCATGGTCTTCACGATTGGAGCCTCTCGTGTTCGTTTTATGGGAGCACTCGATCGTTTGCTTTGAAGACTTTCTCAATATCCAAATGATATATCCTTTGATGTTCTAACCTTAGGTTATTAGCACACTTCACAAACGGCTATTAATTTATTGGTTACACCCTTTCCATGCTAGATTAGGCATTCGACTACGTCTCTAGTATGGGGGTGTTTGCACCCCTAGACTCGAAACATTGAGGACAATGTTTAACTTTAGTATGGGGGGTTAATAGATACTTGCCTTGCCAAACCTTCACGCTTTCCAAAGTTTATCTTTTTGTTTATCGTTTTGTTGCAAAATAAGGCTAAAAATGGCCAAATTTTAAAATTTTTCTAATTTTTCATAAGTGTTTAAGACACGAATGTAGGTTTTCTGATGGCGAGAATAAGAGTAATTTTTGACTCGACCGTGCATGTTGAGCACTTAGCTTTGATTCCTTAACTACACATTAGGCTAAGTCTCTTAAATGAGGACGAGAAATGATAGAGTTAATTATAAGTTACTATGCTAAACGTATAGTACTCGTATTCTTTCAAAAACTCATGTGTTCTCGTTATTTGCTTATTCTCCCTTCGCATGTAAATATTTTTTGCTTAATAAATATTGACTTAGCGGTTTAGTTAGGATTGTTGGGTTTCTAGTCTTTTCTAGTAGCTTCCGTGTAATTAAATTGGGAAGACATTAAGGTATCGCCAGCATCACGGTTTTGAAGTATTGGCACCCGAATAATCAAAAGCTTCACCCAATAATAAGATTTCAAGTGCTCACCTAAATCTAGCAAACAATTTGAAGCCCCACAAGGCCTAAAATCTATGCAAAATTGAAAGTGAATCAAGCCTTAATCTTCGAAGCTTTAAAGATCCAAAATTCGCTTTAGCGTGAGGATATACGTCTTTGGCTAATAAAACCACCGATGAGGCGGATAATAAAAGGCAAGGCAAGACCGAAGTAATAATAAAAGCTTCATGGCGAAGTTGAATAAAAGATGGAGGTAAAACAAAGATAATAAGGCCCTTCCGTTAGGGGGCGTATAAAAGTCTTGGTAATAAGTCTAATGTTCAAAACCGTTATAAAACCGTGTTTATCGATTCTTCTTGTCAACTTAATTTTTTAACATCGTTGTCTATTAGGAGGGGTTATTGATTTGATGGTCTTAGTTACACCGTTAGGACTCTATTTTTAGACCTATATCTCTATTATCGCATAAGTCAAACAATGTATCCTCGTGAAACATTAAGACAAAATAAAATATAAGAGATACAACTTAGGAATAATGGGAGGATAAGTACGTGATTAGGGCATATGAGTAGTGTTAGCATTACTAACTTATAATGACAATGATCTCGTTGCACGCTTGGCATGGAATTAGGGTGAAAATCGAGGACGATGAAATTATTTCTAACGAAGCATTCACGTGTTCTTATTCTATGAATCTAAACGTCCCATTTTGCGATGAAAATCATACATTATGTCTAAAACGCAAGTAGTAGTAATAGTAGTAGTGTAGCTAGTTTAAAGTGAATAAAAATGAATTTTGGAGGTGCTATGATACTTTATTCTAGCATTGCGTGAGGGCACGGCAATGGTTTAGTATGGGGGAGTGAAGAGACTGCTTTTATACATAGTCTCATCGTCCAAATCGGGCTTAAAATGCATAAAATATCATTAAAACTGCCAAATATATGCTCGTGTTTGTTGCTTGTGTATTTTAGGTACGGATATTGAGGAAATGGCCAAAGATCACAAGAATCAATCAAAAACGAACACGGGAAACGAAGCCGCACAATGAACCGGGCCCAAATCTGGAATTTCCAAAAATGACCTTGAAGTTTTGAAGATTGGCAACTTTAGTCCCTTAATTTTTGAAGATTTATCAAGATTGGTCCTTGTAGAAATCAGGTTATGCAAGAATGGTCCTTGAGGAATGAATATTGTACAAGTTTAGCCCTTGGGAATTGAAGAAATTACATTTGAAGTCCTTGATACAAGTTATAAAACATTTTGTGCCAAAAATGTCAACTGCCCAAACTTGTTTTCAAAGAAATGAAGTTTATTGCCATTTAAAACAAAATGAATGAAGGAAGAGAGTAGGGGGACCAAACTGGCCAGACAACAAACTTAAACCCACCACTCATAAGCTGACACCTTAGCTGAAACCCGACCCTACCCATTTACCAAACCCAATACCCGTCCAAACCCAACCCAAACCCACCACCAGGTTTATTTAAATAAACCTGGTCAAACAGAGTCAAACCCCTCTTTTAATTTCCCTCAAAAACAACTTTTTAAAATCTAATTAACCAAAAAACGGATTAAAACCCCCAAGAACACATGAACTCTAAATTGGGTTTTTCCTTAAATCTTGATAACTTTCCCCCATTTTATCCAGATTAGCAATTAACCATTTCCTAAACAAAACCCACCACTTACATCACTTTCCCACTCACCCAAATGGGCCCCCCGTCCCTCCCCTGCTGCACCAAAAATAGCAAAAGACGAATCTCTAGCAAATCAACGCTCCAAGGCGCATTTCGTGCTCCCCAATGTTCAGATAAACGTCCAAGATCAAAAGGAGAGAGCTGTCAATCACATGGGTTCAATTTGACCCAATTTTCAGTCAAATTCAAGGGCATATCCGGAAATCAGTAACTAGGGTTTTGCTCAATGTAATATTTTATTTAATATTCTAGAATAGTCCAATCTCTTGTATAAATAGAGGTGCCTGTATCTCTATTATTTCTTGTTCCAGTTTTCTAGCAAAAATCTTGTAATCCCTTTTTAATCAATATAAAGTTGGTATTTGTTATATGTAATTCCTTTTATGATTTATTAAAAGTTGGTAAATGTTTTTAAGCTAGAATTCTGAGTTCCAAATTAACATTCTTGAAGTAATTTTGAGTTTTCAAAAAGTTATCTTCAAGTTTATGAAAAAATTGATTTGTTTGAAATCTTGTTCTAAACTTGGTTTTCCAAGTTTTGTAAGAGGTTTGTTTAGGTGTTTTGAAAGGAAAGAATTCATAAGAATTATTTGAAAAAGATTTAAAAGTAAAAGTAAAAAGAATCAGAAAGTTGGTATTTGTGTGCTATTTACTTTCTTAGCAGGAAATCCATTGGAGCTTGCTTGTTGTCCAAGAGATCTGCACAGGCCCGGGTCTGTTGGAGAAGGCATAGCAGCCTTGGTGGGACCTGGATGTGGGTCCCACAAGGTAGTCCCTTGTGTCCTTATTTTCTAAGTTTTCAGTTATTTGTGAATTGGTATGAAACTTGTATGAAAAGTGTTTAAGTGCCTGTTTATTGGTCTGATTATGTTCATGAGGTGTATGAAGCATGTTAGAAGTTTTAAAAATCAGTTTGGTTAGGTTTTGATTTGATTTGCTTTGAAAATTTTCAATTTCAGAAACTAAATGGGTGTTTGGATAAGGGTTTAACCCAGGGTAAATGTTATGTATCTTTGGTTAAAACCTGTTTAAATCATTCTTTTGGTTGTAATAGGTTGTATGTTATGTTGGTTTTCTGTTTGGTGAAGTTTTAAAACAAGTTGCATGCTAAAAAAGGTGAAAACATAGCCTAAATCAGTAACTGCTTTTTGGTGCATGATTTTGTGTGATTTTGCATTCAAATCTTGTATGCTTTTATGTTTTATGTTAACTTAGGATTATAGAGTGCTTATATGTCATTTGGTAAGATTGTGTGCTTGATTTGAGGCGTTGGATCTCACTTTTGTGCACATTGAACCTGCAAAATACCCCCAGACATGTGCTAGCTTAATCAGAAACATTTGGTGCTCTTTGTGTGGATTTTTGTGAAGTAACCTGCTTGTTTTTGTGTTGTATTTGACTCCCTATACTCAACTGAGTATAGGGGTGTCTTATTGTCCAAAATAAGCACTCACAATAAGCTTTCCTAAGCTTATTGCTTTTCTGAACAAAAAAATACACTACCAGTGGGAACTCCTTTCCCACTGATAGCACATCTGTTAGCACTGCTAAGCAAAAAGACAAAGTCTGTCATGTGTCACTATCAGAATTGCAACTTTTTTGTCTTTAGTGATCTTAATTAGGAATTAGGGTCTGAAACTTGTGCCATTATTTTTCGAATTTAATTTCTGATTTTTCTGTTTAGGTAAAAATTTTATTACTCTTCATTTAGTAATTTTTAGATTAAATAGCTATTGTTAAATACTTTTTAAGTTTCTGTTTTTGGCATTTAGTGCCAAAAATCAATATTTTTCAGTTTCAACATTTTTCTTTTATTAAGAAAAAGATATTAAGAATTTTAGTAAAAAAAGTTTTTACTGTTCATCTTTTATTTATTTTTTATAATTAATTTAGTTTAATTAGGGTTTTAATTTAAATTGTTTTTGTCTTTTAGTGAAAAATTTTATGTTTTTCAAACTTTTTCAATTTTCTACTGTTCATTAGAGTAAATTAGGATTTTTAAAATTGATTAATCATTTTTAGCATTATTTTATTATTTTTTATAATTATTTTAGTTTAAAAATAGTTTTTAGTGATTTAAAAATAGAAAAATAGTTTTTAAAAATTAGGAAAAATACTTTTTAGTCTTTAGATAATATAAGTAAGTTATTTGTTCAATAAAATAATATTTTAGACATTTTGATTAATTATATTTAATTTTAGGGCTTTAATTAGCATTTAAAATTGAATATTTAATTAATAAAAGGTTTTAAAATATTTTTATTGGATTTTTATTCTTATTTATATTATTTTAGACTACTTTTAGCTTTTAATTAATTTTTAGGTACAAAATTTTTAATTTTGTAGTTTTTACGGATTTACGTGAACGCCTTTTCGTCTTAGCTCGATCCGTCTTCGTAACCGTCATTCTCTTCTCACCCCATTTCTATTTTCTTTTTCAACAATATAATCACAAACATTAATCAATTCATTACACAACACACTAGCCTCCTTGGGAAACGAACTTGAACTTTCTTAAGGGTCATTAGTGCTCGGTTTTCCTAAACCGACACTTAACGCTTACCACTACTTTGTGCATCCTTTTCCTAAAGGTGTATAAAAACACTACAATCAATCTTCCCCTTTTTGTCACATCAAATAGGGAAGGAAACAAAGTATGCAATCGAAGATTCTCCAAATGTAGGCTCTATTTAATGATCTTGAAGAAAAATAACTCTAATAATCTTGATGTAGAAGTAGAATAACCCAAACTTTATATTTCTTTCACCCAATTGCTCACTAGTTGATAAACTCTTCCCCTAGTTGTCGAAACGACTAGAGAAAAATGCAACTCTTTCATTGGAAAAAGGGGCTCAATTTATTGGTAAGAACGGGAACTGAAACCCACAAAAACCGTACAACTATAAGCCAGTTGTTAGCTATAACAATATATTTAATCCAATGAAAAGGTGTATTGCTCACCTACCAGTTTTTGTTACATACTGTACTGGTAACCTCCACAACTATGAGCCAGCTGTTAGCTATAACAATATATTTAGTCAAAATAACAAGGTGTATTGCTCACCTATAGTTTTTGGTACATGGGAACTGATAACCTTCACAACTATTAGCCAGTTGTAAGCTGTAACAATATATTTAGTCCAAAGACAAGGTGTATTGCTCACCTAAATAAGGAAAACATATTTTTGAAAACTAACTTCAACATCAAACTTACCATAAGAATTATTCCCTTAATCATATACTTCTTTATGAAAAATATCCGAGCCATAAATATCAAGATATTCTGCATAAAAACGGAGATCCCATGTACCTTCGTGTGTAAATACCTCTTTTTGTGTGCCAAAATCGTATCAATTTTTCAAACAGCAGCATTTCCTTTGTCATCCAAGATCCTTCTTTATCCAAGATATCATCACTGTGTGTTGTCCAACATCGGACAACACTTGTCAGCGTTTGAAAAACTATATATCGGACGACACATGGGTTTTTTGTCAGCGCCTACATATAACTCTGTCAGCGCCAACTTTGTACCTGTCAGCGCCTGGTCATTAGCGTCTCATCCATGCCTTGTCAGCGTCACACCAACATCTATCAGCGTCACACCAACATCTATCAGCGTCTACATAACACACATCAACGGCTAATTTATCTAGGGTTTTATAAACCCTAAATCATGATTTTATGTGACAACCATAAACTGTAGAGAACTTCGACATCAAATATTTTCTTCATGAGAGCTCAGATCGAAGATCCATTTTGTGAGATCTTAGACACAAGTGCCAAGAACCTACAACGCGAATTTCACGACGATTCAATGGTTAACGAAGAAGAAATCGCGTTTTTACTATTACTGTTCACAAAAAACAACATATGATCACTGCTGACTTCGACTCTTAATAACGTTTTCTTGGGGATAGATCTCGACAATCCAACGGTTCTATAAAAAGTTATGGCCTTCTGAATACTGCTGCGCACACAAAATCGCCCAGAAAAACCCTAGACGGATATTTCTATCTTCTCACCATTACGAACACCTTGTTGGTCCTAGCATCACGAGCCACGAGGCTCTGATACCAACTATGGAAACCTTGGTTTCCTCGATCTTTTAGCTACTAGGAATGATCATTGTTCATGTGATTAAACAATCACAACGGAATATAACAACAATCATTAAACAAGGTGTTTAGGCACAAAGAACACAAATATTACTCAACGATTGTTCATTATATTAATAACAAACAACCACTAGACGTGTATACATTTAATCCCACGTCTAGTGCAACACACACTTTAGGTTTAAATTGAGAATGAAAGATATGAATAAAACCTGACCCTTGTTCCTTTTATAGAGTAAGGAACATAATCTACAAGAGATAATAATGAATAAACATCTGAATATTCTATTTAGATAAACTATATTCTACATATCGTCCTACAATATCTTGAATATATCCTCTAAATATAATTCCATCAGCGTCTTGAAATCTGTCAACGTCTAAAATATACGTGTCAGCGTCTAGCTTTCACGTGTCAGCGTGTCTGAACTAACGTCTTGATATTTCTTCATTTTGAGTTTCTACCACATCAACTTTTAGACCCAACATCATCAGCAATTCCTTTTCCCTTATCTAACTTAGATACTGAGGGCTTAGGGATAGGTGTAATGGAATTCAAGGGAGTTGGTGTGGGGATCACAGGCACCTGGGGTTTGGATTTACCATTTCTTCCTGCTCCCCCTCAATTTGAGAGGGAGGTTCAATCCATGTTAGCATCATTGGTGGCACATTCTCCCCGTCAAAAGTTGAAGGGTCAGCCTGACTGATCCCACATTTGGTCTCTGTGATGGTCATGAGGAGGTGGTGGATGATCACTTGAAAGTCTGTAACATCTCAGTCACCATCACCTTGATAGACTGAGTGTCAATCTTGATAGTCTCAAAATCCAATTGTATGAGCGACTGAGTGTTTTCGATTGTATGGATTCTGGTCTTGAGGCGGAGAATATCAGCATCCTTCAGTTCCTTGGAAATCTCAGAAAGGTTAGAAGCATTAGCCATATACCCTTGTGCAGCTTTGCTCAATCTGAATTCAGCCTCAACATCCATATGTACATCTTCATAGATGGCATCGCACTTAGCTTTCACCACATTCAACTCAGACTTGAGAGAGTCTAACCTAGTGAAGACCTCAGAAAACCTATCTTCCTTAAGCAATGCCAGAAGTTGACCAATAATAACTGATTTTTAATAAGAAAAAGTTGTTCTTCCTTTTGATTCAAATTGATCACGGTTCAAAGTGTGACTCAGTTGTTCTGGGTGGATGAAAGAAAATGGTTATCTATATCTACTTGAAAAGTGAATGCGAAAAATATTAAAAATAAACTAAAACAAATGACAAATAATAAAGAAAATAAACAAATTAAAATTGAATAAAAAGTAAAACTAAATATTAAAATAAAATCAAAGCAATTCAGAATAAAAATCGTTTACTACTATTCAGAATCCATAAAAAAAACTGGCGTGAAATAGACTCAAAGAAAACAATTCGGAATAAAGATCTATGCTATAACAATTCGGAATTTAAAATCCTAAAACAATTAGGAACAAGGATTCCTAAAACAATTAGGAATATGGATTCCTAAAACAATTAGGAATATGGATTCCTAAAAAATTAGGAATATGGATTCTTAAAACAATTAGGAATATGGATTCCTAAAACATTTAGGAATATGGATTCTTAAAACAATTAGGAATATGGATTCCTAAAAAATTAGGAATATGGAACTTTATCACTATTCGGACTCTAAAATCTATAAATAACTCGGAATCTATAATCTATATATAATTCGAGAAATGTAATCCAAGAAATTAGTTAGGAATATGACATTTTAAAAGAATTCGGAATATGAAATTTAATCACTATTAGGAATATGAAATCTTAACACTATTAGGAATATGAAATCTTAACACTATTAGGAATATGAAATCTTAACATTATTAGGAATATGAAATATTAACATTATTAGGAATATGAAATCTTAACACTATTAGGAATATGAAAACTTAACACTATTAGGAATATGAAAATTGTTTGTAATTAGGAATTAGGATTTTAGGGGTAATTCAGCATAATGATAAAAGGAAAATAATTCGGAATAAAGGGGTTTCTAAACAATTCGGGAAATTGGAAAAATTAAGCTAAAACTAATTAAGCAAATAATAAAAAATTAAGCTAAACTAATTTTTAAAATAAGCCAAACAAGACACAAATTAAAACTCTAAAAAGCACCAAATAATCAAAATAAATAAAATCTATTTTAAAAACATTAAACTACCAAATCCACTCAAAATAAAAATAAGTCAAACGTAAAATAAGCAATCAGCACAATAAGCTATAAAATCAACCACATAAAAAAACAAGAAATAAGAAACTCAATTAAATAAGCAATAAGAACAAATAAGCTAACATTATGATTAACCAAATCAAACACAATGAAAACAAGAAAGGAAGAATGAGATTAATTGAAAAGCTTAATGAAAAGATTAAGATTAAAGATTCAACAATAGAAGATTAAAAAAATATTAAGAGTTTAAAGATGAAAAGCTTAAAGAAAAATGAGAGAATAAACTAATTACCCTACTCCTAATTTCTAATCTAATCTAAACTAACTAATGAGTACAATTGATGAAATTAGACTATTTATAGTGGAGGAGTGGTAGGTGATGTTTTTTCTCTTCTTTTCTTTACTCTTCTCGTCTTGACAATTAGTTATTCATTCTCGACTTTGTCTTGGGATTCGTTGATAAATATAACTAAACAGTCTTTAAATTTCTTCTTTTATTAAATCTGGTTCTTCGACTTTGTTAAGCTTCCGTCTTTGGCCCTTTTCTTCAATAAATCTTCAAAATAGGCCCATTGAATTCCGTTCTTTTGCACTTTTGATCTTTTGACCTTTGTCTTTTTCTTCGATAGAAGCCCGTGACTTTCCTTGTTTACTTCCTTTTTCATCTTTTGGTCCTAAAACACAACAAAAACACAAACCACGCGTAATTCTGACTTTTACGACATTAAACACACGTTCTGGTCTCGTTTTTATTTGTTTTAAGTGGTAAAAGGATAAGTGTTTTCACACTTACTAAATCCCCTACACTTGACCATTGTAATGACCTCATGCAATGCATTGATTTAAAAGCAACATTTACAATTTTCTCATAATTAACCCACCTTGACCCTTATTACATACTACGATACTATGAAAATTAAAAGATAGATAAATTTCTCAAAAGAAAAAGATATATAATTTCACGTTATTTATTTACTTGACATTGTTTGATGGAAGAAACTCGTAAAGAAATCGAAGACTTAAATTAGGGCTTGTGTGACATGAATATTTATCACCCTCAAGTTTCACGTTCCCCACACCAAGCTTAAAAACTAGATCATTGTTATTGTAAGTTAGTAAAGCTAACAATTACTCATGTGGCTCAATTATTCACATAGACCTATTCCTACGATGTATCTCATGTATTTTATTTATTTTTATCTTGAATGATCACGAGGATGCATATTTGACTTATTTTGATAGTTTATTTAGGCCGAAAATAAAATAGGACGATTTAATCAATAGTTAGCTAAAGGACAAAATATTTTAAAACGTCTTCTCGAAATCTCATAAAGTTCATATCTTGGCATAACACGTTTCACGATTTGAGACCTTTCTCGGACTGGTATATGGCATGTACTTCAAACTTCAAATCTTGAGAGACGTTCTTGAAATTATGGTCTTCTCTTCATTTTGGTATACATCTTCTTTAGGAGTGAGAGATGCTTCAAACTTAGACCACGACTTCTTTATTTTTCTTCAATCTTTATTTGGGATTTTGATATACAACCATCCGCCTCCTTTTCGGACTTAGATCTATTTATCCTCATACCTTGTTAGGGTCTTTTTGGATACACTTCTCCATGATCTTTATGGGAGTAATTCATTCTCGTCATGTGTCTTGATCCTTCATATTGATTTGTATTAATGATCTTCACATCATCTTTGGATCTTTAGCAACAAAATGGAGCCCTCGTGCCTTGTTAGGGCCTTTTTGGACTCGCCAATCTTCGCATCCCGCTTCAATAAGTTATGTCTTGGATATGAACTCTAATTAATCCCGAGCAACTTTTAAACGATTTTGGGCTAGAAGTTAAGTAACTTTTCAAATCGTACGACCTTATTTATTGCATTTATTTATTGACAAGCGATGGGAGAAAAAACTATAATTAACTCACATAAATTCATGAAAGAATACCAAACTTATAATTGACTCTATCATTTCTCGTTCTCCACAATTTAAAATTTCAAAGAATGAGATTCGTGGATGCTTAGCCTAATAAACCAATTAAGGTCCATATGGTTAAGGATACTAGCTAAAGTAAACTAAAATAAGTAAACTTGGGTTGAGTCAAAATATTCACGACGGGTCTAATATATAAAAGACGTCTAAACTCGTTAAAACCTTTTTATTTAATAATTTATTTTGAATTTATTCATGAAATGAAATAAATACATAAAATGAAAGAAAATAACGATAACAAAGGAAAATACTACTAGGCCAAAATAGATCAAAAAATTTGAAAAATGTCGAAAAAACATTTTTTCGGTTAAAATTAGGCCATATTTATGGAAAGCCCACTTAACTTCGATAGAAGTATCCCCTACACTTAATATAAACATTGTCCTCAATGTTTATGCATGTGGAAGTAAACTCCCCTACACTTAGGACATTGTGCACGTTGTTTAAATCTTGCTAAGGAAGAGACAACTAAAGTGATTCCTATTTCAACATTTATGGATATAAAATATTGAATCACCAGAGTTTAGGATAGAACCAGGAAGACGGGTACACGAAATCATGGGTCGGCAAAAGTCATCAAAAGTGGATCTTTGAAAACTCGAATCACTACACATCATATGAAAGAAAACAACAAACACCTACGTGGCTCCCCCTACACTTATTATGGAAAACGGATAAAGAAGGAAAGATCCTCGGGTTTCCTCCCGAGAAGCGCTTTTTTTTTGTTAACTGAGTCACGAGCCTGACTCGACCCCGAATTAACCATTCAAAGGGAAGCCTCTAATATCGATACCGGGATCAAAAATCTTGTCCTCGTTCCCAGAGGAAAATAATAAATGAGAGGCCGGGGGATAAGTCATAAAAGGTAAGAAGGTCCTCTCAACATATGAAAAGTATGTGAAGTGATCATCCACGGGAGGTGGGGGTGGGTAAAGGAATCAAAATGTCATCCCCAAAAGACATATGATGGTCACTAAGCGGCAAATCCATAAAGGTATCAATAATAGAATAATCAATGTCACCTCTCGGGTCAAAGCACTCCTCCTCAGTAATGGTCTCTAAAGTATGGGATGAAAGGTGCTCGGGAGGGGGACTTGGGACAATATCTTCATGCATCAAATTATCAAAAAGAATGTCCCCCTCCGTGTCATCATCATCAATAGCCAGAGGTATTGAGAGAAAGTCAATTTCCTCCATAAATGTGTCATTATTCTCAACGGGAGTAAGAGACGGGGGTAAAGACTCGGTAATAGGAGTAGAATTTAACGCTTCAATTTTAGCAATAAGAAGATGAACTTTCAATAATTTGTCGTGAAGAATAACGTCTTCCACCTCATCTAAAAGAGAAAGTTCGTTGGTGAACTTCTCATAAGCCTCAGAGAATAAATCGACATCACCCTCATCTCCCGGAGGAAATGGGAAAAAAGGAGAAATTTCAAACGTGAAATTCTCGTAACATGGAGAAATATCATCATTAAGAGCGACCTCGTCCGTAAGCTCCGCAAAAGTCGGTACATCACAAACCTCATCAAAGATTTTTTCGAGACAAAATTCACTAATCTCACTCGATGTATCACTATCCTTAGACGCATTTGGGACATCAAGAGTAGGAGTAGTAATCTCAGAAGATGGGTTAAGATAAAAAATATCATCCTCGTCATCATCATAATAACAGTAGGGACGTACAAGAGGCGTGGATGTATAAGCACTAATTCTAGATTCTTTCTCTTGTCGCCGTTGCTCGTCCAACGTTTCGCTTAGTCGAATTAAGCCATCACGGAGTTCAAAAAGAAGGGCTCGTCCTTCATCACTCAGGCTGAAAGAAGGTTGATGATCGAGGGTGTAGTGTGGGGGCGCAAAATTATGAAAATCGGAATTATAGCATGGATTTGGCTCATAATAATTCATCGATTGACAATAAAAAGTATCGTGAGGGCCCCCACAATTGTTGCAACACGGGTATTGACAAAAACCCGGTGCATTTTGCGGATACGGATCCCCATATATGGAAGAAGGTGAGATAGTGTCATTAGAGGTGAAGGACGAATTGATCTAATTACACGATAGACGACGTCCAAATTCGTAATTAGGGAGATCTCTTCCGCACCGTTCGCATGAACACCATTGACAGGATTGACTACCAGACGATGGTCTCCCACACCCTACACAATCGACATATGAATGCATGAAGAATTAAAAATAATAGGAGTTGAGAAAAAGAATTAAACACAACAGAGGAGAAAGAGGAATATTTTTTGGTGTAACACTTAGGAAAGCGTCACTTTTGTGGTATTTTACTTTTTTTTGTTTGCAAAAATTAGGAAAGAATTGCTTTTTGTGAATTTTTTAAATGTTTTTGGATTTTTGAAATTTTTTTGATTTTTTGAAATTTTTGAAATTTTTGCAAAAAAAATAACGTTCACGAGTAAACGGATCCCAAAATCCAACGCGTCTCTCACAAAAAACCGTTAATCTTTACGGAAAGAGCCGGAAGCGGCGCCATTTTAATAACTGAGTTGTAATAAGAAAAAGTTGTTCTTCGTTTCGATTCGAATTGATCACGGTTCAAAGTGTGACCCAGTCGTTCTTGGTGGATGAAAGAAAATGGTTATCTATACCTAGTTAAAAAGTGAATGCTAACATATTAAAAATAAACTAAAACAAATGACAAATAATAAAGAAAATAAATAAATTAAAAATGAATAAAAAGTAAAATTAAAAATTAAAATAAAATCAAAACAATTCAGAATAAAAACTATTTACTACTATTCGGAATCCATTAAAAACTGGCAGGAAATAAACTCAAAGAAAACAATTCGGAATAAAGATCTATGCTATAACAATTCGGAATTTAAAATCCTAAAACAATTAGGAATAAGGATTCCTAAAATAATTAGGAATATGGATTCCTAAAACAATTAGGAATATGGATTCTTAAAACAATTAGGAATATGGATTCCTAAAAAAATTAGGAATATGGATCTTTATCACTATTCGGGCTCTAAAGTCTATAAATAATTCAGAATCTATGATCTATATATAATTCGGGAAATGTAATCCAAGAAATTAATTAGGAATATGACATTTTAAAACAATTCGGAATATGAAATTTAATCACTATTAGGAATATGAAATCTTAACACTATTAGGAATATGAAATCTTAACACTATTAAGAATATGAAATCTGAACACTATTAGGAATATGAAATCTTAACACTATTAGGAATATGAAAATTTAACACTATTATGAATATGAAAATTGTTGGTAATTAGGAATAATGGTTTTAGGGGTAATTCGGAATAATGATAAAAGGAAAATAATTCGGACTAAAGGGGTTTCTAAACAATTCGGGAAATAGGAAAAATTAAGCAAAAATTAATTAAGCAAATAAGCAAAAATTAAGCTAAACTAATTTTTAAAATAAGCCAAACAAGACATAAATTAAAATTCTAAAAAGCACCAAATAAGCAAAATAAATAAATTCTATTTTAAAAACATTAAACTACCAAATCCACTCAAATGAAAAATAAGCCAAACATAAAATAAGCAATAAGCACAATAAGCTATAAAAATCAACCACATAAAAAAAGAAAAGAAATAAGAAACTCAATAAAATAAGCAATAAGAACAAATAAGCTAACATTATGATTAACCAAATCAAACACAATTAAAACAAGAAAAGAATAATGAGATTAATTGACTTTGTCTTGGGATTCATCGATAAATAAAACTGAACCGTCTTTAAATTTCTTCTTTTATTAAATTTGGTTCTTCGACTTTGTTAAACTTCCGTCTTTGGCCCTTTTCTTCAATAAATCTTCAAAATAGCCCATTGATTTCTATTCTTTTGCACTTTTGATCTTTTGACTTCGTCTTTTGTCTTTTTCTTCGATAAAAGCCCGTGAATTTCCATGTTTTATTCCTTTTTCATCTTTTGGTCCTAAAACACAACAAAAACACAAACCACGCGTAGTTCCGACTTTTACGACATTAAACACACGTTTTGGTCTCGTTTTTATTTGTTTTAACTGGTAAAATGATAAGCGTTTTTACACTTATTAACCAACCTTGGAAGTGGACTCAGTAGAACTAGTGATCAGTCCATCCAAGGTTGTCTTTAAGGACACATATGCTTCAATAGTTGTGAGAGCATGATTTGGGAAATGTATGAGTTTCTTCTCCTGATTCTCATGACTACTGTTGACAGAACTGATGAACTCCATATGGTTGTCAACCTGAACTCTCATCTTTCCTTCAACAATATCAAAATGATCACCATACGTTTTGAATTCATCAAGGAGTTCATCAGCCTTGGAAGAAAGGTCTTCGTGGTTCTGAGTAAACTCGGCCTTCAAGGTAGTGTAAACTTGATTTAAGACACCCTTGAGAGTTTCATAAAGAACCTTCTCAGTGATAGGCTTGGTGTCATCAAAAGTAGAATCCAAAACCACAGTCTAAGTCCCCAATGATGAGGTGTCAAGTCGTGCCTCAAGGGAGGGCTTGTTAGTTGCCTCAAGAGAGGGCTCCTTTTGTTCGGATTCCTCAAGGGAGGGCTTTGGTTGAGCCTCAGGGAAGGGCGGTACGTCCTCGAGCAAAGGTGGGGACTGTGGCTTCTGGTCTGATTGAGGAGGGTCCTGAGTGTTAGGGTCATCCTCAGCCTCAATCATGTCATCATCATCACTGAAACAATGGAGTAGCTCCCGAGGCTCGTCAAGTAAATCAATAAATTCTCCATAGTTCAATGATCCCTTAGATTGATCCAGCTCTCCTCCAAAAGAGGGTTTGCCTTTATTTTGGTTACTCCATGCCCCAAATCCTGAGGCTTGGGTTTTCGCCAACTGATTCTTAAGGGTATTTTGTGATTGATCAGGGGTGGAAGTGAGATCCCTATCAGTGAGGTGTGTTACCCGTGGGCGTTACCCTTAGGTAAAGACTTTTGATTTAGTATGCCTTCATCGGGAGTTGTGGAGGTGAGATTCCTATCAGCAGGGTGCTTTACCGGTGGGCGTCCCTCTGGGTCTAAGGAATCAAGTTTTGGTTCCTCAGGCGAAGACTTGTGAGGTAGTGTCCCTTCATCGGATTGGGTGGAGGTGATAGGCCTATCAACGAGGTGTGTTACCCGTGGGCGTCTCCCTGAGTCTTTGGCCTTGGTTTTGTCCTCAGGAAAAGGTTGTGATTTCTGAGTGCCATCATCAGACTGAGTGGAAGGCAGTCCCGTAGGAGAAGGTTGTATTTTTCCTTCTCCATCAAGAGGACCAGTATGTTGGCCCGTCGACCCTGACTGTGGTGTATTAGGGCCTCCCGTAAGCTCTTTCCCTTGGGGTAGTTGAAGCTTGGTCTGAACAAGGGTGGTCTTTTTAGTCTTTGCCTTTTTAGGACGTGTCTCGGAGGCCTCAGGGCCATGTGCCTTGATGAGACTGCTTTTATACATGGTCTCATCGTCCAAATCGGGCTTAAAATGCATAAAATATCATAAAATATGCCAAATATATGCTCGTGTTTGTTACTTGTGTATTTTTAGGTACGGATATTGAGGAATTGGCAAAAGAACACAAGAATCAATCAAAAACGAACACGGGAAACGAAGTCGCACAATGAACCGGGCCCAAGTTTGGAAATTTGCAAAATGACCCTTGAAGAATTGAAGATTGGCAAAAATGGCCCCTCATCTTTGAAGAACTTGTCACAATTGACCCCCCAAATGTCAATTGTACAAGTATGGTCCTTAATGTTTGAAGGTTATACAAGATCAGCCCTTAGAAAATGAAGAAAATACAAAAGGAGCCCTTGTTTAAAGTTTTTGAAGAAGTTGTGCCAAATTTGACAAATGCCCAAAAGTTGATAAGTGTTAATTGGGCGCTGATAACATTTGTTTACAAAGTGGAAAGAAAAGAAAGACTTGGGGACCTAACCTGCCAAACAAACAAACTTTCCCACCCAACCAGACAATGCCACGTCACTAAAACCCACCCAAATACAAATACCCTACCCATATCCTACCCAACCCGTCCATACCCAAATTCCTTTAACCCGGTTTATTATTTAACTTGGTCAAGATTTAGTCAAACCCACTTACTTCCCTCCTAAACACGAATTTAAAAACATAATTAACCCTTTTTAGATTAAAACCCCCTTTTATCCTGATAAACCCTAATCATTCCCCAGACTCAATCAACACCAACCCAAAGGGTTATTCCCTAAGAAGGTGCAGATCTTTGATTAAGATTACCCTCAACCTTTCCCACCTCACCAAACCTCTCCACGTGTCCTGTGGTCCTCACCCAAGCACTCCCCTGCTCCATCGTTTTCACACAAAACCCAATACCCCGACCAGATAAACGATTGGATGCGTTTCCTTGGTCCCCAATACCAATCCTACGTCCAAGATTGAAGATTCCAAGTTGGCATATCACATGGGATTACTTTTGACCGATTTTGAAGACCAAGAACTCAAGGGCTTTTCTGGCATTTCCATACTAGGGTTTTAGGGACTAGAACCTTCCTTGTACGCCTATAAAAGGCAGTTTAGTTTAGTCATTTAGCTTTGTTCCAGTTTTCTTCAAAAATATTTTGTAATCCCTTTTAATATAATATAAAAGTTGGTGTTTGTTTTTACAATTTAATTCCTTTTTATAATTGTTTAAAGTTGGTATAAATTGCTGAAGGAAACTGAGTTCCATTTTTAGTTTGGTGAAATAATTTTGTGTTTCAAAATTTATTTCAAGTTTTGTGAAATTGAGATTATTTGGTGTAATCTGTTTCAAGGATTAGTGTTAAGAGTTTAAAGTAATTGGTATGTATAAAACGTTTTAAGAAGGTTTGAAAACTTTTGGAAGAGTTTAAGAAAGAAAGAAAAGAAAACAGAAAGTGCATATTTGATATTATACTTGTGTTTTTCTTGATTTTTCTTAACAGGTTGTTGAAAGTTGTTGTTGATCTAGATCAGCGCAGGCCTCCAGCCTGTGGGAGGTGGATTTACATCCACTAGAACCCTGGATGTAGGGTTCTAAGGTAATTCCTCTTTTCCTTTTTGAAATCTCAGAAAAAAAGTAAAGTTTGGTGATATTGCATAAATCTGCTTAGATTGTGTGTCAAAGTTGTTGATTTGTGTTCTTATGTGTTTATATGCATGTTAGATACTAAGAGAATCAGTTTGAGTAGCTTTTGAGGTAATTTGGTTAGTTAAAAACGTTTTCAAAAATATTAAGGGTTGTTTGGATAAGTGTTTTAGCAGGGCAAAGATCTTGGTTTGTGATTTAAAAACGTGTTTAGATCACTGAATAGGATTGAGTTAGGTTGCTTATTAGTATAAGAGTAGATTGGAACAAAGTTGTAGCTAGTTTGTGTGTTTAAAAAGTGAAAACATAGCTAGAAATCTGCATATCCACTTTCTGCTTGAATTTTCATGAAAAATTGTGCTTGATCTTTGAATTCTGTTAAGAGATAGGGTGATTGAGAGTTTGATATTGTTTGTGCATCAGTTTGTGAGTTTGTGTGCAAAGATTGGGTGTTTGAAAGTCATTAGAGTGTAAGTAATAAGCTTAAATAGCCACCAGACCTAGTAATCTACATCAGCAACTGAAAAACGTTTTGGTGTGCATTTGTTTGCTTATTTTGCTTGCTAGGTGTTTAATTCTTGCTTATTACTGACTCCTTGTGCTTCAAAGAGCACAAGGGTGCCTTTGTCCCAAGAAAACAACACCAAAGAAACACACAGCCAAGTCCTCTTGGCTAAATCTACAAGAAAGAACAAAGCAAAGGCTTTTGTTCATCAACATAGAAACTGGCCACATTTTGATCTTCATTTTGTCTAAATCTTGCATAAAAAAAGAAATTGGTTTGTGTTTCTAGCTTAAAAAGGTTACTGTTTGGATTGGGAAAAATAAAAATAAAAAAAGAAAATTTTTATAAAAAGTTCACCCGCAACGGACTCGAACACGCGACCCCTCGCTGGGGGACTTAGCGTGCTTACCGTTGATCTAGATGAACCTTTTACGTTAAGGTTTCATTTCAATAGATACTTGACCCCTTTTGTTTTTGACTTTTCATAAATAAGCCGTAGCTTATTTGATTTTTCCTAGCTTATTTATTAAGTGTTTTTAGCTTATTTGAATTTTCCTAGGATATTTATAAGTTTTAGGACTTTTCTGTTTTAAAATTTTATTTTTCCTATTATTTAATTAATTTTTAGGATTATTTCTAGTTTTATTATTAGAAAGTATTTTAAAAAATAGTAAACAGTGATTAAAAAATACAAAAAAATAGTTTTTAGGTTTTAATTTGTATTTTTGAGGTTTACATATCAAAAAGTTTTCAAAAACTTTAATTTTTAATTTTATTTGATTTTAGGTTTTTTATCAAACTTTAAAAATTAATATAAAATTAACTAAAAGGTTTTAGGAGCTTTAATTTGCATTTTCTTCTTAATTAGAATATTTAGGATTTTTGAGAATTTTTTAGAATTTATTTGAGAAATTTTATTTTTTAGAATATTTTATTATTATTTTATTCTTTAAAATTAAAAGTTTTATTTTTTACTTTTTTTCATTTTTCCTAGATTCTAGACATTAAAATAGGACCTTTATCACTTTCCAATTAATTTTTAGGTTTTTCAATTAATTTTTAGAATTAATTTAAGATTTAATAGATTTTAATAGTTTTTAGGAGTTTAAAAATAGTTTAATTTGGTTTTAAAATTTTTAAAAATAGTTTTTAGCTTAATTAGGTCATTTTTGAGGTTTACAAACTATTAAATCTTGTTTAGGGCTTTTTAATATTTAAAAGTGATTTTTAAAGTCATTATTAAATTAATTAAAAGGTTTTGTCAAGTTTGGATTTTTTTTAAACTCTTAGAATATTATTGTGGATTTTTAGTAATTTTTAGGAATTTTTAGGTTAAAATTTTAAATTTTGCACTTTTTACGTTCTACGTCGTAACTTTCTAGTAGTGTTTTTGCCTTATTTTTCTATTTTTTTTTTCGTCTTCGTCATTTTCTCTTCTTTTCTTCTCATTAATAATCAAAAACATAATTCAATCATTCATTACACAACGCACTAGCCTCCTCGAGAACGAACTCACTTTTAGGGTCATTCACACACGGTTTTCCTAAATCGTCGTGCACGCTTACCCTATTTTATTGCTCTTTTCCTAAAGGGTAGTAAAAACACTACATCATTTTTGGCGCCGCTGCCGGGGAGGCGTGTTGTGTTTTGATTGAACCATTGTTGTTTTTTTATATTAACCATAATAGTATTTGTATTAATAGCACTCTATTAATACGTATTATCGTTTTTCGGTTTTTGTGTGAATATTATTACTATATTGTATACGTAGAACAATAAATACACAAGTACTCCAAATACATGAGCAATCACAACCTTGATTCGGGATTTCATCACTCGATCATTGTATTCGAATCTCAAACCAAAGAAAAAAGGCAAAAATAGATAAATACTTTCGTGAAGCTTAATCTTGATAATACAAACCATAAGGTGGGTATAAGGCGGTTGTATTTCACGACCTAAAGGAAAAAGGCTCTTAAGTACTTCACGCCGCCTCGTTTCCTCCGCTTGCTTGTGCGTATTTGATTTTGAGAGTGAATCGAGGGTTTTGCCGCCCAAAGTATTATTACATATCATATATATTTTTTCTTGGTGTCCATTTGATTAAACCCTCTTGAACGATTTGGTGTTCCACCATCGTTCTAAAGTCATCGAAGGCGTTCACTCCACGTGATCGTTTTCATTCCTTGAGGCCTTTTTAATCAAGAGATTTGATTAGTGGGGAGATTTGTGGACTCATTGTCTACTTAATACATTCACCAATTTCCAAAAAGGTTAATACAATCAAAAACCACAAAAAAATTGAAAAAAACACAAAATACCAAAAAGAATCTTCTTTGCTCGTCTCCACGTTGTACGTGACGTTTATGCTCACTCGTAATCAAGCAAAACGTGCACGTAGACGCAAGAACAAAACTCCTACTAAAACTCATTCTAGTGAGGAGTCTCCAAGTGAGGAACCTATTGTAGAACAAGAAGCTACCATGGCTAATCGTACTATGATGGAGTTGCTTCAAGCACCCACCGAGGGTTTTGGAGAGGCCATTGTGATTCCCGCCATCCTTGCGGAGAACTTTGAGATCAAGACGGGTTTAATGTCTATGCTTCAAGCAAACAAGTTTCGCGGTCACGAAAAAGACAACCCACATTATCACATTAGGCAATTTAATCGTCTCACCGCGACAAGCAAGTTTAAGGATGTACCACACGATGCCATTAAGATGATGTTGTTTCCTTACTCGTTAGATGGACCCGCCAAGATATGGCTTGAGAAAGAACCGCCGAATTCGATTTTGACATGGGCCGATCTCGTGTCTAAATTTGTGAATCAATTTTTTCCACCATCTAAGACAACACATTTGAAAAACGAGATTTCACGTTTTACACAAAGACCAAATGAAAGTTTTTCAATGGCTTGGGAAAGGTTTAAAGAAATGTTACATGAATGTCCACACCATGATTTTTCCGAATTGCATCAAATTGACACTTTTTATAATGGGCTTAATGAACATGAACGAGATTATTTAAATGCCGCCGCGGGTGGTAATTTTTTGTGCAAAACGACCAATGAGGCTTTGAAAATCATAGAAAATAGGTCTAAGGTCTATAGCCCTCGTAACACACCGAGTGTTGCCAATTTGGGCTCGTCATCATCTCGTTCCATTAATGCCTTGCAAGATGAAGCAAATGAGGAGAATCGGTTTTTCGATAGGTTTTCGACTCTTATGTCTCATTGGAAAGCTCAAGAAGCTTCAAACACCTCTTCGGTTAAAGCGGTTGCTAAGAGTTGTATTTCGTGTGGTGGAGCTCATGATTTTTCCGAGTGCATTACCGCGGATGGTAACACTTTGAATGCTTATGTAGCCACGGGAACTTATAACCAAATCGGTCAAGGTTCCCGCCCAAATCAAGCTCCACAAAATCAAAATGCTAATAACTATCGAAACAACAATCAAGGTGGAAATTACCAAGGAAATCAAAGGAATTATAACAAGGGTAATTATCAAAGTGGAAATGGGCAAATTTCAAACCAAAACCAAAACCGTGATTTTCAAACTCCTACTCAAGGTTTTCAAAATGCTCACACTAAAAATTTGCAAGGAGAATTTTTAGATTATGCTAAGGCTAATGATGCTAAGTTTGACAACATGCAACGTGAGATGATTAGCTTAAGATCCGAGTTGAAAAACGAGCTTAAAAACGAACTTGCTAATGAACTTAAAACTCATGCTAATAAAATGGAAGGAAATGTCACACGACTCCAACAAAATCAACAAAAAATGGAGCAAGGACAACATGAGATTAAGCAAGAATTGTTAAAAGCGGATGCTAGGCAATCTAAGTTTAAAGACCGAATGGCCAAAATGTTTGAAGCTATCATGTGTAAGCCCTCTTCTTCGGGTGGTCTTCCTAGTGATACCATCGTGAACCCGAAAGGAGAATTGAAGGTTATTGCCACTCGTAGTGGTAAAACTTTCAAAGAACCCATTTCTCGTCCAAGTACTTCTATGGAGAAGGAAAAAGAGAAAGAACCCGAGGTTGTGGTTGAAAAGGAGAACATTACAAGCCCACGAAGTACCGCTCAAACCACACCTACGGTTGAACCAATACCCATTATGGAACCCGAGATTCCAAGGCCGATGCCTATGCCTAATTTGCCCCAACCCACACCACCTTTACCCTACCCATGAAGACGAGACAAGGAAAAGGCACAAGAACGAAATAATTATCAATTTGAACTCTTTATGAAAATGTTTCGTGACTTGCATTTCAATATAAGTTTTGCCGACGCCTTAGTCATGATGCCTCGATTTGCCGCGAACTTCAAAAGTATGTTGAATAACAAAGAAAAATTGCAAAAATCGTCTAGTTGTTCTTCGGGTTTTCTAAGCCGCATACCTCAAAAGGTCGGTGATCCTGGAAAGTTTTTAATCCCATGTGCTATCCAAGACATGGAAGAATGCTACGCCTTGGCCGATCTTGGTGCTAGTATTAATTTGATGCCTCTCGAGATTTTTAAATCGCTCAATCTTCTAAATCTCACTCCTTCAAGAATGTCAATCGAAATGGCCGATCATTCTACGATTCTAGCTTGTGGAGTTGCCGAGGACGTCTTTGTGAAAGTTGGGAAATTCTATTATCCCGTGGACTTCATTGTTGTTGATATTCCCATCGATCCTAAAGTTCCGTTAATTTTAGGTCGATCTTTTTTGGATACCTCGAGAGCACTTATCGATGTGCATGCAAGAAAAATCACTCTTCGTTTCAATGAGGAAGAACTCGTCATTAATGCAACCCAAAACTCCACGTTTTCTCATGTTTATTCGATCACATCTTTGTACAATGTCAATCCTATCAAAAACATTTGTCAAAAGATTTCAAATAGAGTTTTAGGAGTTGTTGATAAAAATGAAGTTCCGTCCCCTCCGCCGATGGAGGTTAAGAGTGTTAAGCCTATGATTCCAATCTCGAGTGATTCTTCGGATGATGAATACGTTGATCCCGATGGGGAGGTTTTCTTTGTTGACAAAAGATTTGAAAACTTGCCACCACCTAAGCCAAAAAGATTTCAAAATGTGAGAATTTTTAGTGTGACTAACATTGTTTTAGATACACCAAATATTTTTGACATAATTAAATCGGGTTTTCACAAGGAGAGTTTTAAAGATGAAAAAGGAAAAGATTTTGAATTTAATTTAAAAGATTTTTCTACAATTCTAACTCCGTCATCACCGCGTTTATTGAGTACTACAAGCTCGTCTTCTCCTTTTGACGATGCTTTGTGTGGACCTAGTGTGGGGGAAGCCCCTTATGTTTCCTTCCCTTTCTCCACCGAGGACGAGATATTTGATCCTGGAATTGCTTATATAGGGAAATCTCGGTCTTCCACCGATGCAATAAATGGAAAATATTTTCATTTGATTGGTGCGAGTCTACCTCGAGTAGCTCAATGTTATGACTTACCCATTGTCCCACCCTTCTATTTCTTCTCTCCTATTTTCTTCTATCCCATTGGGATTTGTGTTGGAGTTGTGTTGTCTCGTCTTACATCCGAAAACGAGGACGCTATCTTTGACCCCGGTATACGTTTATCGGATTTTTAAAGTACTCCACGTGCTTTTGGGCCTTGTTTATCATGTAAGCCCCACCAAAAATTGACCAAACCATGATTATCCCTAAATGATCACATTTATGGGGATTCGAGTCGAGCTTTTGACTCGGTTATCAAAAACAAGGTGCCTCGTGGGGGAGACCCATGCTTATCCATGTACATATTATTGCTTTCTAATTAGTGTAATGTGAGGGGATTTGTGCCCTTCCAACCTTTGTTCCGTGGTTGTTTGTGAATTGTGTCTTTTAGATTATCATCTTCATGATTGGAGCCTCTCGTGTTCGTTTCATGGGAGCACTCGATCGTTTGCTTTGGAGGCCTTTCCCAATATCCATATGATATATCCTTTTATGTTCTAACCTTAGGTTTATTAGCACACTTCATAAACGGCTATTACTTATTGGTTACACCCTTTCCATACTAGATTAGGCATTCGACTACGTCTCTAGTATGGGGGTGTTTGCACCCCTAGACTCGAAACATTGAGGACAATGTTTAACTTTAGTATGGGGGGTGAATAGATACTTGCCTTGCCAAACCTTCACGCTTTCCAAAGTTTATCGTTTTTGTTATCGTTTTGTTGCAAAATAAGGCTAAAAATGGCCAAATTTTAAAAATTTTCTCATGTTTTATAAGTGTTTAAAACACGAATGTAGATTTTCCGATGGCGAGAATAAGAGTAATTTTTGACTTGACCGTGCGTGTTGAGCACTTAGCTTTGATTCCTTAACTTACATTAGGCTAAGTCTCTTAAATGAGGACGAGAAATGATAGAGTTAATTATAAGTTACTATGCTAAACGTAGAGTACTCGTATTCTTTCAAAAACTCATGTGTTCTCGTTGTTTGCTTATTCTCCCTTCGCTTGTAAATATTTTTTGCTTAATAAATATTGATTTAGCGGTTTAGTTAGGATTGTTGGGTTTCTAGTCTTTTCTAGTAGCTTCCGTGTAATTAAATTGGGAAGACATTAAGGTATCGCCAACGTCACGGTTTTGAAGTATTGGCACCCTAATAATCGAAAGCTTCACCCAATAATAAGATTTCAAGTGCTCACCTAAATCTAGCAAACAATTTGAAAGCCCCACAAGGCCTAAAATCTATGCAAAATTGAAAGTGAATCAAGCCTTAATCTTCGAAGCTTTAAAGATCCAAAATTCGCTTTAGCGTGAGGATATACGTCTTTGGCTAATAAAACCACCGATGATGGCGGATAATAAAAGGCAAGGCAAGACCAAAGTCATAATAAAAGCTTCATGGCGAAGTTGAATAAAAGATGGAGGTAAACCAAAGATAATAAGGTCCTTCCGTTAGGGGGCGTATAAAAGTCTTGGTAATAAGTCTCATGTTCAAAACCGTTATAAAACCGTGTTTATCGATTCTTCTTGTCAACTTAATTTTTTAACATCGTTGTCTATTAGGAGGGGTTATTGATTTGATGGTCTTGGTTACACCGTTAGGACTCTATTTTTAGACCTAAATCTCTATTATCGCATAAGTCAACAATGTATCCTCGTGATCATTAAGACATAATAAAATATAAGAGATACAACTTAGGAATAATGGGAGGATAAGTACGTGATTAGGGCATATGAGTAGTGTTAGCATTACTAACTTATAATGACAATGATCTCGTTGCACGCTTGGCATGGAATTAAGGTGAAAATCGAGGACGACGAAATTATTTCTAACGAAGCATTCACATGTTCTTATTCTATGAACCTAAACGTCCCATTTTGCGATGAAAATCATACATTATGTCTAAAACACAAGTAGTAGCAATAGTGTAGTGTAGCTAGTTTATCATTTCAATAAAAGTAAATAAAATTAAATTTTGGAGATGCTTCGATACTTTATTCTAGCATTGCGTGAGGGCACGGCAATGGTTTAGTATGGGGGAGTGATGAGACTGCTTTTATACATGGTCTCATCGTCCAAATCGGGCTTAAAATGCATAAAATATCATAAAATATGCCAAATATATGCTCGTGTTTGTTACTTGTGTATTTTTAGGTACGGATATTGAGGAATTGGCAAAAGAACACAAGAATCAATCAAAAACGAACACGGGAAACGAAGTCGCACAATGAACCGGGCCCAAGTTTGGAAATTTGCAAAATGACCCTTGAAGAATTGAAGATTGGCAAAAATGGCCCCTCATCTTTGAAGAACTTGTCACAATTGACCCCCCAAATGTCAATTGTACAAGTATGGTCCTTAATGTTTGAAGGTTATACAAGATCAGCCCTTGGAAAATGAAGAAAATACAAAAGGAGCCCTTGTTTAAAGTTTTTGAAGAAGTTGTGCCAAATTTGACAAATGCCCAAAAGTTGATAAGTGTTAATTGGGCGCTGATAACATTTGTTTACAAAGTGGAAAGAAAAGAAAGACTTGGGGACCTAACCTGCCAAACAAACAAACTTTCCCACCCAACCAGACAATGCCACGTCACTAAAACCCACCCAAATACAAATACCCTACCCATATCCTACCCAACCCGTCCATACCCAAATTCCTTTAACCCGGTTTATTATTTAACTTGGTCAAGATTTAGTCGAACCCACTTACTTCCCTCCTAAACACGAATTTAAAAACATAATTAACCCTTTTTAGATTAAAACCCCCTTTTATCCTGATAAACCCTAATCATTCCCCAGACTCAATCAACACCAACCCAAAGGGTTATTCCCTAAGAAGGTGCAGATCTTTGATTAAGATTCCCCTCAACCTTTCCCACCTCACCAAACCTCTCCACGTGTCCTGTGGTCCTCACCCAAGCACTCCCCTGCTCCATCGTTTTCACACAAAACCCAATACCCCGACCAGATAAACGATTGGATGCGTTTCCTTGGTCCCCAATACCAATCCTACGTCCAAGATTGAAGATTCCAAGCTGGCATATCACATGGGATTACTTTTGACCGATTTTGAAGACCAAGAACTCAAGGGCTTTTCTGGCATTTCCATACTAGGGTTTTAGGGACTAGAACCTTCCTTGTACGCCTATAAAAGGCAGCTTAGTTTAGTCATTTAGCTTTGTTCCAATTTTCTTCAAAAATATTTTGTAATCCCTTTTAATATAATATAAAAGTTGGTGTTTGTTTTTACAATTTAATTCCTTTTTATAATTGTTTAAAGTTGGTATAAATTGCTGAAGGAAACTGAGTTCCATTTTTAATTTGGTGAAATAATTTTGTGTTTCAAAATTTATTTCAAGTTTTGTGAAATTGAGATTATTTGGTGTAATCTGTTTCAAGGATTAGTGTTAAGAGTTTAAAGTAATTGGTATTTATAAAACGTTTTAAGAAGGTTTGAAAAGTTTTGGAAGAGTTTAAGAAAGAAAGAAAAGAAAACAGAAAGTGCATATTTGATATTATACTTGTGTTTTTCTTGATTTTTCTTAACAGGTTGTTGAAAGTTGTTGTTGATCTAGATCAGCGCAGGCCTCCAGCCTGTGGGAGGTGGATTTACATCCACTAGAACCCTGGATGTAGGGTTCTAAGGTAATTCCTCTTTTCCTTTTTGAAATCTCAGAAAAAAAGTGAAGTTTGGTGATATTGCATAAATCTGCTTAGATTGTGTGTCAAAGTTGTTGATTTGTGTTCTTATGTGTTTATATGCATGTTAGATACTAAGAGAATCAGTTTGAGTAGCTTTTGAGGTAATTTGGTTAGTTAAAAACGTTTTCAAAAATATTAAGGGTTGTTTGGATAAGTGTTTTAGGAGGGCAAAGATCTTGGTTTGTGATTTAAAAACGTGTTTAGATCACTGAATAGGATTGAGTTAGGTTTCTTATTAGTATAAGAGTAGATTGGAACAAAGTTGTAGCTAGTTTGTGTGTTTAAAAAGTGAAAACATAGCTAGAAATCTGCATATCCACTTTCTGCTTGAATTTTCATGAAAAATTGTGCTTGATCTTTGAATTCTGTTAAGAGATAGGGTGATTGAGAGTTTGATATTGTTTGTGCATCAGTTTGTGAGTTTGTGTGCAAAGATTGGGTGTTTGAAAGTCATTAGAGTGTAAGTAATAAGCTTAAATAGCCACCAGACCTAGTAATCTACATCAGCAACTGAAAAACGTTTTTGTGTGCATTTGTTTGCTTATTTTGCTTGCTAGGTGTTTAATTCTTGCTTATTACTGACTCCTTGTGCTTCAAAGAGCACAAGGGTGCCTTTGTCCCAAGAAAACAACACCAAAGAAACACACAGCCAAGTCCTCTTGGCTAAATCTACAAGAAAGAACAAAGCAAAGGCTTTTGTTCATCAACATAGAAACTGGCCACATTTTGATCTTCATTTTGTCTAAATCTTGCATAAAAAAAGAAATTGGTTTGTGTTTCTAGCTTAAAAAGGTTACTGTTTGGATTGGGAAAAATAAAAATAAAAAAAGAAAATTTTTATAAAAAGTTCACCCGCAACGGACTCGAACACGCGACCCCTCGCTGGGGGACTTAGCGTGCTTACCGTTGATCTAGATGAACCTTTTACGTTAAGGTTTCATTTCAATAGATACTTGACCCCTTTTGTTTTTGACTTTTCATAAATAAGCCGTAGCTTATTTGATTTTTCCTAGCTTATTTATTAAGTGTTTTTAGCTTATTTGAATTTTCCTAGGATATTTATAAGTTTTAGGACTTTTCTGTTTTAAAATTTTATTTTTCCTATTATTTAATTAATTTTTAGGATTATTTCTAGTTTTATTTTTAGAAAGTATTTTAAAAAATAGTAAACAGTGATTAAAAAATACAAAAAAATAGTTTTTAGGTTTTAATTTGTATTTTTGAGGTTTACATATCAAAAAGTTTTCAAAAACTTTAATTTTTAATTTTATTTGATTTTAGGTTTTTTTATCAAACTTTAAAAATTAATATAAAATTAACTAAAAGGTTTTAGGAGCTTTAATTTGCATTTTCTTCTTAATTAGAATATTTAGGATTTTTGAGAATTTTTTAGAATTTATTTGAGAACTTTTTATTTTTTAGAATATTTTATTATTATTTTATTCTTTAAAATTAAAAGTTTTATTTTTTACTTTTTTTCATTTTTCCTAGATTCTAGACATTAAAATAGGACCTTTGTCACTTTCCAATTAATTTTTAGGTTTTTCAATTAATTTTTAGAATTAATTTAAGATTTAATAGATTTTAATAGTTTTTAGGAGTTTAAAAATAGTTTAATTTGGTTTTAAAATTTTTAAAAATAGTTTTTAGCTTAATTAGGTCATTTTTGAGGTTTACAAACTATTAAATCTTCTTTAGGGCTTTTTAATATTTAAAAGTGATTTTTAGGGCTTTAATTAGCATTAAAAAGTCATTATTAAATTAATTAAAAGGTTTTGGCAAGTTTGGATTTTTTGTAAACTCTTAGAATATTATTGTGGATTTTTAGTAATTTTTAGGAATTTTTAGGTTAAAATTTTAAATTTTGCACTTTTTACGTTCTACGTCGTAACTTTCTAGTAGTGTTTTTGCCTTATTTTTCTATTTTTTTTTCGTCTTCGTCATTTTCTCTTCTTTTCTTCTCATTAATAATCAAAAACATAATTCAATCATTCATTACACAACGCACTAGCCTCCTCGAGAACGAACTCACTTTTAGGGTCATTCACACACGGTTTTCCTAAATCGTCGTGCACGCTTACCCTATTTTATTGCTCTTTTCCTAAAGGGTAGTAAAAACACTACATCATGCCTTTGGGTTTGTCTTTGGTACAGTCTGAGCCCTCGTGTTCCCCTTCTTTGGTAAGAAAGGAATGGGAGACATGGATGATTCACGACTGATTACCTCAGTCATGTGAGTCGTCGATTCAATAGGGTTGGCTTCAGATAGGTTCTCTAAAGAATTTGTGGAACTCAGGATTGGTGTAGAAAAAAGTGAATTTCTCCTAAATGCAAAGAGAACCCAGAAACCTTTATAAGGTGCACGATATGAACCTTGGGTAAGATACATACTTTTTCCTTGACTCCTTCAGAAGCCTGGTTACGAGATCATTAAAAATGATATCTCCTATGTCAATCTTCAGTCCATTAATAAGGTTGTAGATTGACATCTGCTGAGTAGAATTAACTTGCTCAATAGATGAGTAGTTCCCACCGATCACCTAAATCACAAAAGTGGCCAGGATCCTCCAAGCCATGGGGAAAGCAGTTTTGATTAATTAGGTTTTAGTCACAAGTAACTCGGGGACCCCGATTTCTGTTAAGACTTTTTTAACTGACTCAGTTTCAGGATGTGCAACATAATTTCCTTTGTTATAATCAAGTCCAATGGCTTAACAAAAAGTTTTGATGTCCAAAATCAATGGTGTCTTTCCATTGTTCACATTGAACTCAGTGACACAACCCTTATTTGACATGGTATCAGAACCTTGAGAACCTTTAGGCCCTTGGGTAGGTGGGGTTACAACCATAGCAGTATACCAGAATTCCCTGAGATATTCATGGTAGAACACTGAGGGGTTGTTTGTAAAAGCATTAGCCCAGTCATATTTTTTAAGAAATTTGTAAATTGGTTTGTAGGCTGATACACTATGACGATAACTGAAATTTCCTGCGGAGTGTTTCTTGAAAAATGGACACCCTCATTGATGAGATGCTCAGCCTGAGGGGAATATTTGATAGCCTTGGATAGTGCCATTTAAGATTTTTTTAATAACTTTGTAAAAGGACTATGGAACTTTGTGGAAATCAAACTAAGACTTGCTTCTTGTTATAATGCAACAATAGATCACCTGACTTAATGCAAACTTTTGATCTTGATAAGGAAATCAAATGATCGAACACCAAGTAACTTTGATAGTTTGTATGTATACTATATAACAATGAAGCGAGTGATCAATGTGATTACCTTTTCACAAATAAACTTTTTTAGAAACAATGTTTGATCACACACACTTTTGAAAGATGATTTTGGCAGAGTAAGTTTGCTAGAATCTTTGTGTGCGTGCTTGTTTTGGTGTTTGGGAATTTATAGGCTCGGATGTGAAAAAGATTTTATTTGAAACAATTGCTTTTCACATCCGCATATAATGGAATGTACAAGAGGTCCCCCTTTTTCTCGGCTACTATTTCGTTATGCTCTTTTAGCGCTTTTTTCAGGGATGACGTGGGGTCATGTGCAGTTGAAAGGACGGTTTTGAAACGGATTTTTCTTGAAAAAGGACAAGCATTTAATGCTTAGTGGGAAACTTGACATTTGGTGACCCGTTGACTGGTTTTTGACAATTATTGATCGAATATATGTTCCTTATTTAATATTATGACTCACCAACCTAGAACATTAGGCAACTAAATCCTTAGAGCATTTAGTTACATCGTTTAATGTATCTCAGTGTCAAAGGAAAGACAATAAGATATATTTACTCAGGGAGAAGATTAGGAATATACATTATACTGAATACCTTGTCATCAGGGAACCTTATTAATCAATATGCAGCATACCAAGTTCAGATTTCAGTCTAGTGAATGTTGGTTCATCCAAAGGCTTAGTGAAAATATCAGCTAGCTGATACTCAGTGGGGATGAAGTGTAATTCAATATCTCCTTTTAGGATGTGCTCCCTAAAAAAGTGATATCTTATGTTTATGTGTTTAGTCCTTAAGTTTAGGACTGGATTGTTGGAAATGACAATTGCACTGGTGTTGTCACAAAAGATGGGGACTACTTTGTATTCCACATTGTAGTCCCTGAATTGACTTTTCATCTAAAGGATGTTTGCACAACAACCAACGGCCGCCACATATTTAGCCTCGGTAGAGAACATGGCGACTGACTGTTGTTTCTTTGCACTCTAACATACTAACATGCCACCTAGGAATTGACATGCACCTGAGGTAATTTTTCTATCAATATTGCAGCCAGCATAGTCTGAGTCTGAGTATCCTTTAAGGTCGAAGCCTGAGCAACGAGGATACCATAGAACCAGTGTTGGAGTACCCTTCAGGTACCTGGAGATTCGTTTAACAACAGTAACATGTGATTCTTTGGTATCGGCCTGATATCTTGCACATAGGATAGTTGAGAACTGAATATCATGCCTAGTAGTTGTTAGGTACATTAATAATCCAATCATTCCCCTGAATAGGGTTTGATTGACTGGTTTACCAGTGAGATCAGGACCTAAGTTGTTAGGGGGAACCATGGGAGTCTTCACTGAAGCACACTCAGAGATGTCATATTTTTTTAATTATTTCTTTGGTTTATTTTTCTTGAAAGACTGATATCCCTTTGTCCCCCTGTTTCATTTGTAGTCCAAGGAAATATGTTAACCCACCCACATACTCATTTCTAATTTATTTGTAATAAGTTTTTCAAACATTCTACAAAGATCATAGTTAGTGTATCCGAATATGATGTCATCAACATATATTTGAACTAGCAAGACATCCTCCTTGGTTCTGAAGATAAACAGAGTATTGTCTATCTTCCCCTTGACAAATTTATTCAATATCAGGAAGGTATAAAGAGTTTAATACCATGCCCTTGGTGCTTGTTTAAGTCCATATAGGGCTTTGTTAAGTTTACAGACATGGTTTGGGAACTCAGAACTCTCAAAACCAGGAGGCTGAGTCACATAAACTTCCTCAGTGATCTTGCCATTCAGGAAGGAACTTTTCACATCCATTTGGAAATCTTTGAAGTTCATGTATGTAGCATGGGTAGGGAAGATCCTGATGGCTTCCATTCTTGCAACAGGGGTAAAGGTCTCTTCATAGTCAATGCCTTCAAGCTGACCACACCCCTGAACAACAAACCTTGCTTTGTTTTTTTATAACAATTCCATCTTTTTCAGTCTTGTTTTTGAACACCCATTTAGTACCAAGAGCTGATTTCCCTTTAGGGAGAGGAACGAGTTTCCAAACCTTGTTCCTGAGGAATTGATTAAGTTCTTCTTGCATAGCCTCAACCCACCCTGGATGTGTCAGGGCCTCTAAAATATTCTTGGGTTCAGATTTTGAGAGAAAGTATGCAAATAGACATTCATGGGTTGAGGCAGCAGAGAGTTTAGCAGTCTGACTGTGTGTGAGCATCCCCTCAGACACATCACCAATTATATTCACAAGTTCTATGTGCTGTTATCTAGACCATCTGTTCTGAGGACTTGGATTAAAGATTGTGGATAATTAATGATTATCAAAGACTGGTTGTTCATTACATGGTGCTGGATCATTACTTCTCATTGAAGGATTTTTAGTGATTGATAGGTCATTATTTTCATCAATTGTCCCTTCAGTATCTGCATGGATAACAGAATCAGTTGATTCCTCAGCCTGAGTAGGTATCACATCAGGGACATGTTGATTTGTTATTGTAACACCCCCAAATTTATACAACTCAATACAGCGGAAGACTCGTTGGTGTTACGGGATAACACATTACTCACATCAAAGACAACGCTTAAAAGTCGCGTCGTATAATAATAAAGCTTTTCCATTCATAAATATCAATTTTTACATAGGTCCCAAGTCATTGTATTTCATACAAGTTTTACAAAGCATTTGAATGGAAATTATTGTTTAAGTGCGGGCCATGAATTCTTGTTGTCTTCCCGAGAATTACCTTCAAGTACCTGAGATAAAACATGTTAAAAGAAAAGGTCAGCGATAACGCCGAGTGAATTCATAGAGTTTAATAAACCATCAATATAACATCGGTATAAAATTATTACTAAAAATCATTTTATACAAATCATTTTAATAGGCCATAAAATAGCCAAAGTTATTTTATACAATTCCTTATCAAAATCATAATATAGGCTTTCGCCTTCAAAATCATTATACGAGCCAATGTTGTAAAAACATCATACAATACGTTTTATAACGTTGTATAAAGTTAAATAAAAACCGTTATGTGAATATGGTTATAAAAAACCAAAACACGAACATAATATCAATAGTAAGACCCCATATTGCTAGTCAGGCAATATATCGTAATTCGGTGCGTATAGCAGTATTTCGTTAATTGGATTATTATAAGCCGCATGACATTGTTACCTTACTAAACCAAACAACGGGTAGCTAGCCCGAAACTCATATGCCCATCTAAATTAGCGTGTCGTCACAATAATCACGCTTGTGTAAATCTTCTCATACATAAATTCGCTTACCAATCAATGTGGCACGACGGGGATCAACCGTCAAGGCGCGAACTGGGGTGATCGTCCCCAAATAGTACTATTATATGCATAAGCGTCTACCAAATCCCGGTAGTTCACAATTCATGCTAATGGGACTTTTAGTGACATAACCTAACTTTAATAATCCATTTCATTTCATCTATTGGGTCATTTAATCATTCATCCGGTCATACAATCATTCGGGACCAAATCAATAAACAAACAATCGGGACAAATGGTGTCTTATTTTAGTAAAACTAACATGTTATATCACTCGCGGGTTTATAAAACATTTCATAAAAACATTTAAAAGAGTGCGAGGCTATGAACTCACGTTGATGTGCGAAAGCGGGTTATCGGCAATTCGGATGTACGGTACGTGCTTCAATCACGGAAACCTAGACAAATAATACTTGTCTTAGACTCTTGTCCAATGAATTTATAAAAATAACAATTATGTATACATATGATGATCTTATATATATGATGATCAAGTGGGTTTACATATTCTAATTTACTCATTTTAGTGTTATGTGTTGATAATTTTTATACTAGTTTACTAGTTTTACCTATTTACATGTTTTCGGTCCAATAAGCCTATTATAAGTTTATTAACTTGTATTAATCCATTTCATACTTGTATTATCAGTATTTATACTTTACATGTTTGGCCCAAATGGGTTAAGCCCAATAAATAAGTTTATAAGTGTTTTGCCCATTTTGTTGTATTATTAGTCCAATAACGTTAACTTAGCCCGTTAATGTCCGTATGTTATATAGTTCGGGTTTTATTGGTTTTTACTTGTTATATATATTTATATATCAGTATATGAGTTTATAAAAGTTTACATTAGACGGGTCCAATCGTCTAAGTTTTATTTAACAAAAACGTTAATTTTACGGTAATAGCCGAAAAAGTCGTAAAAATCATGTTTATAGTTTTTATAACTTATAAATCTTATTCAACTACCATTTTTATAAAGATTCCATTTATTTAACCTTATACATATCTATATAAATGAAATTTATAAGTTAGTGGGTTTTCATGTGTATATATTTTATAAATATATAAGTGAGTGCTTATATTATATAAGTTTTTATTATACAAATCTGATTTTAAATTTCATTTTCACCAAAACAGCCATATCTAGAGTTCTATATGGAGATAGAAGCCCAAATTTTTATGGCATAAACTATATGATATGTGTTCCATTTAACTCTGCTATGGCTACTGTTAAATCCGCATCTAAGTATTTTATAAAATTCGTCCAAAACAGTGTACTTAGATTTGCACTCTAAACTAGTTTTGATCATATCTCACTCATTTTGTGATTCCATTGCATGGCCAACTCCCACATGTGTACAAGACATATTACTTACTGTATATACATTAATCTATGCCATTTTATTAGTTCATCATATGGTTATTTACTGTTTTTATACAGCCTACTAATTTAAGCAAGATTAACCACTTTTACATATAGTTTTTCATCTTTTTACCCATGTTTATCAACACCAAATCCCCACACAATACTTTTATCATCATATATTCATCATATACATATACAATAGGAAACAAAATACATGATTACATAATCAAAATAAAAAGAGGATGGGGAAAATAATCTTTATACCACCAAGATGATGTAGGTTGTGATTAGGACATGGATTTTGATGGAGAAACTTGTGATAAACCAAGACCATCTTCAAGACCACCCATCTACATGAACACCTTGATGAAAATCAGCCCTTGAATCCTTTGAAAACTCCTTGCTAGTTGTTAAAACTTGAACCAATATTCATCTCTTTTGAAGGAGATTAACATATGTAAGTTATAACAATAGTTTGTGGTTAAAATTGTATGATGATGGTGTTGTGAAGACTATAGTGGACGGCAACAAGGGAGGAGATGAGAGAGATGAAGTTGTTTTGCATGAGTGGAAATGAAAGCAAATGGTTTGAGATGGTAGTTTTGAGGTAAGTTTAGCTTACATTGTAAGCTTGTATGACAAGTGTGATTAACTTGTTAAAAATTTGACATATCATGGAGGGTAGTGTTGCTAGTTATGCCGTCCCATATTGGGGGTGGGGCAAAAGTGGTTTTGTCTCATACCCAATTTTTTACGGGTACTCCTTGATTCTAGTTTCCTCGATTTGCGTGACCTCGGATCGTTTTACGAAAAACGTTTTTATAAATTATGAATCAACGGCACAAAACGAATCTAATAAAAATTGTCTCATCAAAAAAGGAGTTTGAAAACATAAATACGTAATCCTATGGTTTCCGGTTTAGTCGTAAAGGACGTTAAATTAAAATCATAAGTCCTAATCTCTTCTCGTAAATTTTTGAGTTTATGAACCAACTCAAAATTAAAATCCCAAAATAATATTCACGGATAAATTTATTTCCTGAAATCTCAGACTATCACCAAAACGGTGTATGTAAACATAAGCACGTAACGTAGAATCCTCCGGTTTAGACGTAGTCGATGCTACTTCAAGACGTAAATCCAAATTTCTTCCCAAAAATAAGTGAGTTAATATTATAACATTAAAATAATGTTTTCAAATAAATATTGAGAATAAAATATAAACCATAAATTGACGGATTGTCACAACATTTACCCCTAAACAGGGTCTTTGAACTCAAAGATCATCTTACTACTCGCTTCTTGTAGAGTTAAAGCCATGTGGGTATTTCCTCCACATTCGGTCTTTTCTCACAAGTGTAATTCATTACAATACGCGAGTTTCATCAAACATAACTACGGGAATAAGATCAGGCTTAATGTTGACTTACTTTCTCTATCCATGATGTTCACGGGTTTTTGATGAATGCAACTTTTCGCCGATCTAAACTTTACTAAGAAACAATCAGATTCTCACTTGATAGACATTTTATCAAGTTAGATATACGAATCATAATTCACGCATCCCTTGAAGTCCTAGGGTAGATCCAGCTTATATGCCTTTCAAACCAACTTTTACATGTCAATGGTCCCATATAACGGGGACTTAATTCCCATGATCTTTCAGATCGTCTATTCATTTTTCCAAGGTGAAATTTTTTGGCATAACTTCGCTACCCATCTGGCACTTCAAGATCTACATTTCATATTTACATAACCTCCTGCCATAACCTCCTGCCCACTACCGGCAGTCAATAATCAGATCCTAATTTCAACAATCATTTAAGGTCTCACGGGTCGAGTATATTGTAAGGTTAGGTCGCCATTATAGGAAACCTTAAACCTAAAAGACATGTCCAACTCACAATGGGTGTATGTCGGGTGTCTTCATCCCAACTCCTGCTTACAGATGCTCTAATATATATCCTCACAAGATTCGATCTCGATCCTAATACGATAATTATCAATTATAATCTTTCCTAAGGAAAGCAATTTTGCAGTTTATTACCAAAGGTCAATCATTCAAACATAAAACAACACTTATAGTATTTTGTATCGTTACTTTACCTAGTCCCTTCGATTGGTGTGGTAAAAAAGTACTCTCATCAAGATTCGTTCTCAATGACTTCTGAGCAAATCTCTAGAAATTCGATACGAAGCAAGGATCTTGATAGAGATGATCGATACAGGCACACCATGTTTATATAACTCCATTAAATACAAAAGAGTCAATTTCTTCATCAAGAATCTATCATTAACAGGAATGATATTAGCAGATTTGGTCAGTCTGTCGACGATGACCCAAATCGAATCAAATTCAGATGATGACCTTTGCAATAGCTAGACGTTTACTTATGTATGAGGCGATGTCTGCCTTCATAATTTTCCATTAGTACAACTTCTTCAGATAAAAATACATTAAATCAGAAATGACAGGAATAGAATACTTATACTTACAAGATTCCAACATAACTACATCTCACAATCTCCCTATTTAGGCAACCACAAGTGGACTTTAAAACATTTAACGCTATCGGCTTCTCAATTTTAATGGTTCATATTAGCCGCGAGTCACTTTTATTATCTATATTATCCTTTTTATAAGCATCGACTATATTTTAAATTGTTCAGCAATTTATTTTGTACCATCATTACTAAGGAACACATCCTAATTGGTTCTTTATCCTTTTTACATAATGCGTCGGTATCTAAATTCACCTCTCCTGATGATATAATTATCATGTCCACAATTCACCAATATATTCTTTCTTCATATTTTCTAAGTTTTAATTTCGTCTCAACTATCATTTTTATCCGTTTTACTCAATCCGACGTTTAAAGCGTCGATAGTTATGACAAGTAATTAAATAATAAATATTTAATTTTTATGAAACGTAAACGCAAAAAGTTTTTAAATTTTCTTAGTTTGTTCGATTATATAAAAATGTTCAAAATAAATATGAATTTAATTAACAAAATTTTTGTTGATTTATCTGAAATAATTAGTAAGATCCGTAAATGTTCGAAAAACCTTCGTTTATTCTTTGGTAGAAATTTTCTTAGTTGAAAAGCAAAAATTGTCGTTTCAAATTTTAAGTCATGGTTTAAATGGTTTTCTCAATCCCTCTTAGGTTGTCTTGAGGTATACACAAACATTTACCCCTAAACAGGAGTTTAGTTAAATGATTTGTGTATAAGGAAATAATCCCTTAAAAATCCTTTGTTAAAACATTTGTCAAAACATATTTCCATTTTCTATTAATCACACGGTCAAATAATATAAAGGATTAAGTCTTAAATCTCATGTTAAATATTCAAGGTACATGTTTTCATTGTTCGGCCAATTCAGGGCAATCTATAAATATTTATCAACTCCTTCTTATTCTTATAAACAAACAAATGATCCTTAATGATCACAAGCATGAATTTATCAGTTTATAGCCTACACACGTGATTCACCAAATTTATGAATACTACATGTGTATTAGTCAATCCAAACGACATAACATGAAACTCATAATCTTCATTACGAGTTCTGAATGTAGCGATTGGATTAGATAATCTTTTTCGCGGATGCGAATTTGATGATAACCATGCCATGGATCAAATCTTTAGAACATACACTAGAACCTTGTAAATGATTGAACAACTCTATCATCTTAGGTAGTAGATATAGATATTTTTTATCATCAATTTACCTAGTTCACGGTAATCAATAAATATAAGACATAATAACATCATAGCTCTTCATGATGACGAGCTTGGTAGAATAAAAGCTTTTCCCGACAACTCTCTCAGTTGTACGGTAATTCTTTTAATTCAGATGGTGCTTAAGTACAGTGCACACGCCACAGGTGCAGCACCAGGAATATAATCAATACCAAATTCAACTTGCCTTAATGGCGAAAGTCTAGGTAATTCACCAACAAATACCTCCTAAAGTTTCAGATAACAGAAACATATTTTAATAAATTCATATTAGGTTCTTTCTAGATTATAATATCTATGACTAATTCACAACCATTCACGGTATAATTTCAAGTCTAAATGCAGGATATGGTCATCCATCAAGAGTTATTTAGATCACTTTTGATAATCAACATCTTATCATTTAGGGGAATTCTATTCGAGTTCCCATCAATTAAGACAATGTCGTCATGTCATAATCAATCAATCCATTCTACTGGCACTATCAACTTTCCAGTTTTTTTACTATTGATAAGATGTGATCTTCTCAAAAGACTAATAATAATTCATAATCCTTCACAAATTCAAGGATATATGGAGACACAAATATCATTAAAATAGTAAGGTCGATGCATAATCTACGCGGGAGAATTTCAAATCAGATATAGATGAAAACATTTAGTGAATATGAATATATCCCATGTTTTCATAATTTGAGTACGCAATCGAAGGCTCCTCAGATCGTTACCCAGGTCATTCAAATGAAATCAAATCAAAAGAAATGATAGGAACGTCGATACATCCAATCGGGTATCAACACTCGGTAATCAGATACTTTTCCTAAGAATCTCACTACGGGAGAATTGGACAAGAAAGAATTGTCAATTGTCAAATAAGACAATTTCCACAGATGAGTAAATTCGACTTAGAAGAATAGATGCTACAGGCACACATGTAGGTGTCCCTAACACTATGTCCCTATTTTTCACTTCTTTCAGATCTCATAAAATTTAATCTTTCACAACCTTCAAAGAAAATGTAGTGTTTATTAATCAGTTTCATGGTGACTACTAATCAGCCTTGCATGGTCCATTCCAAATTGTATGTAGGCGCACAACTATATACAATTTTAAGATTAACGATGCAATACTCGGTTCGTCAAAATTTTATCATCATGTTTATAATAAAAACATTTTCATGCTTAATTCTTAAATAAGAATCAGAAATAAATTTACAAAGATTTTCTTTGTTATGAAAACAATTAAGTTTTCCAAGGTATTTCATAATCAACTTTATTTCAATAATGATCTGTTAGTTTATCATAATCCTTGGATTATCTAACTATGGAGATGATTATTTGAGAGAGAGATAGATGAAGATGTAGAGAGAGAAACTAGAGAGAGGTTGGAGAGAAAAATGAAATATTAGATTAAGTGTGTGTAAAGTGAATGACCAACCCCTCCTAACATGCTAGGAGGGGGTTTATATAGCCCACCCTACATGTGGGCTATATGGGCTATATTGGATCACGAGCCCAATATCATTGGAGTGACCGATCCTTTCTAAATACGTAAAAACGTATTTCCAACAATCTCCCCCAAAGGGAGGTCACTCCAAGTTACAATGTCCTAAATAGTCTATAGCTCGTGATCTATGCTAACAATGATGTGACCGAGACTTTCCTTGAAAAAACGTATTTCCAACAATCTCCCCCAAAGGGAGGTCACACCATTTTACAAAATCTTAAACCTAGCATACTATGCTTGAGTCTTCGATCTTGTTCTTGTGAATATGCTGATGAGATCTTTGACTTTGGTCTTGAACATGTGTCCTTGATTTGACCTTGTGCATTCATCACTTATGATATTTGCCTCCTCGTGACTTCATGTTCCACATACTTATACTTTTATAAATTCTTGAAAGTTTCAGAGATTGATACAGCGGAAGACTTGACTTTTAGACTTTCTTTAATTTGTTGAAGTTAAGTTCATAAAGTATAAGCATGTGAGGACGACTTCTTTTCGGATAGTACACCACAATGCCACCTTCTTGTTACGCTGCATAAGACAGTTAGCAACAAAACATATACACGGATGAAATGGCTTTGAACATTTCATTCTAATTAGGTAGCATTTTACCTCCGGTCGGTGAAAAGCGTTGGATGATATAAAAATATCATACTTGTGACAGGTAGTTTCAATTAAGAACCTCCTTGACAAGATTTCGCGGGTAAACCCGTTCGCTTTATTCGACCGTCCAAAGCTGACTGCGAACATAAAGAGTGAATCATTTGGATAATATTATCCTTATGATTTGAAGCCGTCAATTCATGTTCCTGGAACAAGTGAAATTCAATTAAGAACCGCACCATCGTTGCTTTCCAGTTGTCACGAGCTTGATTCATAAAGAATCTTGCAAGTTACCTACCAAGTGCTGTTTGAGGTTAACACTAGAAGGATTTCCATTCATCACTGTGAACACTAAGGTATCACTCTGAGTGTTCTGGCAAGATCACTAAGATATTGTGTAGAGGCCTGGAACGTGTTTAAATTCATTTAAGAATTAAACCACTGTTGCTTTCAATTTATCACAAGTTTGATTCAAAAAGAATCGCACAAGTCACCTACCATGAGCTTTTTGATATTCGCTCAAGAAGGATTTCCATCTTCATTGTAAATACTTTCGTATTACTCGGATGTTCAGGCAAGATCATGAAGATTTTGCGTAGGACTCTTAAGATCTTTCTTACTTTTCACAGTGTGTGAAGAAGCAAGGAAGTATGAAAGTGTGTCCTAATGAGATAGTTGATGATCTCAAATGGCTCTAGACTCGATCGTGCATTTTGGATTTTTAGTGATCAGAGGCTGGAGAGGAGTGCCACCATTTCAATACCAATTTATTCGGAGTGAATAAATCAATAGATAACGTGTTGTCTCCGTGTGATTAAAACAAATATCTTTTAAGAGATATCTGAGTTAGCTGGGATGGGTTGTGCCTTGCATCACTGGGTCCATGATGTCTGTCTTCAATATCAAGAATCATTAAACAATGATCTTAATAGCATATGTATTGACCCGGTTTCTGCCTAAGTTGTAAGGAGGGCTTCTTTCTTTACACCCTTTATCTTTCCAATTCTTTTTCATTCTTCAACCCCTTCAATGCTTACCAATACGTCATCACTAGCACCTTGTTGTGATTGTTCCAGTGCTAACTTAAGTACTTGGTCGGCATTCAGCTACGTTCACAATCTTTCTCCATCTTTCCTAAGGACTACTATTTCTAGCTATGGAATGTGTAACACCCCCAAAATTTATACAACTTGATACAGCGGAAGACTAGTTGGTGTTACGGGATAGCACATTACTCACATCATAGACAACGCATAAAAACCGCGCCGTTTAATAATAAAGCATTTCCATTCATAAATATCAAAGTTACATAAGTCCCAAGTCATTATATTTCATACAAAGTTTTACAAAGTATTTGAATGGAAAATATTGTTTAAGTGCGGGCCATGAATTCTTGTCGTCTTCCCGAGAATTACCTTCAAGTACCTCAGATAAAACGTGTTAAAAGAAAAGGTCAGCGATAACGCCGAGTGAATTCATAGAGTTTAATAAAATCCATCAATATAATATCTGTATAAAATTATTACTGAATATCATTTTGTACAAATCATTTTAATAGGCCATAAAATAGCCAAAGTCATTTTATACAAATCTTCATCAAAATCATAATATAGGCGTTCGCCTTAAAAATCATTATACGAGCCAATGTCGTAAAAACATCATACAATACGTCTTATGACGTTGTACGAAAATAAAAACCGTTATATGTATATGGTTATGAAAACCAAAACACGAACATAATATAAATAGTAAGACCCTGTATTGCTAGTCAGGCAATACATCGTAATTCGGTGCGTCTAGTAGTATTTCGTTAGTTGGATTATTATAAGCCGCATGACATTGTTACCTTACTAAACCAAACAACGGGTAGCTAACCCGATACTCAATTTTCCCATCTAAATTAGCGTGTCGTCACAAAGGTCACGCTATGGAAATCTTCTCATACATAAATTCGCTTACCAATCAATGTGGCACGACGGGGATCAACCGTCAAGGCGCGAACTGGGGTGATCGTCCCCAAATAGTACTATTGTATGCATAAGCGTCTACCAAATCCTGGTAGTTCACAATTCATGTTAATGAGACTTTTAGTGACATAACCTAACTTTAATAATCCATTTGATTTCATCTATCGGGTCCTTTAATAATTTATCGGGTCATACAATCGGGTCGTACAATCATTCGGGTCCAAATCAATAATCAAACAATCGGGACAAATGGTGTCCTATTTTGTAAAAACTAACATGTTATCTCCCTTGCGGGTTTATAAAACATTTCATAAAAACATTTAAAAGAGTGCGAGGCTATGAACTCACGTTGATGTGGGAAGGCGGGTTATCGGCAATTCGGACGTACGGTACGTGCTTCAATCACGGAAACCTATATAAATAATAATCGGTCTTAGAAGTTTGTCCAATGACTTTATAAAAATAAAAATTATGTATACATATGATGATTATATATATATATGATGATCAAGTGGGTTTACATATTCTCATTTACTCATTTTAGTGTTATGTGTCGGTAACGTTTATACTAGTTTACTAGTTTTACCTATTTACGTGTTTTAGGTCCAATAAACTTATTATAAGTTCTTTAACTTGACTTATTCCACTTTATACTTGTAGTATCAGTATGTACATTTTTCATGTTGGGCCTAAATGGGTTAAGCCTAATAAGTTCTTTTTATAAGAGTTTAACTTATTTAGTCCAATTATTAGTCCAATATGTTTACTTAGCTCGTTAATGTCCTTATGTCCTATAGTTCGGGTTTTATCGGTTTTTACTTGTATTAGATACTTATATATCAGTATATGACTTTTAAAAACTTTACATTAGACGGGTTTGATCGTCTAAGTTTTAATTGGCGAAAAACGTTAATTTTACGGTAATAGCCGAAAAAGTCGTAAAAATCAAATTTATAGTTTTTGTAACATATAAATATTATTCCACTACCATTTTTATAATTTATCCATTTATTTAACCTTTAACATATTTATATAAATAAAATTCATGAGTTAGTGGGTTTTAATTTTACATTTTATACAATATAATTTTGAGTGCTTATATAATAGTAATAAACATTAATTCTCAAAATCTGATTTTTATTTTCATGTTCACCAAAACTGCCATATCTAGAGTTCTACAATGAATTAGAAGCTCAAATTTTTATCACATAAACTACATGATATGTGCTCCATTTAACTTTTTTATAGCTACTGTTGAATCATCCTCTAAGTATTTTCTAAAAATCGTCCAAAACAGTGAACTCATATTTGTACCTTGAACTTGTTTTGATCATATCTCACTCATTACAATGATTCCATTGCATGGCCAACTCTCACATGTGTACAAGACCCATAGCTTACTGTAAATTAATTCTACTTCATCATTTTATCAGTCTAACATGTGGTTAGTTACTGTTTTTATACAGCCTACCATTTAAACAAGATTTACCCATTTTACATGTAGTTTGTCCATCTTTTTAAGCATGTTTATCAACACCAAATCCCCACACAATATTTTTAATCATCATTCATCATCATATACATATACATAAGTAAAATAAATACAAGATTACATAACCAAAAATAACAAGAGGATGAGGAGGACAATCTTTATACCACCAAGTTGATGTAGGTATGATTTGGACATGGATTTTGATGGAGAAACTTGTGGATAACCAAGACCATCTTCAAGACCACCAATATTCATAAACTCCTTGTGGAAATACAGCCCTAATACTCCATGGAAACTCCTCCTTGGATGTTATAAGCACCACCAATCAATAGGGTTTCAAAAGGGCTTCAACATGTGCAAGAATAACATAGGATTTCATGGTTGATTTTGATCAAAAGTGGTGTTTTGGTGATCTTTTTGGACGGCACAAATGGAGCCAAGGGAGAGAATTTTGAGTGGATTTCATGGATGAAAATGAGAAGAGTGGTTTTGGCTTGTGGTTTTGTTAGATGGTTAGCTTATTTCATAAGCTTAGGACAAGTGTAAAACTTGTTAAGTAATATTTGACAACTAAGGTGTTGGTGGAGCTAGTTAGGCCGGTTTGAGTGGGGATGGGACAAGTGTCCCACTTGTCTCATCCCCATTTATTTACGGGTACTCCTCGATTCTAGTTTCCTCGATTTGCGTGCCCTCGGGTCATTTTACGAAAAACATTTTTATAAATTATGAATCAACGGCACAAAACTAATCTAATAAAAATTGTTTCATCAAAAACGGAGTTCGAAAACGTAAATACGTAATCCTAGTGTTTCCGGTTTAGTCGTAAAGGATGTTAAAATAAAATCGTAAGTCCTAATCTCTTCTCGTAAATTTGTGAGTTTATGAACCAACACAAATTTAAAACTCCAAAATAATATTCATGGATAAATTTATTTTCTGAAATGTCGGACTGTCACCAAAGACGGTGTATGTAAACGTAAGCATGTAACGTTGAATCCTCCGGTTTAGACGTAGTCGATGCTACTTCAAGACGTAAATCCAAATTTCTTCCCCAAAAATAAGTGAGTTCATATTGTAACATTAAAATAATGTTTTTAAATAATATTCGAGAATAAAATTTCAACCATAAATTGACGGATTGTCACAGCATTTACCCCTAAACATGATCTTTGTCCTCAAAGATCATCTTACTACTCGCTTCTTATAGAGTTAAAGCCATGTGGGTATTTCCTCCATATTCGGTCTTTTCTCACAAGTGTAATTCATTACAATACGCGAGTTTCATCAAACATAAATACGGGAATAAGATCAGGCTAAATGTTGACTTACTTTCTCTATCCATGATGTTCACGGGTTTCTAATGAATGCAACTTTTCGCCGATCTAAGCTTTATTAAGAAGAATTCAGATTTTCACTTGATAGATATTTTATCAAGTTCGATGTACGAAACATAATTCACGCATCTCTTGAAGTCCTAGGGTAGATCCAGCTTATATGCCTTTCAAACAAATCTTTTACATCTTCTCAATGGTCCCATACAACGGGGACTTATATCCCATGATTTGTCAGATCATTAATTTATTTTTCCAAGGTTAAAAATTTTGGCATAACTTCACTACCCATCTGGCACTTCAAGATCTACATTTCATATTCACATAACCTCTTGCCCAATACCGGCAGTCAATAATCAGATCCTAATTTCAACAATCATTTCAGGTCTCGCGGGTCGAGTATTTTGCAAGGTTAGGTTCACCATCATAGGAAACCTTAAACCTAAAAGACATGTCCAACTCACAATTGGTGTTTGTCGGGTGTGTTTATCTCAACTCTTGCTTACAGATGCTCTAATATAGATCCTAACAAGATTAAATCTCAATCCTAATACAATAATTTTCAATTATAATCTTTCCAAAGGAAAGAGATTATAAGTTCATTACCAAAGGTCAGTCATTCAAACATAGAACAGCGCTTATAGTATTTTGTATCGTTACTTACCTCGTCCCTTCGATTGGGGTGGTACATAGTACTCTCATCAAGATTCGTTCATAATGACTTCTGAGAAAATCTCAAGAAATTCGATGCGAAGCGAGGATCTTGATAGAGAAGATGGATACGGCACACCATGTTTACACAACTCTTTTGCATTTATCATTAACGGGAATGATATTAGCAGATTTGGTCAGTCTGTCGACGATGACCGAAATCGAATCAATTTCAGATGATGACCTTTGCGATAGCTAGACGTTTACTTATGTATGAGGCGATGTCTGCCTTCATAATTTGCCATCAGTACAACTTCTTCTGATAATGATACTTTTAGTCATAAATGACATAAATAGAATACTTATACTTATAAATTCCAACATAAATATATCTCACAATCTCCATATTTAGGCAACCACAAGTGGCCTTTAAAACATTTGACGCTATTGGCTTCTCAATTTTAATGGTTCACATTAGCCGCGAATCACTTTTTATTATCTATATTATCCTTTTTTTTACAATCATAGGCTATTTTTAAATTGTCCGGCAACTTATTTTGCATCTTCATTATTAAGAAATACATCCTAATTGGTTCTTTATCCTTTCTATATAATGTGTCAATAATTACGTTCACTTTTCTTCATATTTTCTAAGCTTCAGTTTAGTTTCAGCTATCATTTTTATCAGTTTCGCTTAATCCGACGTTTAAAGCGTCGATAATTATTACAACTAATTAAATAAAAAATATTCGATTTTTATAAAATGTAAACATAAAGATTTTAAATTTCTTAGTCCGTCCAATTATATGAAAATGTTCAAAATAATTTGAATTTAATTAACAAGATTTTTGTTGATTTACTGAAAATAATTAGTGAGATTCGTAAATGTTCAAAAAATCTTTATTTATACTTTGGTCACAATTTTCTTAGTTGAAAAGTAAAAATTTTCGTTTCAAATTTCAAGTTATGGTTTAAATGTTTTCCCCAATTCCTCTTAGGTTGTCTTAAGGTATGCAAAAACATTTACCCCTAAACAGGAGTTTAGTTAAATGTTTTGTATATAAGGGAATAATCCCTTTAAAATCCTTTGTTAAAACATTTGTCAAAACATATTTCCATTTTCTTTTTGGTAATACTCAAAGTCTTAAAAGGGCTCTTAATTTTTAAAGAGTCAATATATTTCATTATCTATTATTCACACGGTCAATTAATATAAAGGATTTAGTCTTTAATCACATGTTAAATATTTAAGATACAGGTTTTCATTGTTCGGCCAATTCAGGGCAATCTACAAATAATTATTAACTCATTCTTATTCTTATAAACAAATAGTCCTTAATGGTCACAAGCATGAATTTATCAAATTACAGCCTACACACGTGATTCACCAAATTTATGAATGCTACATGTGTATTAGTCAATCCAAACGTCACCACGTGAAACTCATAATGTTCATTACAAGTACCGGATGTAGTGATTGGAATACATAATCCTTTTCGCAGATGCGAAGTTGATGATAACCATGTCATGGATCAAATTGCTAGAACCTTTTAAATGATCGAACAAATCTTCCATTTCGAGTTATGGATATCGTTTTCGATTGTCAATTTACTCAGTTCATAGAAATCTATAAATATAAGGAATGATAACACCATAGCTCTTCATAATGACGAGCTTGGTAGAATAAAATCTTTCTCCGACAACTCTCTCAGTTGTACGGTAATTCCTTTAATTCAGATGGTGCTGTCGTACAGTGCACACGCCACAGGTCCAGCACTGAGAATATAATCAAATACCAAATTCTACTTGCCTTAGTGGCAAAAGTCTAGTTAATTCATCAACAAATACCTCCTAAGTTCAGATAACATAAACATGTTTTAATAAATTCATATTAAGTTCTTTCTAGATTATAATATCTATGACTAATTCACAACCATTCATGGTATAATTTTAAGTCTAAATACAGGATATCGTCATCCACCAAGAATTATTTATATCACTTTTGATAATCAACATCTTATCTTTCTAGGGGAATTCTACTCGAGTTCCCATCAATTAAGACAATGTCGTCATGTCATAATCAATCAATCCATTCTACCGGCATTATCAACTTTTCAGTTTCATCGCTGTCGATAAGATGTGAACTTCTCAAAAGACTAACAATAACTCATAATCCTTCACAGATTCAAGGATATTAGGAGACATAACTACCTTAAAAGAGTAAGGTCAACGCATAATCTATGCGAGAGAATTTCAAATCAGATGCAGACGAAAACATTTAACGAATATGAATATATCCCATGTTTTCATAATTTGAGTACGCATTCGAAAGCTCCTCGGATCGTTACCCAGGTCATTCAAATGAAATCAAATCATAAGAAATGATAAGAACGTCAATACATCCAGTCGGGTATCAACACTCGGTAATTGGATACTTTTCCTAAGAATCTTACTACGGGGGAATTGGACAAGAAAGAATTGTCAATTGTCAAATAAGACAAATTCCACAGATGAGTAAATTCGACTTAGAAGAATAAATGCTACAGGCACATATGGAGGTGTCCCTATCAGTATGTCCCTATTTTTCACTTCTTGCAGATCTCATAAAATTTAATCTTTCACAATCTTCAAAGAAAATTTAGTGTTTATTAATAATTTCATGGTGACTACTAATCAGCCTTGCATGGTCACTTCCAAGTTATATGTAGGCGCGCAACTATATACAATTTCAAGATTAACGATGCAATACTCAGTTCGTCAAAACTTTATCATCATGTTTATAATAAAAACATTTACATGCTTAATTCTTAAATAAGAATCAAAATAAATTTACAAAGATTTTTCCTTGTTATGAAAACAATTAAGTTTTCCAAGGTGTTTTATAAACAACTTCATTTCGATAACAATCACTTATAAATCTCACTTTGAATAATCCTTATAGTGATGAAAATTAAATTTTCTCAAAGGATACCGTTTTAACTTTATAAAAACAATGTGTGATCTGCAAAAGAGTGATGAAGAGTGGTTCACCAAGAACTAACTACAATATATCAGGAAATGAGCTTAGCCAATTAATCATGAGGTTCATGACCTCGATGGCACTCAGGAATACAAAGAGAATAATTCACAACGTAACTCAATTCAAGATGAGTACTTGTTTAATGGTTGCATCACTAATGCGAACATTAGGATGAAGCAAGAAAAGATAGATAACATCAATACATGTAGAATTTAGCAATCAAAGGTAGTCTTTTCATTAATCACAAACAAGTCAAATTGTACCGTAACACATTACGTGTCACTATGTCATACAATTCCAAGAACTCATCCTACCAACTGATGTCTCAGTTAAGTTAGGGATTATTTTTAAAAGATACCATAATGAATACTAATCTACAAGAGTCATTAGGTGTTCCACATGTCCCGGAAGATCCATTGGTCCCAATTCAGAAGAAGATTTCTTCAATTTATTTCTTGGACACTGGGCATCCTCGTTAGTGGACAATGGCCTAGGAACAACCCTTAACACGAATCAATAATCAATTAATACCTTATAATTCAATCACAGAACTTAACGACTTCCTCTTAACAATCTCATATTTCATATGGGCTAAATTTTACTTTATTCAAGTTTACTCAATTCGATATCCTACTTCATTCTCCAATACTTTCATCCTTATTCATAAATCTTAATAGGGCAATAAAAGCTCGATATGAACAACACTTAATTTCCAATCCTATAGCTCTTACAACAATTATCAAATGAGTCACTAGTATGAGATGGCTCATACATTCAACTAGACTTCTCGGAAAGGTACTGGTGGCATGAGGCTTTTGGGTAATGGTTCCAATGACAGCCTCGAGTGCAACATTCACCCTTTCGATTTTAATTTAAGAATTGGATGACAACGAATCAGATGACATCTTTCTAGGTGGTAATGTTTTGTAAAACTCCACTCTATAAGGAAAGATCGTCATGACATCGATATCAGATTTAATCTCGCCAATTCTTTTTCAATATCACAATGAACTAATATCTACAATTTCTACGAGTATCAACCATTTGTTGGGATCATAAATATCCGCAACTTGGTTTAGATCTAGGATAGCTAGAATTCCTACGAGAATAGCTTCGATTAATTTACTAGGGGATTTAGGGTTCCTTGTGACAATCGACGTCGTATAAATACCTCGTCTAAATATCAAAATAATCATCAAACAATCATGTAATAAAATTACATCATATATATATATAATCCAAGTTATATATACATTAAAATAACACTTCTCAGTCTGGCCTTGTCGGTAACTCGGGAATTCTTCGGCACCGTTATAGTCAAAAGATTTTTAGACATTTTTAAAAAAATGTTTTTAGTTAAAAGATTTTGAAATGTTTTATTCAAAACCTTTGGTTTAAAAAATCTTTCGTTCTCTATAACGAGAGCTCTGATGCCAAACTGTAACACCCCCAAAATTTATACAACTCGATACAACGGAAGACTAGTTGGTGTTACGGGATAGCACATTACTCACATCATAGACAACGCATAAAAACCGCGTCGTTTAATAATAAAGCATTTCCATTCATAAATATCAAAGTTACATAAGTCCCAAGTCATTATATTTCATACAAAGTTTTACAAAGTATTTGAATGGAAAATATTGTTTAAGTGCGGGCCATGAATTCTTGTCGTCTTCACGAGAATTATATTCAAGTACCTGAGATAAAACATGTTAAAAGAAATGGTCAGCGATAACGCCGAGTGAATTCATAGAGTTTAATAAAATCCATCAATATAATATCAGTATAAAATTATTACTGAATATCATTTTGTACAAATCATTTTAATAGGCCATAAAATAGCCAAAGTCATTTTATACAAATCTTCATCAAAATCATAATATAGGCGTTCGCCTTAAAAATCATTATACGAGCCAATGTCGTAAAAACATCGTACAATACGTCTTATGACGTTGTACGAAAATAAAAACCGTTATATGAATATGGTTATGAAAACCAAAACACGAACATAATATCAAAAGTATGACCCTGTATTGCTAGTCAGGCAATACATCGTAATTCGGTGCGTCTAGTAGTATTTCGTTAGTTGGATTATTATAAGCCACATGGCATTGTTACCTTACTAAACCAAACAACGGGTAGCTAACCCGATACTCAATTTGCCCATCTAAATTAGTGTGTCGTCACAAAGGTCACGCTATGGAAATCTTCTCATACATAAATTCGCTTACCAATCAATGTGGCACGACGGGGATCAACCGTCAAGGCGCGAACTGGGGTGATCGTCCCCAAATAGTACTATTATATGCATAAGCGTCTACCAAATCCCGGTAGTTCACAATTCATGCTAATGGGACTTTTAGTGACATAACCTAACTTTAATAATCCATTTGATTTCATCTAGCGGGTCCTTTAATCATTTATCGGGTCATACAATCGGGTCATACAATCATTCGGGTCCAAATCAATAATCAAACAATCGGGACAAATGGTGTCCTATTTTGTAAAAACTAACATGTTATCTCCCTCGCGGGTTTATAAAACATTTCATAAAAACATTTAAAAGAGTGCGAGGCTATGAACTCACGTTGATGTGGGAAGGCGGGTTATCGGCAGTTCGGACGTACGGTACGTGCTTCAATCTCGGAAACCTATATAAATAATAATCGGTCTTAGACGTTTGTCCAATGACTTTATAAAAATAACAATTATGTATACATATTATGATTATATATATATATATGATGATCAAGTGGGTTTACATATTCTCATTTACTCATTTTAGTGTTATGTGTCGGTAACGTTTATACTAGTTTACTAGTTTTACCTATTTACGTGTTTTAGGTCCAATAAACTTATTATAAGTTCTTTAACTTGTCTTATTTCACTTTATACTTGTATTATCAGTATGTACATTTTTCATGTTGGGCCTAAATGGGTTAAGCCCAATAAGTTCTTTTGATAAGAGTTTAACTTATTTAGTCCAATTATTAGTCCAATATGTTTACTTAGCTCGTTAAAGTCCGTATGTCCCATAGTTCGGGTTTTATCGGTTTTTACTTGTATTAGATACTTGTATATCAGTATATGACTTTTAAAAACTTTACATTAGACGGGTTTGATCGTCTAAGTTTTAATTGGCGAAAAACGTTAATTTTTCGGTAATAGCCGAAAAAGTCGTAAAAATCAAGTTTATAGTTTTTATAACTTATAAATATTATTCCACTACCATTTTTATAATTTATCCATTTATTTAACATTTAACATATTTATATAAATAAAATTCATGAGTTAGTGGGTTTTAATTTTACATTTTATACAATATAATTTTGAGTGCTTATATAATAGTAATAAACATTAATTCTCAAAATCTGATTTTTATTTTCATGTTCACCAAAACTGCCATATCTAGAGTTCTACAATGAATTAGAAGCTCAAACTTTTATCACATAAACTAAATGATATGTGCTCCATTTAACTCTGTTATATACTGTTGAATCATCCTTTAAGTAGTTTCTAAAAATCGTCCAAAAAAGTGAACTCAGATTTGTACCTTGAACTTGTTTTGATCATATCTCACTCATTACAATGATTCCATTGCATGGCCAACTCTCACATGTGTACAAGACCCATAGCTTACTGTAAATTGATTCTACTTCATCATTTTATCAGTCTAACATGTGGTTAGTTACTGTTTTTATACAGCCTACCATTTAAACAAGATTTACCCATTTTACATGTAGTTTGTCCATCTTTTTAAGCATGTTTATCAACACCAAATCCCCACACAATATTTTTAATCATCATTCATCATAATATATATATACATAAGTAAAAGAAATACAAGATTACATAACCAAAAATAACAAGAGGATGAGGAGGACAATCTTTATACCACCAAGTTGATGTAGGTATGATTTGGACATGGATTTTGATGGAGAAACTTGTGGATAACCAAAACCATCTTCAAGACCACCAATCTTCATAAACTCATTGTGGAAAATCATCCCTAATACTCCATGGAAACTCCTCCTTGGATGTTATAAGCACCACCAATCAATAGGGTTTCAAAAGGGCTTCAACATGTGCAAGAATAACATAGGATTTCATAGTTGATTTTGATCAAAAGTGGTGTTTTGGTGTTGTTTTTGGACGGCACAAATGAGCCAAGTGAGAGAATTTTGAGTGGATTGCATGGATGAAAATGAGAAGAGTGGTTTTGGCTTGTGGTTTTGTTAGATGGTTAGCTTATTTCATAAGCTTAGGACAAGTGTAAAACTTGTTAAGTAATATTTGATAACTAAGGTGTTGGTGGAGCTAGTTAGGCCGGTTTGAGTGGGGGTGGGACAAGTGTCCCACTTGTCTCATCCCTATTTATTTACGGGTACTCCTCGATTCTAGTTTCCTCGATTTGCGTGCCCTCGGGTCGTTTTACGAAAAACGTTTTTATAAATTATGAATCAACGGCACAAAACGAATCTAATAAAAATTGTTTCATCAAAAACGGAGTTCGAAAACGTAAATACGTAATCCTAGGGTTTCCGGTTTAGTCGTAAAGGACGTTAAAATAAAATCGTAAGTCCTAATCTCTTCTCGTAAATTTTTGAGTTTATGAACCAACACAAATTTAAAACTCCAAAATAATATTCACGGATAAATTTATTTTCTGAAATGTCAGACTGTCACCAAAGACAGTGTATGTAAACGTAAGCACGTAACGTTGAATCCTCCGGTTTAGACGTAGTCGATGCTACTTCAAGACGTAAATCCAAATTTCTTCCCCAAAAATAAGTGAGTTCATATTGTAACATTAAAATAATGTTTTTAAATAATATTCGAGAATAAAATATCAACCATAAATTGACGGATTATCACAGAATGTCCTTGGGAAGATTCCTCCGGTTCTAGAGGAATCATTGGACTTTAACCTATTCTACCATCCTTATGTCACCACAATCTTCATCGTCATGAATAGAGATGTTTTGGGTAAGTATATGTCACCATGAAATCCATTTTGAAGTGCAAATCCATTTTTCTCCCCCTTAACATATGCCACGATATTCGAAAACATTTCGCACATGTCGGGATGAGCTATCACGTTAAGTCAAACCATTTATGATTAATCATATCCCATATTAAATCACATTTTCTCCCCCATATTAAAAATATTAACCCAATCGATGTTTTTAATATCAACTGATTTAATAGCATTTTAAGAAGATTTGGGAAGTAAAATGTAAATCCAATTATCTTCATGAATTACACAAGCTCCCCCTCAAATTAATGAGGGTGTGCTGAAACGTAAATTAAATACCTTTTAAACACAAGTGTAAGGTATTTATCACGTGCAAAGATCATATATGATAATGTATTCACAAGATTAGAGATTTATGAGGTTGGACCTGAATGATGAAGAACATCATATGAAAGAAGCACATGGTTCTTGTTCACGAATGTTGGTCGCCTCATCATGTCTGAAGATATCTCTTGACTCCATTTGATTGATATCGTTGTCTTGACACCAACATGTGAACTTGGCACTTTCGGCGTCAAAGATTCTGAATGCTGGACAATTGCGCCCCCCTCAATTGTTGACCCGTGTTCTATTGAAAGAGCTGTAGTCACAGTTTGAGTAGTCGCGTCGTCGACTATGTAGATATCAATTGTAAATTGCTACGGTTGGTGGAGATGATAACTTCATAAAAACAAGATTTCTCTTGTTTTAACAAATAAATGCACTGACACATACATAAATTTGTGTTAGATTGTGTTATTACGTAAACACAATTCCTTACATGGTTATAAAGTAAACCATGTCCGAGAAAATTAATTCCCGTTGTTGAGTCAAAGCTTTCCGGTGAAATGCTTGACTTGATTATGAAAAGCGGGTTACTATATGAAATAATAGCAAACCATTTTGAGCATGTTTTAAAACATTTGAACTTCTGCTCGAACTTTATTTACAACCCCGTGTCATTATTGAATGATATTTCTAGTATCGTAAATATTATCGATTCCAGAAGACATGCTCTTTTTATCAAAACATTTTTGAACACACAATTTTTAAAGATTTAGAAAAACCTTTTGAGAAATTCTCGAAAAATTGTGTTCAAAGTTTTGAAAACCAATTACTTGAGCTTAAGATGTTGAATATCTTACAAAACGAGCTCAAGTCCGAGAAGTTGTAAACTTCCCGTTGTTAAGGATAAGTTTATCATCGGCGATAAACTTTTCTTGTAACTGACGAACGAGTCCTAAGTTGACATTTACTTAGAAGTCGTTTTCATAAGCTTGAAAAACTTTGAATGTTTTAACGTAAAGCTCATGACCGAGAAAGATGAATTTCTCGTTATGAGGTAAAGTTCTATTATTTAAAAGATACGCTTTCCTTTCTGAGCTTAAAACTTGGAATGTTTTAATACAAGCTCATGACCGAGAAAAAATAATTTCTTGTTTCGAGGATAAGTTATCTTTAGAGATAAGTTTTCCTAAAAATGAAGTTCGAGTTACAGTCTGATATTTAACTGTAAATCATTGTGCATGAGCTAAAAAAAACTTCGAATGTTTTTAATATTAGCGCATGCCCGAGAAAAATTAATTTCTCGTTGTAAGGATAAGTTTATCATCGGTGATAAACTTTCCTTTATTTAAAGAACAGGTCATTGTCTGACATTTAACAATGAACCATTTTACACGAGCTTAAAACCATTGAATAGTTTTAAAGTAAGCTTGTGTCTGAGAAAATTTAATTTCTCGTTTTTGAGGATAAGTTTATCATCGGCGATAAACATTCCTTTATTGAAGATCGGGTCATCATCTGATATTTAATGAAGAGCCTTATACACGAGCTTAAAACCTTTGAATGGTTTTAGGATAAGCTCGTGTCCGAGAAAACTTAATTTCTCGTTTTGAGGGTAAGTTATCGTTGCGTAGATAAACTTCCCTGTCTCTGAAGTCCGGGTCATCATCTGTCATTTAACGAGGAGCCATAGTGCATGAGCTTAAAAGCTTTGAATGTTTTTAATAGAAGCTCATGCCCGAGAAAAGTTAATTTCTCGTTGTAAGGATAAGTTTATCATCGGTGATAAACTTTCCTTTCTTTGAAGATCGAGTTATAGTCTGTGATGTGACTATAAGTCCTATTGATAAGCTTAACCATGAATCCCCTGAGACATTTGTTTCTCCGATATCTGCTTCTTCAGCAACCAAACTCTAAGAGTATCCTTAGTTGAACGGTATACAATGATTGGACCGCTTCGTTCTTTTGGAACATCCTCTTTGGTACCTGCATTGTAATTAGGAGTTTGCATGCTTTGATATGGGTTAGCGATATATATCTTAGAAGCAAGTGGGGGTTCATAATTTTCTTTTCTTGTGCTAGAGGTGACCTGAGGAGATGATTCACTTGTCTTAGCTGGCAAACGTTTCCTTTTATAGAAAACCTTAAGTTCAGGCTTAAGTGATGTATCCTCCTTTTCAATTTCCTCCCTAGTAGTCTTAGTAGAATCGGAGACTATCCTAGTTAAAGGGCACTCGTTTCCTACTAGAGTGAAAGTTCTACCAGTGGGGCGCCACATTTTACCAATGGGTTTGATTTTAGCAACCCACTGGGATTTAAGTCTAGCATGGGAGTTCACCTCATTAAGCAATTTTTTGATACAGGAATCATGATTGGCTCTAAAGACACATTTCCTACATGTTTTACACGTAGCATATTTAATGTCCGAGTAAGATCTAGAATTCCTATATGATTGACTGATGCTCCTAGGAAGTGACATGCTACGGTTAGCAGTGTTGGGTAAACTAGAAGCCATCTGACTAGGTTTTAAATTTCTATCTCTTACTTGTGTATTTAGCTTAGCTTCCCTTAGACCAAATGTATGGCGAACATCATTTGAACAATTTCGAGACGTGTTCTTTGGACTATGTCTAGGGAGGCTAGATGCAATCATGTGATTAGGTCTTGCAAAAGCTGTTTTAGTCACATTGGGCCTAGATAGTGGAGTGACTGGTCTAGAAAGATGAACCATATCAACTTGGGAGGCAAACCGCGGTCTTGAGGATTTCGGTCGCTCAGATCTAAATACAGTCGGTTGTCTAACAGACTGAATTTGAGGTGGTTTCCCCAAGATTGATGGTTTTTCAAGCTTAGTATCCACACTAGATCCTTTAGTTTTTCTCAATTCGTTTTTCAACGAAGCTATAGCAAAGACCTTTTCTTGTACTTTAGCCTTTAAAGTCTCATTCTCTTTGAGCAATTCATCTTGGGATGCCTACTTAGATTCAAGCGACTTAATTTGTCTCACAAAATTATCTTTTTCAGCTTTAGAATCGTTAATTTTTTGATTTAATTTTCTTTCAAGAACGATGTTTAAATTTTCAAGATTTTCAAAATACTTTTCAAATTTATCCGTTTTCTTCGAAAATTCAATTTTGGCATCCTCAAGAGCTTTAGATTGCTGAGCTAAAATCGTTTCAAGCTCTTTAATCTTGGAATCAGAATCGGTTAGAGAAGCAGTCATAAAGCATTTATTATGATGAACTATAGCATTCTGAACAATTTCTCCCCTATTTTGACTCACATCGGATGAATCTGAAGTAGTAAAACTATCACCCTTTTCCATCCCATGTTTGTCATAATTAGGTTCGGAATGCGCAACATGCGGTAGTTCATCGGCATTGACATCATATACCACATTCCTTTGTACCGTGTTTGTAGACTCTTCGTCAGATACGGGTATGGTGTCATCAATCCGTGACATGCTGCTTGTATCATGCTTTCCTCCCGAATCCTTGCTCTTGCAATCTTTAGGCTCCAAGTTGTCAACCGTATGATCATTCTCCTCTTGCATCTGCATTGTAGATTCTTGCACTCCATTATCATACTCTTGCTGAAGTCGAGATCTTTCATAAATCGAAGACGAGACTGATATCATTAATTTCAACAATGTACCACGAAACTCTTTAATTTCCGTTTGTGTGTACTGAAGAAATGATTGACATATCCCTGAATTGTCAGACTTAAGAATGTTGAATTTGAAGAAGTGCGTAAGTTGTGTCACTAGAGCTTGATATGCAGATGCTGATGCAGAGTGATTAAAATCTTCTTTGTGAAGTTGCTCAGCTAGTTGGTTCAAGTTGAGGAATATGGAATCGATGAATATATAACGATCTTGACCGAAGAGTGTCAGAAATTCGCTTCCTCCTTGAAACCAAGAAATGGTCACTAGCTGAGACAGAAGTAGTCGAAAGAACGTTATACCACTTTCTCTAGCTGTGTTTTGCATGAGATGCAAGTCTCCCTCTTGAGATGTCGAATTCAACGATTCCATTGAAAATCGATGATATATGTAGGTAAGGATTACTTGTCGATCGATCAATGAAAGAAAGTAATTGTGTTTGTTGTTGTGTGTAGAAGTCGAGAAATAATGTTAAAATCCCCTAATAATTATTCTCGATAAACCAAAAATTCCAAGACAAAATAACACACGATTTGTTAAAAATTTTCAAAAACACGTTTTTGAAAAATCTTGGAATACTTGTTACCCTATCGCAATGCCTAAAGGTAAAGCTGTCGCAATGTCCAATCGCAATGTCCAATCGCAATGTCCAATCGCAATGTTCAATCGCAATGTCTAATCGCAATACCCCTGTCGCAATACCCCTGTCGCAATACCTGTCGCAATGCCCTGTCGCAATACCTGTCGTAATACCCCTGTCGCAATACCTGTCGCAATACCCCTGTCGCAATATGGATCGCAATAATAGAAAACACACAAATCGCAATCCCCAATCGCAATGTGGATCGCAATGTCTAAACCCTAGATATTGCGATGGATAGGCTGTCGCAATGGTACAAAAAGTGCACGATTTTTTCCACTTTTCTCGGACAAAACACACCAAATTTGTGATTTTAAGCCAAAAATTGATCCAAACACCCAAAAATTTTGTGTTTTTAACCAAAGTAACAATACCAAATCACTACCACAACTATGTAGATGATTTGTATCAAGATCAAACCATAAAAAACACAAAAAAAAATTTGGTACTTTTGAAATCGGATCAAAATAGGCGAGATAATCAAGAACACAAACACAAAAACCAAACAATCATCCCATGGCTCTTGATACCAATTGTTAGTTTATCGTAATCCTTGGATTATCTAACTATAGAGATGATTATTAGAGAGAGAGATAGATGAAGATGTAGAGAGAGAAACTAGAGAGAGGTTGGAGAGAAAAATGAAATATTAGATTAAGTGTGTGTAAAGTGAATGACCAACCCCTCCTAACATGTTAGGAGGGGGTTTATATAGCCCACCCTACATATGGGCTATATGGGCTATATTGGATCACGAGCCCAATATCATTAGAGTGAGCGATCCTTTCTAAATACGTAAAAACGTATTTCCAACATGATCACTTATAAATCTCACTTGAATAATCCTTATAGTGATGAAAATTCAATTTTTCTCAAGGGATACTGTTTTATCATAAAAACAATTAGTGATCTGCAAAAGAGTGATCAAGAGTTATTCACCAAGAACTAACTACTATATATCAGGACATGAGCTTAGCCACTTAATCATGAGGTTCATGACCTCGATGGCACTCAGAAAGAATAATTCACAACGTAACTCAAATCGAGATGAGTACTTGTTCAATGGTTGCATCACTAATGCGAACATTAGGATGAAGCAATAAAAGATAGATAACATCGATACATGTAGAATTTAGCAATCAAAGGTAGTCTTTCATTAATCACAAACAAGTCTAAATTGTACCGTAACACATTACGTGTCAATATGTCATACAATTCCAAGAACTCATCCTACCAACTGATGTCTCAATTAAGTTAGGGATTTTTTTTAAAAGATAACACAATGAATACTAATCTACAAGAGTCATTAGGTGTTCCACATGTCCCGAAAGATCCATCGGTCTCAACTCAGAAGAAGATTTCTTCAATTTATTTCTTGGAAACTAGGCATCCTCGTTAGTGGACAATGGCCTAGGAACAACACTTAACACGAATCAACAATCAATTAAAACCTTATAATTCATTCACAGAACTTAACGGATTCCTCTTAACAATCTTATATTCCATATAAGTTAAATTTTACTTCATTCAAGTTTCAACCGAATTATACTCAATGTGATATTCTACCTCATTTTCCAATACTTTCAATCTTTATTCTTAGGCCTTAAAAGGGCAATAAAAGCTCAATATGAATAACACTTAATTTCCAATCCTATAATTCCTTTATAAATAATTATCAAATTAGTCGCTAGTATGAAATGACTTGATCATTCAACTAGACTTCTCGGAAAGGTACTAGTGGCATGAGGCTTTTGGGTAATGGTTCCAATGACAGCCTCAAGTGCAACATTCACCCTTTCGATTTCAATTTAAGAATTGGATGAAAACGAATCAGATGACATTTTTCTAGGTGGTAACGTTTTGTCAAACTCCACTCTATAAGGAAAGATCGTCATGACATAGATATCGGATTTAATATCGCCAATTCTTCTTCAATATCACAATCAAATAATATCAACATTTCTATGAATATCAACCATTTGTTGGGATCATAAATATCCACAACTTGGTTTAGATCTAGGATAGCTAGAATCCCTACGAGAATAGCTTCGATTAATTTACTAGGGGATTTAGGGTTCCTTGTGACAATCTACGTCGTATAAATAACTCGTATAAATACCTCGTATAAATATCAAAATAATCATCAAACTATCATGTAATCAAATTACATCATATATATATATATATATATATATATATATATATATATATATATATATATATATATATATATATATATATATATAATCCAAGTAATATATATATTAAAATAACATTTCTCAGTCTGGCCTTGTCGGTAACTCGGGAATTCTTCGGCACCGTTATAGTCAAAAGATTTTTAGACATTTTAAGAAAAATGTTTATAATTAAAAGATTTTGAAATGTTTTATTCAAAACCTTGGTTTTAAAAATCTTTCGTTCTCTATAACGAGAGCTCTGGTACCAAACTGTAACACCCCCAAATTTATACAACTCAATACAGCGGAAGACTCGTTGGTGTTACGGGATAGCACATTACTCACATCATAGACAACGCTTAAAAGTCGCGTCGTTTAATAATAAAGCGTTTCCATTCATAAATATCAATTTTTACATAGGTTCCAAGTCATTGTATTTCATAGAAGTTTTACATAGCATTTGAATGGAAATTATTGTTTAAGTGCGGGCCATGAATTCTTGTTGTCTTCCCGAGAATTACCTTCAAGTACCTGAGATAAAACATGTTAAAAGAAAAGGTCAGCGATAACGCTGAGTGAATTCATAGAGTTTAATAAACCATCAATATAACATCGGTATAAAATTATTACCGAAAATCATTTTATACAAATCATTTTAATAGGCCATAAAATAGCCAAAGTCATTTTATACAATTCCTTATCAAAATCATAATATAGTCTTTCGCCTTCAAAATCATTATACGAGCCAATGTCGTAAAAACATCATACAATACGTTTTATAACGTTGTATAAAGTTAAATAAAAACCGTTATGTGAATATGGTTATGAAAAACAAAAACACGAACATAATATCAATAGTAAGACCCCATATTGCTAGTCAGGCAATATATCGTAATTCAGTGCGTATAGCAGTATTTCGTAATTGGATTATTATAAGCCGCATGACATTGTTACCTTACTAAACCAAACAACGGGTAGCTAGCCCGAAACTCATCTGCCCATCTAAATTAGCGTGTCGTCACAATAATCACGCTTGTGTAAATCTTCTCATACATAAATTCGCTTACCAATCAATGTGGCACGACGGGGATCAACCGTCAAGGCGCAAACTGGGGTGATCGTCCCCAAATAGTACTATTATATGCATAAGCGTCTACCAAATCCCGGTAGTTTACAATTCATGCTAATGGGACTTTTAGTAACATAACCTAACTTTAATAATCCATTTCATTTCATCTATTGGGTCATTTAATCATTCATCCGGTCATACAATCATTCGGGTCCAAATAAATAAACAAACAATCGGGACAAATGGTGTCTTATTTTAGTAAAATTAACATGTTATCTCGCTCGCGGGTTTATAAAACATTTCATAAAAACATTTAAAAGAGTGCGAGGCTATGAACTCATGTTGATGTGGGAAAGCGGGTTATCGACAATTCGGATGTACGGTACGTGCTTCAATCACGGAAACCTAGACAAATAATACTTGTCTTAGACTCTTGTGCAATGACTTTATAAAAATAACAATTATGTATACATATGATGATTTTATATATATGTTGATCAAGTGGGTTTACATATTCTCATTTACTCATTTTAGTGTTATGTGTTGATAATTTTTATACTAGTTTACTAGTTTTACCTATTTACATGTTTTAGGTCCAAACAACCTATTATAAGTTCATTAACTTGTATTAATCCATTTCATACTTGTATTATCAGTATTTATACTTTACACGTTGGGCCCAAATGGGTTAAGCCCAATATATAAGTTTATAAGTGTTTTAGCCCATTTTGTTGTATTATTAGTCCAATAACGTTAACTTACCCCGTTAATGTCCGTATGTTATATAGTTCGAGTTTTATCGGTTTTTACTTGTTATATATCTTTATATATCAGTATATGAGTTTATAAAAGTTTACATTAGACGGGTCCAATCGTCTAAGTTTTATTTAACAAAAACATTAATTTTACGGTAATAGCCGGAAAAGTCGTAAAAATCATGTTTATAGTTTTTATAAGTTATAAATCTTATTCAACTACCATTTTTATAAAGAGTCCATTTATTTAACCTTATACATATCTATATAAATGAAATTTATAAGTTAGTGGGTTTTCATGTGTATATATTTTATAAATATATAAGTGAGTGCTTATATTATATAAGTTTTTATTATACAAATCTGATTTTAAATTTCATTTTCACCAAAACAGCCATATCTAGAGTTCTATATGGAGATAGAAGCCCAAATTTTTGTGGCATAAACTAAATGATATGTGCTCCATTTAACTCTCCTATGGATACTGTTGAATCCGCTTCTAAGTATTTTAAAAAATTCGTCCAAAACAGTGTACTCAGATTTGCTTTCTAAACTTGTTTTGATCATATCTCACTCATTTTTATGATTCCATTGCATGGCCAACTCCCACATGTGTACAAGACATATTACTTACTGTATATCCATTAATCTATGCTATTTTATCAGTTCATCATATGGTTATTTACTGTTTTTATACAGCCTACTAATTTAAGCAAGATTAACCACTTTTACATATAGTTTTTCATCTTTTTACCCATGTTTATCAACACCAAATCCCCACACAATACTTTTATCATCATATATTCATCATATACATATACAATAGGAAAGAAAATACATTATTACATAATCAAAATAAAAAGAGGATGGGGAGAACAATCTTTATACCACCAAGATGATGTAGGTTGTGATTAGGACATGGATTTTGATGGAGAAACTTGTGATAAACCAAGACCATCTTCAAGACCACCCATCTACATGAACACCTTGATGAAAATCTGCCCTTGGCTCCTTTGAAAACTCCTTGCTAGTTGTTAAAACTTGCACCAATCTTCATCTCTTTTGAAGGAGATTAACATATGTAAGTTATAACAATAGTTTGTGGTTAAAATTGTATGATGATGGTGTTGCGAAGGCTATAGTGGACGGCAACAAGGGAGGAGATGAGAGAGATGAAGTTGTTTTGTATGAGTGGAAATGAAAGCAAATGGTTTGAGATGGTAGTTTTGAGGTAAGTTTAGCTTACATTGTAAGCTTGTATGACAAGTGTGATTAACTTGTTAAAAATTTGACACATCATGAAGGGTAGTGTTGCTAGTTATGCCGTCCCATATTGGGGGTGGGATAAAAGTGGTTTTGTCTTATCCCCAATTATTTACGGGTACTCCTTGATTCTAGTTTCCTCGATTTGCGTGCCCTCGGATCGTTTTACGAAAAACGTGTTTATAAATTATGAATCAACGGCACAAAACGAATCTAATAAAAATTGTCTCATGAAAAACGGAGTTTGAAAACGTGAATACGTAATCCTAAGGTTTCCGGTTTAGTCTTAAAGGACATTAAATTAAAATCATAAGTCCTAATCTCTTCTCGTGAGTTTGTGAGTTTATGAACCAACTCAAAATTAAAATCCCAAAATAATATTCACGGATAAATTTATTTCCTGAAATGTCGGACTATCACCAAAACGGTGTATGTAAACGTAAGCACGTAACATAGAATCCTCCGGTTTAGACGTAGTCGATGCTACTTCAAGACGTAAATCCAAATTTCTTCCCAAAAATAAGTAAGTTCATATTATAACATTAAAATAATGTTTTCAAATAAATACTGAGAATAAAATATAAACCATAAATTGACAGATTGTCACAGTTATCAAATTATTGATTGACCTATTGTGAGGTGATATGTAAAAAGATATGTCAGAATCAATCTGATACTGTTTTGAGGGACTATGTTCATACTCACCAGGATGATATCTTGATGAGTCATTAATCCCAATATCTTCCATTGATTGATTTGTGAAATTAATGGCATCCATACTTTGATCAAATGTGATATGAAATGATTCCTCAACATGTTGTCTCTTTGTGTTAAAGACCCTGAAGGCTTTGGAGACAAAAGAGTATCCAAGAAAGTATCCATCATCAACTTTGGCATCAAATTTACCAAGATGGTCCTTTTGATTATGAATGAACACATGACTTCCAAACACATGAAAATAGCTGATATCTGGAATCCTTTCCATGAATATTTCATAAGGAGTCTTATCATGTCTTTTGACAATGATACTTGTGTTCTGAGTATAACAAGTTACTTTTACAGCCTCAGTCCAGAAGTGTTTTGAAAGATTGGATCCATTGAGCATGGTTCTTGCTGCTTCAATAAGAGTTATATTCTTCCTTTCAGCCACACCATTCTGTTCAGGTGTGTAGGGAGAAGAGAAGTTCTGAGAAATTCCTTTCTCATCACAAAAACTCTTAAGCTCTTGGTTCCTGAATTATGTCCCATTATCAGTCCTTATTTGTTTGAATTTGGTGTAATTTTGATTTTCAACTTGTCTGATAAATGACATGATAAATTTAGGAGCCTGGCTTTTCTTTTTAAGGAAGTATACCCATGTGTATCTAGAGTATTCATCAACAATCACAAGGGTGTATTTCTCATGATTTATAGACATTGGACTGACAGGCCCAAACAAGTCCATATGGAGAAAATGGAGACACTTCCTGATAGAAAAGTTTTTTTTTGGCTTAAATGAAGCTCTCTTGTGTTTACCTTTTTCACAAGCTGAACAAGGTTTGTCTTTCGAGTTCAAAAAAGATGGTAGGCCAAGAACTTTGTTTTGTTTTGGAACTTTGTTTATGTCTTTGAAATTTAGATGTGACAGTCTCTTGTGCCAAATCCAATTGATAAAGTTTGAGGCATTAGCAAAGAAACATGCTCCTGAGTAAGTTAGAGATGACACATCTAAGACATATACATAATTTCTTCTTAGAGCAGTCAGTACAATTTCTTTGTTAGCATTAAAAATTGTTCCTTGCTTATCATCAAACTGAACGATGTACTTAGCATCACACAGTTGGCTGATACTTATGAGGTTATACTTTAGACCATTTACAAACGCCACTTTTGAGAAAACTATTCCACCACATTTTATTGAACCATATCCCTCAGTAACACAAGATGAGTTATCACCAAATACTACCTTAGGACCTGTTTGCTCCACGTATATGTGTAGATAAATTTTGACCCCTGTCATACTTCTTGACCACCCACTGTTTAAGTACCAGACAGGCTCCTTGAAGTATTTCTGCACAAATAACAAGGTGGATTAGTTTCTCTTGTGAGCCCACTTTCTAGTAGGCTCTTTGGCTCTAGGATCCTGACGTCTTTCACATTGTTTGAAGTATTCAAACTCAGCATGGTCTGAGGTGGAATGAACATTGCTTCCACATGTGTTACAGCTTAGTCCAACTGAGGATTCAGTATTTTGAGATGACTCAGCTAGCATGCCTCTCCTGACCATAATTATCCTATTGTGTCCTGAGATAGTATGATCATTGCTTCCACAAATTTCACACTTAGGGTAGTATACACAATCATCAGGCCTATGATCAGAGATGCCATAATGTGTACATGGTGGGAAAGGCTTAGCCTTGGATTTTCTGATTTGTTTAGAGGCGAGCCCATACTTGTAAGGCTGAGCATTATATCTATTAGCATTTCTAATAGAAGCCATGTGTACCTCATGATCTACTATCCTGTGATCTTCACTTTTACACTTCATGCAATATAGAACTCTAAAGAAGTTTTCAGTGGTATGATTTGTGTATTGACATAATTCACATCAAGGTTTCTTTGTTTTAACCTTCTTGGAAGACTCAAGTTCAGTCTTGTTACTTTTTAATGATTCAGGTTGTGAGGACACAGATGTTACACCCTAAGCTTTAGAGGCTGAGTTTAGCTTCTCTTCCATGAATAGTTGGAACAATCTACTTAACTCCTCTTGATTTACAACAGGAGTGGAGTTGACTGAGTTTGTAGGAGTCCCTGAGGGAGAGATGGGTTTGGTTGTTTTCTTAGTGACAGTTCCTGACTTAGTGTGACTTGATGTCTCTTTTGAGTTAGACATTGTTTGTTCAGGACAACCTAATCCAGTTCTTCCTCTAGGTGAGTGTTCTTGATAAGATAATGGAATTAGTTCAGAACCTGGACCCTTAAATACTTTTCAAAGAAGGTAGAGGATTCTGAATATCCTCAGCAACACTGAGTGGTTCAGTGTTACTAGATTTATTAGGGACACCAGTCTTCTCATTAAGACCAAGTAATTCATTAATACCCTTAGATTCAGGTATTAATATTTTTCCAGTATCAATGTTAGGCAACACACTCTTAGGATTTGATCTTTCAACCCAGTCTTTTGACTTTGGTATCATTTCATGATCAAACCCTACTGAGACTGGGATAAATGCTTTTTCACTCATTTCCTTAGTAAGTGGTTTCTCAGTGAGTTGGCGTGCCCCAAGAATTTTCTTCTTTTGGGCAGGAATTTAACTGTTTATACACTGAGAGGCTAGGGTAGAGCTATTAGTCCATTTCTCATTGATGCATTTTTCTTCCTTAAGTTGTCGTTTAAGAGCATGATTAATTTTAGTAAGTTCAGTCATTTGAAGTTGACAACTTACTGCTTCAAGTTTGGCTTGTTTCAAAATCAATAAATCATCTCTACATTTTTTTAATTCAAAAACAAGTTTATTATATTTTGAAAGAAGGTTTAATCTCTTCTTTTCAACAACGATAAATCAATATTTATATACTTAAGGAAACTTTGCCAATCAGACTCTTCATCCATGGAAAGAAGCATGTTTACCCTTCTCATGGTGATGTCAACCCACTCTCCATTTCGAGCATGACTCTTTCCAACATGTAGCTCATCATCAGCTAGAGCCATCAACACTTGATATCTGATTTCCTCATCTTCTGAGGATAGATCTTCATCGTCTCAATCAAAGGTTTTAGCTACCAATCCTTTGGCTTTGTTTTGAGGAGGATTTTGAGTATGAGTATTTGAAGTTCCAGCTTCTAAGAGTGCAAGCTTTTCTTTGACCTTCTTGTATACAGACCTGTAATCCTTCTCTGTTTTCTTATTATTCTGAAAACTTTGGTTAATTAGAGATGCCTGAATCAGTTTTGGTGTAAACTTAGGTTGAAAATTATCATTTCCTGATGATGAGTTTTGACTTTTATATGAGGCCAATGGAGTTTTTGAAAGACAATATTTTGCAAAATGCCTAGTTTACCACATCTATAACAATCCACTCCCTCAGTAGACTGTTTTCTAGCAAATCTAGTTCTTTTGATATAACGTTTGGTATTTGCCAAAAGGGCTCTTTCATGAAATTCCATATATAGATCCCTTATGTATTCAGTACTAGATCTGTCATCAACCTCATCATCTGAGGTCTCCTGAAAATATTGAACAATTCCATTTGAGTAAAAAGCTGTTGATATTGGTCCATGATGAACAGGGGTTGGTTTAGCTGAGGTATCTGTTATTAAGGCCTTCTTAGACTCAGGATATCTTCTATTTATTAGATTATCTTCATAGAAAAATCTTCCATAAATATCTGGTAGATCCTGAGTGTGAATATGATTAGCATTTCTCATTCCTTGAGAAAAACCAAGCCATTTTTCAGGGACACTGTTCACAAAACCAACATTGATTTCATGCTTAGACAATTTCACCCTGTCATTTGATTGCTCATTGAGCAAGGTCTAATATCTGGTGTAAGTCTAAGGAAGAGTTTCAGATGGTTTGGCCTAGAAAGTGTTATATTCTAACTTCAGGTCCATAATTAGATTTTCCTTAGTATCAGATGGTCCTTCAAAAATATGAACAAGATCTGTCCAAGTCTCTCTGGCCGTCTCACACTCGATGAAAGCTTCGATAATAGCGTCAGGAAGACAAGATATTATGATTCTTTTGAGACGTTGGTCTTGATTAACCACTCTCCTTTCATCGTCAGACCATTGGTTTTTAGGTGTGTCATCACCTACTATTGTTTTTGGTTTGAATGGACCATTTTTAATACAAGTAATGTAATAAGGTTCCATTGCCATCAAATAACATAACATTCTTTTCTTCCATTTATTAAATCTTTCAACCTCCAACTTAGGAGCGTTAACAGAGTAACTTGCCCCCTTTTTGTTGACAAGTTGAGGTACATTACTTTCAGCCATAATGGATCAAGGTTTTAAAAACTTTGAGTCGGTAGTTAAAAAGTTTAAATAATTCTACCGCTCTGATACCACTTGTTGGTCCCTTGTAATTAGGGCTATACTTAAGAATACTAAGTATAGACCTAACTCATGGTAAAGTAATGTAAAAAACACAAAATAATGTAATGAAAATAACACAAAAGTGTTTCAACGTTTAACTCTTATTATTTAAAGAATTATACCCTATTGTATGCGAAGCTACAATAAGGATTGAATAGACAATGTGTGTGTTTGTGATCTCGTCACTAACAAAATAAACAATCCTCATGATTTCTAAGCTTGATGATTCAGTCAACAGGATTTCAGAACTCAAGTGCATTTGATCGTATTTGGAAGAGAGGACTTTGTTTGTGAATGTCTAAAGAATTTAGTGCACAAACTTGGTTCTCTCCTTTTACAACCATCCTATTTATAGACGCAAAGGGTAGATACGAGACAAAGAATTTCCCATGTGCAATTCTTGTCTTATTGGTACTGTGTACAATCTTGTCTTAGACTATTCTAAGTAATAAGACGTAACTCTTTTTACAAGGTCAGTATTGTTAGCCCTGTATTTTATATAGTCGAACAAGAATGTAATAGGTCATCTTAGTCGTAAATGGTCTTGTATTGTAATAGGTTAGTCGGGAAAACCGGGCTTGGACTTTAAGCTAATATTGTCTAAGTTAGGGGCGTAAGCCCAAGTGTAAGCCAAGCCCGGCCCAAGGGTACTAAACCCACGGCCCATATGCCAAGGGTATATATACCCTCTTCCATGTGTGGAAGAGGGTGTTGGTTCATTTTACTTTCTCTCTCTAGTAAACATAAACCTTCCAAAATCTCTCTTGTTTCTCTCTCTACTTTTCTTCTATTTCTCTCTCTAAATATCTCTTCTAAATCTTGTGTTATGGATTGAATGGGAATAACATTTGGTATCAAGAGCCTATAGTGGATAGGTGATTGATGATTCGTGCGTTGTGTTCTTGATTTTTGTGGCTATTTTGATCTAAATCTCACGTCCCAAAATTTCTTTTTGTGTTTTTTATGGTCTTTTCTTGATACAAATCATCTACATACTAGTAGTAGTGATTTGGGTATCTTGGTTTTGGCTAAAACACAAATCTTTTGGATCAAAAGTTGCGAAATCTCTTGCTTTTCTTCATTCCGAGTTTCCAGCAAGTATCACCATCGGAAAATACAAAGGGAGTGAGGCCAGATCACAATAACCAACCGGTTATACTTTGCGATCACTGTATTGCGATACCTTATTCCGATCTGGTTATTCCGATCGTGCATTGCGATCTGGTATTCCGGCGGGTTTAAGGGATCTTTGAGTCGTTACTCTGCCAAATTTGTTTCAGCCATATTCCGATCTGAACATTCCGACGGCACATTGTGATCTCAGCATTCCGACAGGTAACATTGCGATAGGTATTGCGATCACATATTCCGATAGGACATTCTGACAGATATCCCGGCAGGTATTCCGATAGTACATTCCGACAGGTATTCCGATAGAACATTCCGACAGACATTCCGACAGGTATTCCGATGGACATTCCGACAGGCATTCCGATGGACATTCCGACATGTATTCCGATGGACATTCCGATGGATATTTTGTTTGAGTAATTTTTAGACCTAGCCACTATCTAGACTAGCTTCGGAACGTAGTTTACACGAAGATTTAAAAAAAAAGAAAAAACAAATTCAAGTAAAATTCAAAATTTTTATAGACTTAGCCACTTTAGGTCAAGTAAAATCAAATTTTTTCCCGACTAGTTTTTGGCTATTTCTAACTCAAATTCAAAATTTGGCGATACAAATTTTTTCGGCTTACCGTTTTGTCAGACTGAGGAATTTATTGTCGGACTGAAAAAAAAAATTGAATTTTCGGAATTTCAATTTTAACAACACATCATCACAACAAATCCACTAAGATCTGCAATTCATCCACAAGTATTCACCATGTCTAACAACAACATCAACATTGTAACTACTAATCAAATTCATTTGGAACAAGGTGGAAACGGTAATCCACCTGGGCTCACTGCCGGTTGCTACGTTCAATGGAGATCTCGTTTTCTCAGATTTCTTGACGGAAAAGAAAACTGAACTGCTCTTCGTCACTGCCTTGAGAATCCACCTCCAGTTTTTGAATTCAGACCAATTACAACACAGGCAGAAGATAGTACTTCATCAACTATACGAGCTATGGAGGATTTTGACACATGTTCTGCTGAGAGAAAGAAACTCCTCCAAGCTGAAGCTGATGCTGTAAACTTCATACTCACTGGAATTGATAACGATATCTATTCCATAGTTGATGCATGTCCTAATGCTATGGAAATGTGGAATGCAATTCATCGATTGAAGCAAGGGGAGCCGATCAATGTTCAAGATCTCGAGACTAATCTACTTTAGGAGTTTGGAAAATTCACATCTGAAGATGGTGAATCCATTGACTCATATTACGCGAGATTCTACAAAATGATGAATGAGCTTGTCAGAAATCAGTTTCTACTTCAACTCAAACCGGAATGGCAAAGGTTTGTGACTTTGGTTAAACAAAGGGAAGATATCAAGACCATATCCTATCATAAAATTTATGATATCTTAAAACAACATTAGAATGAAGTGAATGAACTAAGGGCTGAAAAGGCAGAACGGTCTACTAATTCTATTGCTTTTGTGGCTGCTACTTCAACAAAACCCGTTCCCCGTCAACAACCACCTACTCATTCCTTAAAGTCATCAAGCTCATCCACCAAACCTCTAGCTGCTGCTAAACACAAAGCAAAAGCAATTGTCCCCACTCCACCTCCAAAGTATGACACCGAGTCAGATGGAGACAGTGATGATGAACAAACTTCAAGGGACAAGAAGATTGAAGAACTCATGTCTTTCCTCAACAAAACTTATAAGAAGATCTACATACCTACCAACAACAACCTCAGATCATCATCCAATGCTAGATATAAGGAAGTTGATCATGCACCTAGGTATGATAATCAGAGGATGCTGAATCAAGTTGGGGCTAGAGATACTGTAGGCACTCCGGTTGTGTAGAAGACTGGGATTCAATGCTTCAACTACAAGGGATTTGGGCACATGGCTAGGGAATGCAAGAAGCCAAAACGGGTTAAGGACTCAGGGTATCACAAGGAAAAGATGCTGCTGTGTAAGAAAGAAGAAGCAAGAATTCCACTCACCGCAGATGAAGTTGACTGGCGTGATGACACTGATGATGAAGCCAATGATCAAGAGTTGGAGGCACATTATATGTACATGGCAAAGATTCAAGAAGTGATCCTAGAGACTGATGATACTTCTGGACCCATCTATGATTCTGAGCCACTTGAAAAGGTACCATCATATGATAACTATAATGTGTTTGCTAATGAACGACGTCATCCTGAGCAACCCGAAAGCATCAATGACACATATGTAATGGACACGGAGGATAGCAATATCTCTACAGATTCACAGCATATGTGTAATAATGACGGAAAAGCTGTTCAGGATACTGAATCGGATGAGGACCGTGATTTGCTTGCGTCTATTATTGATTCTAAAACATGAAATTGAGGAAAACAAAGAGGCTAATAAACGTTTGAAGCAAGCAAACACATCCTTGGCCGAGGAGATAGACAGGCTTAAAGAGTGTGATTATGTAAAAGAAGCTGATCGACGGGTTGCGATAGCTAATGGTTTGGTATATGAACATAAGGTGCTCAATGAACAATATTGTTCTGAAGTAACATACGAAATTCATATGTCAAAACAAAAGATATTGGACCTTGAAGAACAACTGCTGCTACATAAACTCCAAATTACTGAATTAGAGTCTGTTAATAAAGAACAAACTGAGCTTTATAAAACTCGTGAAGAAAAGGATATTGAAAAAATTCTTGCTTTGGAAAAGAGAGTCGACACGTTAAACAACATTGTTTACAAAACGGGTCAGTCTATTCAAACTATGAATATGCTCAATAGAAATATGAAAACGAGTTTTGTCAAGCCTGAATATCTAAAGAAAGTTAAAAAAGTAGCAAGCCTGCTCTTTATGATATCGGTTGCTATGTTGATAATCTTTCTCTTATGCTTTCCCATGACTACGACGAAAACATTCGTCAACAAGAAGAAAGTCGATCAAACTTAAGTGATTTAATAAACCTTTCTGATTCTGATAATTATATTAAGTTTGTTCCTCAAAAAGAACTTTCCAAAGAACAAAAGATGTACAATAGTGTTCCACCACCAAGTGATGAACCCCAAAAGAAAGTTTCTTTAAAAAGGAGTTTCAAAAAGCAATCAATTTTGTTAGAAAAAAAATTCGGATGAAAAACGTAAATATGATGAGAAAAGCAAAAGTGTTCAGCAATTTGAGTTTATAAAACAAGGGGTTTTAAATTTGTACAAAGGTGTCGTCGACTATGAAAAAGTTTCTAGGGATACCATTTGGAATATTAAACCTAACCCACAAGTAGAAGTCGTCATTCAACAATGCATTGTTTCAACCATTGATGACCTTTCAAAAAATGTGGAAATGTTTTATAATGCTCTCACTGAGGAAATGTTAACTGATTTAAGCTATGTAAAATCTCTTGAAAATGAAGTTGATTTTCTTCAAATTAAAATAAAGACACAAGAACACCAACTTTCTAACGAAATTGATCGACTTTCTAAGGAATACTTTTATGCTGACCATATGAATGCTATACTTGGTGTGTATACCGATCTTGATCAATATTGTCATGTAGCATGTCTAGTGTCAGAATCGGACGAGAAATGTCGCAATCTTGAAGTAGAGCTTTCGAAACAAATTCAGTCATATAACAAACTTTCGAAAAGTTTTTCTCAACTTGAGAAACACTCTATTTCTCTTGAACTTGCTTTACAAAAAGGTGAAAAATCTCATAATCATAAAAAGTGTCAAGAAATGTCAGCTTCTTCGTTTCGTCAACTAAATGAAATAGATTTCGAAATAAATGATTTGGAAGCTCAGCTAAAAGAAAGGGACATAGCCATTAGCGAGTTACAGAAACTCATTGAGAAAATGAAAGGAAAGTCTGTTTTGGGTAAACCATCCGCCGTTCGTCAACCGAATGCGGTTAAATGCCCTAAATCATCTATTTTGGGACAATCCCCACAGACTTTGCCTAAGATAGGAAATGATAAGAGCACAAATGTGATAGCACCTGGAATGAATAAAATGAACACTAGGTCCACTCAAACTGGAACAACGCAGTTACCTCAGAATACTAGGAAAACTAATCAACGTGTGTCTTCTTCTACAGGAGTAAATCTCACTACTAGCGTTAGCGGACCACAGCTTAAGAGCACTAGAATTAAAGATAGAGTCATGCCTAACAATAGTCAAGGGAAGAAGAAGGAAGTAGAAGATCACCGTAGGAATTTTAAGTTTTCTAAGAATAAAACGTTTGTAACTGCTTGTAATGACAGTTTAAATGCTAAGACCTCGAATGTTGAAGTTGTTTGTGTTGAATGTGGAAAATGTGTTCGTACTTTCAATCATGATGCTTGAGCTCTTAATCATAATGGCGTGAATACTAGAACTAGAGATACCAATCCAATAGAACCAAAAATAACACCACTAGTTGCCTTAAATCCCTTTGAATCAGTTAACCCAAACACCCCTTTGGAATTTGATCTCTCAATTTTCCAAAGGATTGTTATGATTTAACCTTCAAAACAAGATCTAATCAACCCTAACAGCAATAATCCAACCTCAGTAACACAAATCCACCACAGAAACACAGATCCACAATCAAATATGCAAATATCACCAAAAATCATACAAAAATAAGAAAAATGAAAAAGGAATAGAGATGCAAACCTCCAAGATGTACATCCACACTTTTTATTGTTTTAGCTTAGGTGCTAGCAAAACAAGCACCAGCTTCCTTGTACCTGCTAAGAACAACAAACAATAATGATAAATTGGAACTCGGATCTTAGATATTCAGATACCAAACTTTTTTAAATAACACAAGAGAATTAAAGATTTTCAGAAATTCAAATTTTATTTCATAAAAAGGGATTACAAAGAAGATAGCTAAAATCTGGAACAAAAGCTCTCTCACATGTTGATTATATAGACGAGTACAAGGCACAAATAAGCAAAAACCTAGACTATGAAATACCTAAGATGCCCATGAAATCTTCCTGACGCATTTTGTTGTTGAGCTGTCCAAATGAATCAGGGACGTTCATTTTAGCTTTGGGGATAAGCAATGAGTGTTAACTGTTGATTTGGCCACGTGTCTTTACATGGAGAGGAGGGTGTGATATGATTGGGTAACATGTTGAATGGTGGGGACCATTGGTGAGTGGGATTGAGGGTTTTGTGTGTAGGATGGGTTTCTGGGCGTGTGAATCATACGTGGGACAAGGTAATTGAAATTAACCCTTTGGTTAAGTGGGTGGTAATTCTGGGTTCATGTGGGTAAACAGTAAAGATTTTGATCCGATATTTGGGGGTTTGTTGTGTTTGGCGCGTGTTATTGGGTTTGAAGTTTGGGAAATGACATTAGTAATCCTTGTGTTTTGGAAAAATGTGTATTAAACGTTTTTTAGCCCAAAACTTGGTTTTCCTTTGTTATTAAACTTTCAAACTTCACACATTGGCCACCAAACTTTGTGATAAACGTGTCAAGGGTTGTTTTTGCCATATTTTGCATAGTTTGAGGACTGATCTTGGACATTCTTGATCTTCAAAGGTCTTCAATGTATCTTTGTCTTCATGAGGGACCATTATTGTCAATTTAAATTGTTGAGGGACTAAACTTGAAAAATCTTCAAAATTGAAGGACCTTTTTGTAATTTTGACAAACATAAGGGACCAAACTTGTAATTATGAATATACAAGGGTATTAAGTGTCATTTCTTCATAACTGAGGGATCAATCTTGTACATATTCAAGTCTTCAAGGGTTTTTCTTTGATAAATCCATAACTAGGGCCCGGTTCATTGTACGGCTTCGTTTCTCGTTTCCGTTTTTCCTTGTTTCTTGTGATCTTTTGTCTTTTTCACGATATCCATACCTAAAACACACAAGTAAACAAATACAAGCATATATATGGTATATTTATGACATTTTATGCATTTAAAGCCCGAAAAGAACGATGAGATCATGAATAAATGCCATCTCATCACTCCCCCATACTAAGCCATTGTCGTGCCCTCACACAATGCTAGAATAAAGTATCTAAGCATCACCAAGATTCAATTTTATTAACCTTATTTGAAAAGTAAAAGACTTGCAACAATTCTACGAAGATGTGTAAAGCCATAATGTATGATTTTCATCACGAATGTGACTTTTAGGGTTAATGAATAGAAACAAGTGAATGTCCCATAGAGTAAATTTCGTCATCCTTGATTGTCATACATTCCATGCTAAGTGCAAAAACGAGATCATTGTTGGTACAAGTCACAATCCTAACACTACTCATACGTCTAAATTGTGCAATACTTTTTCTCCCTGCAATCCTAGTTATTATGAAAGGAAATGGGCTTCTAGAATTTTTAACTACTTGTCATGGATCACAAGTGATTCATATTGACTTATTTGAGTATTTGTTAGTCCGAAAGTAAAGTAGCAGGATTTAATCGATAGTTAGCCGAAGGACAAAATCATTTAAAACGGCTTCTTGAGTATCTCCTTAAGTTCATATCTTGACATAACTCGTTTCACGATTTGAGACCTTTCTCGGACCGATATTTGGCATGTACTTCATACTTCAAATCTTGGGAAGACGTTCTTGAAATTATGGTCTTCTCTTCATATTTTGGAATTTCTTCACTTGACGTTTTTTGAGAGATTCTTCATACTTGGACCACGACATCATCATTTTTATTCAATCTTTATTTTGGATTTTGATATACAACGATCCGCCTCCTTTTCGGACTTGGATATATTTATCCTCATACCTTGTTAGGGTCTTTTTGGATAGACTTTCTCCATCATCTTTAGGGGAGTAATTGCTTTTCGTCGTGTGTCTCGATCCTTCATATTGACTTTGGAATAATGATACTTCACATCATCTTGGATCTTTAGCAAAATAGAGCTCCTCATGCCTTGTTAGGGCCTTTTTGGATCTTCACCAATCTTCACGTCCCGCTTCAATAAGTTATGCCTTGGCTATGAACTCTATTCAACCCCGAGAAACTTTTAAACGATCTTGTGCTAGAAGCTAAGTAACCTTTCAAATCGTACGACCTTACTTATTGCAATTATTTTTTTCCTAATGCATTGATCTTATGGGAGAAAAAGCCACAATTAAAAACATATGAGTTTTTGAAAGAACATTTTCATGTTCTACGTTTAGCATGATCACTTATCTAATCATTTATTGTTCTTCACTATTTAAAGACCTCTAATTAAAGAGACTCATGAATACTTAGCCATGCAAGTCAAAATTTAAGACAAATTTGGATTAGCTTTCATTAAGACTTTCAAATCGAAGTTTTGGGTTTTCAATCCACCTATAGGATCTTGCACTTTCTTGGACTTTTCAAGTTTATAGAATGCATATTATAGTTCCCTTGATAAGTGACTTTCTAGGATCAATTATAGGAATTTGTGAAAAGTTCTTGCTCTTAACCCGAATGAGCTAAGACTTTCGCGTTTTAAAGTTCCCTATATAAAAGTCTAGAAAAACTTGAATTCAACGGGTTAAGGAATGTATAGTGCTCCAAATGCCCATCAAGTCAAAAATTATCTCTTATTCTACCCATCGGAAAGTATACATTCGTGTCTTAAAAACACTTATAAAACTAAGAAAAATTTTAAAATTTGGACATTTTTTAGCCTTATTAGCAACAAAACAAAACGTTGAAAGTTGGAACCCGTGAGGGCGTAGCAAAGCGAGTACCTATTCACCCCCTCATACTAAAATTAAAGATTGTCCTCAATGTTTCGAGTCTAAAGGTGGAGCACCCCAATACTAGAGACGAAGAGTCGAATGCTTAGGATCTAGCATGGAAAGGGTGATCAACAATATATCTAAAGCCGTTTATAAATTATGCTAAAAGATAATTGTTAGAACAATAAAGGATATGTCATGGATTCGTGAAAAACTTCTTCAAGCAAACGATGGAGGCTCACGTAAACGAACACGAGAGTCTTCAATCGTAGCGATGATGATGATATAGATAACACAATCACAAATAATCACGAGACAACGTGTTGGATGGGTACAAATCTCCTCTCATTATTTATTAGAAATCATAAACAGATAAGCATGGGATCTCCCTCATGAGGCACCTCGTTTTTTATTACCGAGTCATGAGCTCGACTCGATCCCCTCAATTCTAATTATCATTGGGGAAGGTGACTTGGTCGAGGTAATCCAATGAAGGAACATCCCCACCAAAGTAGTGCTTAAGCCTATGTCCATTCACCTTAAAGTTAGGACCATCATTTTGAGCTAGCTCGATGGTCCCGTAAGGAAACACTTGTGTAATGGTGAAAGGACCCGACCAACGAGATATCTTTAATCTAGAGTTAAAAAGTAACACTTGATCACCAACGTTAAAAACCCGGTTTTTAATCTTTGCATCATGAAACTTTTTAGTCTTTTCTTTGAAAATCAATGAATTTTCATAAGCATTATCTCTTAGTTCATCCAATTCATTCAATTTAGTTTCCAGTGATCCCCCGCGGTCTTTAAATCATAATTAGCATGCTTAAGGGCCCAATATGCCCTATGCTCCAATTCAATGGGCAAATGACAATTCTTCCCATAGACTAACTTATAAGGAGTACAACCGATAGGTGTCTTATAAGCGGTCCTAAAGGCCCATAAAGCGTCATCGAGTCTTTCGAACCATGAAGCACGGTTTTCTCCAATCGATCTCTCTAAAATCCTCTTCAAAGCTCGGTTTGAAACCTCGACTTGCCCACTCGTTTGCGGGTGATAAGCCGTAGAAAGACGATGAGTAACTCCATATTTCTTTAAGACCTTGTCTAATTGGTCATTACAAAAATGGGTTCCACGGTCGCTTGTAATAGCACGAGGTGTTCCAAACCGAGAGAAAAGTTGCTTCAAAAACTTCACTACCACACGAGCATCATTAGTAGGTAAAGCCTTAGCTTCCACCCACTTAGAAAGGTAGTCGACGGCGACGAGGATATACTTGTTACCATGAGACGATGGGAACGACCCCATAAAGTCTATGCCCCAAATGTCGAAAATCTTACACACTTGAATTATATTTTGTGGCATTTCATCACGTTGAGACGATTTTCCTTGACGTTGTCACGAATCACACGACTTCATAAGTGCGTGTGCATCACGATAGATAGTAGTCCAAAAGAAGCCGGCATCGAACACTTTCTTAGCTGTGAGATTAGCACCATGGTGACCACCCATGGGTCCCACGTGACAAGCTCTAAGGATGTTAGAAGCTTCGGCACCAAAAACACAACGTCGGACGAGTTGATCCGCACAAACCCGAAAGAGATAAGGGTCGTCCCAAAAATAGAACTTGACGTCACGAAATACTTTTCGCTTTTTTTGTGTCGTCATACCCTTGATTATGAAATTGCCCGCATGGTAATTTGCAATGTCGGCAAACCATGGGGTGGTGTCTTTAGAATTCACTACACCAAGAGTTTCGAGAGGAAATGTTTCGGTGATTTCCTTGTTCTCAAAAACATCTTTGTGAGGATCTTCTAGACGAGAGAGATGATCGGCCGATAGATTCTCGGATCCTTTTTTGTCAAGAACGGTGACATCAAATTCTTGGAGGAGGAGCATCCAACGAAGCAATCTTGGCTTAGCATCTTGCTTAGCTAAGAGATACTTGATAGCCGAATGGTCGGTATACACGATACTTTTAGTTAAGAAGAGATAAGGTCGGAATTTCTCAAAAGCATAAACCACGGCAAGGAATTCCTTTTCCATTGTGGTGTATTTTAATTGAGCCTCGGTCATCGTCTTACTAGAAAAATGGATAGGACGGAAATGCTTTTCATAACGTTGCCCTAAGACGGCCCCTATAGCATAATCACTTGCATCGCACATGATTTCAAAGGGTAATTCCCAATTAGGATCAACAAGAATGGGAGCTTCGGTAAGTTTACTTTTGAGAGTTTCGAAAGCTCTAACACAATCCTCATTGAAATTAAAAGGAGCATCCTTCTCGAGAAGGTGTGTCATAGGTCGAGAGATTTTCAAAAAGTCTTTGATGAAACAACGATAAAATCCCGCGTGGCCTAGGAAACTCCTAACTGTCTTAACGGTTTTGGGATGAGGTAACTTGGTGATGACGTCTACCTTAGCTTTATCGACCTCAATCCCCGCTTTCGAGACCTTATGTCCTAAGACGATTCTTTGTTTACACATAAAATGACATTTTTCCCAATTAAGCACAATATTGGTTTCTTCACAACGTTTTAACATTTGCTCGAGATTAGATAAACACGACGTGAATGAATTCCCAAACACCGAAAATTCATCCATAAACACTTCCATCGACTTCTCGATCATATCGTGAAAAATAACCATCATACACCGTTGAAACGTACCCGGTGCATTGCAAGGTCCGAAAGGCATCCTACGATAAGCAAACGTTCCATAAGGACACGTAAACGTAGTTAATAAGTGTGTAAACACTTATCCTTTTGCCACTAAAATCAAGGAAAAACAAGACCTAATCATGTGTTTAATGTCGTAAAAGTCAGAATTACGCGTGGTTTTGTGTTTTGTGTGTTAAATAGGTACAAATGATCAAAAGAAGTGAAAACACGGGATTTCACGGTCAAATATTGAAGAAAAGTCAAAGAAAGAGACGAAGACAAAGTCAAAAGACCAAAGTGTGCCCAAGTTCACGAAAACAGGCTAAACCGACACGAGTTTGAAGGAAATGATTAAGGAAGCCGATATCGAGCTGGATTTTTAGTGGAGTTAATTTTATAAAGATACTTGGGCCAAGTGGGTCCCACATTCTGGTATTGGGCCCAAAGGCCCATTAAGAATTTTTTAGTTCTTTAAAATATGGGCCAAAAGCCCATTTAACCAATTTGCCAAATTATGGACGGATGGGAGTTTTCATTTATTAGGCCAAGCTCATTTGTAATTAAACATGTACAGTTTGGAATACATTAGGCCCAAGCCTTTTCGGGTGTATCAAATGAAACAAAATAAGTGAAAGTTTCTTCACTCATTCGGTCAACTCACTTATTCAAACCATCACACGTGTTTTTCTTTTTTCTAACCGACTCTTCATTCACTCATATTATTCTCCCACACCCCAAATAAAATAAACGGTTGTTTATTTATTTCAACCCTCCATTTACCCTGGACTTCACCACACCCGATTACCCCACCCACACTATTATTAAACGTTTTTAACTTCCACCCAACCCTCACCCATTATTATAAAACGATTTTATTTTTTCCCCACTCCCACTTTCTCTTTTCCAAATAAAACGCAGCCTTTTTCTCTCCCACTTTTACCCCAATCTCACAAAACCCTAATCACCCATATCAAAATTACCAACGAATAAATTGGGGGTTTTTATATTTTTATGATCTATGGCGCGTGAATCACACATCCCATATAAAATCACCATCAAAACCGGAGTAAAAAGAAAGTGGTCCTCCAATCATTTTCCACGCTCGCAATCCGTCTCACAAGAGTTGATATCATCCGTTGATGTGAAGAGAAGAAAGAGAGTGAAGGATTATGCGGCCAAGATTCCACTCCGTGAGCACCAAGGCATTTGGGGTTGCCTATAAAACCCCTCACAACTTGTAATCAATATAGCTTTTTCATTGTTCTTCAGTTTTTTAATTAATTTTAGGAGTAGGGTTAAATTAGATTTAATTTTCAGCAAGATTAGATTAGGGTTAATGTACTTTTTTTATTTTCAGTCTTGTAATTTTTAATCAATTAATGAAAAAAAGTTTTATTGATTAATTTTTGTCTATTTTAAATTTCTGTTTTAGCAATTTAAATTTCATCTTGAATCTCTCTTATTTAAATTACTGTTAATTCGATTATTAAAAAAAAGAAAAAAAGAAAAAAAAGAAAAAAATATTAATAATAAAAAAAATGTCCGAGAGCTACTGTTCCGGTTCATTTGGTTCGAGAGGTGTTGATTCGGTTCGAGTAGCTGTAGCGAGACTTTGAGTTGATGTTCTTGGGGTGATTTAAAGGTGGTGTTTGATTTGTGATTCAGTTCACAAGGTGGCTCAGCGCCAGCCTTCGACTCAAACGTTTTGACAAAACCATCTAAAAAGCAATAGAATTCATTTCCCGCGAGTCGCTCCAACATTTGATCCATGAAGGGTAAAGGAAAGTGGTCTTTACGAGTGGCGTCATTTAACTTTCGGTAGTCAATACACACCCTCCAACCGGTCACAACATGAGTGGGAATTAACTCGTTGTTTTCATAGGGTAAAACGGTCATTCCTCCCTTTTTAGGGACACAATGGATTGGGCTCACCCATGGGCTATCAGAGATAGGATAAATCATTCCCGCGTCTAGGAGTTTTAAAACTTCCTTTTTTATGACATCGTGAATTTTGGGGTTCACCCTTCTTTGACTTTGAATTGTAGGTTTGTAGTCCTCCTCCATTAAAATCTTGTGAGTACAAAATTTTGGGTCAATACCCTTAATGTCGTAAATTTTCCACGCAATTGCCCCTTTATGAGCTTTAAGAACTTTCAAGAGCGCGGTTTTTTCATTATTAGAAAGACCTTTTGCAATAATAACCGGCAACTTGTCATCACCTTCCAAGAATGCTTATTCAAGGTGAGATGGAAGATCTTTCAATTCAAGGATAGGCGGTTACTCGATTGAAGATTTTTGCTCAACACTCATAACTTCCATCGGCGGAAGAAATGGTGGAATAGAAGTATCATCACTAATAATCACCTCATCTTCATTGTCGATTTCATTTGAATTAAAATCTCCTCCTTGGAATGGAGTGAGATTTGGTGTAGAATTAGCAGAATCGGATCCAAAATAGTGGGATTGCCACTTGACGAGCTATCGGAAAAACCTAACACTTCTTGTGAAAACTCATCACAAACCACATCAACTAAGTCGATGTGATTGATGGTAGCGATTGCATAAACATGAGAAGGTTTTGCGTTTTGAGTAGCGTTTATAACAAGTTCCTCTTCGTTGAATCTCAAAGTAATAGTTCTTGCATGAACGTCGATAAGCAATCTCAAGGTGTCTAAAAATGGACGACCTAAAATTAGAGGAACTTGAGGATCCGTGGGGATGTCAACTACTATAAAATCAAAGGGATAGTCGAACTTCCCCACTTTCAGGAAAACATCCTCGGCTACTCCACTTGCTAAAATCGTAGAATGATCGGCCATCTCGATAGGCATGTTCGAAGGAGTAAGAGCTGGAAGCGAAAGCGGTTTCCAAATGAAAAATGGCATCAAATTAATGCTCACACCAAGATCGGCCAAGGCGAGACATTCTTTCATATCTTGTATATCACAAGGAATGAGAAACTTTCCGGGATCACCAACTTTTTCCGGTATGCGGTTAAGATAAATCGAAGAACAATTAGCAAGCTTTGAAAGCTTTTCCTTATCATTCATCATACTTTTTAAATTGGAAGCGAAACGAGGCATATATAACAACACGTCACCTAAACTTACATCAAAATTAACTTGTTGAAACATTTTTATAAAAAGATCGATTTTTTTTATTATGTTCTTGCAATTTCTCTTTGTTTCGTCTCGAAGGGTAAGGTAAGGGTGGTGTGGGTTGGACATTAGGCAACGGCCTTGGAATCTCAGGTTCGATGATTGGTATTGGTTCAACCGTAGGTGTGGCATGAGCGGTACTGCGTGGGCTTGTGATATGCTCCTTTTCGATCATCACCTCGGGCTCTTTCTTGATTTCCTTCTCCGTAGAAGTACTTGGACGAGAGATTGGTTCCTTGAATGTTTTACCACTACGTGTAGTAATAACCTTCATTTCTCCCTTCGGGTTTGCAATGGTATCACTAGGAAGACCACCCGAGGAAGAGGGTTTACACATGATTGCTTCAAACATTTTTGCCATTCGGTCTTCAAATTTTGATTGCCTAGCATCTGCTTTTAACAATTCTTGCTTAATCTCATGTTGTCCTTGTTCCATCTTTTGTTGATTTTGTTGAAGAAGTTGAACGTTTCCTTCCATTTTATTAGCATGAGTCTTAAGTTCATTAGCAACTTCGTTTTTAAGCTCGTTTTTAAGCTCGTTTTTCAACTCAGATCTTAAGCTAATCATCTCACGTTGCATGTTATCAAACTTAACATCATTTGCTTTTGCATAATCCAAAAATTCTCCATTAAGACTTTTAGTGTGAGTATTTCGAAAACCTTGTGTAGTTTTTTGAAAATCACGGTTTCGGTTTTGATTTGCAATTTTTCCATTTCCATTTTGATAATTCCCTTTGTTGTAGTTACGTGAATTTCTTTGATAACCACTATTTTGATTGTTGTTTCGATAGTTATTAGCATTTTGATTTGGTGGAGCTTGATTTGGGCGGGAACCTTAGCCGTTTTGGTTGTAAGTTCCCGTTGCTACGTAAGCACTCGAAGTGTTACCACCGGCGGTAATGCACTCGAAAAGATCATGAGCTCCACCACAAGATAAACAACTCTTTTCAAACGCTTTAACCGATGCGGAATTCAAAGCATCTTGTGCTTTCCAATGTGTCATAAGCGTCGAAAACCTATCGAAAAACCGATTTTCCTCATTAGCTTCATCATGTAAGGCATTAATGTGACGAGACGATGACGACGATGACGAACCCATATTGGAAACACTCGGTGTGTTACGAGGGTTATAAACCTTAGATATATTCTCGATAATCTTTAAAGCTTCATCGGTTGTTTTGCACAAAAAATTACCACCCGCGGCGGCATTCAAATAATCTCGTTCATGATCATTAAGCCCATTATAAAAAGGGGTTAATAAACAAAGATGTTACTAAACGTTTCATAAAATTTGTCCTAAGGTAATAAACGTTCATTTTGTGTTTCTAACTTACTCATTTATACGAGTTGGGTAAATGGGTTTCTTAACATTACAAAATGTGACAACAAGGTTACTCAATGGAGAGGTAACCGATACTCCAGATCATTTTTGGAAAAAAATAGGATTTTTAATATATTTTTAGAAAAATGTTTTTAAACAAATATTTTCAAAATAATATTTCACAGATCTTTTAAAATAAGTATTTTTCGAAAAACATTTTTAAAAAGGTTTTAAATTATTTTAATATTAAAATTATTTTAAATTAGTTTTAAAGAATTAATTTTAAGTATTTATGTAAACAAGTTGGTTTAAAGATTTTTAAAAAATGTTTAATTTTTTTTCCAAAATTACGGGTTGGTTTAAAAATGTATATAAAAGGTTTTTTTAAATGTTTTCCGAAAAAATTTTAAAAAATTTTTGGAAAAAGAATTTCAAAAAGTTAAAACATTAAAAAAAATCTTATAAAAAATTATTTTCAAAATATTTCAAAAATTATTTTCAAAAATATTATAAATAATTTCGAAAAAAATATTTTTGAAAAGTATTTTATAAAAATATTTTCGAAAAACATTTATAGAAAGATTAAAAAAATTTTCGAAAAATTATATTCCTATAAAAAATATTTTAAAAATCTCTTCGTTAAACATTTCTGAAAAAAAAACTATATTCTTATAAAAAATAAAAGAATGTTATTTAAAAAATATATAGTTTAAACCTACGAATGAAATTCAAGTATTTTTTATAATTTTTTAAATCCTTTTTATAAGAATTTTTTTTAAATAAAACACATTTTTTTGAAATGGGATTTTTTAAGTTTTTAAATAAATTATTATAAGAATTTTATTTTTTAATTATAAAAGTTTTTTTTTGAAAAAATAATCGAGAAGTTTTTTGAAAAAAATCTTTGCGAGAGATTTTGTAAATCTTTTATGTCATCAAGTATTTTTTAAGTTAATTTTTTAAATATAAAACACACTTTTTTGAAAAGGGATTTTTTTAAGTTTTTAAAATATATTATTATAAGAAATTATTTTTTTAATCATAAAATGTTTATTTTGAAAAAAGAATAGAGAGGTTTTTTGGAAAGAAATATTTTCGGGAAATTTTTTAAATCTTTTATGTTGTCAAGTATTTTTTTAAGTTAATTTTTTTAAAAAAAATAGGGTAACCTGCTAATTTATCACTTTTAACAGGTTACTCAAACATTAGTAACGTAAACAACCGGTCACCCATACATGAGTACCCTAGAAACACAAAATGAACGTTTGTTACCTTAGGACAAATTTTATGGAACGTTTAATAACATCTTTGTATATTAACCCTTATAAAAAAGTATCTATTTGATGCAATTCCAAAAAATCATGGTGTGGACATTCATGTAACATTTCCTTAAATCGTTCCCATGCCATTGTAAAACTTTCATTATTATGTTGTGTAAACCTTGAAATCTCATTTTTCAAATGTGTTGTTTTAGATGGTGGAAAAAATTGGTTCACAAACATAGAAACGAGATCACCCCATGTCAAAATCGAATTTGGCGGTTCTTTCTCGAGCCAAATTTTAGCGGCTCCATCTAACGAGTATGGAAACAACATCATCTTAATGGCGTCAAGTGGAACATCCTTAAACTTGCTTGTTGTGGTGAGACGATTAAAATTCCTTATGTGGTAATGCGGGTTGTCTTTTTCATGACCTCTAAACTTATTTGCTTGCAACATCGACATTAAACCCGTCTTAATCTCGAAACTCTCCGCAAGGATGGCGTGAATCACAATAGCTTCTCCAAAACCCTCGGTGGGTGCTTGAAGCAACTCCATCATAGTACGATTAGCCATGGCGACGATTGGTTCTACAACGGGTTCAACAATTGGAGTTTGTTCTTCAATCAAAGGCTCTTGATTTCCTTGACTTTGACGACGTTTACGAGCTGGTTTTGCTTGATTACGAGTTAGCATAAACTTGACGAAGAATGGGAGGTGAGCAAAGAAGATTCTTTTTGGGTGTTTTCTGAATTTTCAATTTTTTTGTCTTTTTGATTGTTTTTTATTTTTTTTGGATTTTGTGTATCTTCGTAGACAACAATCTACCAAATCTCTCCTCGAATCAAACTCTTGATTAAAGAAGCCTCAAAAGAATGAAAACGATCACGTGGAGTGAACGCCTTCGAATGACTTTAGAACTTTGGTGAAAACCAAATTGTTCAAGAGGGTTTAATCACAAAGAAACCAAACAAATGGGCGGCAAAACCCTCTATTAGCTTTGAATCTCAAAATACTCACAAGCAAGCGGGGAAACGAGGCGGCGTGAAGCACTTAAGAGCCTTTTTCCTTAGGGTGTATTTTATAATACCCACCTTATAGTTTGTATTTTTCAAAATCGAGCTTCACGAAAGTATTTATCTATTTTTGCCTTTTTCTTTTCGTTTGACATTCGAATACAATAATTAGGAGATCAAATCCCAATTAAGGTTGTGTTTTCACACTTTTGGAGATATTTTCTATTTGTTGTGATACTTAATACAATATAGTAATAATAATAATTTCACAAGAAAAACGAAAAAACCAATAATACCTATTAGTAGAGTTCTATTAATACAAATACTATTTATGGTTAAAATAAAAAACAAAATGACAAATTAATCACGACACACCTCCCCGGCAGCGGTGCCAAAATGATTGTAGTAAAACACGACCTTTTAGGAAGAAGGTGTAAAAGCGGAAAGTATTAAACAAATGACTTAGGAAAATCAAGTGTTAATGACCCAATTAAGTTCGTTTCCTAAGGAGGTATATGTGTGTGAATAATTCGTAATTAATTTGAGATTAATACTTGAAAGAAGGGGATCAGAAAATAGAATGACGAAGACGTGAAAATTATTACTACGATGACTAAAATTAAAACCCTAAAAAGAGCTAAAATTAAAATAAATTCTAAAAGTTCCCAAAAAATTACCAAAAATCAAATTAATTAAACTAATAGTTTACAAATGATCAAAACTTTTTCAAACCTTTTAATTAATTAAATATTAATTTTTAAATACTAATTAAAGCCCTAAAAATCAAACTAATTTTTAAAAAGCGCAAATAAAGATTTTTCACTTTGTAAACCTTTAAAATGACCAAATAAGACTAAACACTATTTTTATAAATTTTTAAACTAATTAAAACTATTTAAAATGATTAAAAACTATTAAAAACATAAAATAATTCTAGAAATTAGAAAAATGATGATAAAATTACTCTAAGAGTTGCAAAAATCCTATTTTAATGTATTTAACCTAAGAAAAATATAAAAAGTGCAAAAATGTGAAAATTGAAATTTAATAATAAAATAATATTAAAAATCCAAAAATTCTAAAAAATTCTAAAAACTTGCAAACTAGTATATTTTAACCTAAATAATCAGAAAATGAAAGTGAAATTACCAGAATACCCCTAATGGGCCCCCAAATGGGCTAAAATAGAAAACAGTCCAATCTAATGGGCTTTTTGGCCCAAAAACATCAACTAAGCCCAAATAACCTGAAAAAGCCCTATCTGACTCAAAATTTAATTCTAAACACAAAAATATGAAGGCCCAAAAGCTGGTTTTGAGCTTATCACAGCTTAAAAGGTCAACAACTTATTCTTATTGGTCCAATAAGCCCATTAAGCAATAAACCAATGCCATAAGCTCTAATTGAACACACAACCTTCTTTTGAGATGCCTAAGAGATCTGTGAAATGAAATTTTGAAAAAGCACACTCAATAAGCCAGAAATAAGCAAAGTAAAATTTCACGAAAAGATAAAATAATCGACTTAGAGTTCTAGACCACCTCAGACCTTCTAATAAGTTACAAAAGACTCTAAATGACTTAATTAAGACAAATCAACAAAGAAAAGTTCAATATGCCAAGCCAAATAAACACAATAAGCTGATAATCACTTATTTAAAAGTCAAAGTTATTGGTTTTCTAGTCAAACATCAAAGTCAACCCCTCAAATGCTACAGAATGAACAAATGGGTCAAATAAGTGACACCTATTACAAATTCAAATTTGATGCAGGTTAAAATAAGCTAGAATAGCTTATTGATAAGCACCAGTTGAAATAACACTAGTAGTGGCTAGCAGCAGGGGAAAGGAGTTCCCACTACTTTGACTATTTGACTTGCTTTTTTAGAGAGATCCAGTTGGATTCAAATGGAAACAAGGGCACCCTTGTAATCAGTGGATCACAAGGAGTCTATATAAACAAAGAAATCACAATTTGGTTCACTCAATAAGCACAAAATAAGTAAACAGTTCTCATATATGCCACAGGCCTTGAAAATAAGCAGTTATTAACAAATAAGCAGATTGAGCATGAATAAGCCAGCCAAATTGAACCAAATGCACACACAAGCTATAATAAAGTCCAATAAGCATAAATAAACTTGTTTCAAGCAATGGATCAAAGTAAATAAGCAGATTCAAGCACCAAAAGTTACTGATTAGCAAAAGTGATTATCCAAAATCCTTTTGCGGATCTATTTGACCACCAATCTAATTTCAAGCCTTCAAATCCCATTCCCTGATTAAGTTAACAAAAATTTAGCACTTGTAACCCTAGTCTGCCCTTAGATCTAGGTGTCCCCAAAATTTTAGCCAAAATACCCAAGTTAAACAGATTTTATAGCCTTTTGATTGATTTGGTTGTTTCAAGCCACAAAAGTTGCAGATAATAAACCCTTTGCACCATATAAACATATACCAATCCAATAGAATCAAAAACAACACCACTAGTTGCCTTAAATCCCTTTGAATCAGTTAACCCAAACACCCCTTTGGAATCTGATCTCTCAATTTTCCAAAGGATTTTTATGATTTAACCTTCCAAACAAGATCTAAACAACCCTAACAACACTAATCCAACCTTAGTAAGAAAAATCCACCACAGAAACACAGATCCACAATCAAATATGCAAATATCACCAAAAATCATACAAAAATCAGAAAAATGAGAAAGGAATAGAGATGCAAACCTCCAAGATGTACATCCACACCTTGGATTGTTTGCGCTTAGGTGCTAGCAAAACAAGCACCAGCTTCCTTGTACCCGCTAAGAACAACAAACAGCAAGGATGAATAAATAACTATGAAATCTGATTTTTTTGAAAACAAGAGTTTTATCCCATAAAACGTTTCCTCAAAAACCAACAAATGATAAATTGGAACTCAGATCATACCTATTCAGATACCAAACTTATATAAATAACACAAGAGAATTAAAGATTTTCATAAATTCAAATTTTATTTCATAAAAAGGGATGACAAAGAAGATAGCTAAAATCTGGAACAAAAGCTCTCTCACATGTTGAGGAGTCTTTATATAGACGAGTACAAGTCACAAATAAGCAAAACCCTAGACTATGAAATCCCTAAGATGCCCTTGAAATCTTCTAGACGCATTTTGTCGTTGAGCTGTCCAAATGAATCAGGGACGTTCATTTTAGATTTGGGGCTAAGCAATGGGTTTTAACTGTTGATTTGGCCACGTGTCTTTACTTGGAGAGGAGGGTGTGATATAATTGGGTAGCGGGTTGAATGGTGGGGGCCATTGGTGAGTGGGATTGAGGGTTTTGTGTGTGGGATGGGTTTCTGGGCGTGTGAATCATATGTGGGACAAGGTAATTAAAATTAACCCTTTGGTTAAGTGGGTGGTAATTCTGGGTTCATGTGGGTAAACAGTAAAGATTTTGATCCGATTTTTGGGGGTGTGTTGTGTTTGGCGTGTGTTATTGGGTTTGAAGTTTGGGAAATGACATTAGTAATCCTTGTGTTTTGGCAAACTGTGTATTAAACGTTTTGCAGCCCAAAACTTGGTTTTCCTTTGTTATTAAACTTTCAAACTTCACACATTGGCCACCAAACTTTGTGATAAGGGTTTCAAGGGTTGTTTTTGCCATTTTTTGCATAGTTTGAGGAATGATCTTGGACAATCTTGATATTCAAAGGTCTTCAATGTATCTTTGTCTTCATGAGGGACCATTATTGAAAATTTATAATTGTTGAGGGACTAAACTTGCCAAATCTTCAAAGTTGAAGGACCTTTTGTAATTTTGACAAACTTAAGGGACCAAACTTGTAATTATGAATATACAAGGGTATTAAGTGTCATTTCTTCATAAATGAGGGATCAATCTTGTACATCTTCAAGTCTCCAAGGGTTTTTCTTTGAGAAATCCATAACTAGGGCCTGGTTCATTGTACGGCTTCGTTTCTCGTGTCCGTTTTTCCTTGTTTCTTGTGATCTTTTGTCTTTTTCACGATATCCATACATAAAACACACAAGTAAATAAATACAAGCATATATATTGTATATTTATGACATTTTATGCATTTAAAGCCCGAAAAGAACGATGAGATCATGTATAAATGCTATCTCATCAATAACAAAGCTAGATTAGTCTCGATGATGAACCCACTTTCTAGTGGGTCCATGCTGTCGTTGACCAGCGGCATTAGGTCTTCTCTGGTTCCTGTCTCCCCCTATTTGGTTGCCGTCTCTTGTTTCATGACGTATGCTTCCACAGATGTCACATCCGGGATAATATTCACACTCATTAGAGTGATGGTCATAGAAGCCACAGTACTTGCAGAGAGGATATGGTCTGTAACCCTGAGAGTTTTCTCTGGGTTTGGGTTCAGGTCTACTAGAGGACCTGTGAGGAGTTTTTGACCTTAATTGGATTCTAGTTCTTTGAACAGCAATGGTCTCCCCATGCTCTCTAGAGGTATGTTCAGTGGACTCACATGTGATACATTTAGGTTTCTTATTGCAATCCTCAGAGGAATGATTTTTGAAACCATAATGTTTGTAAGGTCTGAATATAGCTCTCCCCTTTGACCTGCTTGATCCTTCACCAAGAGAGTTGACAGATGGACTGTTAACTTTAGGGTTGATTTGTTCTTTTAAACCCTTTAATTCTTCCATCAGGGTGAGGAGAAGTTTCTTGGTGGTTGAAAGCTCTTCAGGGGGAGGAGTGGGTTTGGTAGAGTCTTTGGCCACAAAAACCTTTTTGTGCGCTTTATCAGCGACTTTGAGATTTGAGGTCCCAAAGGTTTTGGTGGCAGGTTTTGGGCCAAGCAAGGAATCAGATGGGTTTGCACCAGCGAGTTTGGGTAATGCTGGTACATCAGATTCCTTGTCAGAGTCTTTCTCATCCACAGAGGTGGAAGACGGAGAAGGGACATCTGAAGGGACAAATTTAACTTTGGGCACATGTATGTGATTTTTGAACCTACGCTTGCCCCCTATTGCCTGAACCACATCACCTGGAATGGCTTTAGCAACTATTTCCTCCACAGTGGATTGAGTCAGGTTCCATTTTTCTATGGTTCTTCTGAGTTCAGCGTTTTCATCAGTTAAAGACTCATTTTCAATGGAGTTTGCTTACCTCATTTTGAAGTTGATTGGCAAGATTCACAAAAGATTTGAGATTAGTTAACTTACATTGACAAAGATTTAACTTAGTTTTAAGATTATGGAACTTGTTTAACAGGTTTCTTCTTTCTTCTTCCACAAAGTGGAGGTCAACTAGGGTGTAATTACTGACATGGTCTCTATCAGGACCTTCAAGCATAGAAAGCAATCTTTGTACCTTTTTCATGGTGATGTCCACCCATTGACCTGATCTACCTTCGATCTTCCCAACAGCAGGTTCTTTATCAACCACAACTATGAAAGATCTGACAGTAGTGGTTCCTTCATCCTCTGATGTAAGAGGTTCCTCATCCCAATCAAATGAAGCAGCGATCAGACCTTTTCAAGTCTTTTTGTTGTCCTTTTTCTCTGCAGCGTCTTCAGCCTTTTGGTTAAGTTTCATCAGCTCAGCTTTCAATGCTTTGTACTTGACCTTGTAGTCCTTCTTTCCCTCTGAGTCAGAGTGGGAAGTTTGCTTGAAAGGTGATGGAGAGAACTTCTTTTTGATGCTGTGGTTGCTACTGGATGATGGAAAGCTCGGAGAGGAGGTTTGTTTGACCAACCATCTTTCAGAAAGTGACCAGTTTTTCCACAAGTTTAGCATGACACCTTGGATTTGTCGACTTTGGTAGCTCCAACTCTACCTGATCTCTTGTAGTATCTCTTTCGGTCAGCAAGAAAAGCTCTGTCATGGAACTCAGCACGCAATTCATCAAGAAATTCTTGACTGCTTCTCGTATCTTCTTCAATGTCATAGTCATTGTCCTGAAAAAAATGGTTAGCAACAAGAGATTTTGAACCAGTGATTTAGGTGGTAAATCTCTCAGTCTCTGATTTGTAAATGGAGTCAATTAGCCCTTCTTCATAGTTATATCTACCAAACAGCTGGGCCAGAGTATCATTTTTGATAGCATTATTTGCTCTTAAGGTCTGGTTTAGGCTTAGCCATTTCCTAGGTAAACTATTTACAAAAGTAGTATTAACCTCAGACTTAGGTAGAACAACTCCATTGTTTCCTAAATCATTCAACAAAATCTTAAGCCTAGTATAAGTTTGAGCAATAGTTTATGTTTCCAAAGCTTTAAAAGCATTAAACTTTAGTCTCAGGGCTTGGATTTTGGTTTCTTTTGTTTCCTCTGGACCTTCATACCCTAGAACTAATTCAGTCCACATCTCTTTAGCAGAGTTCCATTTGATTATAGAATTCATAATGTTCTTGGGTAGGCAAGAGACTATGATACTTTTGAGTCTCTTGTCCTGGTTAGCCAGACGTCTATCCGCTAGAGATCATTGCTTAACAAGCTTCTTAATGGGTCTCTTAGGAGTAGAGGAAATGGCCAGTTGCACATAGGGACCATTTTCTAAGATTTTTATTAAGAAGGGTTCTAAGCCATATAGATAAATAATAAATTCACTCTTCTAACTTGAGAAATCTTCTTCATCAAACGCTGGAACATTGGACACATGTGACCCCCCATGAACATCAAGAAATTAGGGAAGGTCATCATCATTATAACCAGTGCTTACAACCAGTGTGGGCATCATAGTAGAGTGGTGGCCGGTGTGTTGGTCGAAGTGTTACCTTGACTAGTTTGACAAAAGGGTGGTGGTATAGGAGGCATATTTTCAGTCATATTTGGATCTTGATTTTAAAAACAAGAACGGTTTTTAAAAAGTTTTATAAATCAAACCGCTCTAATTCTAATTGAAAGTCCCAAAATATAACAATTGTCAAAACTATAACTCGTATAAACTCAAATACACAACGAAATACTTTTCAAACGAGTAATGCTTTATTAACTATTATAAACAAAGTATTACAAAGTGCTATGAATACAACCGTTAAATGACAATAAGAAATGAACCCTAGAACGAGTAAACTTGATTCGAGCCTTAAGTTTACAAGAGAACCTATGAGTCGCTGTTAGAAAGATGAGGTCTCAGAGGTTCCAACGGGAGAAAGAACATAGATAATTTATCCAATCACAAGGGTTAAATAACTCTTCTATCTCCCTCCTATTTATAGTGGTACGAGATTGCTTCCTTAGTGGGAGTAGTTGATATGTGTCATCTTCTGAGTGGAAGATTACAACGTATTAAATGCATGTCCAAATCGAGATATACCTTTAAATTACTTTAGGTGAACAGTTATGCCAACTGTTCACCTTTTGTCCTACTAGGTCGTACTAGGCTTTATCTTGAATCTCTTGTTTTGTCCCGCTCAAAACACTTTGTAGATTCTCCTGCCTAAACTATAAAAGGATCAGACAAGCTTTGCTTGCATAAGACTTCTAGGGTTCTTAAGTGATCTCTAAGTATTGTCAACTCAGAGATCCTTGAACACCATCACACTCCTGTATCCCAGATATTCATAATCGCTGGTAAGTATGACTTCAGATTGTCTTCGACTTCTTTGGCGTTGTCTTTGACTTGAATGTTCCTGGTTTGCCAGCTGAGTCTTTGCCTTCTGCTGGTCTGGTCTCTGTCGCTGGTCCTCTCAGCGACCAGTAACAGTTAGTCTTATTTAAACAAATCTAGACTGGGCCATAGTTAAAACTTTCATTGTCCCAACATATACCCTTTCATGAATCCTATCCTACCATACTTTATCCTAAATGATCTAATCCTAGTTGTTCAAGCTTGATTTATTGAGTCTCTAGCTCGACTGATCCTATACTTAAAGTGTCTATGGAAAACCTATCATGGAGAGTAAAAGATTTGCCCTCTTAGGAAAAACTCTCCATGATATGGTAAAACAAGTTCTCAAATATACAAAACCCCATAAATATCCACCAGGATCAAATACATAATTTCCCTCCCAAGATTAGCACAACCCAAAAGTGGACATCTTAATAAATGGTGAGGTAGGGTAGGTTTCCTTGTCTATGATTGTTTCCCATAAGTTTCACATAGGATAATAAGGTGATACTCTAAAATCTCTCACAATTTTTCCTTTTTATGCATCAGGCAGATACTGAGTTGGCTCAACATTCTCTATACCAGGATCAAAAATCTTTTCCTTCATGGGAAAATAAAAAGTGGTGGTAGCCTTAGAAGATTCCCCTTGATATTTCACATCTTGAGAGAAAGGTTTTGGAGTAGTAAGTGTCAACATAGTTGTAGAGGAAACCACCATGTCTTTCTTGTTCTTAGAAAACTCCTCATCAAAAACATCCTCAGAAGGTGACATAAAGAATCTCTCCAATTCAACATCCAAATGATACAAGTCACTATCATCTTGAAACTTGTCAAATATTGGTTCATCAAATGAAGGCTCAAAGAGATGGTGTGAATTGGTTTGTAAGAAAGGTGGTGAAATAGGTGAAGTTTTTTGGTTATGAGGTGTTTCACAAGGTGTGTAAAAAGGAGTAACAGGTGAAGGTTCATGAGAGAGTTGAGTGGGAATGGAATCTCCATAAAGCAATCTTTCTAGTTCACGAATATCCTCATCTCAATTAGAAGAAGATGTATCAACCACAATATCATCTCTCTTAAGATAAACTTCAATCTCCTCATTAAACAACTCATCTTCACTAAACAATCTCTCAATCTTTAGAACATCCTCTTCCCAATTTGAACTAGAGTTATCAATCTCAATATCATCTCTCTTAAGATAATCTTTAATTTATTTTTCTATCAATTCATCTTCACTAAGCAATCTTTCAATCTCAAGAACCTCATCACTCATATCAAAGATAGAACCCTCCTCGTCACTATAGTCATCATAGATTGGTATGTAAAAGATTGGTGTTTCAAAAGGTATCTCCTCAAAACTCAAGGTAGTGTGATCATCAAAGAATGGATGTTCAAAAATGGAGAACTCATCATCACTATATTAATCATAAATTGGTGTATCAAAAAGAGGTGGTTCATCATCACTAGAATCCTCATTTGCTTCCTCATTGTTGTTGAAAAGAGGATTGAATCTCCAAAATGAAGTTGTTGGTGTTCATGAATATTCAATGAGGAAGTAATGGAGGCTATGGTCTCAGCATAGGGAAGATCATATTCACCACTCTTACAAGCTTCATGAAAGTATTCATCGCACACTTCATCAAGAATATCAACGTGATTCACCTCTTTATCAAGAATATTAACATGATTAACCGTCTCGGGCTCATTGGATTTGTTAGACAATTTCCCCATGTTAAACACAATCTATTGATCTTCCACCCTCATAATAAGTTCCCCCTCCGCCACATCAATAAGAGTACGGCCAGTTCTCAAGAAAGGCCTTCCTACAATGAGGGGAACTCTAGGATCTACATCATAATCCACTACCACAAAGTCCGCGGGGAATGTAAACTTATCAACCCCTACAAAGACATCTTCCGCAATTCCCATCGGATAAGCAATTGAACGGTTTGCCAATTCAAGTATCATTTTAGTAGGTGTAAGAGTGGGAAGGGAAAGTCGTTTCCAAACCGACAAAGGCACCAAATTTATACTTGCACCAAGCTCCGTAAGGGCCATGCAATTCTACCCCCGAGAAATTACAAGGGATCAAAAACCGTCTTGGATCTCCAAGTTTAGTAGGCAACTTCTTTAACAACACCGCGGAACAATTTTCGTTCAATGAAGCATTAGGCACATAAACCAATTTCTCTTTGTTCGAAAGAAGGTCCTTAAACATCTTGGAAAACTTAGGCATATGAGCTAAAGCCTCCGTAAAAGATATCTTGATATTCAATTGCTTAAACATCCTCAAGATGTGGACACTTGTATATCATCTTTGTTCTTAACGTTCTCCTTTCTCAATATAGAAGGATATGTAAGATTTGGTCTTGGTGAAGGTTTAGTGGTAGTTGTTGAAGGATTTTCTTTGTTGGTTTCTTAAATGATAGGTGTGGAAGGTGAATGATTAGTAGGTGTAGGATTTGAAGGTGTAGAACTAGAAGTTGTTGGTGTTGGAGGTGTAGGCTTATCACAAGAAGGAACCATAGTAGGAGTAACCAAAGGAGGTGTAGGAGGCATTGAAGGATCAATAGTTGTTTTCCCACTCCTTGTAGTGATTGCATTTACATTAGCCCTTGGATTGGTTTGAGTTTTGGAGGGTAAAGCTGTGACAATCCGTCAATTTATAGTTTATATTTTATTCTCAAATATTATTTAAAAACATTATTTTAATGTTATATTATGAACTCACTTATTTTTGGGAAGAAATTTGGATTTACGTCTTGAAGTAGCATCGACTACGTCTAAACCCGAGGATTCTACGTTACGTGCTTACGTTTACATACACCGTTTTGGTGACAGTCCGACATTTCAGAAAATAAATTTGTCCGTGAATATTATTTTGAGATTTTAAATTTGTGTTGGTTCATAAACTCACAAATTTACGAGAAGAGATTAGGACTTACGATTTTAATTTAACGTCCTTTACGACTAAATCGGAAACCTTAGGATTACTTATTTACGTTTTCGAACTCCGTTTTTGATGAGACAATTTTTATTAGATTCGTTTTGTGCCGTTGATTCATAATTTATAAAAACGTTTTTCATAAAACGACCCGAGGGCACGCAAATCAAGGAAACTAGAATCGAAGAATACCCGTAAATTAGTGGGATGGGACAAAACAAGTTTATCCCACCCCACTCAAAAGAGATGGCCAAAAGAGGACACCACATCATAAGATGTGGCACCCTTTTAGCTAGAAAGCTAACACATGTTAGCATAAGCTTAACATGTAAGCTAACTTAGCACAAAACCACCAAAACCACTTCATTCATACCATTTACACTTAGCAACTCATGCAAACCACTCATCAAACTCTATCATCTCTCTCTAAATTCGTCCCATATCATCAAAAATAACCCTCATTTGATCTATGTTAGCCATAAAATCATGTGTTACTCATACACATGATGACGCTACTTTGAAGCTTTGAAGATTGGAGGTGATTCTAACATCCAAGGAGAAGATTTGTTGGTGTCATAGGGCTGATTTTCCATGAGAAGTTTATAAAGGTTGGTAGACTTGAAGATGATATTGGTTTATCACAAGTTTTGCCATCAAAATCCAAGCCTTGTTCATCAAAGACTCATCTTTTCATCACTAATGGTGGTATAGAGATTGTTCTTCCTATCCTCTTGTTATTTTGATTATGTAATCATGTATTTTCTTTCTTATTGTATATGTATATGATGAATATATGATGATAAAAATGTTGTGTGGGGATCAAGTGTTGATAAATATGATTAAAAAGATGAAAAACCATAAGAAACAAGGCTAAAATCTTGCTTAAATTATTGGCTGTATAAAAACAGTAAGTAACCAAGTTATGAACTGATAAAAATACATGGTAGAATCCATTTATAGTAAGTGTTAGATGTCATACACATGTGAGAGTTGGCCATGCAATGGAATCATCAAAATGAGTGAGATATTATCAAAACAAGATTAGTGTACCAATCTGAATAGTCTGTTTTGTAGGGACTGTTAAAGATAGTTAGACGTGGAATGAGCAGTAGCTATAACTAACTTATTTGTAGCACATAATATGAAGTTTATGCCATCCAAAAATGAGCTTCTATCTTCTTATAGAACTCAAGATATGATAAAAATGGTGAAGATGAAACTAAAAATCAGATTTTAAAGAATTAATGTTTAATAGTATTATATAAGCACTCAAACTAATATAGTATAAATGTGAATTAAAACCCACTAACTTATAAATTTCATTTATATAAATATGTATAAGGTTAAATAAATGGAAACTTTATAAAAATGGTAGTTGAAATGGTAGTTGAATAAGATTTATAAGTTATAAAAACTATTAACATGATTTTTACGACTTTTTCGGCTATTATCGTAAAATTTACGTTTTTCGCCAATTAAAACTTAGACGATAAAACCCGTCTAATGTAAAGTTTTTAAAAGTCATATACTGATGTATAAGTACCTAATACATGTAAAATCCGATAAAACCCGAACTATATGACATACGGACATTAACGAGCTAAGTTAGCATATTTGGACTAATTATTTAACTAAATAAGTTAAACACTTATAAAAATTACTTAATGGGCTTAACCCATTTGGGCCCAACATGTAAAGTATAAATACTGATAATACAAGTATAAAATGGATTAATACAAGTTAATGAACTTATAATAGGCTTATTGGACCTAAAACATGTAGATAGGTAAAACTAGTAAACTAGTAAAAAGTTACCAATACATAAACACTAAAATGACTAAATAAGAATATATATACCCACTTGATCATCATCATATGTACAAAATCATCATATGTATATTTGTTATTTTTATAAATTCATTGGACAAAAGTCTAAGACGAGTATTATTTGTCTAGGTTTCCGTGATTGAAGCACATACCGTACATCCAAATCGCCGATAACCCGCCTTTCCCAATCAATGTGAGTTCATAGCCTCGCACTCTTTTAAATGTTTTTATGAAATGTTTTATAAACCCGCGAGGGAGATAACATGTTAGTTTTTTATAAAATAGGACACTAGTTGTCCCGATTGTCTGTTTATTGATTTGGACCCGAATGATTGTATGACCCGATGAATGATTAAATGACCCGATAGATGAAATGAAACGGATTATTAAAGTTAGGTTATGTCACTAAAAGTCCCATTAGCATGAATTGTGAACTACCAGGATTTGGTAGACGCTTATGCATATAATAGTACTATTTGGGGACGATCTCCCCAGTTCGCGCCTTGACGGTTGATCCCCTCGTGCCACATTGATTGGTAAGCGAATTTATGTATGAGAAGATTTCTATAAGCGTGATTATTGTGACGACACGCTGTTTTAGATAGGAAAATGATTGTCGGGTTAGCTACCCGTTGTTTGTTGTAGTAAGGTAACAATGTCATGCGACTTATAATAATCCAATTAACGAAATACTGCTATACGCACTGAATTACAATGAATTGCCTGACTAGCAATACGGGGTCTTATTATTGATTCTATGTTCGTGTTTTGGTTTTTCATAACCATATTCATATAACGGTTTTTATTTAACTCTATACAACGTTATAAAACGTATTGTATGATGTTTTTAACGACAATGGTTCGTATAAGATTTTGAAGGCAAAAGCCTATATTATAATTTTTGATAAGGATTTGTATAAAATGACTTTGGCTATTTTATGGCCTATAAAAAAGATTGGTACAAAATTATTTTCAGTAATAATTTTATACCGATGTTATATTGATCGATTTCATTAAATTCTATGAATTCACTCGGCGTTTTCGCTGACCTTTTCTTTTAACATGTTTTATCTCAGGTACTTGAAGGTAATTCTCGGGAAGACAACAAGAATTCATGGCCCGTACTTAAATAATAATTTCCATTCAAATTCTTTGTAAAACTTGTATGAAATGCAAATGACTTGGGACCTATGTAAACTTGATATTTATGAATGGAAATGATTTATTATTAAACGACGTGATTTTAAGCGTTGTCTATGATGTGAGTAATGTGCTATCCCGTAACACCAACGAGTCTTCCGCTGTATTGAGTTGTATAAATTTGGGGGTGTTACAGTTTGGTACCAGAGCTCTCGTTATAGAGATCGAAAGATTTTTAAAACCAAGGTTTTTAATAAAACATTTCAAAATCTTTTAACTATAAACATTTTTCACAAAATGTCTAAAAAAAATCTTTTGACTATAACGGTGCTGAAGAATTCCCGAGTTACCGACAAGGCCAGACTGAGAAGTGTTATTTTAATATATACATAACTTGGATTATATATATATATATATATATATATATATATATATATATATATATATATATATATATATATATATATATATATATATATATATATATATATATATATATATATATATATATATATATATATGATGTAATTTTATTACATGATTGTTTGATGATTATTTTGATATTTATACGAGGTATTTATACGACGTAGATTGTCACAAGGAACCCTAAATCCCCTAGTAAATTAATCTAAGCTATTCCTGTAGGAAATCTAGCTATCCTATATCTAAACCAAGTTGTGGATATTTATGATCCCAACAAATGGTTGATATTCGTAGAAATGTTGATATTAGTTGATTATGATATTAAATAAGAATTGGCGAGATTAAATCTGATTTCGATGTCATGACGATCTTTCATTATAGAGTGGAGTTTGACAAAACGTTACCACCTAGAAAGGTGTCATCTGATTCGGTGTCACCCAATTCTTAAATTTGAAATCAAAAGGGGGAATGTTGCACTTGAGGCTGTCATTGGAACCATTACCCAAAAGCCTCATGCCACTAGTACCTTTTCGAGAATTCTAATTGAATGTGTGATTCATTTAATACTAGTGACTCATTTGATAACTATTGGTGAAGGAGATATAGGATTGGAAATTAAGTGTTAATCATATCGAGCTTTTATTGCCCTTTTAAGGTTTAAAAATAAAGTTGAAGTATTGGAAAATGAGGTAAGATATCGAATTGAGTATAAGTTGATTGAAACTTGAATAAAGTAAAATTTAACCCGTATGGAATATGAGATTATTAAGAGGAAGTCGTTAAGTTCTGTGATTGAATTATAATGTTTTAATTGATTGTTGATTAGTGTTAAGTGTTGTTCCTAAGCCATTGTCCACTAACAAGGATGCCCAGTGTCCAATAAATAAATTGAAGAAATCTTCTTCTGAATTGAGACCGGTGGATCTTTCGTGACATGTGGAACACCTAATGACTCTTGTAGATTAGTATTCATTGGGGTATCTTTTAAAAATAATCCCTAACTTAACTGAGACATCAGTTGGTAGGATGAGTTCTTGGAATTGTATGACATAGTGACACGTAATGTGTTACGGTACAATTTTGACTTTGTTTGTGATTAATGAAAAGACTACCTTTGATTGCTAAATTCTACATGTATCGATGTTATCTATCTTTTCTTGCTTGTTCTTAATTTTCACATTAGTGATGCAACCATTGAACAAGTATTCATCTCGATTTGAGTTACGTTGTGGATTATTCATTTTGAGTGCCATCAAGGTCATGAACCTCATGATTAATTGGCTAACCTCATTTCCTATCGTATTGTAGTTAATTCTTGGTGAACAACTTTTCATCACTCTTTTGCAGATCACTCATTGTATAAGATAAAACAGTATTCCTTGAGAAAAATTAAATTTTCATCACCATAAGGATTATTTAGCGTGAGATTTATAAATAATCATTATCGAAATGAAGTTGTTTATGAAACATCTTGGAAAACTTAATTGTTTCCATAACAAAGAACATCTTTGTAAATTTATTTTTGATTCTTATTTAAGAATTAAGCATGAAAATGTTTTTATTATAAACATGATGATAAAATTTTGACGAACTGAGGATTTCATCGTTAATCTTGAAATTGTATATAGTTGCGCGCCTACATACAATTTGGAATGGACCATGCAAGGCTGATTAGTAGTCACCATAAAACTAATGAATAAACACTACATTTTCTTTGAAGATTGTGAAAGATTAAATTTTATGAGATCTGCAAGAAGTGAAAAATAGGGACATAGTGTTAGGGACACCTACATATGTGCCTGTAGCATCTATTCTTCTGAGTCGAATTTACTCATCTGTGGAAATTGTCTTATTTGACAATTGACAATTCTTTCTTGTCCAATTCTCCCGTAGTGAGATTCTTAGGAAAAGTATCTGATTACCGATTATTGATACCCGACTGGATGTATCGACGTTCCTATCAAATCTTTTGATTTGATTTCATTTGAATAACCTGGGTAACGATCCGAGGAGCTTTCGAATGCGTACTCAAATTATGAAAACATGGGATATATTCATATTCATTAAATGATTTCGTCTGTATCTGATTTGAAATTCTCTCCCGTAGATTATGCGTTGACCTTACTCTTTTAAGGTTAGTTATGTCTCCATATATCCGTAACTTGTGAAGGATTATGAGTTATTATTAGTCTTTTGAAATTCACATCTTATCGACGACAATGAAACTGGAAAGTTAATAGTGCCAGTAGAATGGATTGATTGATTATGACATGACGACATTGTCTTAATTGATGGGAACTCGAGTAGAATTCCCCTAAATGATAAGATGTTTATTATCAAAAGTGATCTAAATAATTCTTGATGGATGACCATATCCTGCATTTAGACTTGAAATTATACCGTGAATGGTTGTGAATTAGTCATAGATATTATAATCTAGAAAGAACCTAATATGAATATATTAACAGATGTTTCTGTTATCTGAAACTTTAGGAAGTATTTGTTGGTGAATTACCTAGACTTTCGCCATTAAGGCAAGTTGAATTTGGTATTAGTTATATTCCCGGTGTTGCACCTGTGGCATGTGCACTGTACGTCAGCATCATCTGAATTAAAGGAATTTCCGTACAACTGAGAGAGTTGTCGGAGAAAGATATTATTCTACCGAGCTCGTCATCATGAAGAGCTATGGTGTTATTATTTCTTATATTTATTGATTACTGTGAACTAGGTAAATTGACGATTAAAAATTTATATCCACTACCCAAGATGATAGATTTGTTCGATCATTTACAAGGTTCTAGCGTATATTCGAAAATTTGATCCTCGGCATGGTTATCATCAACTTCGCGTCCGCGAAAAAGATTATCTATTCCAATCTCTACATCCAGAACTTGTAATGAACATTATGAGTTTCATGTTGTGTCGTTTGGATTGACCAATGCACATGTAGCATCCATAAATTTGGTGAATCACGTGTGAAGGCTGTAATTTGATAAATTCATGCTTGTGATCATTAAGAACCATTTGTTTGTTTATAAGAATAAGAATGAGTTAATAATTAATTATAGACTGCCCTGAATTGGCCGAGTAGTGAAAACCTATACCTTGAATATTAACATGTGATGAAAGACATAATCATTTACATTATTTGACCGTGTGATTAATAGAAAATAGAATATATTGACTCTTCAAAAATTGGAACCATTAAGGCTTTGGGTTTTACCAAAAAGAAAATGGAAATATGTTTTGACTAATGTTTTAACAAAGGATTTTTAAGGGATTATTCCCTTATACACAACTCATTTAACTAAACTCCTGTTTAGGAGTAAATGTTTGTGTATACCTCAAGACAACCTAAGAGGGATTGAGGAAACTATTTAAACCATGACTTAAAATTTAAAACGACAATTTTTGCTTTTCAACTAAGAAAATTTTGACCAAAGTATAACCAAAGATTTTTCAAACATTTACGAATCTTATTATCTATTTTCGATAAATCAGCAAAAATCGTGTTAATTAAATTCAAATTTGTTTTGAACAGTTTATTATAATTGGTCGAACTAAGAAATTTAAACTTTTAACGTTTACGTTTCATAAAAACTTAATATTTATTGTTAATTTATGTGTAATAATTATCGACGCTTTAAAACGTCGGATCAAGAAAAACTGATAAAAATAATAGTTGAGACGAAACTAAAACTTAGAAAATACGAGGAAAGAATATCTGAGTAATATTGACCATGGTATTTATTTCATCAAGGAAGATGAATGTAGATACTGACACATAATATAGAAAGGATAAAGAATCAATTAGGACATGTTCCTTAATAATGAAGGTGCAAAATAAATTGCCGAACCATATAAAAATAAACAATGCTTGTAAGAAGGATAATATAAATAATAAAGGGGTTTGTGGCTAATGTGAACCATTAGAATTAAGAAGCCGGTGACATTAATTGTATAAAAGGCCGCTTGTGGTGGCCTAAATATGTATATTTTGAGATTTAGTCATATTAGAATCTCATAAGTTTATGTATTCTATTCATGTCATTTCTGATTTAATGTATCTTTATTTGAAGAAGTTATGCTGATGGAAAATTATGAAGGCAGACATCGCCTCATACATTAGTAAACGTCTAGCTATTGCAAAGGTCATCATCTGAATTTGATTCGATTTGGGTCATCGTCGACAAACTAACCAAATCCGCTAATATCATTCCTGTTAATGATAGATTCTTGATGAAGAAATTGACTCTTTTGTATTTAAAGGAGTTGTGTAAACATGGTGTGCCTGTATCGATCATCTCTATCAAGATCCTCGTTTCGCATCGAATTTATAGAGATTTGCTCAGAATTCATTGAGAACGTATCTTGATGAGAGTACTGTGTACCACCCCAATCGAAGGGACGGGGTAAAGTAACGATACAAAAAACTATAAGTGCTGTTTTATGTTAGAATGATTGACCTTTGGTAATAAACTGTAAAATCGTTTTCCTTTGGAGAGATTATCATTGATAATTATCGTACTAGGATCAAAATTGAATCTTGTGAGGATATATATTAGAGCATCTGTAAGCAGGAGTTGGGATGAAGACACCCGACATACACCCATTGTGAGTTGGACATGTCTTTTAGGTTTAAGGTTTCCTATGATGGCGAACCTAACCTTGCAAAATACTCGACCCACGAGACCTGAAATGATTGTTGAAATTAGGATCTGATTATTGATTGCCGGTAGTGGGCAGGAGGTTATGTGAATATGAAATGTAGATCTTGAAGTGCCAGATGGGTAGCGAAGTTATGCCAAAAATTTTAACCATGGAAAAATGAATTGATGATCTGAAAGATCATGGGATATAAGTCCCCGTTGTATGGGACCATTAAGATGATGTAAAAGATTGGTTTGAAAGGCATATAAGTTGGATCTACCCTAGGACTTCAAGAGCTGCGTGAATTATGTTTCATATATTGAACTTGATAAAATCTCTATCAAGTAAGAATCTGATCACTTCTTGATAAAGTTTAGATCGTTGAAAAGTTGCATTCATAAAAACCCGTGAATATCATGGATAGAGAAAGTAAGTCAACATTAAGCCTGATCTTATTCCCGTTGTTATGTTTGATGAAACTCGCGTATTGTAATGAATTACACTTGTGAGAAAAGACCGAATGTGGAGGAAATACCCACATGGCTTTAACTCTATAAGAAGCGAGTAGTAAGATAAGATGATCTTTGAGGACAAAGATCCTGTTTAGGGGTAAATGCTGTGACAATCCGTCAATTTATGGTTTATATTTTATTCTCAAATATTATTTAAAACTTGAAGTAGCATCGACTACGTCTAAACCCGAGGATTCTACGTTACGTGTGATATGAGCCTAAACTCATATCCTTTTATCAACAAATAACCCTAAAACATGAAGCAAAATACCCTTTTATATTGTAAAAAGCAGTGTTATGTGGTATGTTTGTGTTTGTGTGCTCTCATATAGGTAAAAGGATACAATTTCAAGCAAACAAGGAAAAACCAAGCTCAAGTGGATGAAAAAGACAAAAGAGGATCAAAAGTGACAAGACTTTGAAGTTCAAGGACCTATCTTGACAATTTGTGAAAGTTGAGGGACTTAAAGTGCAAATTATGGAAAGTCAAGATTAAAGTCAAATTTGGTCAACTACAAAGTTAACTCAAGTCAAAGGGCCATTTTATTGAAGAATCAAAGTTGAAGGGTCAAAAATGTCAAAGGAATGAAGATATTAGCCTTAACTAGCAATCTGCCAAGTCAAGGGACCTAATCTGCCAACTTTGGAAAGTTTTGTAATGTTTAATCCAAGTGAAAGGCTATAGACCAATCAGAAGCAAGAAAGGAGTTCACACGGATCAAATATTAAATTCCCACTACAGCCGTCACAATTAATAACCCAATCACAACAGTGCAATCCGCAACACACTTTTTCCACCAATAAGAAGCTGACACGTGTCCTTCTCTTTCAACAAAATATTTACCAGGAACGGGTTTGAGATAGAAAGCGTTTCAAGAGAAGATCAAAACACCAATTTTGCTCGTTTTGAAGAGACGAATCCAATGGTGTTATCCAATTAACAAATAATCCATTGAATCAAAAACCCCCAAAATGTGTTCATCACCTTCAAAGTGGATTTGCAGAATTCCTCCACGTGTCAAGATGTGATTGGCCTGAACACGTCACAACTCCAACAGAATCTCCCTTTCTTGCCTATAAATACTTAGCTAGTACTTCATTTGTCATTGTAGCTTAATTTTGTAAACACCTAGTTCTCTAAATTTCTCCTTTTCCTTTTTCCCTCCTTTTCACCTAACTACTCAAGAGTCTGACAAACTCTTGAGTTAGTTAGTTAGTTAGAACCTTGTAACTACCTTTTGTAACTGATTTCATTAATAAAATTTCAAATTCAAGTTTTCCCGCCAAATTCTGTTCTTCAATTCCTGCTACTTTACTGCTGTTGTGTGATCCCATTGTTGCTGATTGAAGTTTGTTATGATCATACATTGATCATAACTGACTTTGTTGAAGACTTGTTGCTGTTTGATCAAAAATTCAGTTCATTCCTAGTTTCTTGAAGTTTTCATGGCAGAATGATGATTTGTAGCTGTTTTGGTTGTTGATTTGAGTTGATAGCTAGTGATAGGTGGTGGTATCACTAGGGCAAGAGAGCTCAGCGCTCCTCTTCTACCCAAAGGATCTCTACAATAGGTTCTAAGGCTTCTGTTTTATGTTCCTCTAAATCAGTACTTGCATGCTCAATTTCTTAGTGTAAACTTGATGGCTACATGTTATACTTGATTAGTTGCTGTTTGATTGTGTTTGAGTGTTTGTAATTCAGATATTTCATACTTTTGCACTTGTGTTCAGTCTTGTAGTTTTAAGCTGAATTTCAGTACTTTTTAGTGCATTAGCTACTTGCAGTTCTAGACTTGGTTTTTACTTGTTCTTAGTTTGAAAACATTTCATTTTGTGCATTAAAACAAGTCTGCTATAGCTCTTTAATCAGTCTTAATCATTACTCAAAAAGTCTTTGAAAAAGTTTGATCATAACCTTTTAAGGAGTGTTTGGGAGTAGTTGTTAATCAGTATTCAAGTGTTGTTAATTGGATTTTAAGTGATCATTTGCAGTCCTTAGGAGTTAACAATTGATTCTAAGTCTTTTACAAGTCAATAAAATAGTCAAAAAGGCAATTGGTTAACAAAAAGTTTGGGTCATACTTGTTATCAGCTTTGAGTTCAAAACTTGTCAAATTCACTTGCTTATTTCTCATTCAATTCTTAATGAAATTTGCTCAAACCAGTTTCCAGTCTTAGCTTATAACATAATCTTTCAGTCTCTAAGAGGAAATTCTACAGTATTCAGAAATAAGCTAGAAAACAGCTTTTTAGCTCAAGCTTGAGCATTTGTCATTCTCTGATGTAAAAGGCTTACTGTTTTGCTAGATTTCATAATCCACTTCATAAAACTTGTAATTTTCTTTCACATTTCCATTTAGAAAGTATTGAATATGAGTTTTTGAAATTTTGAGCTTTTTCCAAAATTTGGTCAACGTTTGGTCAACATAAGCTCATTTGAGCTTATTTTCAGATATCTAGCTTATTACTGGATGAAATTTGTTCTAATTTGATTTCCCCTTCCTTAAATCAAGAGCTTAATCAGTTTTGATAATAAAATCAAGTTGTGGATGTCTGGATTATGCTATAGCTTATTTTGAGCTTATTAATAAGCACTCTTTTGCTTATTTTGGATTTTTAGCTGAAATCCTTGAACACACGTAGTTGTAATTGGATTTGAAGTTGTTTGCAAGTTGTTTCAGCTTATTTGGTTGAGAAATAAGCTCAAACGAGCTTATTCTTTCTTAGTGCCCGTTTTTACTTAAAAGTTTGGTAAAATTGCACTTAAGTCCCTGGTTTTCAATTAGAGTTAATTTTTGGCTAAACTTGCTAGAATTTAGGGTTTGCAAAAGTTAGTCCCTGGAATTTGTTAGTTGTTAAATTTCAGTTTTAAAGTTTGTTAGTTTGTTAACATTTGGTTAGTTTGTTAAAGTTTTTACAAGTTAAGTCCTTATAGTTAACTGTTTTACATTTTTAGTCCTTATAACTTTTAGAATTTACATTTCAAGCATTTTCATTTCATAGAAATTACATTTTCAGTCCCTATAGTTTTATATTTTGCATTTTAATATTTTACTTGAATAAAATTTGGAATTTGTAATTTGTTTTACGTATAAGTAGGTTTATATTTTTCATTTTTACTTAGTGTTGTTTGAATTAGCAATAGATTACCAAGCAAGCTTGAACAACCAAAAACAATTATAAATTTGATATTGATTGGACTTTCTATTAGTTAAGAACTGAGAAAACGAACTTGCATTATACACATATCAAATGGCGCCGCTGCCGGTTCTTTGACTACACGAGAGACTATCGATTGACGGTTTTCATTGGCTTTTGGGATCCGTTCACTTTGTGAACGTTATTTTTACGTATTATAAATCAAAAACAAATAAAAAATCAAAAATATAAAAATATATAAAAACTAAAAAATTAACAAAACAATTCTTTTCCTAAAGAATTGACCAAAAAAATTAAAAAATCCAAAAAGCAATCTTTTTCCTAAGAGATTGCACCCAAAAATATATATTATTGGATTCTCTCGGTTTTTATGTACATATAGTATTTTCCTTTAAAAAACTCATAAATACAAAAATATTTTCCATATATTATTATAAGCAAATACGTATACGTATAAGAACAATCAATCTACATATCTTCCATAAGTATTGCCGAGGCAATACACCGTGTTGAGGGGCGCTCCGGTCCTTGACACGCGTATCGATCAAACAAAATAAAGCAAGAATAGATAAATACTCTCAATAAGCAATAATTCGAAGAATACGAACATTTAAGTGAATAGAAAGGCGATGTGCTATAAAATGCCATCTAAGGGTCAATAGGTACTTAAGTGCTTCGCGCCACCTAACCCCCCGTTCACTTGGGAGTATTCTAAGAAGGAAAGCTTCATTGAGGGTCTTGCACCCAAAGTAGTATTACATATATTGTTACTTTCTTGTGGATATTTAATATTGAAACTCGAAGAGGATAATCTTATTCTTTTCAAAGTCACACGAGAGCTTCTCTCTCATTCCTCGTATTGAGTTGCATGCTCACTCGCGGGCGTGCACAAATACCGATTGGTGTACAACCTCTTCCTCCGAAAAGGAAGAAGAAGAGAAAGAGTAAGACCACCACCGTTCACCAAGCCGATCACGAGAATCGTGCTTTGTCACCACCACAAGGAGCCATGGCTGTTGATAACCGTACTTTGTTTGAACGTATGCAAACCAACATTCATGGATTTGTTAGTGCCATTAAGATTCCCGACTATCCCGCTAACACATTTGAGCTACATACATCTATGATCAATATGGTTGCTGCATCACCTTTCTATGGAAAACAAAATGAGGATCCCCATGCTCATCTTAAGAGATTCCTTTCACTTTGCAATACCATTAAGCATAATGGGGTTCCACCGGATGTCATTAGATTGTTGTTAGTGTCATTTTCACTAGATGGGAGTGCTAAGCATTGGTTAGACACCCAACCACCCGATAGTATCACCACATGGGATGGTTTTACCACTAAGTTTTTGAACAAATTCTTTCCTCCACAAAAGACTATGGCTTTGAGAAATTTGATTATGGGCTTTACACAAAAACCTAGTCAATCCTTTGGTGATGCTTGGGAAGAGTATAGTGAGTTGTTGAGGCGATGCCCTAATCATGGAATGGATGATCTAACCCAAATCAATACCTTCTACAATGGCCTTAAACCTCATCACCAAGATTCACTAAATGCTTCCGCGGGAGGGAGTATTCATTTCAAGACATACCAAGAGGCTTTGACCATTATTGAGACTAAGGCAATGGTTCAAACAAACGATCCATTTGAAGAAAGAGTTCATGTGATCCAAAATACTTCTAAAACCCCTTGTGAACTCCAAATTCTTCAAGAGATTCTTCAACAAGTCAAACAAGGACAAGAAATGACTCAAGGCATGATTCAAGATTTTAAGAGCATGACATTGAACAATTCCTCAAACAATGTGAATGCCATCACCATTTCTTGTGTTACTTGTGGAGGTCCTCACTCTTATGAACAATGTGACAAGGTGCAAGGTTATCAAGGGGAATGCTATGCTTACCAAGAGGAACACCGTGAACACTTCAAGCCTAACATCAATCCAAATAACCTTTCTTACAAATCCCAAAATTACCTTACTCCACCCGGCTTTCCACCCCAACCACCCACCCAAATTCAACAAAATCCTCCTCAAATTTTAGCAAGGAATCAAGGGCAAAGACAACCATACCAAGGAAATAACTACAAAGCACCAAATCAATTTCAACCTCAAGCAAGTACCTTTTATCCACCAAATCAAGGATTTAACTCCCAACCTTTACCTTTCCAACCTCAAGGTTTTCAAGGTTATGTGCCACAAGAGTTAAACACAATGGATCTTTTGCAAAAGATGAATCAAGAGAATGAAAAGAAATTCCAAGCTATAGACAAGAAAATGAATGACCAATTCAATAAGCTTTTCATGGCAATAAATCAAAGACCACAAGGGGCTTTACCTTCCAACACACAAACAAATCCTAGGGCCAATGTCAATGCTATTACAACAAGGAGTGGTACAACAACAAAGGATCCTTCACCTCCTAAACCTACTATTGTTCAACCCACTTGTGCTCCTACTTGTGATAAGCCTTCTACTTCTACTCCACCTCCTCAAAGTGCTCCTATTCACTCAAACACACCTTCTCAACCACCTCATACTTCTCCTTCAACTTCCCCACTTCCCAATGAAGAGGCTAACAAAGACAAATCTTCCACTACAACACCTATTCCACCTACACCCAAACCTACTCTTCCATACCCTTCAAGGTTGAAAAAGGACAAATTAAAGAACAAAGATGACATACAAGTCTCCAATTTCTTAAGGATGTTCAAGCAACTCAATATCAACATATCCTTTGCGGAAGCTCTTGCTTATATGCCAAAGTTTGCTAAGATGTTCAAGGATTTGCTCTCAAACAAAGAAAAATTGGTTGACTTGCCCAACACATCACTTAATGAAAATTGTTCCGCGGTGTTACTCAAAACCTTACCAACAAAACTTGGAGATCCGGGGCGCTTCTTGATACCTTGTAATTTTCCCGGTGTTGAAAATTGCATGGCTTTGGCGGATTTAGGGGCAAGCATAAATCTCATGCCTTTATCGGTTTGGAAACAACTCTCTCTTCCCGAGCTCACCCCCACTAGGATGACTCTTGAACTAGCCAACCGAACCATAGCTCACCCCGTAGGTATAGCGGAAGATGTGTTTGTAGGTGTGGATAAGTTTACCTTTCCGGCCGACTTTGTAGTGGTCGATTATGACATGGATCCTAGAGTTCCTTTGATTGTTGGTAGACCGTTTTTGAGAACGGGTCGTACCTTGATAGATGTGGCGGAAGGAGAATTAATTATGAGAGTAGAGGATGAGAAAGTGGTGTTTAAGTTAGGGAAAGTTTGTGATAGAAAAGAGGTTAAGGAGTCTAGACCTTGTGAGACGATTAACATTGTGGATGTGCTAGATGAAGTGTGTAATGAACACTTTCATGATGCTTGTAAGAATGCTAGTGATGAGATTCCACATGTTGAAACCGTGGCCTCAATTGCTCCCTCTTTAACACCTTTTGGAGAGAGTGATTTCCTCTTGGAGGAATTTGAGTCCAACTTTCTTGGTGATGATGATTCTCCCATTAATTGGGAAGAAGATATTCTTACAATCCAAAAGTTGCTCAATGAGGACCCTATTCCTTCTCCTATTCCACAAGAGATTACCATTGAGGAACCTTCCATAGTGAAACCTTCCATAGAGAGTCCACCTCCCATTGAACTTAAGGAACTTCCATCCCACTTAGAATATGCTTTCTTAGAAGGAAAAGACCAATTACCGGTGATTATTGCTAAGGAATTGAAAGAGGATGAGAAGGAGCAACTCATTGAAGTCCTTAAGAAACATAAGAAAGCTTTAGCATGGAAAATATCCGACATAAGGGGAATTGATCCACATTTTTGTACTCACAAAATCCTTATGGAGGATGATTATAAACCCGCCATTCAAAACCAAAGGAGAGTTAACCCAAAAATTCATGAGGTTATTAAGAAAGAAGTGATTAAACTCTTAGATGCGGGTATGATTTACCCCATTTCCGACTCTCCATGGGTTAGCCCGGTTCATTGTGTTCCAAAGAAGGGTGGAATCACCGTGGTGCCTAATGAGAACAATGAGCTTATTCCCACGAGACTTGTAACCGGTTGGAGAGTTTGCATTGATTATAGAAAACTTAATGAGGCAACTAGGAAAGACCATTTTCCGCTTCCCTTTATGGATCAAATGCTTGAACGCTTAGCGGGAAATGAGTACTATTGTTTTCTTGATGGCTTTTCGGGTTATTTTCAAATCCCAATTGACCCTAAGGATCAAGAAAAGACCACATTCACTTGTCCATACGGTACATTTGCTTACAAGAGGATGCCTTTTGGCCTATGTAATGCACCGGGGACGTTTCAAAGGTGCATGATGGCAATTTTCCATGATATGATAGAGCAAACCATGGAGGTTTTTATGGATGACTTTTCCGTATTTGGGAACTCCTTTAGCTCTTGTCTCACCAATCTTGAGAGAATGCTTAAGCGTTGTGAGGAAACACGTTTGGTGCTTAATTGGGAGAAATGTCACTTTATGGTGAAAGAGGGAATTGTTTTAGGACACAAGATATCCAATAAGGGATTAGAAGTTGATCGAGCCAAAATTGATGTGATTGCTAAGCTTCCCCCACCCACCTCGGTTAAAGGTGTGAGGAGTTTCTTAGGTCATGCGGGTTTTTATAGGCGCTTTATACAAGATTTCTCTAAGATAGCTAGACCGATGACTCATCTCTTGGAGAAAGAGGCTCCTTTCATTTTTGACCAAGCTTGTTTAGAATCTTTTGAGACACTTAAGGAAAAATTGACAAAGGCTCCCGTTTTGGTTTCTCCAAATTGGGAATTACCTTTTGAGCTTATGTGCGACGCTAGTGATTATGCGGTGGGGGCCGTCTTAGGACAAAGAGTTAATAAGCATTTCCAACCTATACACTATGCGAGTAAAACCATGACCCGTGCACAACTTCATTACACTACCACGGAAAAAGAGTTGCTTGCTATAGTATATGCTTTTGAGAAGTTTAGACCATATCTTGTGCTTTCCAAGACCATAGTGTATACGGATCATTCCGCTCTCAAATATCTTATGACAAAACAAGATGCTAAGCCTAGGCTTTTGAGATGGGTTTTGTTGCTTCAAGAGTTTAAGATAGAGATTCGTGATAAAAAAGGGGCCGAGAATTTAGCGGCGGATCATTTGAGTAGACTTGAGCATCCTTTTCAAGGAGATTTCCCACATCAAGAAATCAATGAATCCTTTCCATTAGAGGAGCTCATGTCTATCTCTTCCCAAGAGGATGCCACACCTTGGTTTGCGGATATTGCAAACTATCTTGTGGGCAATGTGCTTATTGAGGGTCTTACTTACCAACAAAAGAAAAAGTTTCTTAAGGAAGTTAAGTATTACTTTTGGGATGATCCATATCTTTTTAGGCAATGTGCGGACCAAATCATTAGACGGTGTGTAGATGGGCCCGAAGCATTTAAAATCTTAGAGGCATGTCATAAAGGACCTACGGGTGGACATTTTGGGCCTAACTACACTGCCAAGAAAGTCTTTGATTCGGGTTACTATTGGCCTTCCATTTACAAGGATGCTCAAGAGATGGTGAAATTTTGTGATGTTTGTCAAAGACAAGGAAAAATTACACAACGTGATGAGATGCCACAAAATTTTATCCAAGAGTGTGAGATATTTGATGTATGGGGAATAGATTTCATGGGACCTTTTCCATCCTCTAAGGGAAACAAGTATATACTGGTGGCGGTGGATTATGTGTCCAAGTGGGTGGAGGCTAAAGCCTTACCTACTAATGATGCTAGAGTGGTTGTAAAGTTTTTGAAACAATTGTTTGCTAGATTTGGTGTACCTCGGGCCATCATAAGTGATCGTGGTACGCATTTTTGTAATGATCAATTCACGAGAGTTATGAAGAAATACGGAGTTAATCATAGACTTTCTACCGCGTATCACCCTCAAACAAATGGTCAAACCGAGGTCACAAATCGTGGTTTAAAGAGAATTTTAGAGAGAACGGTGGGAGAGCATAGAGCTTCTTGGTCGGATAAGCTTGATGATGCTTTGTGGGCGTTTAGGACGGCTTTTAAGACACCAATTGGTTGTACTCCTTATAGGCTTGTCTATGGAAAAGCGTGCCACCTCCCATTTGAGTTAGAACATAAGGCATCTTGGGCTCTCAAGTGGGCTAACTTTGATTTAAACCAAGCCGGTTCACATAGGAAAGATCAAATCAATGAGATGGATGAGTTGAGAGCCAATGCTTATGAGAATTCTTTGCTATATAAGGAAAAGACTAAGAAATTGCATGATGCTAAGATTAAGAATCGTGAGTTCAAAGTTGGAGAGCCGGTTCTCCTCTTTAACTCAAGATTGAAGCTTTTTGCGGGCAAGCTTAAGTCGAGATGGTCCGGTCCATTCACTATTGCTCAAGTGTTTCCATATGGAACTCTTGAGTTGTCCCAACCCGATGGTCCAAATTTTAAAGTGAATGGTCACCGTGTTAAGCATTACTTTGGGGAGGACATTTCCGTTGAAATGGTCCAAGAGGTCCCCATTTTCCCCATGAATTAATTCATTGAGGGACGAGTCGAGCTAGAGACTCATTAACTCAAGCATCGTATAACTAGGTTAGAGTGTTGTAGGTTAGAAATAAAGGCATAGATTTGGAGATAAGTGTAGGGGAGACCTTCTTTTGTCTTCATGCTTGTTTGTAGGGTTGCTCACTCATCTCATGCTTTGGAGCTTATGGAGGAGGCCCTTGTATCCGGTTCACTTCGTTACTTTAGTGATTTTTCATTGACACCTTGTGCTTAAACTTGATTTCACTAATAGTAGTCCTTTCCTTAACTTGGGTTAAGCAAAGTCTATTCATTGTCATAAGTGTAGGGGAAGTTTTTATACCTCCATGCTCTTAAACATTGAGGACAATGTTTAGCTTAAGTGTAGGGGGGTCTTCTATCGAAGTGACCTTACCTAGAACTTGTCATTGTCTTTCATGATAATTGGGAAAATTGAATTTTCAACATTTTTCAAATTTTTGATTTACTTTGGCCAACAAAAATATGCATTCATAATTTTTGCATCAATCATTTTCATTTGCATAACACATTTGCATTGTATATATTTCTTCTCTTATTTTTCATCAAAAATATATAAAAAGAAAAAAAATAAAATAAAACATGGTTTTAACAAGTTTAGACTTCTTTGACATATTAGGCCCGCTATGGATATTTTGACTCAACCCGAGTTTGCTTATTTTAGCACTCTCTAGCTAGTATCCTTAACCATGTAGTCCTTCATTGGTCTATTAGGCTAAGCTTCCACCAATTTCATTCTTTGAAATTTTAAATTTGTGGAGAATGGGAAATGATAGAGTTGAAGCAAGTGTAAAAGGGCTAGATAGACTTCATGGCAATTACTTGTGGCTAAACCCTTCTCTTCTTTACCTCTAATTTCTTCGCTTGTATATAATTGTTAATAAATAATCAAGTACGGTTTTAATTGGTTCGTAATCTCTTATGCATTTTTGGCTAATCATTCATGGTTGATATGAGTACGTCTTAAGATTCTAAGTTAGCACGTTTTATGTGTACTAGACTTATGTTATGCTCCATATTTAGCGGGTGTTTTTCCTTTTCTTCTTTGCAAATTTCTTGGTGAGGAATAAAGAAAAATAAGAGCGGCTTATGAAAAAAAAAATGAGTGGCTAGAAAAAAAAAAGAAAAGAAAAAAAAAAAAAAAAAAAAAAAAAAAATGCAAGACTCCCAAGAGGGGCAGTGTGGTGTTAATTATAGTGACTATTGAGTTCCAATATTACCTTGACGGGTTGCGGGGATTCAATAGATTGCTCCAATCCAATATTACCTTGACGGGTTGCGGGGTTGAAGATCCAAAATCTCAAAAAGATGCGGATGTAAATTATTGCGTGAGTTTTATTTTCCTTTCCTTAGCGAGTGTGTAGTTACTTATGAAAGCATGACATGAGGATTTTACACATAAGGCGAATGACTTATTATTCTTAATACGGACTTATATTAATTGTGAGCGGTTTTTCAAGTAATGGATGAGAAGATTACTTAGGATTAAAACCGTCCTTCCTTATTTTTGGATTTTACATTTCTTATATTTCACGCTTGAATAATGACAAATTTGCCCACAAGCAATTTGCTCAAATAATAACCGGTTCCACATTTAATTGTCATGAATAAGTTGATGCACTTTTTACTTGTGAATGCAATGATTCCATTTACTAGCTTGGTTTGGGGAAAGTGAAACTTGAGGGTGATAAGTGTCCATGGTACCCAAGCCCTAATCCAAGTCATTGAGTTCTTTATGAGTTATTTCCATCAAAACCATTTCAAGAAAAATCAAAAAGATATAGATAGAATTGTATTTTGATCCATTGCATTGTTAAAAGTCAAAATCATGCATCATCTAGTTTAGAGTAGTTTAGATGCATCTCATATGGCCAAGGTGGATTAATTATGAGGGAAATGTAAATTTTTAAGCCTTGAAAGATAATATTGCATGAGGACATGGCAATGCTCAAGTGTAGGGGAATTTGATATGAGCCTAAACTCATATCCTTTTATCAACAAATAACCCTAAAACATGAAGCAAAATACCCTTTTATATTGTAAAAAGCAGTGTTATGTGGTATGTTTGTGTTTGTGTGCTCTCATATAGGTAAAAGGATACAATTTCAAGCAAACAAGGAAAAACCAAGCTCAAGTGGATGAAAAAGACAAAAGAGGATCAAAAGTGACAAGACTTTGAAGTTCAAGGACCTATCTTGACAATTTGTGAAAGTTGAGGGACTTAAAGTGCAAATTATGGAAAGTCAAGATTAAAGTCAAATTTGGTCAACTACAAAGTTAACTCAAGTCAAAGGGCCATTTTATTGAAGAATCAAAGTTGAAGGGTCAAAAATGTCAAAGGAATGAAGATATTAGCCTTAACTAGCAATCTGCCAAGTCAAGGGACCTAATCTGCCAACTTTGGAAAGTTTTGTAATGTTTAATCCAAGTGAAAGGCTATAGACCAATCAGAAGCAAGAAAGGAGTTCACACGGATCAAATATTAAATTCCCACTACAGCCGTCCCAATTAATAACCCAATCACAACAGTGCAATCCGCAACACACTTTTTCCACCAATAAGAAGCTGACACGTGTCCTTCTCTTTCAACAAAATATTTACCAGGAACGGGTTTGAGATAGAAAGCGTTTCAAGAGAAGATCAAAACACCAATTTTGCTCGTTTTGAAGAGACGAATCCAATGGTGTTATCCAATTAACAAATAATCCATTGAATCAAAAACCCCCAAAATGTGTTCATCACCTTCAAAGTGGATTTGCAGAATTCCTCCACGTGTCAAGATGTGATTGGCCTGAACACGTCACAACTCCAACAGAATCTCCCTTTCTTGCCTATAAATACTTAGCTAGTACTTCATTTGTCATTGTAGCTTAATTTTGTAAACACCTAGTTCTCTAAATTTCTCCTTTTCCTTTTTCCCTCCTTTTCACCTAACTACTCAAGAGTCTGACAAACTCTTGAGTTAGTTAGTTAGTTAGAACCTTGTAACTACCTTTTGTAACTGATTTCATTAATAAAATTTCAAATTCAAGTTTTCCCGCCAAATTCTGTTCTTCAATTCCTGCTACTTTACTGCTGTTGTGTGATCCCATTGTTGCTGATTGAAGTTTGTTATGATCATACATTGATCATAACTGACTTTGTTGAAGACTTGTTGCTGTTTGATCAAAAATTCAGTTCATTCCTAGTTTCTTGAAGTTTTCATGGCAGAATGATGATTTGTAGCTGTTTTGGTTGTTGATTTGAGTTGATAGCTAGTGATAGGTGGTGGTATCACTAGGGCAAGAGAGCTCAGCGCTCCTCTTCTACCCAAAGGATCTCTACAATAGGTTCTAAGGCTTCTGTTTTATGTTCCTCTAAATCAGTACTTGCATGCTCAATTTCTTAGTGTAAACTTGATGGCTACATGTTATACTTGATTAGTTGCTGTTTGATTGTGTTTGAGTGTTTGTAATTCAGATATTTCATACTTTTGCACTTGTGTTCAGTCTTGTAGTTTTAAGCTGAATTTCAGTACTTTTTAGTGCATTAGCTACTTGCAGTTCTAGACTTGGTTTTTACTTGTTCTTAGTTTGAAAACATTTCATTTTGTGCATTAAAACAAGTCTGCTATAGCTCTTTAATCAGTCTTAATCATTACTCAAAAAGTCTTTGAAAAAGTTTGATCATAACCTTTTAAGGAGTGTTTGGGAGTAGTTGTTAATCAGTATTCAAGTGTTGTTAATTGGATTTTAAGTGATCATTTGCAGTCCTTAGGAGTTAACAATTGATTCTAAGTCTTTTACAAGTCAATAAAATAGTCAAAAAGGCAATTGGTTAACAAAAAGTTTGGGTCATACTTGTTATCAGCTTTGAGTTCAAAACTTGTCAAATTCACTTGCTTATTTCTCATTCAATTCTTAATGAAATTTGCTCAAACCAGTTTCCAGTCTTAGCTTATAACATAATCTTTCAGTCTCTAAGAGGAAATTCTACAGTATTCAGAAATAAGCTAGAAAACAGCTTTTTAGCTCAAGCTTGAGCATTTGTCATTCTCTGATGTAAAAGGCTTACTGTTTTGCTAGATTTCATAATCCACTTCATAAAACTTGTAATTTTCTTTCACATTTCCATTTAGAAAGTATTGAATATGAGTTTTTGAAATTTTGAGCTTTTTCCAAAATTTGGTCAACGTTTGGTCAACATAAGCTCATTTGAGCTTATTTTCAGATATCTAGCTTATTACTGGATGAAATTTGTTCTAATTTGATTTCCCCTTCCTTAAATCAAGAGCTTAATCAGTTTTGATAATAAAATCAAGTTGTGGATGTCTGGATTATGCTATAGCTTATTTTGAGCTTATTAATAAGCACTCTTTTGCTTATTTTGGATTTTTAGCTGAAATCCTTGAACACACGTAGTTGTAATTGGATTTGAAGTTGTTTGCAAGTTGTTTCAGCTTATTTGGTTGAGAAATAAGCTCAAACGAGCTTATTCTTTCTTAGTGCCCGTTTTTACTTAAAAGTTTGGTAAAATTGCACTTAAGTCCCTGGTTTTCAATTAGAGTTAATTTTTGGCTAAACTTGCTAGAATTTAGGGTTTGCAAAAGTTAGTCCCTGGAATTTGTTAGTTGTTAAATTTCAGTTTTAAAGTTTGTTAGTTTGTTAACATTTGGTTAGTTTGTTAAAGTTTTTACAAGTTAAGTCCTTATAGTTAACTGTTTTACATTTTTAGTCCTTATAACTTTTAGAATTTACATTTCAAGCATTTTCATTTCATAGAAATTACATTTTCAGTCCCTATAGTTTTATATTTTGCATTTTAATATTTTACTTGAATAAAATTTGGAATTTGTAATTTGTTTTACGTATAAGTAGAGCTTTAAAATGCTGCATTGCATGAGAAAAGTGTAACTTTAGAGCTTACGTTTACATACACCGTTTTGGTGACAGTCCGACATTTCAGAAAATAAATTTGTCCGTGAATATTATTTTGAGATTTTAAATTTGTGTTGGTTCATAAACTCACAAATTTACGAGAAGAGATTAGGACTTACAATTTTAATTTAACGTCCTTTACGACTAAACCGGAAACCTTAGGATTACGTATTTACGTTTTTGAACTCCGTTTTTGATGAGACAATTTTTATTAGATTCGTTTTGTGCCGTTGATTCATAATTTATAAAAACGTTTTTCATAAAACGACCCGAGGGCACGCAAATCAAGGAAACTAGAATCGAAGAATACCCGTAAATTAGTGAGATGGGACAAAACAAGTTTATCCCACCCCACTCAAAAGAGATGGCCAAAAGAGGACACCACATCATAAGATGTGGCACCCTTTTAGCTAGAAAGCTAACACATGTTAGCATAAGCTTAACATGTAAGCTAACTTAGCACAAAACCACCAAAACCACTTCATTCATACCATTTACACTTAGCAACTCATGCAAACCACTCACCAAACTCTCTCATCTCTCTCTAAATTCGTACTATATCATCAAAAACAACCCTCATTTGATCTATGTTAGCCATAAAATCATGTGTTACTCATACACATGATGATGCTACTTTGAAGCTTTGAAGATTGGAGGTGATTCTAACATCCAAGGAGAAGATTTGTTGGTGTCATAGGGATGATTTTCCATGAGAAGTTTATAAAGGTTGGTAGACTTGAAGATGATATTGGTTTATCACAAGTTTTGCCATCAAAATCCAAGCCTTGTTCATCAAAGACTCATCTTTTCATCATTAATGGTGGTATAGAGGTTGTTCTTCCTATCCTCTTGTTATTTTGATTATGTAATCATGTATTTTCTTTCTTATTGTATATGTATATGATGAATATATGATGATAAAAATGTTGTGTGGGGATCAAGTGTTGATAAATATGATTAAAAAGATGAAAAACCATAAGAAACAAGGCTAAAATCTTGCTTAAATTATTGGCTGTATAAAAACAGTAAGTAACCAAGTTATGAACTGAGAAAATTACATGGTGGAATCCATTTATAGTAAGTGTTAGATGTCATACACATGTGAGAGTTGGTCATGCAATGGAATCATCAAAATGAGTGAGATATTATCAAAACAAGATTAGTGTACCAATCTGAATAGTCTGTTTTGTAGGGACTGTTAAGGATAGTTAGACATGGAATGCGCCGTAGCTATATCTAACTTATTTGTATCACATAATATGAAGTTTATGCCATCCAAAAATGAGCTTCTATCTTCTTATAGAACTCAAGATATGATAAAAATGGTGAATTAAAACTAATATAGTATAAAATATGAATTAAAACCCACTAACTTATAAATTTCATTTATATAAATATTTATAAGGTTAAATAAATGGACACTTTATAAAAATGGTAGTTGAATAAGATTTATAAGTTATAAAAACTATAAACATGATTTTTACGACTTTTTCGGCTATTACCGTAAAATTAACGTTTTTCGCCAATTAAAACTTAGACGATCAAACCCGTCTAATGTAAAGTTTTTAAAAGTCATATAATAATGTATAAGTACCTAATACAAGTAAAAACCGATAAAACCCGAACTATATGACATACGGACATTAACGAGCTAAGTTAGCATATTTGGACTAATTATTTAACTAAATAAGTTAAACATTTATAAAAATTACTTATTGGGCTTAACCCATTTGGGCCCAACATTTAAAGTATAACTACTGATAATACAAGTATAAAATGGATTAATACAAGTTAATGAACTTATAATAGGCTTATTGGACCTGAAACATGTAAATAGGTAAAACTAGTAAACTAGTAAAAAGTTACCAATACATAAACACTAAAATGAGTAAATAAGAATATATAAACCCACTTGATCATCATCATATGTACAAAATCATCATATGTATATTTGTTATTTTTATAAATTCATTGGACAAAAGTCTAAGACGAGTATTATTTGTCTAGGTTTCCGTGATTGAAGCACATACCGTACATCCGAATCGCCGATAACCCGCCTTTCCCAATCAATGTGAGTTCATAGCCTCGCACTCTTTTAAATGTTTTTATGAAATGTTTTATAAACCCGCGAGGGAGATAACATGTTAGTTTTTTATAAAATAGGACACTAGTTGTCCCGATTGTCTGTTTATTGATTTGGACACGAATGATTGTATGACCCGATGAATGATTAAATGACCCGATAGATGAAATGAAATGGATTATTAAAGTTAGGTTATGTCACTAAAAGTCCCATTAGCATGAGTTGTGAACTACCGGGATTTGGTAGACACTTATGCATATAATAGTACTATTTGGGGACGATCACCCCAGTTCACGCCTTGACGGTTGATCCCCGTCGTGCCACATTGATTGGTAAGCGAATTTATGTATGAGAAGATTTCTATAAGCGTGATTATTGTGACGACATGCTGTTTTAGATGGGCAAATGATTGTCGGGTTAGCTACCCGTTGTTTGTTGTAGTAAGGTAACAATGTCATGCGACTTATAATAATCCAATTAACGAAATACTGCTATACGCACTGAATTACAATGAATTGCCTGACTAGCAATACGAAGTCTTATTATTGATTCTATGTTCGTGTTTTGGTTTTTCATAACCATATTCATATAACGGTTTTTATTTAACTCTATACAACGTTATAAAACGTATTGTATGATGTTTTTAACGACAATGGTTCGTATAATGATTTTGAAGGCAAAAGCCTATATTATAATTTTTGATAAGGATTTGAATAAAATGACTTTGGCTATTTTATGGCCTATAACAAAGATTGGTACAAAATGATTTTCAGTAATAATTTTATACCGATGTTATATTGATGGATTTCAGTAAACTCTATGAATTCACTCGGCGTTTTCGCTGACCTTTTCTTTTAACATGTTTTATCTCAAGTACTTGAAGGTAATTCTCGGGAAGACAACAAGAATTCATGGCCCGCACTTAAATAATAATTTCCATTCAAATTCTTTGTAAAACTTGTATGAATTGCAAATGACTTGGGACCTATGTAAACTTGATATTTATGAATGGAAATGCTTTATTATTAAACGCCGCGATTTTTATGCGTTGTCTATGATGTGAGTAATGTGCTATCCCGTAACACCAACGAGTCTTCCGCTGTATTGAGTTGTATAAATTTGGGGATGTTACAAAAGCACCTTGTGCTGTTTGATTAAAGAGCATCATAACCTCTTGTTTGTTTCCTCTTGCATAGCCCTCAATTGATTTTATGTTCTCTTTTCACTCTCACGGATCCTTCTTTCATTTTCTTGATATCTCCTTTCATTGTCTTGGTTCATCTTATAAAGAAGCTCAATAGCATTAAACTCATTTGGCCCATTTCCTTGAAATCCTTGTTGTTAGAAATGTGGAGGTTGGTTGTAGAACCCTTGGTTATTGCCATGGAAGTTGTTTCCTTGATTTTGAAACTGATTGGGTGCTTTATTGTTGTTGTGTCCTTGGTAATTTCCCCTTGGCCCTTGATTTCTTTGAACCAATTGAGGAGGGTTTGTTTGATTTTGGGTGGGTTGATGGTGTGGAAACCGAGTGGAGTAAGGTAATTAGTAGACTTGTAAGAGAGGTTATTAGGGTTGATGTTGGGATTAAAGTGCTATCTGTGTTCATCTTGATAAGCATAGCATTCACCTTGGAAGTTTTTAACTTTATCACATTGTAAATAAGAATGAGGTCCTCCACATATCTCCCAACTTAGGGTAATGGCATAAAAATCATTGGAAGAAGAATTGTTCAAGGACACTTTGAGAAGGGCTTGAATCATCTCTCGATTCATCTTTTGATTCTTATCAGTTGCTTGAAGTATTTCATTGTGACCCTTGAGGAGTTGATTATCAATGGATGTATGAGCACTCTCTTGAACAACATAGACTACCTCATCTCTTTGGTTATTTGTTTGAACCATGGATTTTGGCACTATGATATCCCATGCATCTTGTGTGGATTTTGAAAGAATGTTCCCACCCGCGGATGAGTTAAGGGAATCTTGATGGTGAGGTGTCAATCCATTGTAGAAGGTGTTAATTTGGTGAACTTGGTCAAAACCATGGTTTGGGCATTTTCTCAATAACTCTTTAAACTCTTCCGAAGCCTCACTAAAGTTTTGGTCATGCTTTTGTTGAAAACCTATGATTTGGTTTCTCAAGGTGATGGTTCGTGAAGGAGGAAAGAACATATTCACAACTTCTTCAAACCATCCCAAGTGAAAATGCTCCTAGAAGGTTGCTATCTAACCAATTTCTAGCATTACCCTCTAAGGAGAAAGGAAATAAGATCATCTTAATAGCATCATGAGGAACCCCATTATACTTAAGTGTATTGCAAAGTGACAAGAACCTCTTGATATGGTAGTGGGGGTCATCCATGGGTCTCCCTAGGAATGGGATAGAAGAAACCAATGTGATCATATGTGTATTAAGCTCAAAAGTGTTTGCGGGTATCTCGGGTATAACAATAGCATCCGCATTTCCCTCCACATTTGATTGGAGGATCTCCATCAATGGTCTATTATCAACGGCGGCCATGAATTCGTTTACGGGGTTGAAAGCACGATCCTCGCGATCGGCTTTGTAAAACCCGCATTAAAATACCATGAACAGTACAGATGAACAGTACACACATGAAAATACGGTAAAATTAAAACTTTCCATTTATAATATAATTCACATGTCACGATAATTAATAACATGTAGTTACGTAAATACTATAAATGTGTTAAGTACACGACGTATAAAAATTACGACATTTAAAACATAAACGATCATGTAATTATTTGAACACGGAAAAACTACGGTTTTCCCCGTGGGTTTCCTTTAGGTCGCGGCTACACAAGAGACAAGGGAGAAGATGGGCTTTGGCCCATAACCCATATTAACCCATGTAAATAATAAAACACAGGAAACCTTTTTATAATTTAGGTTTTACAGAAAAGTTGTCTCTTGCCTCCTTCTTTCTCCTTTCCCGTCGGCCACCATAAACCACAAGGACAAATCGGACGAATTTTCTTGTTGATTATTTACGTGCATGTGATCGTGTTCATAACCTTTTCCTTTCCACGTGTTTGGTAAATTAAACACTTCTTTTTTCTTATTAATTCTTTCTTGAATACATGTTTTATTTAATTAATCTTAAATACAAGTGATTAAAAACATGGGGATTAATTAAATATTGGATTAAGGGGTGTTTGGTTCGGCTTTGGGTTAGCCGAGACACAACCGAGACCCCCAAGTGGCCTCGGCTTGTTTGATCCGATGCCATCGAGACCCACAAGGGGCTCGGTTTGGGCTGTTGTTTGGGCACAGCAAGGGAAAAACCCCCTACAACATGTCGGGGGTGTGTTTTGGTTTGGACCGAGAGCCAACCGAGACCTTAGGGTCTCGGTGGGGTTCTTTTGGGCTGACAGTGGGAACCGAACAAAGCACGGGGAACCGGTCCACTACCGGTATGAACCGGTGTGAACCGGCTGAACCACCGGTGTCAACCGGGGCTCGACAGTGGAAATCACAAGCCACCAGTGGCAACCGACTAGCCGGTCTAACCACTGGTAGGGTTGTTTGTGTAAAACCCGCATGCTTTTACCATGAACAGTACACTAATAATCATACGTACATGATTAAAACTTACTTTATATAACATGTTTATGTTTCACGAATATAAATTACAAGAATTACGTACGTGTTACTACACAATAATTATTACGTACGTATTAATATACGATAATTAATTATTATAATAATTATAATCACGAACTTAAGATCATGAACATTTAATCACATATACGCATTCTATATTGTTGCATGATAATTAAGTAAATACGTAATTTAATATTACACGACATTAAAATATACGACACAATAGACGAACATTTAACACGATTTTTATTATTACGTATATTAGATTAACACGACAAGTAATCACGTAAGAAATAGTTACGTTTAACGTATAAATATAACCATGGGGAACATCCACGACATTCAATACACGATTGCGCGTGTCGTTAACAAGACGCGATTTAATTAAAAGAATAAGTGTGTGTTTGGGTTCTATGCTCTCGGTGATGATTTTTCACCACCAGCCGCAACCCTAAATAGGGGTGCTGGCTTGGTTTTATTATGGGAGTGGGAATGGTAGTCAAGCACGGGGAAACCACTGGCTGCGGCCAGTGGTGAGTTTGTACTAGCAGTGGGAACCGAGACCCTAGTGGTCTCAGTAGGAACTGGACATGAACAGGGGAAATCGGCTGTTGCCGGTGGCAACAACATCACTGCCAAGGGTAACTGACAATTAAGGGGCTGTTTGGGAAAGGATTTATAAACATAATTAAGGGTGCGTATGGCAAACAGTTTTAGAAAGATTAAAAGGATGTTTGGTTATCATTTTTTTAGCTAGTTTATTAATTTAATTAAAGTAATTAAATTAATCAAGCAATATTAATTTTACGTAACCTAATTCATATTGATTTAATCTTGTCAAGTTAGGATATTGTAATATTTATTTTGGTTCGGTTCATGGGTTTCCGAGTACGGTTCACGTCATGTTTAAAATTATAATGCACGGGTTCGATTCATGATTTCCTTACGAGTATATGAAATTACTAGTTAATTAAATTATTTTAACATGACCTACAATTAATTTAATTAAAACATGGACTTACGTTTATTATTATTACTTAATAATACACGATTTTAACGTAAGTATTTTATTATTTAGTTTAGACTATAGTAATTAATTAATTATTAAAACATGACATTTAGTTAATTAATTTCCATGACTTAGGTTATATTAATATTAACATTAATACATGTTTTAACCTAAGTATATTTTATACACTTAATTTAATTAAATCATGTTTATATTTAATTAAATCTTATAATATATAGTTAATTTAATTTACATGTATTAATTAATAAACTATACTATTTGATCACATGACTTAGAATATTAATCAGTAAAACTTAAGCTTATCCTTTTAGCTTAATACTCCAGCTTATTTCTATTTATGGAAACATTCTATTTTTAGCAACTTATTTATTTTAAGCAACTAATCTATTTATGGAAACTTTCTATTTTTAGAAACATATCTATTTTAAGCAGTAAATCTATTTTTGGGAAACTTTATATTTTTTGGAAACTTTCTATTTTAGGAAACCTGCTATTTTTAGAAAGTTAGTTATTATTACACAACACGTATAATAATACATGAATACAAGAAATACTTGAACAGAATAGAGAGAATACATGATAAACACAGTATAAAGTTTAAATCAGTAAAACATGACATGAACAAATAAAATAAGCTAAGATATGATATAAAACCAGTTACGTACTCAGTCATTAGATACTTATACAAGTATGTATTTATGTAGCATTAATGATACCGAAGTAGGACTCTCTTCCGTTCGTCTTCTTCGTTCACTGGACATAAGGTACGGATTCTCCGTCCTTTCAGTATGTACATTTTTTTCTTATTAGGATTTCCCCGTATGTAGCCAACTGTTTTCCCCGGTATATGTTTTATATGTTTTGATTACATATGTTTAATTAGAATACCTAAAGCCATATACATGCATGACCAGTTTCACCTAGTTATGGAGGAACCATAACCATAACACTTGAGGCACCTGTGTTATGACTTCACCACGACATAGTGATAGCTCGTGGCGTCCCTTTTAGCTTTTGGCCATTTATTATATTACCAGGTGGGGCGTATGGGTGCATCCTAGTTTACATGTTTTCAGCAGATTATTCAGGTGAATGTGGTGTGTTCCTTGCATCCTTCACAAGGAGCTGATCCCTCTTACCCAAGCAGTTATATTAATTAGAGGCAGCCCCTCTAATTTGCATGACGATGTCACCCCTCCAAGTATTCATGCACGTTGATATTTCATGACCTATATTGGCTAATGGTAAAATATGCAAAAAAGTTTTTACAAGATAAAACATAAGGCTATTCAAACAATAAAACCAATTTTACTAAGATATAACCAGGTTTTCCAAGACATATACATTTCCGCTGCTATATGTTATTCATGTTTATATTATTCATTTCATGTTTTTATATCCGTGCACTGAGCGTTATGCTCAGCCGTTACTTTCCTTTCCATGTCCCAAAACGGCAGGTACCCAAGGATAGACTCGAGTATTTGGAGGACTTGCATGGGATGGAAGCTGCCATAGACTTCTTCTCCTTTTTCCTTCATATACTTATACTTGTTTAGTCTTTCATTCTTCATTTACTTTACTATGTTTTGGGCTTATTCTTGGGAACCGATGTTTGATTCTGGTTTTCCCTATGGTCATGTATGTTTTACTACATATTACCTTGCATGCTTTGATGACACGCCATAATTACGCGTAACGGTCCACTTAACAAAGTGGGGTGTTACAATTATGGTATCACAGAAAAGGCTTGGACCTGTAGGCTCTAAAACTTGACCTGTGACTAGTGGGTAGTCATCAGGAGCTTCCTAAGCCAACGTTTGTTATTCCACGTATTGATGTGTTAAGCGCATTGTTGTTTTAACCATGATGTTTTCAGCACCTTGATGATTTAACCTTGATGTTTTCATCGATATCGTTTTACTAATATGGATTGACAACCGTCATTCATATTTAGTTATGTGTCATTGTTTCAGGCATGATGTTCCTCGTGAACTGTGGCTATGTGGACTGAACCCCAGTAGTTCATAATTAGTCACTTAAATTTTTTCTAATAAGTTTTGACAGATGATTTTACTTATTTATGTTCATGTATCATTGTTGCAGGAATTTTGACTAAGTAATGGTTGGTACAGGACTGGCTCTATTTAGTCGCATGTGCTTTTATCAAAACTTTTAGCTTTGGGACCGACCCATAGGCGTCCGCTCGCCATGTCTTTTGTTCTGGACCGACCCATAGGCGTCCCCTCGCGCATATAAAAGTTTTTATAAATTGCATCATGCATTCATGCACTGTTTTTCATGAATAAAATTTTTCTCATGATTTAATTGCATAAAAATTTTTTCATGTCCCCTTATAAGTTACTATGTTTTATGTCAAGTATGTTTTCATACTGTCATGGTTAACTTCAGTTTCATGATGATATGTTATACACTCCTTCATGTTAGGTTGTTTCATGTTTCTTCATGATGACTTTGTCTTCACGTGATTATATCTTACGTCTCTTTTGTTGTTTTTTCTTTCATGCAAGACACTGTTGGAATTCATGTGAATTCTGCGTTCATGATAATCATGGTTGGTGTTCATTAAGCATGCTTTTAGCAAATCATCATTGAAATTCATTTAACCACATGTAAGCGTTTCTCTATGCAACCAGAATGAGGTACATACTGGCATTGCCAGGATATCATGATGGTCTTTCTAACGATTTAACCAATTTTGTTCCTTTAAAGTCATGTCAGATGATCGTATTCCATGTGGGTGTTTCATTTGCTGATATTCTACAAGATTGCTGATGCCGCTCATAACTTGGATATGTTACTAAACGTTGATGCTGCTGATGTTGGAGACGCTACGAGATGCTGATGTTGTTCACAACCTGGAGATCTTACAAGACGAAGACAAAGGCGTTAGATCAAAGCGATCGTACGAGAAGATGCTTCACCACCAGACGATTTCCATCAATCATTGTCCCAAATTCTTAGTTACATGTCACACGTCATTCTGTTGTCGTTTCAGTCATATGAGTGGAGAACCGGGTACCAGCCGACCACTCAGCTGAATAGTTACATGAATCACAGTCATGAGTATGACCGTCATGGAACTGACAGACAAGACGATATTAACCACTACTATGACAACAACTCTCCTAGAAATCGCAACCGAGGCTCCGGCCGCGGACGTGATCAAACATACAATTGATCAATATTCCAACCGATCCGTAAATCCTGACATAATAACCTAATATTTGTGGTTCTATTTGTTTCACATCTCGAGGCACATGTCAAAACATCAGTCAAGACACATGTCTCACGTATATTCCTAAAGACACTTGTCAAGACACTAGTCAAGACACATGTCATGCTTATATTTTCCCAAGACACGAGTCAAGATACATGACTCTCGTCCAATTCTGGAACATTGGGTATATCCACTTTGTTGTGCCATGTATTAATCGGGCCACAATAATTTCAATACCATCACTAGCGTATCAGTAAGATCAGTCACGTTTGCTTGATGACACTTTCATCTCTTGCACCCATATTTTCATATATTCATGACCATCGCGGACGCCATTCGTATTCCCCATGTATACGAGGGTCTTCTTCAGCCTAATGATGAGATCCAAGCTGCTAACGCATTACCTCGGACAGACACGAGTTGAATTTAATCCAAATTATGGACAACGAACAACACACCCTGCTACGATTCATGATTTTGTACGGAAATGTTCAGGCTCCTGCATACATTCAGCATGGTTTTCTATCGGAAAATTTGTACAAATTATCTATGCTTTACAAGCACGTGGGTGGTTAGACATGACTGCAAGCATTTTCTAGCTGTCAGGCTAAGACACGACCACTGAAGTTTCTTTTACGCATACTAGCCAATTATACCAAAATCTTCCCATAGATTCTAGCAGAACATTCAACGAGAAGGACAGTAAGATGAGATTATGTGTCGACTACCGTCGATTTAAAAAAATCACCATTCATAACCGTTATTCTCCTCCACGTATTGACAAGATCGGATTCATTTAGGGTGTTCAGCACTTTCCAAGATAGGATTCATGATCATGCTGCCAACAGTGACGAGTGAAATAGCAGGACATGTCCATGACTGCTATTCGTACACGACTCGGTCGTGTTAGATTCATGATTTTGTATTAGTCTCATAAGTGATCCAGCAGTATTATGGACTTAATAAACTGAGTTTCCATGAACTCATAAACGAATTTATTAGTGTTTTCATATATGACAACCTAACCTTCTCTAAAATCTGTAGAAGAGCAGGAAGACCATATTTGCACTATGTTGCAAATCCTACGACAGGAGAAATTTCACCCTGAAAATTTTCAATATAAATTTTGGTTGATTACAGTGACACGCTGAATCGCGTGTATTCTCACGGTTAATCTTAAAATGACTCAACTTATGCGTAATGGTAAGAACCCTACACTACGTTAGCTGTTCCAAGAAAATCCTACGCTAAGAGAAGTTTAGTTTCGAAGACTGATAGTTTCGAAAATTTTTACGTATCAAGTTTCTACGAAAAAGATATAGTTACGTTCATATCTAAGTACCTGACATACCAACAGGCTAAGATAGAACACCAACTAACTAGAATGTTTTCCATCATCAGAATTGTGAACAGAAATGCGACAAGATCCCAACGGATTTTGGTTACGAGATTAACACAAACTCAGAAGAAACAAGATGCTATATGGGTTATTGCCAACAGTTTGATCAAGTCTGCAGAATCCTTACATCCGTACGGATTTCAAAACCAACAGATTGATCGGACACATTTCAGCCAAGGCACATCCGATCACTTGGTAGTCCTTCAGCTATCGGGTCAGACAAAGGTTCGCATTTTTGCTTCTTATTCACGTCCACGTCCTTGTTCTATTTTCACGATTTGCTTCCACGCTCACGTTCATGACACTATTATGTTCATGATCGTATCTTGTCTTACGATTTTACGTTCATCTTCGTTCTAGGAAGTTTTGCATAAACTGGAGATACCAGACTCAAGTTTAGTATAACTCCCTATCCTCAGATAAATGTTTCACGTCACATTCCACGTCTCACATTGTAGCGTTTGGCGTTACCGCAGTTGTATTACATGTTCACGATATGTTTCACATGTCATGTTCATTCCTCGTTCGTCATATCACGTTCACGATATGTTATACGTATCATTGATCACGATATGTTTGCCATATTTCAGTCACCATATCTCCACGTATCACGTTCAAAATTTTTCACGTATCACGTTCAAAAACTTTCACGTACTACGTTTCAATATGTCTCGCGCATCGTTTCTAATTCTCATTTTAGTTAGATTGAATTACACCATAACGTTTCAGTTACCCTTGCACGTTAATTCTTATTCCCTCGATCAAATTCAAGGGATCCATCTTACATAGATAACAATGAACTCTTCGTGTTTTCAAGTCAAGGTCAGGAGGACCAAGACTTTGCATTTGTGTCAAGATCTAGTGAAGTAACCGTTCCAAGTGGGAAGCCACTTGGAAACAGACAAGTTCATCCGGACTTCTTATCCGTCTTTCTTTTATCGGTTAGATATGTCCTTTCAGTCACGTCACGTTCCATGTCCTTTCAAGACATGTCACGTTCCATGTTCCTTCTACCATGTCACCTTCATGTCCTTTTATCTTACATACCCTCTCAGTTTGATTCGGGTATGTTTCTCTTTCAGTTTACCTTATCTATAATTCGGAGACAAATTCTTCTTTTTAGTGGGGAAGAGTTGTAAAACCCGCATGCTTTTACCATGAACAGTAGACTATTAATCATAAGTACATGATTAAAACTTACTTTATATAACATGTTTATGTTTCACGAATATAAATTACAAGAATTACGTAGGTGTTACTACACGATAATTATTAGGTACGTATTAATATACGATAATTACTTATTATAATAATTATAATCACGAACTTAAGATCATGAACATTTAATCACGAATACGCATTCTATATTGTTGCATGATAATCAAGTAAATACGTAATTTAATATTACACGACATTAAAATATACGACACAATAGACGAACATTTAACACGATTTTTATCATTACGTATATTAGATTAACACGATAAGTAATCACATACGAAATAGTTACATTTAACGTATAAAGGTAACCATGGGGAACATGCACGACATTCATGTAACACCCCCAAATTTATACAACTCAATACAGCGGAAGACTAGTTGGTGTTACGGGATAGCACATTACTCACATTATAGACAACGCATAAAAATCGCGTCGTTTAATAATAAAGCATTTCCATTCATAAATATCAAATTTACATAGGTCCCAAGTCATTGTATTTAATACAGGTTTTACAAAGCATTTGAATGGAAATAAGTATTTAGGTGCGGGCCATGAATTCTTGTTGTCTTCCCGAGAATTACCTTCAAGTACTTGAGATAAAACATGTTAAAAGAAAAGGTCAGCGATAACGCCGAGTGAATTCATAGAGTTTAATAAAATCCATCAATATAATATCAGTATAAAATTATTACTGAAAATCATTTTGTACAAATCATTTTAATAGGCCATAAAATAGCCAAAGTCATTTTATACAAATCTTCATCAAAATCATAATATAGGCATTTGCCTTAAAAATCATTATACGAGCCAATGTCGTAAAAACAACATACAATACGTCTTATGACGTTGTATGAAAATAAAAACCGTTATATGAATATGGTTATGAAAACCAAAACACGAACATAATATCAATAGTAAGACCCTGTATTGCTAGTCAGGCAATACATCGTAATTCGGAGCGTCTAGTAGTATTTCGTTAGTTTGGATTATTATAAGCCGCATGACATTGTTACCTTACTACAACAAACAACGGGTAGCTAGCCCGAAACACATTTTGCCCATCTAAATTAGCGTGTCGTCACAAAGGTCACGCTATAGAAATATTCTCATACATAAATTCGCTTACCAATCAATGTGGCACGACGGGAATCAACCGTCAAGGCGCGAACTGGGGTGATCGTCCCCAAATAGTACTATTATATGCATAAGAGTCTACCAAATCCCGGTAGTTCACAATTCATGCTAATGGGACTTTTAGTGACATAACCTAACTTTAATAATCCATTTAATTTCATCTATCGGGTCCTTTAATCATTTATCGGGTCATACAATCGGGTCATACAATCATTCGGGTCCAAATCAATAAACAAACAATCGGGACAAATGGTGTCCTATTTTATAAAAAACTAACATGTTATCTCCCTCGCGGGTTTATAAAACATTTATAAAAACATTTAAAAGAGTGCGAGGCTATGAACTCACGTTGATGTGGGAAGGCGGTTATCGGCAATTCGGATGTACGGTACGTGCTTCAATCACGGAAACCTAGACAAATAATACTCGTCTTAGACTCATGTCCAATGACTTTATAAAAATAAGAATTATGTATACATATGATGATTTTATATATATGATGATCAAGTGGGTTTATATATTCTTATTTACTTATTTTAGTATTATGTGTTGGGAATTTTTCAAGACTAGTTATACTAGTTCAATCTTGTTTATATTTTGAAGCCCAATGGGCCTATTACAAGCCCAATACTATTCATTAGTCCAATTATACTTTTTTTATCAGTATTTATAATTTATATATGGGCCTAAATGGGTTAAGCCCAATAAATAAGTTTATAAGTGTTTTAGTCCATTTTGTTGTTTTATTAGTCCAATATGCTTAGTTAGCTTGTTAATGTCCGTATGTCCTATAGTTCGGGTTTTATCGGTTTTTACTTGTATTAGTTACTTATATATCAGTATATGACTTTTAAAAACTTTACATTAGACGGGTTTGATCGTCTAAGTTTTATTTGGCGAAAAACGTTAATTTTACGGTAATAGCCGAAAAAGTCGTAAAAATCAAGTTTATAGTTTTTATTACTTATAAGTATTATTCCACTACCATTTTTATAATTTATACACTTATTTAACCTTTTAAATATTTATATAAATAAAATTCATAAGTTAGTGGGTTTTTATTTTACATTTTATACAATATAATTTTGAGTGCTTATATAATAATACTAAACATTAATTCTCAAAATCTGATTTCTATTTTCATATTCACCAAAACTGCCATATCTAGAGTTATATATGGAGATAGAAGCTCAAATTCTTATCACATAAACTACATGATATGTGCTTCATTTAACTCTTCTATAGCTACTGTTGAATCATCCTCTAAGTATTTTCTAAAAATCGTCAAAGACAGTGAACTCAGATTTGTACCTTAAACTTGTTTTGATCATATCTCACTCATTACAATGATTCCATTGCATGGCCAACTCTCACATGTGTACAAGACTCATAGCTTACTGTATATCAATTATACTTCATCATTTTATCAGTTCATGACATGTTTCTTTACTGTTTTATACAGCCATCATTTTTAAGCATGATTTTAGCCTTGTTTCTTATAGTTTTTCACCTTTTTAAGCATGTTTATCAACACCAAATCCCCACACAATATTTTTAATCATCATTCATCATGATATACATATACATAAGTGAAAGAAATACAAAATTACATAATCAAAAATAACAAGAGGATGAGGAGGACAATCTTTATACCACCAAGTTGTTGTAGATTATGATTTGGACATGGTTTTTGATGGAGAAACTTGTGGATAACCATGACCATCTTCAAGACCATCATTCTTCATGAACACCTTGTGGAAAATCAGCCTCAAGACACCATGAAATCTCCTCCTTGGATGTTATAAGCACCACCAATCTATAGAGCTTCAAAAGGGCTTCAACTTATGTGTAAATAACATAAGATTTCATGGTAAACTTTGATCAAACGTGGTGTTTGATGAGGGGAAGTAGACGGCACATTTGAGGAGGGTGAGAAAGTTTGAGGTGGTTTTGCATGTGTGTAAATGAGAAGTGGTTTTATTTTGTGGTTTTGAGGTGGAAGTGGCTTAATGTGTAAGCTTGATGGACAAGTGTAAGCTTAGCTTACAACTTGACACATCAAGTGTATTGTGTAGCTTAGTTAGGCCGGTTTGAGTGGGGGTGGGACAAGTGTCCCACTTGTCTCATCCCCATTTATTACGGGTACTCCTCGATTCTAGTTTCCTCGATTTGCGTGCCCTCGGGTCGTTTTACGAAAAACGTTTTTATAAATTACGAATCAACGTCACAAAACGAATCCAATAAAAATTGCCTCATAAAAAAACGAAGTTCAAAAACGTAAATACGTAATCCTAGGGTTTCCGGTTTAGTCGTAAAGGACGTTAAAATAAAATCGTAAGTCCTAATCTCTTCTCGTAAATTTGTGAGTTTATGAACCAACACAAATTTAAAACTCCAAAATAATATTCACGGATAAATTTATTTTCTGAAATGTCGGACTGTCACCAAAGACGGTGTATGCAAACGTAAGCACGTAACGTAGAATCCTCTGGTTTAGACGTAGTCGACGCTACTTCAAGACGTAAATCCAAATTACTTCCCAAAAAAATAAGTGAGTTCATATTGTAACATTAAAATAATGTTTTCAAATAAATATTGAGAATAAAATATCAACCATAAATTGACGGATTGTCATAGCATTTACCCCTAAACAGGATCTTTGTACTCAAAGATCATCTTACTACTCGCTTCTTATAGAGTTAAAGCCATGTGGGTATTTCCTCCACATTCGGTATTTTCTCACATGTGTAATTCATTACAATATGCGAGTTTCATTAAACATAACTAGGGGAATAAGATCAGGCTAAATGTTGACTTACTTTCTCTATCCATGATGTTCACGGGTTTCTGATGAATGCAACTTTTCGCTGATCTAAGCTTTACTAAGAAACAATCATATTCTCACTTGATAGCTATTCCATCAAGTTCGATATACGAATCATAATTCACGTAGCTCTTGAAGTCCTAGGGTAGATCCAGCTTATATGCCTTGCAAACCAATCTTTCACATCATCTCAATGGTCCCATACAACGGGGACTTATATCCCATGATTTGTCAGATCATTAATTCATTTTTCCAAGGTTAAAAATATTGGCACAACTTCTCTACCCATATGGCACTTCAAGATCTACATTTCATATTCACATAACCTCTTGTCCACTACCGGCAGTCAATAATCAGATCCTAATTTCAACAATCATTTCAGGTCTCGCGGGTCGTGTATTTTGCAAGGACAGGTTCGCCATCATAGGAAACCTTGAACCTAAAAGACATGTCCAACTCACAATGGGTGTATGTCGGGTGTCTTCATCTCAACTCCTGCTTACATATGCTCTAATATTTAGATCCTAACAAGATTCGATCTCGATCCTAATACGATAATTATCAACGATAATCTCTCCAAAGGAAAACGATTATACGGTTTATTACCAAAGGTCATTCATTCAAACGTAAAAAAGCACTTATATTACTTTGTATCGTTACTTTACCTCGTCCCTTCGATTGGGGTGGTACATAGTACTCTCATCAAGGTTCGTTCTCAATGATTTCTGAGCAATTCTCTAGAAATTCGATGCGAAGCAAGGATCTTAATAAAGATGTTCGATACAGGCACACTATGTTTACATAACTCTTTTGCATTTATCAATAACGGGAATGATATTAGCAGATTTGGTCAGTCTGTCGATGATGACCCTAGTCGAATAAAATTCAGATGACGACCTTTGCAATAGCTAGACGTTTACTAATGTATGAGGCGATGTCTGCCTTCATAATTCGCCATTAGTTCAACTTCTTTAGACATACTTTTAGTCATAAATGACATAAATAGAATACTTATACTTACAAATTCCAACATAACTATATCTCACAATCCTTCATATTTAGGCAACCACAAGTGGTCTTTTATACATTTTAACGCTATCGGCTTCTCAATTCTAATGGTTTACATTAGCCGCGAACCACTTATATTATCTATATTATCTTTTTTATAAGCATCGGCTATATTTTAAATTGTTCGGCAATTTATTTTGCACCTTCATTATTAAGGAACATGTCCTAATTGGTTCTTTATCTTTTCTACATAATGCATCGGCATCTATATTCACCTCTCATGATGATATAATTATCATGTCCACAATTCACTCAGATATTCTTTCTATATTATGCGTTAGTAATTACGTTCACCTTTCTTCATATTTTCTAAGTTTCAGTTTAGTTTCAGCTATCATTTTTTTTTATCCGTTTTACTCAATCCGACGTTTAAAGCGTTGATAATTAGTACAAGTAATTAAATAATAATTAGTTAATTTTTATGAAACGTAAAAATTTTAAATTTCTTAGTTCGACCAATTATAATAAAATGTTTAAAATAAATTTGACTTTAATTATCAAGATTTTTGCTGATTTATAGAAAATAATTAATAAGATTCGCAAATGTTTGAAAGATCTTTGCTTATACTTTGGTCAAAAAATTTCTTAGTTGAAAAGCAAAAATTGTTGTTTCGAATTTCAAGTTATGGTTTAAATTATTTTCCTCAATCCTTCTTAGGTTGTCTTAAGGTATGCACAAACATTTACCCCTAAACAGAAGTTTAGTTAAATGGTTTGTGTATAAGGGAATAATCCCTTAAAAATCCTTTGTTAAAATATTTGTCAAAATATATTTCTATTTTCTTTTTGTTATAACCCTAAGCATTAATGGCTCTAATTCTTTGAAAAGTCAATATAGATTCCATTATCTATTAATCACATAGTCAAATAATGTAAAGGATCAAGTCTTTAATCACATGTTAATTATTCAAGGTACATGTTTTTAATTGTTCAGCCATTTCAAGGTAATCTATAAATAATTACGAACTCCTTCTTATACTTACAAACAAACAAATGGTCCTAAATGATCACAAGCATGAATTTATCAAATTACATCCTTCCCACATGATTCACCAAATTTATGAATGCTACATGTGTATAAGTCAATGCAAACGACATCACGTGAAACTCATAATGTTCATTACAAGTACCGGATGTGGTGATTGGAATAGATAATCTTTTTCGCAGATGCGAAGTTGATGATAACCATGCTGAGGATCAAAAACCTTGTAAATGATCGAACAAATCTTCCATTTCGAGTTATGGATATCGTTTTCGATTGTCAATTTACTTAGTTCACAGTAATCTATAAATATAAGGAATGATAACACCATAGCTCTTCATGATGACGAGCTCGGTAGAATAAAATCTTTTTCCGACAACTCTCTCAGTTGTACGACAATTCCTTAAATTCAGACGGTGCTGACGTACAGTGCACATGACATAAGTGCAGCACCGAAAATATAATCAATACCAATTTCAACTTGCCTTAATGGCGAAAGTCTAGGTAATTCATCAATAAATACTTCCTAAAGTTTCAGATAACATAAACATCCTTTAATACATTTATTTTAAGTTCTTTCTAGATTATAATATCTATGACTAATTCACAATCATTCACAATATAATTTCAAGTCTAAATGCAGGATATGGTCATCCACCAAGAATTATTTAGATCACTTTTGATAATCAACATCTTATTATTTAGGGGAATTCTATTCGAGTTCCCATCAATTAAGACAATGTCGTCATGTCATAATCAATTAATCCATTCTATGGGCACTATCAACTTTCTAGTTGAATTGCCGTCGATAAGATGTGAACTTCTCAAAAGACTAATAATAACTCATAATCCTTCACAAATTCAGGAATATATGGAGACACAACTACTATTAAAGGGGTAAGGTCAACGCATAATCGATGCGAGAGAATTTCAAATCAGATACAGACGAAAACATTAGCGAATATGAATATATCCCATGTTTTCATAATTTGTGTACGCATTCGAAAGCTCCTCAGATCGTTACCCAGGTCATTCAAATGAAATCAAATCATAAGAAATGATAAGAACGTCAATACATCCAGTCGGGTATCAACACTCGGTAATCAGATACTTTTCCTAAGAATCTCACTACGGGAGAATTGGATAAGAAAGAATTGTCAATTGTCAAATAAGACAATTTCCACAGATGAGTAAATTCGACTCAGAAGAATAGATGCTACAGGCACATATGTAGGTGTCCCTAACACTATGTCCCTATTTTTCACTTCTTGCAGATCTCATAAAATTTAATCTTTCACAATCTTCAAAGAAAATGTAGTGTTTATTCATTAGTTTTATAGTGACTACTAATCAGTCTTGCATGGTTCATTCCAAATTGTATGTAGGCGCGCAACTATATACAATTTCAAGATTAACGATGCAATATTCAGTTCGTCAAAACTTTATCATCATGTTTATAATAAAAACATTTTCATGCTTAATTCTTAAATAAGAATCAAAATAAATTTACAAAGATTTTCATTGTTATGAAGACAATTAAGTTTTCCAAGGTATTTCATAATCAACTTTATTTCAATAATGATTATTTATAAGTTTCACTTTAAATAATCCATATAGTGATGAAAAATTAAATTTTTTCAATGGATACGGTTTTATCTTATAAAAACAATGAGTGATCTACAAAAGAGTGATGAAAGCTTGTTCACTAAGAACTAACTACAATATGATAGGAAATGAGCTTTAGCCAAATAATCATGAGGTTCATGACCTCGATGTCACTCACGAAGAATGATTCACAACGTAACTCAAATCAAGATGAGTACTTGCTCAATGGTTGCATCACTAATGCGAACATTAGGATATAGCAACAAAAGATAGATATCATCGATACATGTAGGATTTAGCAATCAAATGTAGTCTTTTTCATTAATCACAAACAAGTCAAAATTGTACCGTAACACATTATGTGTCACTATGTCATACAATTCTCAGAACTCATCCTACCAACTGATATCTCAGTTAAGTTAGGGATTTTTAAAAGATACCACAATGAATACTAATCTACAAGAGTCATTAGGTATTCCACATGTCCCGGAAGATCCATCGGTCCCAATTTAGAAGAAGATTTATTCAATTCATTTGTTGGACACTGGGCATCCTCGTCATTTGACAATGGCCTAGGAACAACCTTTAACACAAATCAATAATCAATTAAAACCTTATAATTCAATCACAAAACTTAATGACTTCTATTAATAATCTCATATTCCATATGGGTTAAATTTTACTTTATTCAAGTTTCAACCAATTTTATACTCAATTCGATATCCTACGTCATTTTCCAATACTTTCAACTTTATTCTTAGACCTTCAAAGTGCAATAAAAGCTCGATATGATCAACACTTAATTTCCAATCCTATAGCTCTTACAACAATAGTTATCAAATGAGTCACTAGTATGAAATGATTCATACATTCAATCAGATTTCTCGGAAAGGTATTACTGGCATGAGGCTTTTGGGTAATGGTTCCAATGACAACCTCAAGTGCAACATTCACCCTTTCGATTTCAAATTTAAGAATTGGGTGATAACGAAGCAGATGACATCTTTCCAGGTGATAATGTTTCGTCAAACTCCACTCTATAAGGAAAGATCGTCATGACATCGATATCAGATTTAATCTCGTCATTTCTTTTTCAATACCGCAATCAACTAATATCTACATTTCTACGAATATCAACCATTTGTTGGGATCATAAATATCCACAACTTGGTTTAGATCTAGGATAGCTAGAATTCCTACGAGAATAGCTTTGATTAATTTACTAGGGGATTTAGGGTTCTTTGTGACAATCTACGTCGTATAAATACCTCGTATAAATATCAAAATAATCATCAAACAATCATGTAATAAAATTACATCATATATATATAATCCAAGTTATATATATAATTAAATAACACTTCTCAGTCTGGCCTTGTCGGTAACTCGGGAATTCTTCGGCACCGTTATAGTAAAAAGATTTTTAGACATTTTTAGAAAAATGTTTATAGTTAAAAGATTTTGAAATGTTTTATTCAAAATCTTGGTTTTAAAAATCTTTCATTCTCTATAACGAGAGCTCTGATACCAAACTGTAACACCACCAAATTTATACAACTCAATACAGCGGAAGACTAGTTGGTGTTACGGGATAGCACATTACTCACATCATAGACAACGCATAAAAATCGCGTCGTTTAATAATAAAGCATTTTCATTCATAAATATCAAATTTACATAGGTCCCAAGTCATTGTATTTAATACAGGTTTTACAAAGCATTTGAATGAAAATAAGTATTTAGGTGCGGGCCATGAATTCTTGTTGTCTTCCCGAGAATTACCTTCAAGTACCTGAGATAAAACATGTTAAAAGAAAAGGTCAGCGATAACCCCGAGTGAATTCATAGAGTTTAATAAAATCCATCAATATAATATCAGTATAAAATTATTACTGAAAATCATTTTGTACAAATCATTTTAATAGGCCATAAAATAGCCAAAGTCATTTTATACAAATCTTCATCAAAATCATAATATAGGCGTTTGCCTTAAAAATCATTATACGAGCCAATGTCGTAAAAACAACATACAATACATCTTATGACGTTGTATGAAAATAAAAACCGTTATATGAATATGGTTATGAAAACCAAAACACGAACATAATATCAATAGTAAGACCCTGTATTGCTAGTCAGGCAATACATCGTAATTCGGAGCGTCTAGTAGTATTTCGTTAGTTTGGATTATTATAAGCCGCATGACATTGTTACCTTACTACAACAAACAACGGGTAGCTAGCCCGAAACTCATTTTGCCCATCTAAATTAGCGTGTCGTCACAAAGGTCACGCTATAGAAATCTTCTCATACATAAATTCACTTACCAATCAATGTGGCACGACGGGGATCAACCGTCAAGGCGCGAACTGGGGTGATCGTCCCCAAATAGTACTATTATATGCATAAGCGTCTACCAAATCCCGGTAGTTCACAATTCATGCTAATGGGACTTTTAGTGACATAACCTAACTTTAATAATCCATTTAATTTCATCTATCGGGTCCTTTAATCATTTATCGGGTCATACAATCATTCGGGTCCAAATCAATAAACAAACAATCGGGACAAATGGTGTCCTATTTTATAAAAACTAACATGTTATCTCCCTCTCGGGTTTATAAAACATTTATAAAAACATTTAAAAGAGTGCGAGGCTATGAACTCACGTTGATGTGGGAAGGCGCTTATCGGCAATTCGGATGTACGGTACGTGCTTCAATCATGGAAACCTAGACAAATAATACTCGTCTTAGACTCATGTCCAATGACTTTATAAAAATAACAATTATGTATACATATGATGATTTTATATATATGATGATCAAGTGGGTTTATATATTCTTATTTACTTATTTTAGTATTATGTGTTGGGAATTTTTCAAGACTAGTTATACTAGTTCAATCTTGTTTATATTTTGAAGCCCAATGGGCCTATTACAAGCCCAATACTATTCATTAGTCCAGTTATACTTTTATTATCAGTATTTATACTTTATATATGGGCCTAAATGGGTAAGCCCAATAAATAAGTTTATAAGTGTTTTAGTCCATTTTGTTGTTTTATTAGTCCAATATGCTTAGTTATCTTGTTAATGTCCATATGTTCTATAGTTCGGGTTTTATCGGTTTTTACTTGTATTAGTTACTTGTATATTAGTATATGACTTTTAAAAACTTTACATTAGACGGGTTTGATCGTCTAAGTTTTATTTGGCGAAAAACGTTAATTTTACGGTAATAGCCGAAAAAGTCGTAAAAATCAAGTTTATAGTTTTTATTACTTATAAGTATTATACCACTAACATTTTTATAATTTATATACTTATTTAACCTTTTAAATATTTATATAAATAAAATCCATAAGTTAGTGGTTTTTTATTTTACTTTTTATATAATATAATTTTGAGTGCTTATATAATAATAATAAACATTAATTCTCAAAATCTGATTTTTATTTTCATATTCACCAAAACTGCCATATCTATAGTTATATATGGAGATAGAAGCTCAAATTTTTATGACATAAACTACATGATATGTGCTTCATTTAACTCTTCTATAGCTACTGTTGAATCATCCTCTATGTATTTTCTAAAAATCGTCCAAAACAGTGAACTCAGATTTGTACCTTAAACTTGTTTTGATCATATCTCACTCATTACAATGATTCCATTGCATGGCCAACTCTCACATGTGTACAAGACTCATAGCTTACTGTATATCAATTCTACTTCATCATTTTATCAGTTCATGACATGTTTCTTTACTGTTTTATACAGCCATCATTTTTAAGCAAGATTTTAGCCTTGTTTCTTATAGTTTTTCACCTTTTTAAGCATGTTTATCAACACCAAATCCCCACACAATATTTTTAATCATCATTCATCATCATATACATATACATAAGTGAAAGAAATACAAAATTACATAATCAAAAATAACAAGAGGATGAGGAGGACAATCTTTATACCACCAAGTTGTTGTAGATTATGATTTGGACATGGTTTTTGATGGAGAAACATGTGGATAACCATGACCATCTTCAAGACCATCATTCTTCATGAACACCTTGTGGAAAATCAGCCTCAAGACACTATGAAAACTCCTCCTTGGATGTTATTAGCACCACCAATCTATAGAGCTTCAAAAGGGCTTCAACTTATGTGTAAATAACATAAGATTTCATGGTAAACTTTGATCAAAAGTGGTGTTTGATGAGGGGAAATGGACGGCACATGTGAGGAGGGTGAGAGAGTTTGAGGTGGTTTTGCATGTGTGTTAATGAGAAGTGGTTTTAGTTTGTGGTTTTGAGGTGGAAGTGGTTTAATGTGTAAGCTTGATGGACAAGTGTAAGCTTAGCTTACAGCTTGACACATCAAGTGTATTGTTTAGCTTAGTTAGGCCGGTTTGAGTGGGGGTGGGACAAGTGTCCCACTTGTCTCATCCCGTTTATTTACGGGTACTCCTCGATTCTAGTTTCCTCGATTTGCGTGCCCTCGGGTCGTTTTACGAAAAACGTTTTTATAAATTATGAATCAACGTCACAAAACGAATCCAATAAAAATTGTCTCATCAAAAACGGAGTTCAAAAACGTAAATACGTAATCCTAGGGTTTCCGGTTTAGTCGAAAAGGACGTTAAAATAAAATCGTAAGTCCTAATCTCTTATCGTAAATTTGTGAGTTTATGAACCAACACAAATTTAAAACTCCAAAATAATATTCACGGATAAATTTATTTTCTGAAATGTCGGACTGTCACCAAAGACGGTGTATGCAAACGTAAGCACGTAACGTAGAATCCTCCGGTTTAGACGTAGTCGACGCTACTTCAAGACGTAAATCCAAATTACTTCCCAAAAAAATAAGTGAGTTCATATTGTAACATTAAAATAATATTTTCAAATAAATATTAAGAATAAAATATCAACCATAAATTGACGGATTGTCACAATCCAATACACGATTGCGTGCGTCGTTAACAAGACGCGATTTAATTAAAAGAATAAGTGTGTGTTTGGGCTGTGTAGACAAGAAGAAAAGAGGAGGGACTTGGGCCCAAGGCCCAAGCGTGCTTGTTCGGTTTTAAAAGAAACAGAAGGGGGGGTACATATTTTGGACAACACAACAAATCTATAAAACCCTAAAACTAGAAAACACAGCCGTCGTTTGTTTTTTTTTCTTTTGCCGACGATCCAAAACCAAGAACCAATAATACAGAGGGCTTTGATTCAAGAAAAACATGGAGTTGCATTCGTTTGATTTCGTAAACTCTAATTTGACAACAAGGTAACCCTAATCTCGTTTCTTCTATATATTTTTCGGTTAAATTAATCAAGACTCAAGGGATTAATAAGGGGGGTGTCGTTTGGGGTGCTGCTGCGTTTGTTTGGTCACAAACCGAGACCTTCTATGGTGTCGGTGATGATTTTTCACCACCAGCCGCAACCCTAAATAGGGGTGTTGGCTTGGTTTTGTTATGGCAGTGGGAATGGTAGTCAAGCAGGGGGAAACCACTGGCTGCAGCCAGTGGTGAGTTTGTACTAGCAGTGGGAACCGAGACCCTAGTGGTCTCGGTAGGAACTGGACACGAACAGGGGAAACCGGCTGTTGCCGGAGGCAACAACATCACTGCCAGGGGTAACTGACAATTAAGGGGCTGTTTGGGAAAGGGTTTATAAACAAAATTAAGGGTGCGTTTGGCAAACAGTTTTAGAATGATTAAAAGGGTGTTTGGTTATCATTTTTAAGCTAGTTTATTAATTTAATTAAAGTAATTAAATTAATCAAGCAATATTAATTTTATGTAATCTAATTCATATTGATTAATCTTGTCAAGTTAGGATATTGTAATATTTATTTCGGTTCGGTTCATGGGGTTCCGAGTACGGTTCACGTCAAGTTTAAAATTATAATGCACGGGTTCGATTCATGATTTCCTTACAAGTATATAAAATTTACTAGTTAATTAAATTAATTTAACATGACCTATAATTAATTTAATTAAAACATGGACTTAGGTTTATTATTATTACTTAATAATACACGATTTTAACCTAAGTATTTTATTATTTAATTTAGACTATAGTAATTAATTAAATATTAAAACATGACATTTAATTAATTAATTTCCATGACATAGGTTATATTAATATTAACATTAATACATGTTTTAACCTAAGTATATTTTATACACTTAATTTAATTAAATCATGTTTATATTTAATTAAATCTTATAATATATAGTTTATTTAATTTACATGTATTAATTAATAAACTATACTATTTGATCACATGACTTAGAATATTAATCAGTAAAACTTAAGCTTATCCTTTTAGCTTAATAATCCAGCTTATTTCTATTTATGGAAACATTCTATTTTTAGAAATTTATTTATTTTAAGCAACTAATCTATTTATGGAAACTTTCTATTTTTAGAAACTTATATATTTTAAGCAGTAAATCTATTTTTGGGAAACTTTATATTTTTTTTCGAAACTTTATATTTTAGGAAACCTGCTATTTTTAGAAAGTTAGTTATTATTACACAACAAGTATAATAATACATGAAATACAAGATATACTAGAACAGAATAGACAGAATACATGATAAACACAATATAAAGCTTAAATCAGTAACATGACATGAACAATAAAACAAGCTAAGACATGATATAAAACCAGTTACGTACTCAGTAATCTGATACTTATTCACGTATGTATTTATGTAGCATTAATGATACCGAAGTAGGACTCTCTTCCGTTCGTCTTCTTCGTTCACTGGACATAAGGTACGGATTCTCCATCCTTTCAGTATGGACATTCTTTCCTTATTAGGATTTCCCCGTATGCAGCCAACTGTTTTCCCCTGTATATGTTTTATATGTTTTGATTACTTATGTTTAATTAGAATACATAAAGTCATATACATGCATGACCAGTTTCACCTAGTTACGGAGGTACCATAACCATAACACTAGAGGCACCAGTGTTATGACTTCACCACGGCGGAGTGATATCTCGTGGCGTCCCTTTCAGCTTTTGGCCATTTATTATATTACTAGGTGGGGCGTATAGGTGCATCCTAGTTTATATGTTTTCAGCAGATTATTCAGGTGAATGTGGTGTGTGCCTTGCATCCTTCACAAGGAGCTGATCCCACCTACCCAAGTAGTTATATTAATGAGAGGCAGCCCATCTAATTCGCATGACGAGGTCACCCCTCTAAGTATTCATGTACGTTGATATTTCATGACCTATATTGGCTAAAGGTAAAATATATTAAACAGTTTTTACAAGATAAAACATAAGGCTTTTCAAACTATAAAACCAGTTTTACTAACATATAACCAGGTTTTCCAGGACATATACATTTCCGTTGCTATATGTTATTGATGCTTATATTATTCATTTCATGCTTGTATATCCGTGCACTGAGCGTTATGCTCTGCCGTTACTTTCCTTTCCATGTCCCAAAACGGTAGGTACCCAAGGACAGACTCGAGCATTTAGAGGACTTGCATGGGATGGAAGATGCCATAGACTTCTTCTCCTTTTTCCTTCATATACTTATGCTTGTTTAGTCTTTCATTCTTCTTTTACTTTACTATGTTTTGGGCTTATGTTTGGGAACCAATGTTTGATTCCGGTTTTCCCTATGGTCATGTATGTTTTACTACATATTACCTTGCATGCTTTGATGACACGTCATAATTACGCGTAACGGTCCACTTAACAAAGTGGGGTGTTACAGTTTGGCTCGGATTATATGTGGGATCGGGTTTTAGGCTCGGGTTAATTTTTAAAACACGGGTTCGGGTCTCGGGTTAAATATTAAAATCAGAAAAACATGTTAATTAAATTAATTACTAGACTTTTGATTTAACTAAATTCATGACTTAGGTTTAATATTAAATTAATATTACATGTATAACCTAAAGTATTTAACTTAGCTTAGTTTAATTAAAACATGTATTTTTAATTAAATTCCATATAACGTATATTTTAATTAATTAACTAGTTATTTAATTAATAAGCTATAACCATGACTTGTATTATACTATTTGAACATTAAATATTATTTATAATCCATCTTAATTCTAATTATGGAAACTTACTATTTTTAGAAACATACTAATTATGGAAACCTGCTATTTTTAGAAAGTTACTTATTATTACAATACAAGTATTATAATACACTAATACATGAATAATACACAATAGAACATCAGTATAACTACAGTTAACACAGTAAACAGTAAAACATGACAAAATACGTATAAAAAGCTAATAACACACAGAACCAACAAAACACATGTAATTCAAACAACTCATACACATCCATATTTCTTATGTAGTGTTATCCGTCGAGGCGGATTAGTCTTAATCTATTTCATTAGCTTCTACTAGACATAAGGTACGGATTTCCCGTCCTTCAATAAGGACAATCTCTTCCTTCATAAGGATTTCAAGTATGCGGCCAACTGTTTTCCCCAGTAGTTATAGATTAAATGCTTATGTATTATTAGTTACCTTAGCCATATACATGCATGACCAGTTTCACCTAGTTATGGAGGTACCATAACCATAACACTAGAGGCACTAGCGTTATGACTTCACCACGGCGGAGTGATAGCTCATGGCGTCCCTTTCAGTTATAATAAGTGTGAAAACACTTATCCTTTTGCCACTAAATACAAGGAAAAACAAGACCTAATCATGTGTTTTATATCGTAAAAGTCGGAATTATGCGTGGTTTTGTGTCTTTGTGTTAAAATAGGTACAAATGATCAAAAGAAGAGAAAACACGGGATTTCACGATCAAATATCGAAGAAAAGTCCAAAAAGAGACGAAGACAAAGTCAAAAGACCAAAAGTGTGCCCAAGATCACGAAAACCGGCTAAATCGACACGATATTGAAGAGAAGATCGAGAAGCCAAAAGACAAGTCGTTTTCTATAGGATTTAATATTATTTGGGCCTTATGGATCTCACGCTCGGTTAATGGGCCTTAAAAGCCCATTTAAGGAGATAAATTATTTATTTTTGAAATAATAGCCCATTATGAGCCCAAATCAAATGAGAAGGATGGATTAAAATGTTTTGGGCTAAAAGCCCAATTACTTTAAATCCCTAAAACAATTTTTCAAGTTGAAAAGATTATTTTCTTTGATTTTGACTCAAACCGGTCAACCTTTCAACACAGTCAAACCATTTATTAACTTCTCACCCATTCTTACCCTATACGAAATAAATAAACAAAATCACCCCACACCCTTACCAAACTCTCCCCCACACACGGTATTTCCCCCACACAATAAATAATAAACGACTCCTCACTCACCTTACCGTACACCCTCCTACATACAACCAACTTTCCCCCAACCGACACCCTCACCCTACACGTGTTTCCCACTTTACCAAATAAATAAAAACGTTTTATTTTACCATTACCCCCACTCATAATGTTTCGATAAAAACAAGGTTTTCATTTTACTGTTTATCTCCCCCATTTTTACACAGTCCCCATCTCCTAAAAAACCCTAAATCACCCATTTCAATTTTACCCACAAAATTTGGGGGGTTTTCACCAAAACGTGTGATTCACACGTTCACCATATAAATCCCCAAAATAATCGGAGCAATCACTCAAGGTGGTCCTCAATCCTATCCGACGTGGCCTTTTTCTCTCTTATTATTGGCTGAAAAGAAGCATAATCCACTCTGGCAATCCGTAGGCAAAATTAATGACAGCCTTTTGATGAGATGAAAAAGAGAGAGAGAAGAATGTGCGGCCAATATTAAATGCTTAAAGATGAAGCTAAAGAAGAAGGCATTTGGGGTTGCCTATAAAACCCCTCACAACTTGTATTCATCATCTAAGCTTTTCTTTATTTTTTTTAGTTTTTAATTAAATTAGGAGTAGGTTAGATTAAATTTTCAGCAAATTAGGTTTCAGATTTAATATTGTAATTTTGATTTCCAGTAAATGTAATTTGATTTTTTTTTAAATTAATGAAAAGTTAATTTCATTTTAATTCCGTCTCATTTTTTATTTCCAGTTACTGTTTAATTCTCTAAGTTTAATCTGAGTTTTATGATGCTAAGGTTCTCGTTATTATAAAAAAAATAATAATAAAAAATAATAAAAAATAAATACTGTTTGGATCGTTTGGATTTGTTTGGTTCGAGAAGCTGTTGATGTATATGTTGATGGTTCGGTTGGTGATTCGAAGGTGGTGACGGTGCGTTTCGATTCACAAGTGCGCTCAGCGCGTTACTTCTCCTCAACGGATTCGTCAATAGGTTTTTCTCCCTTTTTAATTTCTGATGTTTACTTTAGTTATTTTTACTGATTAATCTGCTTATTTGTTTTGAGTTTATTGAATCTGTACTTTTTATTTGGTATCTGCTTGTTGGTTTTAGATTACAGTTGGTATGTTAGTCTGATATCTAGTTTTCGGTTTAAAATTATTTGTATCTACTCATTTTCGATATTATGAAAGTCTGCTTATTTTGTTGTTAAGTTTAGGTCTGCTGAATTGTTTTTCTGAATTGAGTAATGTTAAGTTTTATCTGAGTAATAGGATTTGTAGCTTATTTATAGATTTATCTGCTTATTGGCCTTAGATCAGCTTAATCTCTTTTAGCTTATTCGTTTCGCTTATTTCTAGATTTTCTGATTAGTTTTGGTTTATTTAGATTCTGCTTTTGGCTTTGTTCTCAGTTGCTTATTTTGCATTCTACTTGCTTATATAACTTGCTGATTAGGCTTTTTCATTCTTTTTTTTGTTCTGTTGATTACTGTTTGACTACAGACCCTTTTGGTCTGTTGGTCCTTAAATTCCAAATAGTCAAAAATAAAAAAAACAAAATATAATAGCAAAATTTTGTCACTGCTGGGTATTGAACCCGTGACCTCTCGTTCCCCTGTACAACGCCCCAACCATCTCCTCTAGCACTTAACTTGTGTTTGTTCTTGCGTCATTTAGTATATATAGGTTTATTTAATTAGAGCAGTTTTACTTAAAAAATTTTAATACAAGTTTAGTTAGCTTTAATTTCTACTTAAAAAGTTTTATTAAAAGCTTCATTTTCTATAAGAATATAAAAAGACAAAAAAAATAATATTTTATTTATTTCTTAAATAGTTTAAATTAGTTTACGTTTTAGTTTGATTTAAAAATAGTTTTTTTATATAGTCTTAAATTTACTTTTAAATAGTTTTCTTTTAAGTTTTTAAAAAATTAGTTTTAAATCTACTTTCATATAAAAATAGACTTTATTTCAAATACTTCTAGTTTAAAATTAATTAGATTAAAATAGTTTTTATTTAAAAAGTTTTTATTAGCTTAATTTTTACATTAGATTAAATAGATTTTATATTAAGTAGATTTTAGTTTAAAAATACCCAAAAATATCTTTACCAAAAACAAATTTAGTCATCTCGTTAATTGGAAATCAAATTCGGGTCGAGTCGAGGAACGATAATAAGAAATATAAAAAGGGTATACAAATTCTCTTTTTCAAGTTATTTGGCCATTATATTTATTATGTTATCATGTGGGGCGTATGGGTACATCCTAGTTACATGTTTCAGTCAGGATTTCATGATGAATGTGGTGTGTTCCTTGCATCCTTCACAAGTAGATGATCCCTCCTACTCATTTACCAATTAATTAGAGGCATCCCCTCTAATTTGCATGACGAGGTCACCCCTCCAAGTATTCATGCATGTTGTTGACCTCATGACCTATATTGGCTTTTGGTTCATTAACTAATACAGATTTTCATAAGTAACACAAGCTATATTTTCAGAACTAAAATCAGTTAACATGACCGACAACTAGGTTTTCAAGGACTTATTTATTTCCGCTGCGATTCATTCTTTATACTCCTTATGTGTTTCCATATTCTATGTTTCCATGCTTTATTGTATATCCGTACACTGAGCGTTATGCTCAGCTGTCTACTTTTCCATGTTCCCAAACGGCAGGTACCCAAGGACGCAAGTAGGAACTCCAGAGTATGTGCATTCGGATTGGAAGCTATCCGGCCTCTTTTACCTTATGCATTTATTCCTACTTTATCATACTTTACTTCATTTGGACATTGTTTAGTCCTTCCTTTTACAGTACTTAATATTTCTTGTGTGTGAGTTACTAGACTACCGATGTTTGGTTCCGGTATTTCTATTTATGGTCATGAATGATTAGACATTTACCTTGCATGCTTTGATGACACGCCGTAATTTATTATAGCATTCTATATTAACAAATAGGGTGTTAAAATTATGGTATCAGAGCCAAGGTTTCGACCTGTAGCTCTATAAAACATCATCTGTGACTTACGGATAGTCACTAGTGTCTTCCTAGAACTGACAGTTGGTTTTCATGCATTCGTCCATTTTCATTTTATTTCATGCATTCATATCATTGTAGCAGGTTTACGACTAAGTAATGGTTGGTACAGGACTGGCCATGTCTTTTGTTTTTGAGTGAACTGACTATAGGTGTTCACTCTCGCGCATATAAAAGTTTTAATAAACCGCATCATGCATTTTAAACTATTTCATGCATTATAAACTGCTTCATTGATTTATACATTGTTCATGCATTTTATTTCATCTCATTTCAAATTTATGATTTATGTTGCATTTTGTTTTAAACTGTTAGATGGTGAACTCACGCAATACTCCAGATTTGACAGCATCTGTCAATGCAGCTCTTCAAGTCCTCCTTCCCCAACTTCGCAATGTAATCAGAGACGAAGTTCTGCGGAATTCCAGGCTCATGGCAATCAGAACAATAACAACAATCCACCACCTCCTCCTGCACCTGTTACTCTTATGACTTGGTTGGATAGATTCAACAAACAGCGACCCCATTCGTTTGAGCAGACTGATAGCCCTAACGAGGCTGAAGCTTCAATTTTTCACATCGAGAAGATTTTCGATGCAATGGGTTGTGATGGTATTTTCAAGGCAAGACTGGCTTGCTATAAGTTTGAAGGTGATGTGCTGCAGTGGTGGAAATCGGGCAAGCAGTCCAACGGTGGTGATAATTGGGTTGCACAGCTGACATGGGACCGGTTTAAGAGCTCTTCCTTAATCATTACTTTCCACATGCTGAGCAAGAGAAGCTCAAGAGGGACTACCACAACATTCGGCAGCTCTCTAGTGAAAATAGCAACGAATTCATGCAAAGGTTTCTTCGTTTGGCAGGAATTCTGGGTCCAACCGCAGGAACTGCTACGGAGCAGGCTGAGAAGTTTCGTTGGGCACTTCGCACTTCGGTTGCCAAAATCTTGGTATGTGTTACTTTCACTACAGTGGCACAAGTGGCTGATGCAGTCCGTAAGCTCGAGATGCTTCACGAACGAGGGGAGTTTGGTGATGACCCAATTGAAAACAATTCATTTCCATCAGTATTTTTCATTTCATATAATCCTCTGTTCAACGTTATATTCCAGACAGAAGACTGATGACCGTAAGCCTGTGGCCGCTTAGCCGCAAGAATCTAAGGGAAGCGGTTAGACCAATGACCGTTCTGGTTCTGAGAGGCGTGGCGGTAACGATAGTTACCGTAACAACGCTAACAACTCGAACAACAACAGGTCCCTACATTAACCTTCTTTCATGTTAAAATGTCTTATGTTATGGTATTTTGACACTCCAACAATTGTTAATTCAGGAACAATGGTAACGGCAGGATTCAGGACCGTAGGGGTTCACAGCCTAACCGGTCTACCTCATCTGGTAAATTTTACACCTTCTATGTAATCATGTTTATGTTCCACGATCATGTCTCATGCATGTAATACTTAAACAGGCTCTCAGCTAACTAGGACGTCTGTTGGAGGATTCATGCATCCTGTCTGTCGTACTTGTTCGCGCAGACACTCTGGTATTTTTCGCCGAGGTACTTGTGGTTGTTTCAAGTGTGGCCAAAAAGGCCATCAGCAGAAGGATTGTCGCCAGGGTGAGACAGAAGGTACCTCTGGACACGCCGACACCAAGCCACCTCCTACTTCTGGTCACGTGTTCACTACTACTAGAAACCAAGCGAATAAGACTTCAGGTACCATCACCGAAGATCTCTTTATGAATGGTTTGGCAGCATGTGTTCTGTTTGATACTGGAGCGACGCATTCAGTTGTATCCACTAATTTTGCTGTATGTGTTAGGATTTCCCCGATGCCATTAGATAATGGCTTATGAATTTCCACGCCACTTAGGGAATCTGCACAAATCACTCAGGTGTAGAAAGATCTTCCCCTATAATTTGATGATAAGATCCGCAAAGTTGACGCACTTCCTTTTGACATGTGCGATTTTGACTTGATTTTGGGCATGGACTGGTTATCCAACACTAGGCTACGATTGACTGCCACACTTATCGGGTTATCTTCGGTGATGTTAAATATCTAGAGTACATACACCATGGTTTTCTACCAGGGAGGTCAGTACAAATTATTTTATCCATGGAGGTGTGTGCATTGCTATCACACGGCTATCAGGGCTTCATAGCCAATGTTCATGACATTTCCGCCGAGTCTCCATCGATCCAAGATCAGCCTATTGTGTCCGAGTTTCCTGACGTATTTCCAGATGAATTTCTGGGCATACCACCTGTTCGTGAAGTCGAGTTTGGAATCGAGCTCATACCAGGTGTAGAGCCGATTTCCAAAGATCCATACCGTATGGATCCTATAGAGCTTAAGGAACTAAAATATCAGCTGCAAGAACTTCTGGAACGAGGTTTCATCCGTCCCAGTGCATCGCTAGGGGGTGCACCGGTAGTGTTCGTGAAGAAGAAAGACGGAAGCATGCGTTTGTGTATAGACTATCATGAGCTATACAAGATCACAATCAGGAATCGTTATCCTTTGCCGCGTATTGATGACCTGTTCGATCAACTTCAGGACGCCAAGTATTTCTCCAAGACCGATCTGAGGTCCGGCTACTATCAGTTACGGGTTAAAGAGCAGGACATCTACAAGACTACTTTCCGTACACGTTATGGGCACTACGAGTTCGTAGTCATGCCATTCGGACTCACTAATGCTCTAGTTGTCTTCATGGATATGATGAACCGTGTATTCCATGAGTTTCTAGACAAGTTCTTTATCGTGTTCATTGATGACATTCTGATATTCGCCAAATCCAAGGAGGAACATGAGGAACACCTTCGTACAGTCTTACAGATTCTTCGTAAGAAGCAGTTGTATGCCAAGTTCTCTAAGTGTGATTTCTTGTTAAGCAAGGTGGCATTTCTGGGCCATATTGTATCTGCAGAAGGGATCACCATGCATCCTACAAAGGTTGAGGCTATCACTAAATGGCCAAGACCTACATCTGCAACTGAAGTTAGAAGTTTTCTGGGTTTAGGTGGCTACTACCGCAGGTTTGTAGAGAACTTTTCACGGTTAGCTTTGCCTTTGACTAAGCTGATGAGGAAAGGAGAGAAATTCGTCTGGACAGAAGAGCGAGAGAAGAGCTTTGAAGATCTGAAGCAGAAGTTAGTGACTGCACCTATTCTTACTATCCTATTTGGCTCAGGTGGATTTCAGATTTATAGTGACGCTTCATGAAAGGGTTTAGGCTGCGTTCTCATGCAGCAGGGGAAGGTTATTGCATACGCATCACGACAGCTGAAACCTTATGAAGAAAACTATCCTACTCACGATTTAGAGCTTGCAGCAGTTGTTTTCGCGTTGAAGATCTGGAGACATTATTTGTATGGTGAATCATGTGACATATTCACCGACCACAAGAGTCTCAAGTACATCTTCACCCAGAATGAACTGAACATGAGACAGAGGAGATGGTTAGGGCTATTAAAGGACTACAACACTAACATTCAGTACCATCCTGGTAAGGCAAATGTGGTGGCAGATGCTCTAAGCAGAAGGTCGGGTATGATTGCTGGCATCTTGATTGCAAAGGAGATCATCCGTGACCTAGAGATGATTGACATTGCGTTTTGTGCACGATAACAGCATGGTTACTGGGCTAACATTAGAGTGGAACCAAACTTACATTTTAGGATCAAGGAAGCTTAGAAGGACGATGGTGAGATTTGGGCTATCATTTAGAACCTTGATCAGCAAACGGAGTTTCATGTTGACGATGAAGGTATCTTATGGCAGGGCACTAGACTAGTGGTTCCTGATGACTCTACACTCAGGGAAGCTGTGCTGACTGAAGCTCACAGTTCTCTATTTACCATACATCCTGGGTCTACCAAGATGTACCACGACATCAAGAAACTCTTTTGGTGGAGTGGTATGAAGCAGGATGTTCCCACCTTCGTTTCTAAATGTATGATCTGCCAACAGGTGAAGATCGAACACTAGCGAGCTAGTGGTTTATTGCAGCAACTAGACATTCCATCATGGATGTGGGACAAAATCTCCATGGATTTTGTTACTGGTCTTCCGGTTACTCAGAAGAAGAACGATGCTATCTAGGTTATTGTGGATAGAATGACTAAATCTGCTCATTTTCTACCGATTCGCAAGAAGCATCCGGTCAGTAAATTAGCAGACATATTCTAGAAGGAGATCATGAGACTACATGGTACTTCATCAGAAATCATCTCTGATAGAGATCCTCGTTTCACATCACCTTTCTGGCAGAGTCTGCAGAAAGCTTGGGGCACCAGACTTAAGCTCAGCACTGCCTTTCATCCTCAGACCGAGGGACAATCGGAATGTACCATTCAGACATTGGAGGACATGTTGCTGTCATATGCTCTAGAATGGTCAGGAAGCTGGGATGATTATATATTCCTAGTAGAATTTGCATACAACAACAGCTGGCACGCAAGCATCAAGTGTGCTCCTTTTAAGATCTTGTATGGTAGAAAGTGTCGCGCCCCAATCTGCTGGGATCAGGTGGGCGAACGACTGCTCGAGGGTCCAGAGATGATTGAAGTGACCAATGAGAAGGTCGATGTCGCCAAGGCGAAGACTCAGGATGCTCGTGCTCGTCAGAAGAGCTATGCTGATAAACGTCGTAGAGATGTATCTTTCAACGTTGGTGATCACGTTTTCCTCAAGGTATCACCTGCACGAGGAGTTAAACATTTTGGAATCAAAGGGAAGCTCAGTCCTCGCTTCATCGGACTGTTCGACATCATATAACGCGTTGGAGAAGTGTCATACCGTTTAGCGTTACCGCCTCAGCTATCACACGTTCACAACGTGTTCCATGTGTCCTTACTCAGAGGATACAACTATCATCCAGTTCATGTTGTCCAGTATCTACTTGATCAGATTCGAGAGGATCTATCTTATGTCGAAGAACCCGAGAGAGTTCTTGAGCGACAAGATCGTGTCATGCTAAAGAAGACTATCCCTTTCATCAAATTCCTCTGGAGGGATCATCTTGAGCGGGAAGCCACTTGGGAGACGGAGGAGTCTATACGGACTTCTTACCCTTATTTCCATTTTTGATTCGGGTATGTTTTCTTTTAATTTACATTTCTCCAATTCGAGGACGAATTGTTCTTTTAGACGGGAAGAATTGTAAAACCCGCATTAAAATACCATGAACAGTACACATGAACAGTACACACATGAAAATACGGTTAAATTAAAACTTTACATTTATAATATAATTCACGTGTCACGGTAATTAATAACATGTAGTTATGTAAATATTATAAATGTGTTAAGTACACGACGTATAAAAATCACGATATTTTAAAACATAAACGATCACATAATTATTTGAACATGGAAAAGCTACGGGTTTCCCCGTGGGCTTCCTTTAGGCCGCGGTTACACAAGAGGCAAGGGAGAAGATGGGCTTTGGCCTATAACCCATATTAACTCATGTAAATAATATAACACAGGAAACCTTTTCATAATTTAGGTTTTTACAGAAAAGTTGTCTCTTGCCTCCTTCTTGCTCCTTTGCCGCCGGCCACCATAAACAACAAGGAAAAACCGGACGAATTTTCTTGTTGATTATTTACCTGCACGTGATCGTGTTCATAACCTTTTCCTTTCCACGTGTTTGGTAAATTAAACACTTCCTTTTTCTTATTAATTCTTTATTGAATTCATGTTTTATTTAATTAATCTTATATACAAGTGATTAAAAACATGGGGATTAATTAAATATTGGATTAAGGGGTGTTGGGTCGGCTTTTGGTTAGCCGAGACACAACCGAGACCCCCAAGGAGCCTCGGCTTGTTTGATCTGATGCCACTGAGTCCTACAAAGGGCTAGGTTTGTGCTGTTGTTTGGGCACAACAAGGGAAAAAACCCCCGACCGCATGTCGGGGGTGTGTTTTGGTTTGGACCGAGATCCAACCAAGACCTTAGGGTCTCAGTGGGGTTATTTTGGGCTGACATTGGGAAACAAACAAAGCAGGGGGAACCATTCCAGTACCGGTATGAACCGGTGTGAACCAGTGTGAACCGGCTGAACCACCGGTGTCAACCGGGGCTCGGCAGTGGGAACCGCAAGCCACCAGTGGCAACGGGCTAGCCAGTCTAGCCACTGGTAAGGCTTTTTGGCTCGGCTTATATGTGGGACCGGGTTTCGGGCTCGGGTTAGTTTTTAAAACACGGGTTCGGTTCTCGGTTAAATATTAAAATAAAAAAAACATGTTAATTAAATTAATTACTAGATTTTTAATTTAATTAATTTCATGACTTAGGTTTAATATTAAATTAATATTACATGTATAACCTAAAGTATTTAACATAACTTAATTTAATTAAAACATGTATTTTTAATTAAATTCCATATAACGTTTAGTTTAATTAATTAACCAGTTATTTAATTAACAAGCTATAACCATGACTTGTATTATACTATTTGAACTTTAATTATTATTTACAATCCAGCTTAATTCTAATTATGGAAACTTTCTATTTTTGGAAACTTACTATTTATGGAAACCTGCTATTTTTAGAAAGTTACTTAGTATTACAATACAAGTATTATAATACACTAATATATGAATAATACACAGTAGAACATCAGTATAACTACAGTTAACACAGTAAATAGTAAAACATGACATAATACATATAACAAGCTAATAACACACGGAACCAGTAAAACACATGTAATTCAAACAACTCATACACGTCCATATTTCTTATGTAGTGTTATCCGTCGAGGCGGAGTAGTCTTCATCGTTTTCATTAGCTTTTACTGGACATAAGGTACGGATTTCCCGTCCTTCAGTAAGGACAATCTCTTCCTTCATTAGGATTTCCCGTATGCAGCAAACTGTTTTCCCCAGTAGTTACAGATTAAATGCTTATGTTTTATTAGTTACCTTAGCCATATACATGCATGACCAGTTTCACCTAGTTATGGAGGTACCATAACCATAACACTAGAGGCACTAGTGTTATGACTTTACCACGGCAGAGTGATAGCTCGTGGCGTCCCTTTCAGTTATTTGGCCATTATATTTATTATGTTATCATGTGGGGCGTATGTGTGCGTCCTAGTTACATGTTTTAGTCAGGATTTCATGGTGAATGTGGTGTGTGCCTTTCATCCTTAACAAGGAGCTGATCCCTCCTACCCACTTACCAATTAATTAGAGGCATCCCCTCTAATTTGCATGATGAGGTCACCCCTCCAAGTATTCATGCACGTTGTTGACCTCATGACCTATATTGGCTTTTGGTACATTAACTAATAAAGATTTTTATAAGTAACATAAACTATGTTTTCAGAACTAAAACCAGTTAACATGACAGACAACTAGGTTTTCCTGGACTTATTCATTTCTACTGTCATTCATGCTTTATACTCCTTATGTGTTTCCATATTCTATGTTTCCATGCTTTATTGTATATCCATGCACTAAGCGTTATGCTCAGCCGTCTACTTTTCCATGTTCCCAAACGGTAGGTACCCAAGGACGCAAGTAGGAACTCGAGAGTATGTGCATTCGGAATGGAAGCTATCCGACCTCTTTTACCTTATGCATATATTCCTACTTTATCATACTTTACTTCATTTGGACATTGTTTAGTCCTTCCTTTTACAGTACTTAATATTGCTTGTGTGTGAGTTACTAGACTACGGATGTTTAGTTGTGGTATTTCTATTTATGGTTATAAATGTTTAGACATTTAGCTTGCATGCTTTGATGACACGCCATAATTTAGTGTAGCATTCCATCTTAACAAATTGGATGTTACAGGCTTGATTGACGGTGTGTTTCTTGTTCTTTTGCTTCCTTTTAGGAGGAAGGGGTTTTACACCAAATGGTATATGTGCATGCGCTCGAGTGCGCATGCAACTCAACTCGAGGAGTGAGAGAGGATCTCTCGATCGACTTTGGAAAAGAAGGGATTATCCTTTCCGAGGTTCAATAAGTAATATCCATAAGAAAATATAATATATGTAAGTACTACTTGGGTGGAAAAACCCCCAACAAGATTTCCTTCTTAGAATACTCACTAGTGAACGGGGGGAATGAGGTTGCACGTAGCTCTTAAGTACCTTTTTCCCTTAGGCTTGCATTTTATAGCAAAGCCGCCTTTCTGTTCACTTTAATAGTTCTTATTCTTTGAATTCTTGCCTATTGGAAGTATTAATCTATTTTTGCCTTTAATTTACTTTGATCGATACACGAACTTAGGACCAGAACGCCCCCAAGCACGGTGTATTGCAAAAGCAATACTTATGGAAGTATGTGTATTGGTTGTTCGTAGTACGTATATGTATTTACATATAATAATATAGAGAAAATATTTTTGTATTTATTGAGTTTTTAAGAAAATATAGTATGTACGTAAAAACGAGTGAGTCCAATATATACAATATATTTTTGGTGTAATCTTATAGGAAAAATATTACATTTTGAATTTTTTTTATTTTCTTGGTTCAATTCTTAGGAAAGAATTGATTTTGTGGTTTTTATTTTTTATATTTTTATATTTTTGATTTTTTTATCTTTTTGATTTATGATACGTAAAAGGAACGTTCACAAGGTGAACGGATCCCAAAATCCAATCGAAATCGTCAATCAATTGTCAATCGTAATGTCATGAACCGACAGCGGCGCCATTTAATATCTGACTTTTCAAGTTCGTATTTCCCAACTCACAACAAATTGATTGTCCAACTAATTTCAAGTTTTTAATTGTTTTTGGTTTTAATAAAAGTTTTGGTATCTAGGTCTAATTCAACAAATCATGTAAAAAGTGGTAAAAATAGTATCACTAGGTAACCATACTACACTAAAAACAAATTGCAATTACCATAATTAAAGCAAGAAGTACAAGTTTTCACAAATGGTAAACTAGATCAAGATGTAAAGTATTAAAAATGCAAGGACTAAAAATGTAAATTCTGAAATTAAAGGGACTAGAAATGTAAATGATACAAAGGTTTTGCTAGGTCGAAAGTTCGTTTCTCGGTATCTTCCCGAATTGATCATGGCTCAAAGTGGAACTATCGTTCTTGGTTACTAAAAAGGGGTTTGGTTTGCTATTCTACAAAAAGGATTAAATGCGTGCAGTAGAGAAAATAAGCCAAAAACAACTAATAAAAATAAAGCTTGAATCAAACTTGAACACTTAAACAGTAAACCAGTAAAACAGTGAAATAACTTAACTTGGAAAAATTGCTGATTCGGAATAATTAAAGTTCATGCGGAATTAAACTGCTCATCCGGAATAACCAAAACTCATGCGGAATAATCAAACAAATCACTCATCCGGAATAATACCTTCATCCGGAATAAATGGCTCATTCGGAATAACTTGGCCAAATACCTTCATGCGGAATACAAACCTTCATTCGGAATAATCTAAAACAAAGCGTTCATTCGGAATATCACTTGGTTCGGAATATTTGCTCATCCGGAATACCTTCATCCGGAATACCTCTATTCGGAATAAAATACCCTCGTTCGGAATATGTGTTGATCCGGAATAATTTGAAGAAAGGCTTGATTCGGAATAATTTCTTGATCCGGAATAAAATACTGAAAAGCTTGATTCGGAATAATTGGTTTACTCGGAATAAAAACTTGACTCGGAATAACTTAAACAAGAACCTTCATTCGGAATAAAATGTTCACCCGGAATATTGATTATTCCAAATGAACACACTGATTCGGAATATCAGATGAAAACTGCTGGTTCGAAATAACATGCACTGATTCGCAATAAATAAAACAAAAGCTTCGTTCGGAATGTTTGCTTTATCCGGAATAATTTATGAAAATCTTTCGTTCGGAATACTTTGCACTCATCCGGAATCTGGGAATGCAATAAAGACGAAGAACAGGGGAAAATAACAGGGGACGAATTTGACCAAAATCAACCTAGTTTTTACCAAAGATTAAACAAAACTAACCACGAATCATCTACTAATGATAAACATCAAATCAAATCAACAAAAACACAAAACCCACTTACTTTTGAAGATCAAACTGTACAAAATAAAAACTTAAAACATTGAATCAATAAGAAAAGGAAGAACAAGATTAAATGAAAGATTATATTGAAAGATTAAGGTTTAAACAAAATGAAAGATTAAAACTTACAAGGTTCTTGGATTCAAAAGGAAAACTGAAAATCACCAAACTCCCTAATGGAGTTGGTTCCTACGAAATAAAAGGAAGAAAAAAACTGGAAATGAAAAACTAGTTCTAATGTGTGGGAAGGGATCCTCTATTTATAGGCAATGGACTTGGTTGGTGAGTGGGCTTTCTTCCTTTCTTTTTGTCTTCTCGTCTTTTCAGTAAAGTTGACGTTTTCGATTCTGATTCGGGATTTGTCGATGAATAAATTCAACTCGTCCTTTAATTTCTTCGTTTAATAGACTTGAGTTCTTCGACATATGTAAATCTTCCATCTTTGGTCATTTTCTTCGATAAATCTTCAAATAGGCCCATTGACTTCAAATATTTTGCATCTCTTGGACAATAGACTTCGTCTTGAGTCTTTTTCTTTGATAAAACCTGTGCAATCCCATGTTTTCTTCAATATTTATCCGGTTGGCTCTGAAAACACAACATACACACAAACCACGCATAATTCCAAACAAATGATATTAAATACGCGTTTTGGTCTCGTTTTAGCAAGAAATTAGTGGTAAAAGGATGGGTGTTTTCACACCTATCAAATCCCCTACACTTGACCATTGCAATGCTCTCATGCAATGCATTAATTTTAAAGCACGGTTTGCATTTATCATCATAAATAACCCACCTTGGCCTTTCTTAAATTCTAAACACTAAGGAAATCAAAAGAACAAAACAAGTAAAGAATTCAACGACTTACATTGGGGTTTTAGGTTGTCATTAATGTTCATCATTCTCAAGTTTCACGTTCCCCATACCAAGTTTAAAAACGAGATCATTGTTATTATAAGTTAGCAAACTAACACGAACTCATGTGGCCCAATTATTCACTTAGACTCCCTTATTCCTTGGTGTATCTCTTATATTTTAATATTGTCTTAAATGATCATGAGGATGCATTGTTTGACTTATTTCGATAGTTATTTAGGCTGAACATAAAGTGGGACGATTTAATCAATAGTTAGCTAAAGGACAAAATCTTTTAAAACTGCTTCTCGGGACCTCATAAAGTTCATATCTTGGCATAACTCGCTTCACGATTTGAGACCTTTCTAGGACCGATATTTGGCAGCGACTTCATACTTCAAATCTTTGAGAGACGTTCTTGAAATTATGGTCTTCTCTTCATAATAGGAATTTCTTCACTTGAAGGTTTGAGAGATTCTTCATTCTTGGACCACGACTTCTTCCTTTTTCTCCAATGTTAATTTTGGACTTTGATATACAACGCTCCGCCTCCTTTTAGGACTAGGATCTATTTATCCTCATACCTAGCTAGGGTCTTTTCGGATAGACTTCTCCATGATCTTTTGGGGAGTTCTTGCTTTTCGTCGTGTGTCTCGATCCTTCATATTGATCTTTGATAAATGATTCTTCACATCACTTTTGGATCTTTAGCAACAAAATGTAGCCCTTAGGACTTGTTAGGGCCTTTTCGGACGCGCCAATCTTCGCATCCCGCTTCAATAAGTTATGCCTTGGCTATGAACTCTAATTAAAACCGAGCAACTTTTAAACGATCTTGGGCTAGAAGCTAAGTAACTTTTCAAATCGTACAACCTTATTTATTGCGGATAAATTTATTAGCAAGCGATGGGAGAATAGGCTTATAATCAACTCACATAAATTCACGAAAGAATACCAAACTTATAATTGACTCTATCATCTCTCGTTCTCCACAATTTAAAATCTCAAGGAATGAGACTCGTGGATGCTTCGCCAATAAAATCACAGCTTTGGGTTTTCGAGTCATCCATAGGATCTTGCAAACTCTTAGATTTTTTCAAGTTTTAAAATTCGCATTTTAAAGTTCCCTTGATAAACGACTCTCTAGGATCAATTATAGGAACTTGTGAAAAGTTCTTGTTCTTAACCCGTGAGAGTTAAGACTTTCGCGTTTTAAAGTTCCCTATATAAAAGCCTAGCAAAACTTGACTTAAACACGTTAAGGATACTAGCTAGAGTAAACTTAGATAAGTAAACTCGGGTTGAGTCAAAATATTCACGACTTTGAAAAATTTAAAACCACTTTATGGAAAATTTATTCTAGCAAGGAAAGAAAATAAACATAACAAAGGAAAATACAACTATACAACTAGGCCAAAATAGATTAAAATTTTTGAAAAATGTCAAAAAATCGAATTTTCCGGTTAAAATGAGGACAAATTCATGGAAATGCCCACTTACTTCGATAGAAGTCCCCCCTACACTTGATATAAACATTGTCCTCAATGTTTAAGCATGTGGGAAAAGTCTCCCCTACACTTATGACATTGTGCACGTTGTTTAAATCTTGCTAAGGAGAGGACAACTATAGTGATCAATTTAAAATGAGAGTATGAAGAAAATTGAATCACGATAGTTGAGAGATAGAACCAGATTGTGGATAACACGGGAGCACGGTTCTTCAAAGGTTCCAAAAGTGCATTCATCCCTGTAATCACATCACCACACAAACACAAACAACCTATATAGGTCCCCCTACACATAATAGGTAAAACGAAAAGGGATAGATACACGGGTTGCCTCCCGAGGAGCGCTTGTTTTTGATAACCGAGTCATGAGCCTGACTCGACCCAAAACTAGTTCATGGGAAACGTGGTGAGGGATGGAATCATCTCATGAGAGATGTCCTCACCAAAGTACAGCTTCACTCGTTGGCCATTCACCTTAAAATTCGGTCCATTAGGTTGAGTGAGCTCAAGAGTACCATATGGAAAAATTTAGGCAATGGTGAATGGGCCGGACCAACGAGATTTGAGTTTGCCCGAAAAGATTTTTAACCGAGAGTTGAAGAGTAAAACTTTGTCTCCAACTTAGAACTCTCGGTTTTTAATCTTAGAGTCATGAATGAGCTTATTCTTTTCCTTATAGATCAAGGAATTTTCATAAGCTTCATTCCTGAGTTCATTAAGCTCATTGAGTTGGATTTTACATAGGTCACCGGCTTTGTTGATGTCAAAGTTAGCCCACTTCAAGGCCCAGTAAGCCTTGTGCTCCAACTCGATGGGGAGGTGGCATGCTTTCCCGTACACGAGACGATATGGTGTACAACCAATAGGAGGCTTGTATGCGGTACGAAAAGCCCACAGAGCATCATCAAGTTTATCGGCCCATGAGGCACGATGCTCTCCCACGGTTCGTTCAAGAATTCGCTTTAACCCTCGGTTAGAGATTTCAGCCTGCCCGTTAGTTTGTGGGTGGTATGCGGTGGAAAGACGATGATTAACACCATACTTAGCCATGACTCTTGCGAATTGATCATTGCAAAAATGAGTCCCGCAATCACTAATAATGGCATGAGGCACATCGAATCTAGCGAATAGCTGCTTCAAAAAGTTACAAACCACCCTTGCATCGTTAGTGGGTAAAGCTTTCGCTTCAACCCATTTAGAAACGTAGTCAACGGCAACAAGGATGTATTTGTTTCCTTTAGATGAAGGGAATGGCCCCATAAAGTCGATGCCCCATACATCAAAGATTTTCAAATTCTTGTATGAAATTTTGAGGAATCTCATCTTTATTTGTGATCTTGCCTTGTCGTTTGGCAAGCATCACAACTTTTCACCATTTCGTGAGCGTCACGATAAATGGAGGGCCAATAAAATCCCGAATTAAACACTTTCTTTGCAGTGAAGTTGGGACCAAAGTGACCACCGGTGGGTCCTTTGTGGCAAGCTTCGAGAATGTCTAAAGCTGTCGGTCCATCAACACATCGGCGAATAATCAAAACAGCGCATTGTTTGAAGAGATACGAGTCATCCCAAAAGTAAGTCTTAATATCTTTAAAGAACTTTTTCTTTTGTTGGGATGTTAACCCGTCAATTAGAATTCCACCCGCCAAGTAGTTTGCAATGTCCGTAAACCACAGGGTCTCATCAAAATTCGAGTTGATAGACATTAAGGTCTCAAGGGGAAAAGAGTCATTGATCTCTTTGTTCGGATGATCCCCTTGATAAGGATCCTCAAGTCTACTGAGATGATCCGCGGCTAGGTTTTTAGCTCCCTTCTTATCACGGATTTCGATTTTAAATTCTTGAAGTAGCAAAACCCAGCGAAGAAGTCTTGGTTTAGAATCTTGTTTAGTTAACAAGTACTTCAACGCGGAATGGTCCGTGTACACGATGGTAGTGTAAAGGACAAGATAGGGGCGAAATTTTTCAAAAGCATAGACAACAGCTAAAAGCTCTTTTTCGGTTGTCGTGTAATGCAATTGAGCCCCTGTCATTGTCTTGCTAGCGTAATGGATTGGTTGGAAGTGTTTATTCACTCTTTGGCCCAAAACCGCTCCAATAGCAAAGTCGCTAGCATCGCACATCAATTCGAAAGGTAGCTCCCAATTAGGGGTAACCAAGACCGGTGCCTTAGTTTGCTTATCCTTAAGAAGGTTGAAGGCTTCAATACACTCTTTGGAAAAGATAAAAGGAGTATCTTTTTCCAAGAGGTGGGTCATCGGGCGAGCGATTTTAGAAAAGTCTTTTATGAATCGACGGTAGAAGCCCGCATGACCGAGGAAACTTCTCACACCCTTCACGGTGGAAGGTGGAGGTAATTTGGCTATGACATCAACTTTATCACGGTCCATTTCGAGACCGAATTTTGAGATTTTATGTCCTAGCACGATGCCCTCTTTTACCATGAAATGGCCTTTTTCCCAATTTAGAACAAGGCGAGTATCTTCACACCGCTTAAGCATATGTTCTAAATTGGCAAGGCAAGCAGAGAAAGAATCGCCAGAAACAGAGAAATCATCCATGAAGACTTCCATAGTTTCTTCAACCATGTCATGGAAGATAGCCATCATACACCTTTGGAAAGTCCCGGGAGCATTGCATAAGCCGAAAGGCATTCTTTTGTAAGCAAATGTTCCGAAGGGACAAGTGAATGTGGTTTTCTCTTGGTCTTTAGGATCGATGGGAATTTGAAAATACCCGGAGAAACCGTCTAAGAAGCAATAATAATCATTACCCGTTAGACGCTCGAGCATTTGATCCATGAAAGGAAGAGGAAAATGATCTTTTCTCGTGGCATCATTGAGTTTGCGATAGTCGATACAAACTCTCCACCCAGTAATGAGACGAGTAGGAATCAACTCGTTGTGTTCATTGGGAACAACGGTGATTCCGCCTTTCTTTGGCACACAATGGACGGGACTTACCCATGGCGAATCCGAAATAGGGTAAATCATGCCGGCATCAAGAAGTTTGATAACCTCTTGTTTGATGACGTCGTGAATTCGAGGATTAAACCTTCTTTGGCTATGGATTGCGGGTTTAAAGTCATCTTCCATGAGAATTTTGTGAGTACAAAAGTTTGGATCAATTCCGCGGATATCGGAAATTTTCCAAGCAATTTCCTTCTTATGATCTTTAAGCACGGCGATAAGGCGAGATTTTTCTTCTTCTTTCAATTCCTTAGCGATGATGACGGGTGACTTCTTCTTATCTTCAAGAAATACGTACTCGATATGGGACGGTAATTCCTTAAGCTCTAAATCCGGAGGATTTTCGATGGAAGGCGTAGTCAAATTCGGTTCATCGATAACAATATCCTTGGGAGATGGTGGAGAAATATGGTCCTCATTGAGAAGTTTCTCAATGGTACGAATGTCTTCATCCCAATCGGTGGGAGACTCGTCATATTGTAAGTTCACATCTCCCAAAGTGGCTTCAAATTCTGTCAAAAGGAAATCACTTTCTCCAAATAGAGTTAGTGATGGAGCAATAGAGGCAACGGTCTCAACATTGGGAAGAGAGGTAAGACTACTTTTGCAAGCATCATTAAAGTGTTCTTCACAAGCCTCATCAAGAACGTCGATACAATTAACCCTCTCGTATGAATAAGGCTGTTTAGAAATCTTACCCATGTTGTAGACAATTTGATCGTCACCAACTCTCATGATAAGCTCACCCGCTTCTACATCTATGAGAGTGCGACCGGTCCTCAAGAATGGACGTCCAACGATTAATGGAACACGAGGGTCCATCTCGTAGTCAACGACAACAAAATCCATCGGGAAGGTGAATTTGTCAACGCCAACGAAAACGTCTTCGGCTATCCCCACCGGATAAGCAACCGTACGGTTAGCTAATTCCAAAGTCATTTTGGTGGGGACTAGCTCAGGGAGAGATAATTGCTTCCAAACTCTTAGAGGAATTAAGTTGATACTAGCACCTAGATCGGCTAGGGCCATGCAATTCTCTACTCCCGGGAAGTTGCAAGGGATTAAGAAGCGACCCGGATCACCAAGTTTGGTTGGCAATTTCCTTAAGAGAACCGCGGAGCAATTCTCATTAAGTTGGGTATTAGCAATATCAAGAAGCTTTTCCTTGTCACTAAGAAGATCTTTAAACTTCTTCGCATATTTAGGCATGTGAGCGAGAGCCTCAGTGAAGGAGATGTTGAAATTCAATTGTTTAAACATTTTGAGAAAGTTTGAAACTTGAATATCGTTCTTGCTTTTGAGCTTCTCTTTCCTCAACCTTGAGGGATAAGGTATATCGGAAGAAGAGGAAAGCTTTGGGATTGTAGGATCACTCACATCCTTGGGTGGTGGAGGGGTAGAAGTAAGAGGTGGAGGAATAGGAATAGTGGACTCGTTTTCCTTTGTCACAATCACCGGTGTAGGTGTAGGAAGCTCGGGTTCCTTGGTACCTTTTCCACTACGAGTGGTGACTGCTTTCATCTCCCCTCTTGGATTAGCAAAGGTGTTACTCGAAATAGTACCCGAAGAAGAGGGTTGATTACCTTGGAAGAAACCAGCCATCATGTCCCTTAGGTCATTCGTTTGACTACTAAAAGAGTTTCGCATATCGGCTCTAAGATCATTCCCTTGTTTCACCATATTGCCCTTCAAATTAATAATCTGGGTCTGCAGATTCTTCACCAACACATCATTCGTCCGCATGTACGTTTAGACCTCGTGGTTGAAAACGGTGGGTTGGGTAGGAGGAGGTGCTTGATAAGCAGGTGGTTGGTAAGGAGCGGGTTGGTAAACTTGAGTAGGATTTTGAGGTGGATATGGTTGTCTTTGAGGTGGTTGGTATGGTGCTCGAGGTTGGTTTTGATTGGTTCGGTTAAGGTTTTGTTATTGGTTTTAATTGGTTGGAGGAAAACCGGGCGGGAAAAGAAAGTTGGTGGAATGATAACTTAGCAAGTTACGGTCTCCTTGAGGGCGGGCTGGATAGCCTCCCGGAGGATAGGTACCGTATGCTGCGTTAACATTCCCACAAAGATAGTCTTGGGTGGAGGTACAAGTAGTGTAAGAGTGAGCACCCCTGCATATTTCACATGGTTGGCTTACAGCATTGACTTGAGCGTTTTGAGCGTTGATGCTTTTGGTATTGTTAGCGGTGTGGACAGCAAGTGATTCAATAAGCGAAGTAAGTTTGTCAATTCTCTTGTCGTTGTCATTAGTGCTAGCACTAGCGGCATTGGTCCGAACACTTTTGGTTTGCACTCTAGACTTATTCTCAATAATATCCCAAGCGGTGTTAGAACTCTTAACCAAAATATTACCCCCCGAGGCACTATTTAGTGAATCTTGGTCATTCATGCTTAAACCATTGTAAAAAGTATTAATTTGGTGCACTTTGGTAAAACCATGTTGTGGGCACTTTCTTAAAAGGTCTTTAAAACGGTCACAAGATTCACTAAAAGTCTCATCGTACTTTTGTTCAAAATTAATAATTTCATTCCGCAAAGCGGTAGTACGTGAGGGTGGGAAAAAGTAGTTTATGAATTTGGTCTCTAACTCCGTCCACGTAAGAATACTTTGTGGCGGTTCCTTTGCAAGCCAATGTCGGGCTTGTCCCTCTAAGGAGAAAGGAAAAAGTTGTAAGCGGATTACATCTTGTGGAACCCCATTGAATTTGATCGTATTCGTGAGTTGAAGGAACCTTTTCATGTGGTCATGAGGATCATCAATGGTACGCCCCAAGAATGGTTGAGCAGAGACCATTTGAATGAAGCCGGATTTGAGCTCAAAGTTGTTGGCTGCAATCGCGGGTATGACAATAGGATTGTTGTTGCCCTCTACATGTGCTTGCAAAAGTTCGATCATAGGACGATTGTCCGGTAGAGGTTCATTGTTGTTATTATTCATGTTGTTTTGAGGTGGATAATAAGTGTGTAAACACTTATCCTTTTGCCGCTAAAATCAAGGAAAAACAAGACCTAATCATGTGTTTAATATCTTAAAAGTCGGAATTACGCGTGGTTTTGTGTTTTTGTGTAAAATAGGGACAAATGATCAAAAGGAAAGAAAACACGGGATTTCACGGTCAAATGTTGAAGAAAAGTCCAAGAAAGAGACGAAGACAAAGTCAAAGACCAAAAGTGAACTCAAGATCACGAAGACCGGCAAAATCAACACGATTTTGAATAAATGATCAACAAAGCCAAGATCGAGTTCGTTTTTAGCGGATTTAATCGTTTATGAAGATTTTGGGCCAAGTGGGTCCCACATTTGGTTATTGGGCCCAAAAGCCCATTAGAGGATTTAAATTAGTTACTTTATAATCAGAAGCCCATTAAGGCCCAAATGCATAACAAAGAGACGGATGGAATTAAGTCAATTAACAAGTATTTGGGCCAAAAGCCAATTTGGTTTAAAAAGAAAACATGGGACGGTGGAACTTAATTTGCAAATTGGCAAAAGCCCAATGTTAATAATATGTGACAAAGGAAAGTAAGTTGGGTCCAAGCCCAATTACAAAAAAACGAAAGAGACGGTTTGCTAGATAATTTCCTTGGTCAACTTGCTGGTCAAACTCACACACGTATAACCACTCACCCTACGGTACACCTCCCCCACACCCGATCAATTCACCCCCACAACACCTTCACCCCACGTGTATTATCAATCCTCACTCACAATAAATAAATAAAAAACGCCTTTTACCCAATCCCAATCATACGATACAAACAAGGCAAATCCCATTTACTGTTTTTCTTCTCCATCCTTTTTACACAGCCACACCAAAAACCAATTTTCCCACAAACCCTAAATTTTACCCATCAAAAATTAACCTTAAATCATAGGGCTTTTTACATATTTATCTAATTCACATCAAAAGAAAATTAATCCCCAAGAAAAACGGATCAATCTCCATGTGGTCCTCTCATCCCGACGTGGCCTAATCTCCACTTTTGATTGGGTGGAACAACTCCACATTCGCCATGCTGGCAATCCGGACTCACAAATCTTTTCCATCGTTGATTCAAGAGAAGAGAGAGAAGAAGATAAAGATGCGGCCAAGATTTCATGCCGTAGGCACCAAGGAGAACCTAGAAGGTTCGGGGTTCTCCTATAAAACCCCCCTCTATCATGTAATTTAGGGCAACTTTTCTTTAATTTTATTTTCAGTAAATTAGGTCTTAGATTTAATCTTGTAATTTTTCAATTCCAGTTTTGTACTCTCTTATTTTGATTAATGAAAAATTAGTTTAATTAATTTTCGTGCTCTTTTCAATATTTCTCCAATTTAAATCTCTATTACTGTCAATCTCTAATACTGTTCTTTTTAATCTACTGTTTGGTTATTATTATTATTATTGTTTTAAAATATATATATATATATATATATATATATATATATATATATATATATATATATATATATATATATATATATATATATATATATATATATATATATATATATATATATATATATATATATATATATATATATATATATATATATATATATATATATATATATATATATATATATATATATATATATATATATATAAACTGTTCGTGAGTCACTGTTCTATCATTTGGGATCGTTTGGTTCGAGACTACTGTTGGTTCGTTTGATTTTGGAACGAAGAAGCTTTTGGTGTTGATGCTTTGATGTTCGAAGGAGGTGATTGGGTTTCGGGTTAAATTGTTAAGACGGCTCAGCGCCGCTCTTCGGCTCAAAGGTTTCGTCACCAGGTTTTGATTTTCTTTAATTATAAGTTCTAGATTAATTAGTTATTTTAATTTGCTATTGTTATTTGTTTAGTTGTTTCACTGTTTGATTAGTTTGATTAATCTGTTTTTTTTTAAGTTTATAGGAGTGGGTTTATTAGTTTTGTTTAAGCTCTATAACTGTTTAAGTTTCAGTTTATTTGGATCTGTTTTATTTTCGGTTATTGTAGTCTGCTTGTTAGGATTTAAGTTTGAGTTTTGGATGGATCTGCGTATATTATAGTTTACGTTAATCTGCTTACTTACTTTATCTGCTATTATTTCGGTTTTAGTGTAACTGCTTGATTAGTTTATACTTGCTGAATAGCAGTTTAGCTTATTGTTAAGTCTAGTTTGCTTATTTTTCAGTTTTATTTGCTAGTAATCTGCTTTTAGCTGCTTATTATCAGTTACCTTATTGCTTTTGTTTGACTTATTATTTTAGTTCTTATATGCTTTTTGGTTTAGTCATTTTATTTGTATTGCTTAACTTTTTGTTGCCGTTTAAGATACAGACCCAATTGGTCTGTATGTCTTGAGTACAATTCCAAAAAAAAAATATAAAAAAAAATATTAGCCATAAATATTGTCTGTCCTGGGACTCGAACCCAGGACCTCTCGTCTAACTGTCAAACGCCCCAACCATCTGTTCTATTCTCTTATTTGTGTTTTATCTCCCTACATTTAATTAATATAGGAATTTAATATTTGGCAGTTTTATTTAATTAAATTAGTTTAATTAATATTAGGTTTAATTGAATATTTTATTTAAATTGCGTTTTAAATTCAGTTTTTATAAAAAAAAAATATATAAAAAGTTTAAAAAATATCTTATTTACTTTTAAATTTGTTTTCATTTTGTTTTGGTTATCTAAAAAATAGATTTTTTTTACATTATTTTAAAATTAGATAAATTAATTTAGTTTTTTTATAAAATTAAGTTTTTAAATAAAATTCTTTTTACATTAATTTTTCAAAATAGATTTATTAGATATAATTAGATTTATTTTTAGGAATAGTTTAATTTACATTCGTTTAAGTTTTATTTAAAAATAGATTTTATTTAAAAGTATTATATTTTTAATTAGTTTAAATTAGTTTCAAAAGACTTTTTAGTATTGTTTAAAATAGCTTTTAATTAAATAGGCTTTTAGTTTAAAATTTCCTAAAATTACGTTTACCAAAAACAAATATAATCTTACGTTAAACCGGAAATCAATTCGAGTCGAGTCGAGGAAAACGAACTTAATTGTTAAAAATAGGATTGCAAAATCATAGTTTCAAATGGCGTCGTTGCCGCTTCGCTCGTACGATTGACGATTTTTCGTGAAGACATTTGGATTTTGGGATCCGTTCTTCTTGAACGTTACGTTTCTTGCAACAAAAAATCAAAAACATAAAAAAATCAAAAACTTAAAAATACAAAAAAAATTAAAAAACCACAAAAGCAATTTCTTTCCTAAGAATTGCACCAAAAAAATTAAAAAAATCCAAAAGTAATACTTTTTCCTAAAAGTATTACACCAAAAAATATTACGTATTAGTGTTAATTTTTAGTTCGATTTCTTTCGATTTTTCTTGTGAATATATATTTTTCTAAAAAATACAAAAAGATTTTTCTTTTACTATAATATATTACGTAGCACAATAAAATTACTTACTTGTCAAATAAGCCTTAGTTGGGATTTCATCACCTAACTATTGTAGTCGAATCCTTAACGAAATAAAAAGGCAAAATAGATAAATACTAGTAAGACGTTTGAACTCGATTTATACAAACTATAAGGTGGGTATAAGGCGACGCGCTATAAAAGGCCGTCTAAGGAAAAAGGTTTTTAAGTGCTTTGTGCCACCTCGTTTCCCCGCTTGCTTGTGCGTATATTGAGAGGGACGACCGACTATTGGTTTGCCAACTCAAGTAGTATTTAAGTATATATTTTTGTAGCTTTTTCATATTGCTCATCGAGAGGGAAAATCCTAATATTCCTTATCCATCTAGGTTAGGCAAGACTAAAGTGCTCACCAAAGATGACACTCATGTCTTTAATTTTTTGAAAATTATTTCCAATGTGAATGTTAACGTAAGCCTTATTGAAGCACTTGCTCAAATGCCAAAATTTGTCAAAATGTTTAAAGATTTGCTTAATAAGAAAGAAAAAATGGTTGAGCTCGTGAACACCCGTTTAAATGAGAATTGTTCCGCGGTTCTTCTCAAAGAGCTTCCCGAAAAGCTAGGAGATTCCGGACGATTCGTGTTACCTTGCTCGTTTCCTCAAATCGATGATTGTATGGCTTTAGCGGATCTCGGCGCTAGCATCAATCTTATGCCACTTTCGGTTTGGAAACAATTGTCATTACCCGACCTTGTACCGACTCGTATGACTTTAGAGTTAGCTAACCGAACTCTCGCATACCCCGTTGGTATTGCCGAAGACGTTTTTGTTAGAGTCGGTACATTTACTTTTCCCGTGGACTTTGTCATCGTCGACTATGAAATGGATCCTCGTATTCCGTTAATACTTGGTAGACCATTCTTAAGGTCCGGAAGAGCCTTAGTTGATGTAGCCGAAGGGGAGTTAGTCCTTAGGGTTCAGGATGAACAACAAGTTTTTAAAATGGGAAAAATCACAACAAAATCAAATGGAAAAGAGTCGGTCAATATGATTGATGTTCTTAATTATAATGATGACGAGATTTTTATTAATACTTTTGGAATTGAAAAGTCTACTCAAAATGATTTTGTGATAAACTCATCCCTTCCCTTAGAGCCTCAAAATGACGAGATTATTATTATTGTTGTGTACACCGGCCATGTCTAAGTTATCGAGAGTCTCGGGCTTAGGATAAGACGTTGATCGAGTGCACATACACCTACAAAAGAAATAACAAAGCATAAATCTTTTTGGTTTTTTATGTTTTTTTTATTTTTTTTTTATTTTTGAAAATTTTGTATTTTTTTTAAGTGTTTTGAAAATTTTTTATGATGAAAAATTAACGTTCACGGTGTACGGATCCCAAAATCCAATTTTCTCACAAAAAACCGTTAATCCTTACGAAAAGAGCCAGCAGCGGCGCCATTTGATACAAAGGTTTTGCTAGGTTGAAAGTTCGTTTCCCGGTATCTTCCCGAATTTATCACGACTCAAAGTGGAACTATCGTTCTTGGTTACTAAAAAGGGGTTTGGCTTTCTATTCTACTAAAAAGGATTAAATGCGTGCCGTAGAGAAAATCAGCCAAAAACAACTAATAAAAATAAAGCTTGAATCAAACTTGAACACTTAAACAGTAAAACAGTAAAACAGTGAAATAACTTAACTTGGAAAAATTGCTGATTCGGAATAATTAAAGTTCATGTGGAAGAAAACTGCTCATCCGGAATAACCAAACCTCATGCGGACTAATTAAACAAATCACTCATCCGGAATAATACCTTCATCCGGAATAAATGGCTCATTCGGAATAACTTGGCCAAAAACCTTCATGCGGAATACAAACCTTCATTCGGAATAATCTAAAACAAAGCGTTCATTCGGAATATCACTTGGTTCGGAATATTTGCTCATCCGGAATACCTTCATCCGGAATACCTCTATTCGGAATAAAATACCCTCGTTCGGAATACGTGTTGATCCGGAATAATTTGAAGAAAGGCTTGATTCGGAATAATTTCTTGATCCGGAATAAAATACTGAAAAGCTTGATTCGGAATAATTGGTTTACTCGGAATAAAAACTTGACTCGGAATAACTTAAACAAGAACATTCATTCGGAATAAAATGTTCACCCGGAATATTGATTATTCCGAATGAACACACTGATTCAGAATATCAGATGAAAATAGCTGGTTCGGAATAACATGCACTGGTTCGGAATAAATAAACAAAAGCTTCGTTCGGAATGTTTGCTTTATCCGGAATAATTTATGAAAATCTTTCGTTCGGAATACTTTGCACTCATCCGGAATCTGGGAATGCAATAAAGACGAAGAATAGGGGAAAATAATAGAGGACGAATTTGACCAAAATCAACCTAGTTTTTACCAAAGATTAAACAAAACTAACCACGAATCATCTACTAATGATAAACATCAAATCAAATCAACAAAAACACAAAACCCACTTACTTTTGAAGATCAAACTCAACAAAATAAAAACTTAAAACTTTGAATAAATAAGAAAAGGAAGAACAAGATTAAATGAAAGATTATATTGAAAGATTAAGGTTTAAACAAAATGAAAGATTAAAACTTATAAGGTTCTTGGATTTAAAAGGAAAAATGAAAATCACCAAACTCCCTAATGGAGTTGGTTCCTACGAAATAAAAGGAAGAAAAAAAACTGGAAATGAAAAACTAGTTCTAATGTGTGGGAATGGATCCTCTATTTATAGGCCACGGACTTGGTTGGTGAGTGGGCTTTCTTCCTTTCTTTTTGTCTTGCCGTCTTTTCAGTAAAGTTGACGTTTTCGATTCTGATTCGGGATTTGTTGATGAATAAATTCAACCCGTCCTTTAATTTCTTCGTTTAATAGACTTGAGTTCTTCGACATATGTAAATCTTCCATCTTTGGTCCTTTTCTTTGATAAATCTTCAAATAGGCCCACTGACTTCAAATCTTTTGCATCTCTTGGACAATAGACTTCGTCTTGAGTCTTTTTCTTTGATAAAACCCGTGCAATCCCATGTTTTCTTCAATATTTATCCGGTTGGCTCTGAAAACATAACAAACACACAAACCACGCATAATTCCAAACAAATGATATTAAATACGCGTTTTGGTCTCATTTTAGCAAGAAATAAGTGGTAAAAGGATGGGTGTTTTCACACCTATCAGTAAAATGAAACAATCTATAACAACTAAGTAACAAATTTGTAAAACTGATTAACCAACTTGTAACAAACCCAAACTATAAGAACTAGAACTTGCAAACCCTAAAAACTTCAAATTCCAAGAGCTGTTTAACCAATTCTGAAAGTCTATGGACTATATTGCAATTAAACATAAACTTTAATAAAAAAGGGGTAACAAAGCTTCAATAAGCTCGTATGAGCTTATTACTCAACCAAATAAGCTCTGGTTTTTTGCAAAATTTCTAAAATCCAATTTTAGCTAGGTGTTTCAAAGGAGAGGGCTAGAAACAAGTAAAACTCAAGATAATTTATTGTGATAAGCTCAAAATAAGCTATGAACTGAAATAGACATCCACAATCTGATTTTTTGACTGAAAACAATTAAGCAAGCTATAAGGAGACAGGAATGTCAAAAAGCATGGAAAATGGTTCAGTGAATAAGCTGGAATCTCAAAATAAGCACATAGAGCTTATAGTTGACTTTCGTTGACCAAATATTTCCAAAAAGCTGAATTTCTCCAAAATGCCTTAAAACATGTTTGTACACAGGAATGTGCAAGAAAAATGCAAGATTTATGAAGTGGAATTGGGGGAAATGGTTAAGCAGATTGGACTTATCACAAGAACTTGTAAATGCTCAACAACTGATTCATAAGCTAATTTCAAGCTTATTTGTTGATACTGTACTGTCTAACTTAGTAAAACTGAAAGCTTATATGTTGTACTTTACCTAGAACCAAAAATCAGCTTATAACACTTACTAACAAAGATTTGCCAAAAGTTTGAAAATAGCTTGTTTAAACTGATGAAGACTGGCCCAAACTTTTTGATAGCTATTTGCCTTTTTGCCTTTAATTTTGACTACAAAAACTCATAGAGTGATTTGTACTGGTCTATTGAGTATGTATTATCTCAAAACAACTACTTACAATATCTAGATCACTAAAGCAACTTTAATCCAAACACTAGTTTCAGGCTGTTCTGAAAACTTTGCAAAGGCTTATTAGTCAAAAGTTTATGAAATCAAAAGAAAGTTATCAAAACTAGTTAAGAAACTCAAATGAACCACTCTCAAGACAAAAACCAACAAGTTAACACTATAGAACTTAGATAAGCAATTTGATGACTGTTAAGCAATGAAAAACCAATTTTAACCAAATTAGGACTGATAAGAAGCTAAGTATCAACTAACAATATATCAAATCATATCAGACACACCAAATGAACACGAAATCAATCACAGTTCATCAGTTAAGCTATGAGTCTAAGAATTAAGCATGGCAAAACATTTGAGTGGAACAAAAACAAGGAATTTGATGCCTTTTAGCTATGAAGCCTCCTTTAGTGGAGTAGTTAGGCATTGAGCCTACTAGGATCAACACAAACACCAACTTTCAACTACCAGAACCATAAAATCTGCATCATCGTCAAGAACTAATCACCTCTGCATCAAACTGATCTGCTTGCTACTTCTGGCTATGAAAATGAACTAGGCTACTACAAGTAAGCTAGAATGCACTCTAAATCATCAAACAAGCTCCACTGATCAAGTATGATCAATGGAATCCATAAGAACAGTGAGGTATGAGATAATGTAGTAAAGGGGTAAAGGCTTATTTGAGTAAGAATGGAAATTAAGAATTTTATTAATGGAGTCAACGGTTACAACTACTTAACAAAATTTCTCAAGTGTTTGTTAGACACTTGAGAAGTTGCTAACTAAATTGAACTAACAAACTAGAGAGAGAACTAGAGTGTGTGTGTTTTTCACACACTTGCTACAATACACAAATGAAGTTAGTTGGTGATGAGTGATGTGTGGGAGCCAATCCCCATCTTCCACGTGGCATAAATCTGTCAATTGGATTTTGCTATTGAAGTACACATTTGGGCTTTTTCTTTTGAGTTGATTTCAGTCTAATTGGATGATTGGAATTAATTTGTCATCTGATTTTAAGCAAGATTGATGTTGAAACCTTCTTCTGAAACTCACTCCTTCTCATTCTTGATTCTTGGCACGTTTGTAGTTTGAGAAGCCACGTGTTATGTTTATATTGGGTAAAAAACATTCACTCGAATCATTATCCAATATCTCAAATTTGATTGGCTGAAACTAGAAGTAGTGGGATTCACTGTTGAGATTTGGTTATTTATTGTGACGACTATTAGTGGCCAGCTGGCAGTGATGTAGCGATCCAGACAAAGGAAATGGGAGCCTCTCATGGGTCCACTTCAATGGCACATGGATCCAGCATAAACTTCTCTTTATATTGGGAAATTCAGTCCTTGTGATTAGCAGACTTGTAATTTGATATAGAATCTTTATAAAGTTGTCAATTCTGGTCCTTCTAGCTTCAAACTTGAACACAATGAACCCCTTGACTTGTTAACTTGATAGTTGTAAAACCCGCATTTAAAGTCCAAAAACATTAATTATAAACAGTCTCAGTTTTATTTTAAATTTGACGTAATTAATTATTTAGAAAAATAATTAATATTAGCTATTCAGGTATTACGTAAGTATTATAATTCAGAAAAATAAATAATACGTTTCAGAACAAGAATTTAAATCACGAAACACGAACTCACGCTACAAATATTATATACGAAGCTTAATAAAAGTCGAAAAGTGAAAATAACCATGTATGAGGGGTGTTGGACAACAGCTTATAGAAAAGAAAATAAATGGGCTTTAGGCCAGATGCTCACTTTCGTTTCATTTAGCAAAAACAAAAAAAAAGGGAATTAGGGTTTCCTTTGGGTTGTAGCCGTCGACAGAGAAGGAAAAAAAGGGGACAAATAAAATGCATTGGTACTACATTGATTGTGATTGATAAGCTGTTATGATCAATTTAAATAAAGAAGTACCACTTTGGTCCAAGTTTTGAAGTGTACTGATTTGATCATATAACTTCACGTGGGATACAATAGAAAAACAATTCATTGTTACTTATGTAGTCATCACGTGGGGTATTCTGAATACAAGGACGAATGGGATGCAACTTGTGTGTTTAGTGTTCATATGAGGAAATAAAAAAAGGTGAAGTAGGGTACGTGACTTTACGCTTCATGGATTTGTTTATTTATATTATTATTAAAAAAAGCAAGTAGATTAAGATCTGTTTTATTGAACGAGTAATGATGGACCAAAAGAGGTGTTAAAAATATTCACGTGGGGTATTACTCGGCATACTTTGAATCTTAGCATGTGTTATCGAGATGGTTTTCGTACTCATGTTTGATTTTGAATTGGACCTCGTTGAATCTGATTGTTCATCTTCGTACTTCTGAACGATTATGTTGGGGTTCGACTTCGACTTCGTTTTAGTATTGTTCCATCAGCCCTTGTCTCTAACCTAATGGTATATCTTGAACCTCATTTAGTACATGATAATTAACTATTCATAAGTGTTATTTCAAGTAAACTTTACATGCTAAGATGATATGCCTCATATGTAATCAAAGTAGTATGAATAAGCTTGAACCATTGTCTTCTGTCATGTATTTTACGATAAGAATTAATAAATAGGACATAGACTAGACGCAATATATAGTTTGAATCTTAAAAAGATGTTAACTGTGTTTATTCTCATGGTACTTTTGAAAGCTAATGGGATTTTAGGTATATATTAATATGAAGAACTAAAACTATGATTTAAAACATGCAATGAAGAGTAATTCTAAATCGAGGTTCGATAATACTATATATTATTATGAACGAGACACTTTCGCATAAATCTTAATATACTCGTTCCTAAAGTGCGAAGCATATGATCTAATATATTTCAAAAATTAAGTACTCATAGCTATTCACGTTAATAGTCATGAAATGTCACATTATTATATTTTTTCATATACATTTAATTCAAGGTCAATTAGTTCTCAAGTTAAATAAATGAGTATAATTTACTCGCATGACAAAAACAATTCTGTAATGCAAGACTAAACTGTTGATTAATTTATCTCGTTATTAATATAGTCCATAAATATATGTAGATCATCGGACCGGGTATGGATGTTGTTTAGCGTTATCATTTGGACATAAGGTACGGATATCCGTCCTTCAGAATGAACTTCCTTCTATGCATGATTAGGATTCCCCGTCTGTAGCCAAATGTTTTCACCAGTATATGTTATAAATTATCAGTAATTATTTTAATACTTAAGATATTGCCTTTGCTTTATATACAAGCATGACCAGTTATATGTACTAGTTACAGAGGTACCGTAACCATGCACTTGAGGCACCGGTGTCATGACTCACCTGCGGGAGAGTGATATCCCGCAGCGTCCCATTCAATTCAGCTTGGCCATTTTATCAGTATTATTAGTGGGGCGTATGGATGCATCCTAGGCTTATCAGTTTACAGTTATCAGGTGAATGTGGTGTGTGCTCTACATCCTTCACATTGGAGCTGATCCCTCCAACCAGCACAGAATTTAGAGGTCACCCCTCTACAGCATGACGAGGCCACCCCTCCAGTTATTCATGCACCGTTGTTACAACACATGACCTATATAAGCTCTGGAAATTAAAATACAGTAAATGAATCTTTTCATATTTAACAGATAACAGTTCAGCTTTATTATTTATAAATTAGACTTATCAGATTTTCTACAGTTTTCATCACGCTCCACATATCAATCTTTTAGCTTTGGTAATTATTAATTATTTTAAGTTCAGTATATTCTTATCATGCATTATATCCGTTCACTAAGCGTTATGCTCAGCCGTAGTTCCTTTCATGTTCTAACGACAGGTACACCAGGACGCTCTTAAGATGCTGAGAGCATGTGCATCTGGATGGAAGCTATCCAGACTTCTTTACTTTATGCACTTCATTCTTATATTGCCTGTCGGACATCGTTCTGTCCTTCCTTTCAGTATTTTACTTTTCATGTTTTGAGTTTATGTGGGATTACCGATGTTTGATTCTAGTATCTCCTTTATGGTCAATTGATGTTTTAGGATATTTTCCTTATGCTTTGATGACACGCCATAAATATACATAACGGTACACTTATCCAAGTGGGGTGTTACAATTATTGTATCAAAGCTATAGGTTCGACCTGTAGGCTCTAAAACGTGACCTGTGACTAGTGGGTAGCCACTAGGAACTTTCTAGATTTTGGCGTTGTTATCCTTCATGTTTCTCATGCATTTATCAGTCAGTTTTCTTCAATAAGCAGTCAGTTTTCTTAAAGTTTTTGACTAAGTAAAAGGTTGTTACATGACTGGACATATTTAGTCGCATGTGCTTTTCTACGAATTTTGTTTTGGTGAACCGACCCATAGGCGTTCACCCTTGCCCGTTCAGATTTCGTATTGGTAAACCGACCCATATGCGTTTACCCTTACTCATGTGAGATTCATGTTTTTAGTCAAATATTACTTGGTGAACCAGCCATAAACGTTCACCATTATTCAGGTCTAATTTTCATGCTTACGGTCGAATATTGTTTTGTGAACTAAACCATAGATGTTCACCTTTTCTCATCAAGACATTTTATAATGTTTTGACAAGTATGAATTGGACTACAGCCATCCATATTTAATCCCAGATGTAAATTTCTATACATGTCAGATATCAGAAAATTTCGACAAGTATGGATCGAACCAGAATCGCCCATACTTAGTCACATGTTTTGTTTCTTGAATTCTGTGGATTGAACCATAGCCATTCACATCATTCGATGTTAAGCCTCAGTCGATTATCCTTCCATGGTCTTTGTATCGGTCATGTTTTATACTCTCACGTGGACATCATTTTCATGCTGATTAAGTCTCATGTCTCCTGAAGTTGATTATTTTTTCAGGAAGGTGATGATGCTTTCATGATAAATCATATTCTGGTCTTTATCAATCATGTCTTCATACTCAACATTGATGAACTCCGTTAAATCATATTTTTCAGCCTCTATACAACCAGCAGTAAGTCGACGCACGAATTGTCAGCCTATCATGTTAGTTATTTTCAGTTCAGTTTACTACCGTTTAAAAATCAATTTATTTCTTTGATCATGTCAGACAAGCGACAGCAATATTGATCATCCCATAAAATTTCTACCAGTTCCATGTATAGTATTCCATATGTACCCCATGTACAGTGTCTCAGTTGTACTCCATGTACAGTATTTCATGTGTACTCCATGTATAGTGTCTTAGATATTCTCCATGTGTAGTATTCATTTTGTACTTCATGTACAGTAGTCCAGGTGTACTCCAGGTACCCTACTCCATGTATATTGCTAATCGATCCTCAATCATCTCAGGCGTTTCCACTTTTCGATATTTTACAAGGTGCTGATGCTGCTCGTGAGTCGAAGATTTTACCAGATGCTGATGCTCCAAACACTTTGAAGACCTCACAAATGCTGATACTGCTGATAATTTGGAGATTTCTCAAGATGCTGATGCCGTTTATACTATAAAGACTCTGCAGAACAAGGACGAAAACTATAAATTTGAAATATCTGACAAGAATAAAATTCAACCATCAGACACTACCATTTCATTCCATGCTTTTACTTCCCCAGTTAGATGTCACACTTCACTCAGCTAATCTTTCAGTCAGAAGAGTGGGAACTGATAACCAGTCAGACACTCAACAGAAATAGTTACATGAATCACGGTCATGATAACGACCGTCAGGAAACTAACAGACAAGGCGGTAATGACAACCACCGTGCTAATAATTTATCAATCAGTAACCATCGGAACTCCGGCACGGACGTGACCAAAAATACAGAGGTCAGCAGTCTAACCGGTCCGCCAATCCTAGCAGCTACCAAAAAATTTTCAACCTTAGTCGTATCTACCTACCAAAACACATGTCAAGACATCAGTCAAGCTATCATTCAAGACATCAGTCAAGACATTAGTCAAGACACAGGTCTCACGTATTATTTCTGAACACACATGTCAGGACACCACCACTCACGATACATGTCATACGAGTATCTCCTCAAAGCACGAGTCAAGACTCATAAATTCAGTATTGCCTTCTAAACCAGGCCCTCAGAAATTCAAGGTACCCTCCAAGAGGGTATACCCTTTCTATTATGCCACGCGTGAATCAGATCAATAAAAAAATTCAGTCACCACCACTGGAGTATTATTCAAGTTAAACACATAGTATTCATTTTGTAACGTTACAGATGAACACATTCAGTGAAAGTCGCAACGTTTACCTCACGTATTCCTATGTCAGCTTTATCTTAAATCATGTATTACCTAACTCTCAGCCAAAAAAGACTCCACAATATCACCATATTTATTAAAGTTTTATTTTCAGTTAATGACGAGATCCGTCTTACTAACTCCAGTTCATATTCATTTTAACTCTGCCAGAAAAATCAGTACAAATGGTTTCAACTTTACAAGCACGTGAATTATTATCTTATACCTGCGAGGACTTCTAGTCACCATTCATGATGCAAATTCTGAAATTTCTTAAATTCATGATCAGCAGTTTATCGCAAAGTTTCCTGATGTAATTCCGGAAGGTTTTCCAGAAATTCCTTCCTGAGCACGAGACAGAATTTAACATCGAGCTTGTCTTAAAATAGAACCTATTTTCAAAACTCTTTATTGCAGGGTTTCAGCTGAGTTAAAAGAGTTGCAGCAATTGCTGCAAGAGTTACCAGAACGAGGCCTTATTCGCCCTAACGCACCACCAGAAAGTGCACCGTTTCTGTCTATTAGAAAGAAGGCCGGTAACATGAGATCATATATCGAAAACCATAAAATTTACCAGATCACCATTCTTAATCGATATCCATTCCACGTATAGAAGGTTTACCTGACCTGCTACGATATCTTAAATATTTTCCAGAACAATTCGCGACCATGACACCATCAATGGTGAGAAAAGAACATGATGTTTTCCAGATTGTTGTTGAACATATTACAGTCTCTCTAAAATTTTGACTTATACGTCTGGGCTCCCTAATGCCCCAGCTATAGTATGGAAATTATGAATAATTTTTTTCGACTTTGCAGACAAAATCGTCAGTATGTTCTTTGATAAAATCCTGATCTCCTAAATTCCGGAGAAGAACATGGGAATTATCTTTTCACGATCCTACAGATTTTCTGATAGGAGGAAATTATATACGCATCTTTCCAGATGTGAGTTCCAGATGAACAAGGTGGCATTTCTGAGCCACCCTATTTCAGTAAAAGAAATTTCATACAATCCTACGAAGGTGAAGGCCATCACCTGATGGTCCCGACTGATGCATGTGAACGAAGTACCAAATTTTCTAGAACATAATTGACTGCTGTCGTAGAAATTGCTGACAGATATCCCTAAAATTTTCCATGACTAATCACCCAGATTCCACCAGAATGTAGCATAATCTCAGGCATAATTTTGATAAAAGCAACATAACACATGGATGCAGCTATGTTCATATCTAAATTCCTGCCATTCTAGCATGTTCAAGATAGAACACCGACATGCTAGTGAGTTATTACAACCATTAGAAATTCTGAATAGAAATGAGACAGGATTCCATGGAAGTTATTATCAGTTTACCACAGACTCAAAAGAAGTATGATACTACCTAAGTCTTTGTTGACAATTTAACCCAGCCTACACGTTCTTTTCATCCGAAAGGATTATGCAGTAGAAGACCTGTAGGAAATTCAACAATAGATCGTACGATTTCACGGCATCCCATCAACAATCATGTCAAGTAGAAATTCACGTGCGCGAATTTCTCTTACGTTCATGTTCACGATCACGTTTACGTTCGCCTTCACGTTTACCTTCGCCTTCACTTTTACGTCTCACGTTCACATTACGATGTTGTTTCATCCATATTTTGTGCCATCTTATGGTTTAGTTCGCGTTCGCGTTCATGACAATGTTCACGTTCGGATTTGTGTTCCATCTCACGATATACGTTTCACAGCTTGTTAGTGAATATGGTTACAGAAAGCTTGAGAAACCAGACTCAAGTTTAGCACAACTTTTCCATACCCAGGCAGACGTTTCACGTCTCAGGTCGTATCGTTTGGCATTCCTCCCTCAGTCAGTATACGTTCACGATATGTCAATGTATCACATTCAAAACATGTTTCACGTAGCACATTCACGACATATTCCATGCCCAGTGTTCATCAGATGATCGTGAGCCACGTTCACAATTGCTCACGTAGCACGTTCACGATTGTTCACGTAGTTCGTCCTATATGTTTCAGCAGCTTGCTCAGAGATATAATTGTTACCTTTTCAGGATATTTGTATGTACCGTTTCATGTATACTACATGCTATAGCTTATTCATTCTATCGGATTCAAATAATCCATCTTAAGTATGGACCCAGAAACTATTCAACTTCGTCAGGACAAAGTCATCAGGACTAAGATTTTCATTGTATTTAGACCTTGAAGGATTCGTTTCGAGCGGGAAGCCACTCGGAACGGAGGAGTCCATCCGGACTCCTCATCCTTTCCTTCAATAAATCGGATAAGTTCTTTAAGTCATGTTATGTTACACGTTCTCTTCAGTCAGGTCATGTAATACTCTTTCAGCAGCATTGTGTCTTATCTCGAGGACGAGTTATCTTTCAGCTTATATGTCCTTTTAGCTTTCATATTCTTTCAGCCTATGTGTCATTTCCAGCTTATATAACTTCATCAGCTTATTACATTTAATTCGAGGACGAATTTCTCCTTTAGAGGGGAAGAATTGTAAAACCACGAAATTATCGCACCCTTAATTCGAGGACGAATTATTTTTTTAGAGGGGAAGAGTTGTAAAACCAACATTTAAAGTCCAAAAACATTAATTATACGCAGTCTTAGTTTTATTTAAAATGTGCCGTAATTAATTATTTAGAAAAATAATTAATATTAGCTATTCAGGTATTACGTAAGTATTATAATTCAGAAAAAGGAATAATACGTTTCAGAACAAGAATTTAAATCACGAAACACGATCTCACGATACGAATATTATATACGAAGCTTAATAAAAGTCGAAAAGTGAAAAGAAGCATGTATGAGGGGTGTTGGACGACAGCTTATAAAAAAAAAAGAGAAATTGGCTTTAGGCCAACCCATTTTAAAAGTTGCCACATGAAAATAAATGCTCACTTTCGTTTCATTTAGCAAAAACAAAAAAAGGGAATTAGGGTTTCCTTTGGTTTGTAGCCGTCGGCAGAGAAGGAAAAAAAAGGGACAAATAAAATGCATTGGTGCTACAGTGATTATGATTGATGAGCTGTTATAATCAATTTAAATAAAGAAGTACCACTATGGTCCAAGTTTTGAAGCGTACTGATTTGATCATATAACTTCATGTGGGATACAATAGAAAAACAATTCGTTGTTACTTATGTAGTCATCACGTGGGGTATTCTGAAGACAAGGACGAACGGGATGCAACTTGTGTGTTCAGTGTTCACACGAGGAAATAAAAAACGTGAAGTAGGGTACGTAACTTTAGCTTCATGGATTTGTTTATTTATATTATTATTCGAAAAAAACAAGTAGATTAAGATATGTTTTATTGGACGAGTAATGATGGACCAAAAGAGGTGTTAAAAATATTCACGTGGGGTATTACTCGGCATACTTTGAATCTTAGCATGTGTGATCGAGATGGTTTTCGTACTCATGTTTGATTTTGAATTGGACCTCGTTGAATCTGATTGTTCATCTTCGTACTTCTGAACGATTATGTTGGGGTTCAACTTCAACTTCGTTTTAGTACTGTTCTATCAGCCCTTGTATATAACCTAATGGTATATCTTGAAACTCATTTAGTACATGATAATAAACTATTCATAAGTGCTATTTCAAGTAAACTTTACATGTTAAGATGATATGCTTCATATGTAATCAAGGTAGTGTGAATAAGCTTAAACCATTGTCTTCTGTCATGTATTTTACGATAAGAATAAATAAGTAGGACATAGACTAGACGCAATATATAGTTTGAATCTTAAAAAGATGTTAACTGTGTTTATTCTCATGGTACTTTTGAAAGCTAATGGGATTTTAGGTATATATTAATATGAAGAACTAAAACTATGATTTAAAACATGCAATGAAGAGTAATTCTAAATCGAGGTTCGATAATACTATATATTATTATAAACGAGACACTTTTGCATAAATCTTAATATACTCGTTCCTAAAGTGCGAAGCATATGATCTAATATATTTCGGAAAAATTAAGTACTCATAGCTATTTAGTAAGTGTGTAAACACTTATCCTTTTGCCAATAAAATCAAGGAAAAACAAGACCTAATCATGTGTTTAATATCGTAAAAGTCGGAATTACGCGTGGTTTTGTGTTTTTGTGTGAAATAGGTACAAAATATCAAAAGGAATGAAAATACGGGATTTCATAGTCAAATGATGAAGAAAAGTCCAAGAAAGAGACAAAGACAAAGTCCAGAACCAAAAGTGTGCCAAAGATCACGAAAACCGGAAAATTCGACACGAGTTTAAATGAAAGATCAACAAAGCCAATAACGAGCTCGTCTTTAGCAAATTTAATCTTATCGGAGTTAATTGGGCCTTGTAGGTCCCACATTTGCTTATTGGGCCCAAAAGCCCAATAATAGATTTATGTATCCATTTTCTTTCACCAAAAGCCCAAAACAAGCCCATATACATTTATAAAGGGACGGATGGAGTAGTAATTGGGCCACAAGCCCAATGATTAAATTACTAAGGGACGGGTTGAGCCCATTTGCAAAACAAAACAAACGGTTAAAGTGAATATATTTCACTTTCTTGGTCAAACATCACACAAACACGTTTATTAAAAACGTTTCACCCACCCACTCTCCCCACTTTCGTTACAACCGAAGTTTTACCCTTTTTCCTCTCTCTCTCTCAAAATAAACACAGACATCTTTTTACCCAATCTCAAAACCCTAATTCACCTATATCACGAAAATTAAATCATAAATTTTGGGGGTTTTATTTCACTCGTGTGATTCACACGATACGGAATTAAATCCCCATCTTAATCGGAGATGAACATGATGTGGTCCTCAATTGACGTGGCTAAATGCCTTTTCTGATTGGTTGTAACAAATCACTCCTCACCATCCTCCAATCAAGAATAGCCACTTCAGCATCAAACTAGCACAAGAAACACTATTCCCGTTAATAGTCATGAAATGTCACATTATTATATTTTTTCATATACATTTAATTCAAGGTCAATTAGTTCTCAAGTTAAATAAATGAGTATAATTTACTCGCATGACAAAAACAATTCTAAAATGCAAGACTAAATTGTTGATTAATTTGGCTCGTTATTAATATATAGTCCATAAATATATGTAGATCATCGGACCGGTATGGATGTTGTTTAGCGTTATCATTTAGACATAAGGTACGGATTTCCGTCCTTCATAATGAACTTCCTTCTATGCATGATTAGGATTCCCCGTCTGCAGCCGAATGTATTCCCAGTACATGTTATAAATTATTTATAATTATTTTAATAATTAAGATATTGCCTGAGCTTTATATACAAGCATAACCAGTTATATGTACTAGTTACGGAGGTACCGTAACCATGACACTTGAGGCACCGGTGTCATGACTCACCTGCGGGAGAGTGATATACCACAGCGTCCCATTCAGTTCAGCTTGGCCATTTTATCAGTATTATTAGTGGGGCGTATGGATGCATCTTAAGCTTATCAGTTTACAGTTATTAGGTGAATGTGGTGTGTGCTCTACATCCTTCACATTGGAGCTGATCCCTCCACCCAGCACATTATTTAGAGGTCACCCCTCTACAGCATTTAGAGGTCACCCCTCAACAGCATGACGAGGTCACCCCTCCAGTTATTCATGAACCGTTATTACAGCACATGATCTATATAAGCTCTGGCAATTAAAATACAGTAAATGTATGTTTTCATATTTAACAGAACAGTTCAGCTTTATTATTTATAAAGCAGACTTATTAGATTTTCTATAGTTTTCATCACACTCCGCATATCAGTCGTTCAGCTTCAGTAATTATTAATTACTTTAAGTTCAGTATATTCTTATCATGCATTATATCCGTTCACTGAGTGTTATGCTCAACCGTAGTTCCTTTTATGTTCTAATGGCAGGTACACCAGGACGCTCTTAGGATGCTTAGAGCATGTGCATTTGGATGGAAGCTATCCAGAATTCTTTACATTATGCACTTCATTCTTATATTTCCTGTCAGACATCGTTCTGTCCTTCCTTTCAGTATTTTACTTTTCATGTTTTGAGTTTATGTGGGATTACCGATGTTTAATTCTGGTATTTCCTTTATAGTCAGTTAATGTGTTAGGACATTTACCTTATGCTTTGATGGCACGCCATAAATATACGCAACGGTACACTTATCCAAGTAGGGTGTTACAATATTTGACCATGTTTGACTTTGTTCTTGACTTTTCCATATTTTCACTTTTAGTCCTTCAACTTTGAAAGTTGTCAAGAAAGGTCCTTTGACTTTGATTGACTTGTCACTTTTCATCCTCCTTTTGTCTTTTCTTCATAAATAAAGGCTTGATTCCTTTGTTTGCTTCATAACTGTATCTTTTTACCTACACAAGCACAAAGAACAAAACATACCAATAATATTGCTTTTATGAATCAAAATAAGGTATTTTGTTTTGTGTTTTAGGGTGATTTGTGATATAATTGATATGAGATTTCACTCATATCAACGGGCTTGATAAAATAGCTAATAGTCCATGCTTAAGGTTATTTAGTTAGTGGATTCAAGCCCGACCCATTATCATATAGCCCATGAGCCACATGTAGGTTTGGCTATATATATCACCCTCCTAGCGTGTTAGGAGGGTGTTGGTTAAATTTTTTCTCATTCTCTCTACTCTAATATTCATAAAGTTTCCAATCATTCTCTCTCTTTTCTCTGTCTAATTTCCCTCCCTAGAATTCATTTATTTTTCATCTCTATTTCTTGTTTAATCATAAAATAATATGGGACAACATTTGGTATCAATCGCCACGGGGTAGATTAGTGATTGGTGTTTGGTTTTGATTTGGGTCGTGTGATTTAATCTCCAAAAGAACCTCGTCTCGTTTTTTTGCGTTTTCTGGGCTCTAATTCTTTATAAAAATCTCCAACATAGTTGTGGTAGGAATTTGGGTTCGTGTTTTTGGTTAAAAACGCGAAAAGTTTGAATCTTTTGGCTTCATTTTAGGCTTTAAACCCAAAAATCAAGTTTTTGAATCTTCTCAACTTTAATTTCCGAATACTACCTTTATTCCGAAATTTATTAGATTTCGGATCTTAAATTATTCCGGATTAAGTGGTTGAAGGAATTCCGGATTTGCAGCTAGTTGGATTCCGGATTACTATACATTCCGTGTAACACCCCCAACTATTCATGTTTCAAATCAGCGGAAGAGTCGTTGGTGTTACGGGATAGCACATTACTCAAATCATAGACAACGCTTAAAAATCGCGTTGTTTAATAACAAAGCATTTTTCCATTCATAAATATCGAATTCATAGGTCCTCGGGTCAAATTTTGTTTTAACAGTTTACAAAACATTTGAATGGAAATTCTTTTTTGAATACGGGCCATAAATTCTTGTCGTCTTCCCGAGAATTACCTTCAAGTACCTGATATAAAACATGTTAAAGTCAGCGAAACGCTGAGCGATTCCATAGAGTTTAATAATAACCATTAATCATAAAACCGGTATATAATCATTACCGAAAAACATTTTTGTACAATTCTTTGTCATAGACCATAACATAGGTCAACATCATTTTATACGAATCATTGTCGTAAATCATAACATAGGCCTTAAGCATTTGATACGAATCATTGTCGTAAATCATAACTTAGGCCAAAAACATTTTATACGAATCATTATCATAACAACGTAATTCAGTACGTTGTATAACGTTGTTTATAAAATAATAAAAACCGTTATATAAAACAGTTATGTAAAACTAGAACACGGGTATAATCATAAATAAGACCCCATATTGCTAGTCAGGCAATATATTATAATTCAAATCACACATCATACGTTATTTCCTAAGACCGCAGCCTCAGTATTACCATTATCATTATTATTATCGGATTATTATAAGCCGCATCACATTGTTACCTTTCTATAAAATATATCGGGTAGCTAGCCCAGAATTCATTTGCCCATTTAAAACAGCGTGTCGTCACAATAATCACGCTAAATATATCCCTCTCATACATAAATTCGCTTACCAATCAATGTGGCACGACGGGGATCAACTGTCAAGGCGCGAACTGGGGTGATCTTCCCCAAATAGTACTATTATATGCATAAGCGTCTACCAAATCCCGGTAGTTCACAATTCATGCTAATGGGACTTATAGTGACATAAACTAACTTATAATAATCCATTTCAATCATCCATTTTGGGTCATACAATCAATCGGGTCCATATCAATAAACATACAATCGGGACCACTTGTGTTCTATTTTTATTAAAACTATCATGTTATCTCCCTCGCGGGTTTATAAAACACTTTATAAAACATTTAAAAGAGTGTGAGGCTATGAACTCATGTTGGTTGGGAAAGGCGGGTTATCGGCAATTAGGATGTACGGTACGTGCCTCGATCAGGGAAACCTAGACAAATAATACTCGGTCTTAGACTATCGTCAAATAATAACTTTATAAAAGTTGTTATGTATATGTAACGGTGTCATAACATGATGATCAATTGGGGTTTTATTTCCTCTTACAATATTATTAGTTGTTAAGTACTAGTTAACATAGTATAGTTATACTAGTTTTAGCCCATTCGCATGTTAAGGCCCAATAGGCCCATTAAAGGTCCAATATATTATATTAGTCCATTTATCTTTTTTAAACCGGACCCATACTCATATGTTGGGTCCAAGTGGATTAAGCCCATGAGTAAGTCCAATAATATTAAACCAAACTAGTTGGGCCTAGTGGTCTAACAAGGCTAATCTGGCCCATTATGGTCCATAATTTACAAAGCTCGGTTTTGTCGATTTTTACTTGTCAAGTATGTTTACATATCAGTATATGATTTATAAAAATATTACATTAGACGGGTACGACCATCTAAGTTTCATTTACCGAATACGCCATCCTTTCGGTTTTAGCCGAAAAGACGTAAAAGTTTTATATATAGTTTGTAGTTTAGAAAATATTTGAGTTTTACTTTTATAAAATGTAATACTTATTTATTGTAGTGTACAAACATATTTTATGATAGTATTATCATTTATTAAATTGTATATACTTATTTTATATAGTATTTTACTTCAAGTGGGCTTTTTATATTATATAGTTTATTAAGAAATCTGATTTCTAAAGTCAAGTCCACCATTTTGATCATATCTTGAGTTCTACAACGAGTTGGAACCCTTCGTCCAAAAGCCTATAAGTATTTTTAATAATTCTTCAAAAACAGACTAGACAGATTAGTACTTCAAAAGTGTTTTGGCCATATCTTGCTCATTTTTAACATTCCATTGTGTGGTAAATTCAACACTTATGTAAAAATCAATTATATATCATTATATCAAATAATATAATCCATTTAACCAATTAAAAATAGTAAAAGTTTCTGTTTATTACAGCCTACTTGTTAGATATGATTTTATCAACCTTTACTTGTAGTTTTTAACTGTTTTAACCTAATCTAGTAACACAAAATCCCCATGCAACATATTGATCTTCATTTATCATATCATACATATAAATTTTTGAAGAAAATAGATGGATACATTTCAAAACAATAGGATGATAGAAAGAACAATCTCTATAACAACTAATTTGTGATGAAAATATGAGATTTATAATGAACAAGACTTGATCTTGTCACAAAATCTTATGAACTTAGCAAGACCACTTTTAGAAATCTCCAAGTAGATGAACACCTTCTTGAAATCGGCCCTTGAACCATATAAAAACTCCTTTTTATAAGTTATAATCACCTCCAATCTTCATCTTTTTAAATGGCTTTCAACATATGTGAATTATAGTTAAACTTGTAGGTTAAATTTTTGATGAATGATGGTGTATGGTGGTGGTATATGGACGGTAAGAGAGACAAGGGAGGGAGAGACTGGAATTTTTTTTGGCTATTTGCATGTATGTGTGAGAAGAATGAGAGAGTTAGATGGTATTCATAGTTTGAGGTTAGTGGTTTTGGAAAGTGTTAAGACAAGTGTTCTTACACTTGGTAGATTTTTGACAACAAAGGTTGTGGTGGGACAAGTGTCCCACTTGTCTCATCTCCACTAATTTACGGGTACTCCTCGATTCTAATTTCCTTGATTTACGTGCCCTAGGATCGATTTACGAAAAATGTTTTTATAATTTATGAATCTACGGCACAAAACGATTCTAATAAAAATTGTCTCATCAAAAACGGAGCACAAAAGCGTAAATACGTAAACCTAGGGTTCCCAGTTTAATTGTGAAAGACATTAAATTTTGCTCGTGAGCCCTAATTTCATCACGTAAATTTTTGTTTTCATGAACCCACACAAAATAAAATTTCAAAATAATATACGAGATTGATTTTATTATCTGAAAATGTCAGACTGTCACAAAATTGGAGTATGTAAACGTAAACACATAACATAGAGCTCTCTGGTTTAGACGTAGACGATGCTACTTTAAGACGTAAACCCCAATTTCTTCCCAAAAGTGAGTGAGTTCATAATCTAACAATAAAATAATGATTATAAATAATACTTGAGAACAAAATAAAGACCTTAAATTGACGGATTGTCACAGCAGTTCCCCCTAAAAAGGATCTTTGTCCTCAAAGATCAATTCATCTTACAACTCGCTTCTTACAGAGTTAAAGACACGTGGGTATTTCCTCCACATTCAGTCTTTTCTCTCAATTGTAATTCATTACAATACACGAGTTTCATCAAACATAACTATGGGAATACGATCAAGCTTAAGTTGACTTACTTTCTCTTTCCATGATGTCCATGGGTTTTCGATGAATGCAACTTTTCGCCGACCCAAACTTCATTAAGAAATAATTAGATTTTCACTTGATAGACATTTTTCAAGTTCGATATACGGAACATATTTCATGAAGCTCTTGAAGTCCTAGGTTAGTATAGCTTATATGCCTCTCAGACCAAATATTTACATTATCTCAATGGTCCCATTCAACGGGGACTTAGCTTCCCACGATCTTTCAGATCATCCATTCATCTTTCCATGATGAAAAGTTCTCGGCATAGCTTTGCTACCCATCCTGCACTTCAATATCTACATTTCATATTCACATAACCTCCTGCCCACTACTGGCAGTCAATAATCAGATCCTAATTTCAACAATCATTTCAGGTCTTGTGGGTCGGGTATCTTCATCCCAACTCCTACCTACAGATACTCTTAAACTTTTCTTTATATAGGTCCTCGTAGGATTCGGTCTCAATCCTAAAGCGATAATTATCAATGATAACCTATCCAATGGAAAGTGTTTATCCTGTTCATTACCAAAGGTCAATCATATTATCATAAAACAAGCCTTCTAGTGTCTGTATTGTTCCTTCACCTTGTCCCCTCGATTGTGGGTGATAAGCAGTACTCCTATCAATATTTGTTCCTAATGACCTCTGAAGAAATCTCTAGAAATTCGATGCGAAGCGAGGATCTTGATAGAGATGATCGATACAGGCACACAATGCTTACACAACTCCAATCGAGTCAACTTCTCGATCGAGAACCTATCATTAAATGGAATGATATGAGCAGATTTGGTCAGTTTGTAGATGATGTCCCAGATCGAATCAAATCCAGATGATGACCTTGGAAGATTTGTGATAAAATCCATGGTGATTCTATACCACTTCCAAACAGGAATAATAAGCTGTAAAAGCAATCCTGATGGATTTTGGTGTTCAGCTTTGACATTCGCAAAAGTTAGATAAATAATAATGTATGTGGTGATGTCTGTTTTCATATTTGGCCATCAGTACAAGTTCTTCAGATAAAGATACATTTTATCAGAAACGGCATGAATAGAATACTTAAACTTATGAGATTCCAACATGACTAAATCTCAAAATCCTCCATATTTAGGCCACCACAAACGACCTTTTAAACACTTAACGCAATCGGCTCCTATTTCTAGTGGTCCTCATTAGACATGAGACCCTTCGTCATCTATATTATCTTTCTTACAAGACTCGGCTTGTACATTTTTAATTTGCTCGGGCTATTTATTGTGTATGGTAAATACTGAGAAACAAATCTTAAGTGGTTCTCTATTCTTTCTACATAATGCGTCAGCAACTACATTCACCTTCCCCGATGAAATAAGTATCATGACCATAATCTTTCAGAAATACTTTCTTCATATATTCTAAGTTTTAGTTTCGTCTCAACTATTATATTTATTAGTTTTGCCCAATCCGACGTTTGACGCGTCGATAAATTTTACAAGTAATTAAATAAAAAATATTGAATTTATGAAAAGTAAACGTAAATTTTTTAAATTTCTCAATTCATCCAATTATAGAAAAACATTCAAAATAAATTTAAATTTAGTTAACACGATCTTCTTTGATTTATAGAAAATAATTAACAAGATCCGTAAATGTCCGAAAAACCTTTATTTAAATTTTGGTCAAAATTTTCTTAGTTGAAGAGCAAAAACCGCCGCTCCAAATTCCAAATCATGAGTTATATGGGTTCCTAAATTCCTCCTAGGTTGTCTTGAGGTATACACAAACATCTACTCCTAATGGAGTTTAGTTAAATGATCTGGGTATAAGGGAATAATTCCTTAATAATCTTTCGATAAACATTTGTCAAACCTAAACATCTTCGCATTTTCTTCTTGGTATAACCCAAAGCCTTAATGGCTCCAATCTTTGAAGAGTCAACATAGATTGTTAGGACCATTGTAATAGTTATATGTAATAGGTAGACTAGGAGGTATGTAGTTCCTCCTGGTCCTAGTCGTAGTAGGAGCAAGTCCTGCTCCTGGTCCTAGTCAAAGTCAAACATTATTAGTTACTTAATATTCTGTTAGGATATGCATGAGTTATATTAGGAGAAGATATGCATATCAGTTTTACACGTTTTCTTGTATGCTATATTAGGGTTTCCTTGTAGTATAAAAGGAACCTTAGGCAGAAGGGTTACACACACCTTCACAAAACGTAGTTCTAGTCTTTATTAATATTAGAAATCCTTAGAAAGGATCAAGTCTTCATAGTTATTCTGTTTCTCTTGTTTATATTTATATTCTACATTCATATTGTGTATAGAGTCTCTTTGTGATTTGACTTGTGATTACAGAAGTCATTCACCGGTCCTGACAGGCTGCAAGATCTATATCTAATAGACCCAACAAGTGGTATCAGAGCCTGGGAGGGTCTCTATACAACAAGAATCAAGTTCTCTTATTTCTAACAATCTGTTTATCATGTCTGCCTCAACTTCCACTCAAACAGGAGAAGAAGGCACTCCTAAAATTGTGCAACCTCAGCAGATCCTGGCTACGGTTTCCAACACAAATGGAAAATTCCCTCTTCTGAAGAAAGGTGAATATGATAACTGGGCAATGAAGATGGAATGGTGGATCACTAACACTGATCAAGATCTTTGGAAGATCATTCTAAATGGAAACAGCAGAAAGCTTACTGGACGAGACAAGAACGGTAATATTACTCTTTTTGACCCTAAAACTCATGAGGAAATCATCGCTATTCAGAAGGAGGTAAAAGCAAAAACAATTTTGCTTCAATCTCTTCCTGAAGATCACATGGGTGACTTCTACCATTTGGATGATGCCAAAGAAATCTGGAATGGCATAAAAGCAAGGTTTGGCGGGAATGAGGAGTCAAAGAAAATGCGAAGGTCCATGCTGAGAGATGAATTCACAGAGTTCAAAATCTCAGAAACTGAAGGCCTGAATCAAGGGTATGATAGGTTCCAGAAGATATTGAGCCAGTTGAATCAACTTCGGTCCAAGCCTGATGATGGTGATGTTAATGCAAGGTTTCTTAAAGCCCTACCCTACTCTTGGAACCAGGTGGTAATCTCTCTTAAAGCCAAAGGTGGGCTTGATTATCTCAGTTTTGATGATTTGTTTCATAGGCTCAGAACATTCGAACCTCATGTGAGAGGATATACGAGTGACTCTTTTCCCACTCCTGCTAATTCAGCCTTTGTGAGCTCTATGGCATCTAGTCCCATGTCATATGCAAGTAGCCAGAGCAATAATGTGTCTCCCCAGCATACTATCCAGCATACTATTCAGCATACTGGTCCCATGTCATATGCATCTAGTCCCATGTCTTCTGCTTCTGATCCTCCTGCCAAGTCTGGTAGTATGGTAGAAGCTATTCTTCATTCTTTTGTTGCTGATGTTACTGCTGAACAAAAACTTGCGTTTGATGACTTCAAACAGATCGATAAGCTAGATCTGGATGAGATAGATCTTAAATGGCAGATGGCCATGCTTACTCTGAGGGTTCACAAGTTTGAGAAGAAAGCAGGAAGGAAGTTTAATTACAACCCTCGGGAGCCAGCAAGATTCGATAGAAGCAAGGTACGGTGCTATAACTGCCAGCAACAGGGTCACTTTGCAAGAGAGTGCCCTAGCAAGAATGATCAGGAAAAGAGCAGGTACTCCGCTTTCAAGGTTCAGGAGGTTAAAGATGACAAGAAGGCATTGGTGTCGGTTGACTCTATGGTCAACTGGAATGATCATCAGGCTTCCACTCTGGAATCAGCGGAATCCACAACTGATGTGTTGGCAATGATTGCTGGGAATCTCTCTGATGCAGAAGAAGCAGAAGAGTTTGCTCTTATGGGCATCTCACCTCAGGTACAACATTGTCCTCTTGGTTGTCATGATAAATACACAGAACTGTTGTCCCAATTTAATGAAGTAAATGAACAAAATGATAAGTATTACTTAGAGGTACAAGCCTATAAAGCTTCGTTAAACACATTGGAACAAAAAAAAAGTGGTTACAAGATACACAACGTGCATATGAGGATAAAATCAGGATACTAAGCATTGATTTAGAAAACACTTCAAATATGCTTAAATATACAGAAACTGAAAGAGATGCTAGTATCAAATAAAAAGAGGAGATGCAAGCTAAATTAAATGCTACAATGTTAAGATTTGACAAATGGCAAAAGGCACCTAAAAATCTTTCAAAATTAATTGATAGTAGCATGTCTGGCAGAACTAAAAGAGGCTTAGGATTTGAAAAATATATTGATTCTGAAGATGTATTTGATTTATCTTTCTCAAGCGTCTTTGATGCCGACAAAGAGGATGAGGGCAAACCTAGTTACAATAGGTTTAAACCAGCAGCAGAAATGCATGCTGTTCCTCCTCCTCTTACTGGAACTTTCATGCCTACCTCATGGAATAATGACTCGGATGGATCACAGATGCTTGAGTCCCCAACAAGTTCTACTAATACTAACGACTTTGTCTCATGTACTTTCAGTGACAAAGCCGGTGACTCTGCATCTAATGGTTCAAGTGAAGAGTCAAGACCTACGAGTTCCAAGTCGAATGAACATGCTGCTACTGGTGCTAGGAAGTGTGAAGAAAAAGTCGCTGTCAAGTCAAGTGTGTCTGGTCCTTGTTTATTGAGTCCTAGGAAGAATGTTTTTTCTAGAACTGTGTGTAATAAAGTAGGCAGTATGAAACAGTCTCATTCTAATAAAAGGTCTTTCAAAACATGTTTTGTTTGTGGCAGTCCTTTTCATTTAATTAAAGATTGTGATTATTATGACACACATGCATCTGTTAATCATGCTTTACTTGCTCCTGGTTCACCAGGAGCTGCTCCATATGCTACTAGAAGACTTAATCCTAGTGCTCCAATGTTTCATACTTCTAGAGTATCCTCTCCTTACATGTCTGATTATTGGAGAGAAAATGGATTCCAGACAACTAGTAATTATTTTCCAAATTATAATCCAAACTATGCGCATCATTTTGACCACACGTATTTTGGTTTGGGAGATTTGGGAACTGCTGTTAAGCCCTCAGCAGGTTGTTCCTGGTCAAATAATAATACCCTTATGATGAATAGGCAACCAAGGAACAATGGTGGATCTCATCAATCTTCTTGGCATTCTACTAATGATCCACAAGGCAGGCTCAAACCTGAAAAGGTTTGGGTCCCCTTAAGACACTAACTTTTGCATTGTGATTATCTTGTTGTTGTAGGTTACTCCATACCAGGATCCTAGTCTAGGCATTGTTGATAGTGGCTGCTCCAGGAGCATGACTGGCAATAAAGGCCTTCTCTCTAACTTTGTACCATTTTATGGGGGCAAGGTCTACTTTGGTGGAGGTGAAGGCAGAATCACTGGCAAGGGAACGATAAAGACTCCAAATCTCAATTTTGAGCAGGTCTACTATGTGGAAGCACTTCAACACTTCAACTTGATATCGGTCTCTCAGATTTGTGACAAGAAGCAGTTTGTACTCTTCACCGATACTGATGCACTTGTGCTCTCCAAAGATTTTAAGCTTCCGGATGACTCACAAGTTTTACTCAGAATCCCTAGAAGACACAATCTCTATAGCATCAAGTTGAATGAAGTCAACCCTACTGGTCAACTAGCATGTCTGGTTGCAAAAGCCTCGGAAGATGAAGCCACAAAATGGCACCGAAGGATGGGACATGTGAACTTCAAGACCATTCACAAACTTGCCAATTTGAATCTGGTCTCTGGTTTACCTCCCAAGACGTTTAGAAATGACATAAATTGTGTTGCTTGCAGCAAAGGCAAACAACACAAAGCATCCTTCAAGGCCATTACTGCTTTAAGTCTCATTACTGAACCATTGCAGCTTCTACACATGGACTTATTTGGTCCTACTTCCATCAGAAGCATATACCACAAGCAATTCTGTTTGGTGGTAACTGATGGTTATAGCAGGTTTGCGTGGGTGTTTTTCATGGCTACCAAAAGTGAGACCTACTCAATTCTACGAGATTTTCTTACCTTGATAGAGAATCAGTTGTCCAAGAAAGTTAAAGGTATTCGATGCGACAATGGAACCGAGTTTAAAAATAGAGACCTCATCGCACTTTGCAATGCTAAGGGCATCAAAAGAGATTATAGTGCTGCTAGGACTCCTCAACAGAATGGTGTGGCAGAAAGAAAGAACCGGACACTAATAGAAGCAGCCAGAACTATGCTTGCTGATTCCAAGCTTCCGACCATGTTCTGGACAGAAGCTGTTAATACGGCTAGTTATGTTTTGAATAGGGTGTCTATTACCAATCCACACAAGAAAACACCTTATGAGCTGCTCACGGGCAAAGTTCCAAATATTGCTCATTTGAAGCCTTTTGGGTGTCCAGTCACCATTCTGAATACTAGTAACTATTTGGGGAAGTTTGATGGCAAGGCTGATGAAGGTTATATTGTGGGATATTCAGCTCATTCTCGGGCGTATCGTGTCTACAATCTTCAAGCTAAACGGATAGTTGAAACTATTAATCTCAGGTATTTTGAGGAGAAGACAAACATTCAAGGAACAGGTCCAGAATGGTATTTTGATCTTGATTATCTTAGTGATTCGTTAGGATATTTTCATTTCAAAACTAACCATGATGCAGGACCACAAGTGTTTGCAACTTCTAGTACTGGTGTTCCTTCTAGTCTTTCTGATTCAGATGATGAGGATGACATTTTTGTGGTTCCATCCTATTCCACCACGGTTTCTCCTACTCCTCCTAGTGATGCAACTCCATTGGAAGTACAGGATTCCCAAGCAGCTCTTGATACTCTTCTACAACAACAACAAGAAGCTACTAAAGCGGCGGCTCAAGGTAGTTTTGAGTTTCCCTTGGTTGAGCCTACTGACAAAGCTGCTCCTAGTACTCCAGCTTCTGCTCCTAGTGCTAGTCACTCACCTACTGGTACTCCGGCTAGTGAGTCTGCTTCAAATACACGTTTCTCCAGTCCTTCTGATTTGGGGAATCATGAAAAGAAGTCTTCTACCAAGCTGGATGATATTCATAAACAACCAGTAGACGGGATTTTCCAAAATGCTTCATATGATGCTGATTTCGTTGGTGATCTCGGTAACATGGCACCAGAAGTGGAGGTTTCCTCCAATCCCGTCTTGCAATCACATAAAGACCATCCCACCACTCAAATTATTGGAGATCCTGGTTCTACCGTCAAGACACGCAGAATGCAGCAGAAGGCCTCGTCTGATCATCATGCTCTTGTGGGCTATATTGAGGATCAAAAGCGTAATAATCATACGGACTTTCAACACTGTTTGTTTGCTTGTTTTCTTTCACAGGTGGAACCTAGGTCTGTTTCTCATGCTCTTGAGGATCAAAGTTGGGTGGAGGCTATGCAGGAGGAAATGCAGCAATTCTTGTTTCAGAATGTTTGGGTTCTGGTTGACTTACCGGATGGGAAGACAGCTATCAATACCAAATGGATTCTCAAAAACAAGAAGGATGCACGGGGAATTGTGGTCAGGAATAAAGCTAGGCTTGTCGCACAAGGACACACTCAAATTGAGGGCATTGATTATACTGAAGTCTTTGCGCCTGTTGCAAGGATTGAGGCCATTCGTCTGTTTTTGGCTTTTGCTTCGTATGTTGGCTTTACGGTGTTCCAGATGGATGTCAAGAGTGCATTTCTCTATGGAAAAATTGACGAAGAAGTGTATGTTACTCAACCTAAGGGGTTTGTTGATCCACTTCATCCAAAGAAAGTCTACAAGGTGGTCAAAGCTCTTTATGGTTTACATCAGGCTCCTAGAGCTTGGTATGAGCGTCTCTCCACTTTCTTGTTAAAGAATGGCTATAGAAGAGGTACTATTGACAAAACACTATTTCTTCGGCGGAATTCCAAGGATATTATCCTTGTTCAGGTTTATGTGGACGACATTATCTTTGGTTCTACTAGGAAGGAGTGGTGTGATGAGTTTGAACACTTGATGAAAGGCGAATTTCAGATGAGTGCCATGGGAGAACTGTCATTTTTCCTTGGTCTTCAGGTCAAGCAACAATCGGATGGGATTTTCATCAGTCAAGATAAGTATGTTCATGAGATTCTTCAAAAGTTTGACATGGATCCTCTTCGACCAGCAGCAACTCCTTATGAAGTTGCTAAAATCAAACTTAAGAATGAGCCAGATCCACCCGTAAATGTTCATATGTACAGGTCTATGATTGGATCCCTCATGTACTTGACTGCATCACGTCCGGATATTATGTTTGCAGTAAGTGCTTGTTCTAGACACCAGGTGACTCCAACGGTTTCGAACTTAAATGCAGTTAAGAAGATTTTCAAGTATATCAAGGCTCAACCTAAATTGGGTCTATGGTATCCTAGAGAATCCCCATTTGTACTTGAAGCATACAGTGATAGTGATTATGCTGGTGCTAATAATGATAGGAAGTCAACTACTGGTGGTTGTCAATTTTTGGGTCGTCGGCTTATTTCATGGCAATGTAAGAAACAGACAATAGTAGCTACTTCTTCAACAGAAGCTGAATATGTGGCTGCTGCTAGTTGCTGTGGTCAAGTTTTATGGATCCAAAATCAGATGTTGGACTATGGGTTCAATTTTATGAATACCAAAATTTTTATTGACAATCAAAGCACTATTTGTATTGTGAAGAATCCTGTATTTCATCAGCGGACGAAACATATTGAGATTCGGCATCATTTTATACGCGATGCCAATGAGAAGAAGCTGATACAGGTTCTTAAAGTTCATACGGATGACAATGTTGCTGATCTGCTGACTAAAGCTTTTGATGGTCCTCGGTTTAACCACTTGGTGGTTCATATTGGGATGGTCAATCCTTGAAGTCTAGGATTGAGGGGAGGCAAAGCCTAAGGGGAGGCTTTGTGTACATATTAGGTCCGTCTAACGTATTCATAGTATTTAACAACATAAATTCTTGGTTATGGTAGTGTGTGGTGTTTTTGGTGGCGGATTTTTGCTCTCTTCTGATGGATAAGGCCTTACATGACTGGCTTCTGGTCCTATTTGGTCAGCTTCTAGTCATGATTGGATGTCTTCTGGTTGTCTCAAATCCTTCCAAGTCTAGTGGTGTTTGGCTATGGGTACTGGTACTGGTCTGGCTACTGTTCATTCCGTTTGTCCTTTATTAATCACGTTTTGCTCCTGGTCCGACTATTGTGCACTTTGACTTTTGGTCAACGCTTCCAATACTGATATTTACAAGTTTGAATTCACCAAATAAATTGGGGGTAAGTTATTATGTTAAAAAGGGCAAGTGGTTAGTATGCCATTATGGCTTAATTTGAAAGGGCAACCCCCCATTAATAGGGGTCAATGAACAGTTACTATTTTCTTCCTATATGGTCAACATACACTCATTACAATTAAAACACACACAAAAACCGCTTCTACTCCTCTCATCCCAATCTAAATCCTTCTTCAATCTATTCATCAAGATCCATGGCTGCTCTTGCTTATCAACCTGCTTATAATCGTGTTGCTTATCTGGGTGATGGTCCTAATAGTGAACATTTTGCTGATATCTTGGAGTTTATTGAAGCTTCAAACTTAAGATATGCATTTACTGTTTGTCCTACCATATATGATAGTGTGGTACGTCAATTTTGGGCGTCTGCTGAACTTGTGAATGTGGCTGGACGTCCACGAGCAATCCATGCTACCATAGATGGACGTGCTTATGTGGTCACTGAAGCATCAATTCGCTCTTCTCTTCATCTTCAGGATGAGGGGGGTGTTGTATCACTTCCAAATTCGGAAGTATTAGAGGGTATGGCTGCCATAGGTTATGAACATGGGGGGAAGTTTAACTTCCAAAAGAATAGGTTTTCACCTCAGTGGAAGCTTCTGGTTCACTATTTAATCCATTGTTTGAGTCCCAAGTCGGGGAGTTGGGATGCGTTTCCTACTCCGTTGGCTACTGGTCTTATATGTGTAGCCCAGGGTAGAGTGTTTAACTTTTCACATTATTTATTTGAGGGGATGGCTAGTAATTTGTCCACTGCGGGTTCTAGGAAGAAATTTCTTATGTACCCTCGGTTTCTTCAAGAAATACTTGTTTGCATTCCACGTGATAGGGTTGAGCATGTACCATCTAAACTGACAGCAAAAGTGTATTACAACATGATGCATGGGTTTACTGGGTATTGGAGGCCCCTGACTGAAGCCATGATGGGTTTGGCTCAGGGTCCTATAGGTCAGGAGGAGGAGGCTCCTGAGTTGGTTGTGTTAGATGATGATCCCATGGAGGAGGAGGAGGCTCCTGCTGGTGATGCCACTCATGTGGTAGAGGAGGAGCTAGTTGAGGAGGTGGTGGTTGAACAACCATCCCCTCCCAAGGCTGGTCCTTCCTCGACTCCACAAAGGTCTCCATTTGTGGAGACTCCACCTCCTAGCCCTGCCCCACACTCGACTGATATCCCCTTTGCTTCTAGTTCTCTACACGTTGACCCCAATGTTGCTTCGGGCTCCCGTGATGCTTTCCCTGATCCAAGTTCTCTTGGTGGGCAGGCAGAGGAGCCTACTACTCTGACATCTTTGCTAGATCTTATGCACAGGTACCATGAGAGGATGATTTGCTTGGAAGCTGACTTGAACCAACATCGGAAGCTCACACGGGAATTTGTTCTTCCTCTGGCCGATCGTATTAAGGTATTGGAGAATCAACAGCGTCGTCGAAAGAAGCATGTGGTTCTTTCCGAGTCTGAGGATGAGGGTTCGGAGAATGTTGAGGATGGCTTGACGTTGCTGGCAAAGGCTGCCTTTGCTGATAAAGTTTATGATGATCTGCCTGGTCCTCTAATGTCCTCCAATGCTCCTTCTTCCAGTACTGTTCCCCCTTCTATGGGTGGTGCTTCTGATGCTGCTGCTAGTTCTCATGCTGATCCCTCACATGATCCAAAGGGCAAAGCTCCAATGACTGATCCTCCATCTCCCATCCGCAAGCGCTCTCGTCGCCAGCTTGAAGAAGACAGACTTGGTGAAGAGGCTGCTCGTCGGGTTCAGGCTGAGCTTGATGCGGAGGACATTGCAGCTGAGGAAGAGCTCCGTGAGCGAAGGCGTGCGCAAATTCAGCATGATGCTATGCACTGGACTGATGGCGAATGGATGCAAGTGTTAACTGTTCTTACTCGGGATTATGCTCAGTTTAAAGATTTGTTGGGTGATGATGTTGATGAACACAACTGCATTTCGCGTGCTATGGTAATGATGCGTAAGCATCAGTTGACTCTTGCTGAGGAACTCAAGAAACAGCGTAGGAACAGACCTCTCTCTCAGGCTGAGCAGCGCCAGCAGATGCAACGTTATGTCAAATTTCAATCTGCTGCTCATTTCAATGCTCCTTGGACTTGGGCTCGGGTGCGGGCTTTGACTTTTGATGAGCTCAAGAAACTTTATGAGAATATGGTGAGGCGTGCGAGTCAACCTATACCGGAAAAATTTGTTTACCATCCTCGTGGTGTGACTGCTTCGATGCCTGCTACTTCTACTGTTTCTTCATCCATGCCCATTCCTGGTTCCAATGGTAGTTCTTCTGGTTCTGGTGCTGTTTCTGTTGGTCCTTCTACTACACCCTTGGTTGCGCCTATTGGTTCTACTACTGGTCCTGCTACTACTATCTTTGTGACAACCACCACCACTCATGCTTCCCCCACCACACCTGGTACTTCCACCATTCCTGTTCCTGCAAGCACTTTTGTTGATTCCACCATACCTGCTGCTGCTTCATCTGATGTGCCATCTTCATCACCACAAGTTTCTGCAACACAACCTACTCCCACTTCTGATGCAGCTCCTAGTGGTTGTTTGGGTGGACATGTTCCTGAGTCTACTCCTACTGCTTCTCCTGCTGTTGCTGAAGTTCAGGTAAAGGTTGAATCCACTCCTTCGGCTCCCACGCCTCGACGTTCCACTCGCCAGAAACTTACTCGTCGTGTTCGCCACGGTAAATCAGTTCCTTTTGAGAAGCGTGATCCTGAAAACTTAATTGATGCAGCTTCGGATAGCGATTCAGACTTACCTTTAGGCAATGGAAGCATTACGGGTTATACGGTTGAGAGGTCTACAACACTTCCTGGTGGCGTCTCCCATCGGATTACTTTGAGTGATGGGACTGTGCGATTGGTCACGGGTTTGCAGGGTGTGTTATCATGGGCTGATCGAATGGATCTTATGGCGTTGTTTGGGCTTGTTGATTCTAGTATGCCATTTGACCCGATGGCGGTGTCTTCCTGGCCTGGTATTCGTCTTTGGGCCGATCTCAAGCTTATGTTGGATCCTCCTCCATCTGCTACTCCTTTGGGTGTATGGCAGGATCAAATGCAATGGGAGATTGTTCGCTGGAAGCTCTATGCTGGATGTGGAGTACATGTGTTGGAGTTAGGTTCTGGTCATGTGGCGTTTATGTTGACGGATGTTGTGTATCCTTTGACTATTTCTTCCATGGAAGCAATGTTGGAAAGTCATTTGCAGATTTCTACTGCTCCTTCTGGGAATGAGTCGAGTATGGCCACATCTTTGGTCGAGGGTATTCAAGCACGGTTGTTAGCAGATAAGAAGGCAGCTTCTGGTGTGTAAGGTGAATGGGTTGTAAGTTGTTATACTTTGATTTTTGTTTTTCTTTTGATTCTTTTCACCAATATGTATAGTGATTGGTGACCTTTATTCTTTATAGTTAAAAAAAAAAAAAAAAAAAACATATCACACAAACTAATAAAAAAAAAAAAAAAAAAAACAAAAAAAAAAAAAAAAAACAACACAACTTTTTATATAATATCTGCTTATACTTTAACACATTTTAGCTTTTATACTTGTACATAATATCCCTTGGTTGGTTTGAAATGTGGTTCTTGGTTTGAGATTGTTCTGGTACTTGGTTTCACTTGGTGTTGGACGTGGTCCACACAACAAATGGTTCTCAACTTACCATGTCTCATCGACAAGAAAAAGTTGATTCATCTTGAGGGTACGGCTCCTGGTGCGATTATCAAATCCGTTGATGGTTGCCAGGTTACCTAAAACTGGATGGTTTTCACTTGCCATAGTATTGGACTGAAAAGTGGCTAATCCAAGGGGGTACGGCTCTTGGTAAAGATCTTATCAAATCCGTTGATAGTTGTAATGGCTTGCTTAAAGCTATAGGGTGTTCAACTCACCGATGCTTAATTGCTAAGAGTTGGCGAGTCCAGAGGGGTACGGCTTCTGGTAAAGACGCATCAAATCCGTTGACGGCTGTGATGGTTTGCCTAAAATCATCAGGGTACTCCCACTCACCATTGATTCACGTTCTAAGAGTTGGGCTGGGTTCTAGTCTCCCAGGGTGATGCTTATTCCACCAGAATGACTAGCTAGCCCAAGAGCGAGCAGCTACTTGGTAAAGGCTCATCAAATCTGCTCATGTTGCTGAAAAGATTCAACACGATGCTGATTTGTTACAAGCTTTGGAGAAGCTTCTAGTGGTTCGTGCGGCTGTTCTTCTGATTCTTATCTTATTGATGCTGCTGTTTGTTTTGCTGCTACAATCCTCGGGCTTTATTTGCGCGTTTTCCAGGAAACTTGAACTCAACAGGTCAAATTCAAGTTTAGGGGAGGATTGTTAGGACCATTGTAATAGTTATATGTAATAGGTAGACTAGGAGGTATGTAGTTCCTCCTGGTCCTAGTCGTAGTAGGAGCAAGTCCTGCTCCTGGTCCTAGTCAAAGTCAAACATTATTAGTTACTTAATATTCTGTTAGGATATGCATGAGTTATATTAGGAGAAGATATGCATATCAGTTTTACACGTTTTCTTGTATGCTGTATTAGGGTTTCCTTGTAGTATAAAAGGAACCTTAGGCAGAAGGGTTACACACACCTTCACAAAACGTAGTTCTAATCTTTATTAATATTAGAAATCCTTAGAAAGGATCAAGTCTTCATAGTTATTCTGTTTCTCTTGTTTATATTTATATTCTACATTCATATTGTGTATAGAGTCTCTTTGTGATTTGACTTGTGATTACAGAAGTCATTCACCGGTCCTGACAGGCTGCAAGATCTCTATCTAATAGACCCAACATAGATTCCACTACCACTAATCACACGGTCAATGAATGTAAACGATCAAGCCTTAAATCACATGATAATTAATCAAGGTACAGGTTTTCACTTCTTAGCCAACTCAGGGCAGTCTACAAATGATTACTAACTCCTTCTTATTCTTAGAAACAAACAAATGGTCCTTAATGATCACAAGCATTGACTTATCAAAATACAGCTTACACACGCGATTCATCAACTTCATGAATGTGATCGGTGTGTTGGTCAATCCAAACGTCATCACATGAAACTCATATTGTTCATTATGAGTTCTCGATTTAGTGATTGGAGTAAATAATTTTCTTTGCGGACACAAAGTTGGTGATAACCATGTCGTAGATCAAATTTTTAAATATACGCTAGAACCTTGTAAATTATCGAACAAATCTTTCATTTTGGGTAATGGATATCAATTTTGATCGCCAATTTATTCAGTTCACGGTAATCAATAAATATAAGTAATGATAACACCATAGCTCTTCATGATGACGAGTTCGGTAGAATAAAAGCTTTCTCCGACAACTCTCTCAGTTGCACGGTAACTCTTTTGATTCAGATGGTGCTGACGTATAGTTCACATGCCACAGTTGCAACACCGGGAACATAATCAATACCAAATTCAATTTGCCTTATTGGTGGAAGTCTAGGTAATTCATCAGCAAATACCTCAGAAAGTCTCAGATAGAAGGCACATCTTTTAATAAATTCACTTTAGGTTCTTTCTAGATTACAAGATCTATGACTAGTTCACAACCATTCATGGTATGATTTCAAGCCTAAATGCAGGATACAGTCACCCATCGGGAATTACTTAGATCACTTTTGATAATCAACATCTTATCTTTTAAGGGAATTATACTCGTTTTCCCATCAATTTAGACAATGACATCATGTCATAATCAACCAATCCATTCTAATGGGACTACCAACTTTCCATTTTCATTACCATTGATAAAACGAGAATTTCTCAAAAGACTAAGAATAACTTGTAATCCTTCACAAATCAAGGATATCTGGAGAAATAACTAACATTAAAAGAGTAAGGTTAACGCATGATTTACGCGAGAGAATTTCAAATCAGATAAAGACAAAAATATTAACAAATATGGATCTATCCCATGTTTTCATGATTTGTTTACGCATCCCAAGGAACCTGGATCGTTACTCACGTTACTCAAAAGGCAGTCTATTTTAAAAGACAATATAGGAATGTTGAAACTCCAAGCCGGATATCAACAACCGATAATTGGATAAGTTTCCAAGGAATCTTTTTATGAAAAAATGAAAAAGAAGTAGATGTTAATTGTCAAATAAGACAATATACACAGATGAGTAAATTTGATTTGGAAAAATGGTACGGGCACATACGTAGGTGTTCCTAACAATATGTCCCTATTTTGAACTTCTTGCAGATCTCATAAAAATTTAATCTTTCACATTTACAAAGAAAATGTAGTGTTTATTAACAATTTCATGGTGACTACTAATCAGCCTTGCATGGTCCCTTCCAAATTGTACGTAAGCCCGCAACTATGCACAATTAAGGATTAACGATGCAATACTAAGTTCTCAAAATTTTGTCATCATGTTTAAAATATACATTCATGTTTAATTATGAAATAAAAAAAAATGGTTCTACCGAAATGTTCATCATTATGAAAGCATTTTTATTTACAAGATGTTTAATAAAAACTTTATTTCGACAGTAACTACTAATAGTACCGATTTAAATAACTCATATAAAAATAATAATTTCATACTTTCCCCCAGATGGTATTGTATTACTTTTAATAACAATGAGTGATCTGCAAAAGGAGTGATGAAGAGTTGTTCACCAAGAACTAATTGTAATATGATAGGAAATGAGCTTAGCCAAATAATCATGAGGTTCATGACCTCGATGGCACTCAGGAATACAAAGAGAAGAATCTACAACGCAACTCTATCCGAAATGAGTACTTGTTCAATGGTTTCATCACTAATGCGAACATTAGGAAGAAGCAAGAAAAGATAGATAACATCGATACATGTAGGATTTAGCAATCAAAGGTAGTCTTTTCATTAATCACAAAAAGTCAAAAATTATACCGTAACACATTACGTGTCGCCATGTCATGCAATTCGAAGGACTCATCCTACCAACTGATGTCTCAGTTAAGTTAGGGATTTTAAAAGATACTACAATGAATACTAATCTACATGAGTCATTAGGTGTTCCACCTGTCCCGGAAGATCCATCGGTCCCAATTCAGAAGAAAATTTGTTCAATTTATTTCTTGGACATTGGGCATCCTCGTCATTGGACAATGGCCTAGGAACAACCCTTAACACGAACCAACAATCATTTAAAACCATATAATTCAACCACAGGACTTAACGACTTCCTCTTAACAATCTCGTATTCCATACGAGTTAAATTTGACATTATTCAAGTTTTAACCAACTTATACTCAATGTGACATCCTACCTCATTCTCCAATACTTTCAACCTTATTCTTAGGCTTTGGAAGGGCAATAAAAGCTCGATATGAACAATACTAAATTTCCAATTCTATAGTTCTTACAACAATAGTTATCAAATGAGTCACTAGTGTGAAATGACTCACACGTTCAATTAGACTTCTCAGAAAGGTACTAGTGGCATGAGCCTTTTGGGTAATGGTTCCAATGACAGCCTCAGGTGCATTATTTACCTTTTGGATTTCAATTTAAGAATTGGGTGACACCAAATCAGATGACATATTTCTAGGTGGTGAGGTTTTGTCAAACTCCACTCTATAAGAAAAGATCATTATGATATCGACATTAGATTTAATCCCGACAATTCATCTTCAATGTCACAATCAACTAATATCAAAATTTCTACGAATATCCACCATTTTGTTGGGATTATGAACATCCACAACTTGGTTTTGATGTAGAATAGCTAGATTTCCTACACAAGTAGCTTTGATTGATTTGCTAGAAGAGTTAGGGTTCCTTGTGGCAATCTACGTCGTATAAATATCTCGTATAAGTATTAAATTAATCATCAAACAACCATGTAATCAAATTACAACATATATATAATCCAAGTTATATATATTAAAATAACACTTCTCAGTCTGGCCTTATCGGTAACTCGGGAATTCTTCGGCACAGTTATAGTCAAAATATTTTTAAACATTTTACTGAAAATATTTATTTAAAAATAATTATGTTAAAAAGTTTTTGAAATGTTTTATTCAAAACCTTGGTTTTTAAAAATCTTTCGTTCTCTATAACGAGACCTCTGGTACCAAACTGTAACACCCCCAAATATTCACGTTTCAAATCAGCGGAAGAGTCGTTGGTGTTACGGGATAACACATTACTCAAATCATAGACAACCCATAGAAATCGTGTCGTTTAATAACAAAGCATTTTTCCATTCATAAATATCGAATTACATAGGTCCTCATGTCAAATTATGTTTATACAATTTACAAAACATTTGAATGGAAATTTTTATTTGAATGCGGGCCATAAATTCTTGTCGTATTCCCGAGAATTACCTTCAAGTACCTGAGATAAAACATGTTAAAAGTCAGCGAAACGCTTAGCGAGTCCATAGAGTCTAATAATAACCAATAATCATAAAACCGGTATATAATCATTATCGAAAAACATTTTTGTACAATTCTTTGTCATAGACCATAACATAGGTAAAAACATGTTATACGAATCATTGTCGTAAATCATAACATAGGCCTTAAGCATTTGATACGAATCATTGTCGTAAATCATAACTTGGCCAAAAACATTTTATACGAATCATTGTCGTAACAACACCATTCAATACGTTTTATAACGTTGTTTATAAAATAATAAAAACCATTATATAAAACAGTTACGTAAAACCAGAACACGGGTATAATCATAAATAAGACCCCATATTTCTAGTCAGACAATATATTATAATTAAGCCCATATCATATGTTATTTCCTGAAACTGAAGCCTCAGTATTACCATTACCATTATTATTATCGGATTATTATAAGCCGCATGACATTGTTACCTTTCTATATTATATATCGGGTAGCTAGCCCAGATTTCATTTTCCCATTTAAAACAACGTGTCGTCATAATAATCACGCTAAATATATCCCTCTCATACATATATTCGTTTACCAATCAATGTGGCAGGACGGGGATCAACCGTCAATGCACGAACTGGGGTGATCTTCACCAAATAGTACTATTATATGCATAAGCGTCTACCAAATCCCGGTAGTTCACAATTCATGCTAATGGGACTTATAGTGACATAACCTAACATTTAATAATCCATTTCAATCATCCATTATGGGTCATACAATCAATCGGGTCCATATCAATAAACATACAATCGGGGCCACTTGTGTTCTATTTTTATTAAAACTATCATGTTATCTCCCTCGCGGGTTTATAAAACACTTTATAAAACATTTAAAAGAGTACGAGGCTATGAACTCACGTTGGTTGGGAAAGGCGGGTTATCGGCAATTAGGATGTACGGTACGTGCCTCGATCACAGAAACCTAGACAAATAATACTCGGTCTTATACTATCGTCAAATAATAACTTTATAAAAGTTTTTATGTATATGTAATGATGTCATAACATGATGATCAAGTGGAGTTTTATTTACTCTTACAACATTATTAGTTGTTAAGTACTAGTTATACTAGTTTTAGCCCATTCACATGTTAAGGCCCAATAGGTTCATTAAGGTTCCAGTACATTATATTAGTCCACTTATCTTTTTAAGACCATGCCCATACTCATATGTTGGGCCCAAGTGGGTTAAGCCCATGAGTAAGTCCAATAATATTAAACCAAACTAGTTGGTTCTAGTGGTCCAACAAGGCTAATTTGGCCTATTATGGTCCATAAGTTACAAAGCTCGATTTTGTCGATTTTTACTTGTCAAGTATGTTTACATATCAGTATATGATTTATAAAAATGTTACGTTTTAGACGGGTCCAACCATCTAAGTTTCATTTGGTGAAAACGCCATCCTTTCAGTTTTATCCGAAAAGACGTAAAAGTTTTATATATAAATTGTAGTTTAGAAAACATTTGAGTTTTACTTTTATAAAATGTAATACTTATTTATTGTAATGTATAAATATATTTTATGATAGTACTAGCAGGGTACCCGCGCGATGCGGCAGCGGGTACCCAGTGACTAAATTTTCTTGAGAGTGAATGTTATTCGGTTATTCGTCTTTCATAAAAAAAAATTTATGGATGACGATAGTTTTCACCTAAAAACATGTCTAAAAAACGTAATTTTGATATAGGGATATTATTACTTGTGTCGTATATGTAATATGTAATATGTGTAACTTTATTTTCAGAACTCAATTAAGCGCGAGAATTGACATAACCTCTTTTGAACATTTGAATGAGAAGATCAACCTAAAACTGGTTTGTACATATGATTGCAAGGAAAAAGGGATGAGCTGTTTTAGTTGTATTATTAATTATATTTTGATTAAGTATGATTAAATGATTTGTATATACTAGAGATATAAAGTTATACATATGCATTAAAATCTTGTATTACATAAATTTAATTTTCTTGGCTGCATTAATATGTTGTACATTATGTTGTATTTGTTGTACTACAAAATTATTTGATATTAAATGAAGAGAGAAGGTCTAATCTCTTTTATAAGATAGTATGATTATCATTTATTAAATTGTATTTACTTATTTTATATAGTATTTTATTTCAAGTGGGCTTTTTATATTATATAGTTTATTAAGAAATTTGATTTCTAAAGTCACGTCCACCATTTTTATCATATCTTGAGTTCTACAAGGAGTTGAAACCCCAAATATTTACTTTATAAACTACATGTAATGTGCTACAATGGATTATATTATTTGATATAATGATAGATAATTTATTTTTACATAAGTAGTGAATTGGCCACAGAAGGGAATGTTAAAATGAGCAAGATATGGCCAAAACACTTTTGAAGTACTAATCTGTCTAGCGTGTTTTGGACGAATTGTTAAAAATACTTAGAGTTTGTTTGAGCAGGAGATACATTCTGGATTTGCATTAACTCATATTCAGGAATCTTGTGTGTATTCGGAAATTATTGTGGATTCCAAAATCCTAATGTATTCCGAAATTTTGAAGTCTTTTATTCTGAAATCTTGAAGATTTTCATTCCGAAATCTTTAGACTTAGATTCCGAAATCTTGGGCATTCCGACATTATTGTGATTCCGAAATCTTTGAGGCATCAGGATTTAGGTACATTCCGAAATCTTATGGCATTCCGAAATCTTTTGGGATTCCGAAATTATAGGCATTCCGAAATCTTTAGCAACATTCCGAAATAATCAAGCATGATTCCGAATTCCTTTATTCCGACATTATCAACATTGGATTCCGGAATCATCAGTTCATATTCCAAAATTATATTGGGATTCCGAATTACAACACATTCCGAATCTTGTTTTGAATTTCGAATTCTTGAAGTTTTTTTCCGAAATCCTTAGCAAACAATATTCCGAAATCTTTGTGTTTATTTTTCCGAAATCTTCACAAGGGTATATTTCGAATTCTTTGTTGCATATTGCGAAATTAAGTGTTAGAAATTTTTCAAAAAACGTGATTTTGAAAATTTTTATCGCGAGTTTTTTTGGCCTTATCATCTTTGGTTTCTAAAGAACACATTTTTAGGGGATTCTAACAATTTTAATCAACTACATCAATCACAACTCATCTACTTAAGATCAGTATTCACTTCATCATTTCAGAGTTTATCGAGATGGATTCTACTACAGAGTATCGTGTAACCAACAACAACATGATAGTGGCGGGTAACAAAGGAAGACCACCAATGCTTGTGACTGGTAGATATGATCAATGGTAATCCTATTTTCTACGTTATCTTGACACAAAATCTAACGGTGATGCTTTAAGGCAATGCATTTTTGAAGGACCCTATAAATTTTCAAAGGTCAAAGTTCCTGCAGTACCAGCCACAGACACAACTGACGAAGAACCCGCATATGAACGTGACAAAAAGAGAAATGACCTCACACCAGAGAACTGTGCTTGGTTTGATGTAGAGAAGGAAGTAATTTACTTAATTCTCGGTGGCATTGGAGATGACATTTATTTCACGATTGATGCAAGCCCTGCTGCTAAAGAAATGTGGACGACTATTGAACGATTGCAACAAGGTGAATCACTCAACAAACAAGATGTGAAACCAACCTGTTTTGGAACTTTGGCAAGTTTACATCAAAGGATAGGGAATCAATTGATTCATATTACTCTCGATTCTATAAAATGATGAATGACATGACCCGAAACAACTTGCAAGTTTCCACCATGCAAGTCAATGTCCAATTTCTACAACAACTTCAACCAGAGTGGACACAGTTTGTCACCTTGGTGAAACAACAACAAAAGTTAGACGAAGTTTCATATCACACGCTCTTTGACATATTGAAACAAGTTCAGAATAAGGCAAACGAACTTTGAGCTAAACGGGTTGCAAAGGTAGCAAATCCACTTGCTTTGGTGTTTACCAGTCAACATTACTCAGATCATCATTCTCTTGCTCCAAATACCTTGTGAAAATCCGTCAATTTATGGTCGATATTTTATTCTCAAGTATTATTTAAAACATTATTTTAATGTTATATTATGAACTCACTCATTTTTGGGAAGAAACTTGGGTTTACGTCTTGAAGTAGCATCAACTACGCCTAAACCGGAGGACTCTACGTTACGTGCTTACGTTTACATACACAGTTTTTGGTGACAGTCCTACATTTCAGGAAAATAAATTCATTCGTGAATATTATTTTGGAATTTAAATTTGTGTTGGTTCATAAACTCACAAATTTACGAGAAGAGATTAGGACTTACGTGCATAATTTAACGTCCTTTACGACTAAACCGGAAACCCTAGGTTTACGTATTTATGTTTTTGAACTCCGTTTTTTATGAGACAATTTTTATTAGATTCGTTTTGTGCCGTTGATTCATAATTTATAAAAACGTTTTTCGTAAAGCGACCCGAAGGCACGTAAATCGAGGAAACTAGAATCGAGAAGTACCCGTAAATTAGTGAAGGTGAGACAAGTGGGACACTTGTCCCACCACCACCCTTGTTGTCAAAGGTATAACAAGTATGAGACACATGTCTCATACACGCACTATACTTGACCAACTCTTACAAAACCATCAAACTAGCTACACCAAACCATTTTCTCTCATTCATACATGCAAAACAACTCAAATCTCTCTCTCCCTTCTCTATGAACGTCCACTATAGCACCACCACACCACCACCATAAAAAATCTAGCCATAAACAAAGGCTATAATCAACATATGTTGAAGCCTAGTTGAAAAGATGAAGATTGGAGGTGGTTATAACATGTGAAAAGGAGTCTCCATGGAGTTTAGGGGCTGATTTTCAAGAAGATATTCATGCATATGAAGATCTCAAGAAGTTCATTTTCCAAGTTAAAAATGTGGTGACAAGAAACAAGTCTTGATCATCATAAAACTCATCATTTCATCACTTTGGTGGTATAGAGATTATTTCTTCCTATTATCTTGTTATTTTGAATATGTAATCTTGTATTTTCTTCTTTTATATATATGTATATGATGATGAATGATGATCAAAATGTTATGTGGGGATTTGCTATTGATAAATTTAGTTAAAAAGATTAAAAGCTACATGAAAAGATGTTGAAATCATGTCTAAAATAGTAGGCTGTATAAACAGTAAAGAAACCTATGATAAATTGTTAAAATCGCATGGATGAATTAATATACAGTAAGTTATAAGGCTTTTACATATGTGAGAGTTGACCACACAATGGAATCCTTAAAATGAGTGAGATATGATGAAAACAATATTGAAGTACAAATCTGAGTAGTCTGTTTTGGACGGACTGTAAGGGACATTTAGAGATTGATTGAGCAGTAGCTAAAGCTGAGTTAATTGTAGAAAATAATATGTAGTTTATGTCACCCAAATATGAGCCTCTATCTTCTTGTATAACTCAAGATATTATATAAATAGTGAAAGTGAAAATAATAATCAGATTTGTAAAATAGAAGTATATAGTATACTATTAGCACTCAAGTAAATATAATATAAAATGCATACTTAAAACCCACAAACTTATTGTTAGCCCTATATTTTATATAGTCGGACAAGAATGTAATAGGTCATCTTAGTCGTTAATGGTCTTGTATTGTAATAGGTTAGTCGGGAAAACCGGGCTTGGACTTTAAGCTAATATTGTATAAATTAGGGGCGTAAGCCCAAAACAAAGACAAGCCCGGCCCAAGGATACTAAACCCACTGCCCATATGCCAAGGGTATATATACCCTCTTCCATGTGTGGAAGAGGGTGTTGGTTCATTTTACTTTCTCTCTCTAGTAAACATAAACCTTCCAAAATCTCTCTTGTCTCTCTCTCTACTTTTCTTCTCTTTCTCTCTCTAAATATCTCTTCTAAATCTTGTGTTATGGATTAAATGGAATTAACATTTGGTATCAAGAGCCTATAGTGGATAGGTGATTGAAGATTCGTGTGGTGTGTTCTTGATTTTTCGTGGCTATTTTGATCAATATCTCACGTCCCAAAATTTTTCTTGTGTTTTTATGGTTTTTTTCTCGATACAAATCTTCTACATAGTTGTGATAGAGATTTGGTATATTTACTTTGGCCAAAAACACAAAATTTTTGGGTGTTTTGATCATTTTTTGGCTTAAAATCTCGAATTGTTTGAGTTTTGTCCAAGAAAAGTGGGATTTATTCCGATCAGGTCATCGGAAAAGGGTTTACAGTTATTCCGATCAGTGTAATCGAAATAGGGTTTAGGGATTCCGATTTGGTGCAGATTTGGTATTCCGATCAAGTGATTCTGATTGCATTCCGATTTGGTCATTCCGATTTGACATTCCGATTTGAGTATTCCAATTTGGACATTCTTATTTTGGACATTCCGATTTGGACATTCCGATAGGGACATTCCGACAAGGTTATTCCGACAAGGGTATTCCGATTAGGGATATTCCGATCAGGGTATTACGATAGGGTTTATTCCGACAAGGTTATTTCGACAAGGGTATTCCGATCAAGGACATTCCGACAAGGTTATTCCGATGGACATTCCGATGGATATTTTGTTTGAGTAATTTTGGCGGGAAAACTTTAGAAAAATTGATTTTTTCCTAGACCAATATTAGGCCATTTAAACCTTGATTTCAAATTTTAGCGATGCGAAAAAGTTTTCAACCAAAAATTCATATTTTCTGACCAAAATTCAAATTTTTAGGCCAAATTTCAAATTTTTTAGGTTTTATTTTTCGTTAAAATTTTCATTTTTCAAATTTTTTTCCCTACTAGTTTTTGGCTATTTCTAACTCGATTTAAAAATTTGGTGATTCAAATTTTTTTTCGGTTTACCGTTTTATCGGACTGAGGAATTTATTGTCGGACTGAGAAAAAATCGGATTTTTTGGAATTTCAACCACCATCAAATCACAACACATCCAGTAAGATCCGTCATCCATACACATCATCTCTTCTTCGAGACATCCGTTTAATGGACATCGTCGTGGATTCAACACCGACAACGTCCATGACTGAGATGAATAAAGAGAAGATGCAGAAACCAGAGGTTCAGACAAATACTGAGACTCCAATCAGTAAACCTTCTAACAAGGATTCTACCACCAAAACCGTTCATGCAATCAAATACAAGATGTCGAAAGCAAAAGAAAGATGCATGGAACACATAAAGTTGCTTCAGTCACACCTTCAGGTTCTTTCAAGAGAAGACCTAAAAGGCACTCTTCTTGAAATAGGATTCAAACGGGTATTCTTTCTACTATTTGGTCAAGATGTTGAGACGTTCATCAGAACGATGCTACTTAATGTGGACCATCTTCAACAAGAACTTGACAGAGACTATTTTCACGAGAATATATCCATGGAGGACCTTTTAGCTCTCAACAATCAGTTCCAGCAATTCATTGACTCAAGTGGCTTATCCAAAAACGATCGATAGTTCACAAGCACATACTTTACCAAATATACTCTCGTAGATCTTCAAGCATTCAAAGAGACACTTCTTCAACATATGAGCAATATAAAGAAGTCAATTGATGAAAGAACACGCCAACAAAGGCACTTTCAAAGAAGGGTGAATCAAAGACCGATGCAGACAAAAGAGAGCACTGTCGATATTGATCAAGCATTGGATGCTTCGTCGGTTGATACAGAGAGCAGTGGGACAGAATCAGAAATGCAACATTTTAGTACCAGCTCAGGGAATGATCAAACAACCAATGATGCGGATATCAGACCCATTTATGATGATCAGCCAATGGCTATGGTACATTTAAATGCTGAATACGATGTTCCTCAACATACTGAGCAATCTGAACCCATTCTTGACACATATCTAATGGAAAAGGTTTATAACAATACCACACCTGATTCATTAGATACGAGTACTAATGGAGGAGAGACTTCTCAAGATGTTGATTCTAAGATTCGCGAGCTTGAAATTCTGTTAGCTCAGAAGACTTAAGATTTTGAGGATGCCAAACTCGATTTTTCAAAGAAAAATAACAAATTTGAGGCTTACTTTGAAAAACTTGAAAAAGCAAATGTTGTTCTTGAACAAAAATTGGATTGTAAGATTCAAGATTTTAACAAGGAAAAAGAACATTTTGTGAAACAAATAAATCTGTTAGAATCAAAGTTGGCTTCTCAAAATCCAAGTCCTCCGCCTGCTTCATTAACTGAATTATCTGTGCAACCTATCGACATTGTAGATAGTAATGATGCGAATACTGATAACGCCATATTTGATAATATGAATATTAAGTTAGAACAACGTGTCGCTCAATTACTTCTACAAAATGAGCAATTTAAGGCTCAGATTCAGAAAAAGGTTTTTGCATTGACAGCGGTGAAAAATGAATTAAGGAAACTAAAAGGAAATAGTGTGGATACTAAGTTAGCAAAACAGTCAGTCTTGGGGAAACCTCCTTCTCAACCAGTCAGAAATCGCTCAGTTGCTAGACAACCGAAGGCGTTTAAATCTGAACGACTCAAAACGTCGAATCTAAGTTTTGCATCCCAAGTTGACGTGCGCAACAATTTTCCTAAACTAGTCACTCCACAATCTAGACCCTCGTTCAAAAAATCCGCTTCTACAAAGCCCGATCACATGAATGCTTCAACCAACTCTAGAAATAGATCCAAGAACATGCCTAGGCGTAGTTCAAATGACGTGGGTCACAAAAACTATCTAGAGGATGCTAAAAACAAGACACAAGCAAGAGATAGGACCAAACCACAACCTAGGAGCGTTGTTCACACATCTAGGAATTCTAGACCCTTCTATGATGTGCACAATTCTGCCAACCCTAGGAACTCTAGAGCCTTCTCATATGCTAAGCACTTTGTTTGCACGAAATGTAACACATGCGTGTTTAATTCCATTCATGATGATTGTATCACTAACGTCCTGAACAAGGTGAACCAAAAAGCTAGAGCACCTCAAAGACGGAACCCTAAAGAAAATAGGTTTTCTCCAACTAAGTCTTCCGCTGTGCATGAGAAAACTATGTCTCCTCGACCTTGTCTTAGGTGGAAACCACCGGGTAGAACCTTCAAAACAATAGGTCTTAGGTGGGTTCCTACTGGAAAGATATTTCCCTCTAGCTCGACAAAGGTTCAAATTGAACCCCCACATGGTTCTCATAAAGATATCGCTAACCCACATGCAAGCATACAAACTACTGATGAAAGTGTAGGTAATAAAGTAAAGGTTTAACAAGAACACAAAGGTTTTCCATATTCATAACGATCAACAAAAGACACTCTTAGAGTTTGGTTGTTGAAGAAACAGATATCAGAGAAACAAGCGTCTCAGGGGCTTCTAAATTAAGCTTCTACAATGACTTACAGTCACATATCAGGTTGTAACTCAAACGTCAAAGAAAGGGAACTTTATCTCTTCAACGATAAGTTACCCTCAAAACGAGAAATTCATATTTCTCGGTCACGAGCTTCTATTAAAACTATTCAAAAGTTTTATGCTCGTGTACAAGGCTTATAGTCAAATTACAGACTGTAACCCGGGCTCACAAGACAGAAAGTTCATCCCGAGTATGACTTATCCTCAAAACGAGAAATTCGATTTTTCTAGGACACGAGCTTACATTAAAACTATTTGAAAGTTTTAAGCTCGTGTAAATGACTTCTAAGCGCATCACAGCTTAGGAATCGGACCTCAACCAAGGAAAGTTTATCACGGACGATAACTTATCCTTCTCAACGAGAAATTAATATTTCTCGGTCATGAGCTTCCTAAAAACACTCAAAGTTTTTAAGTTCATGAAAAACGATTTCCAAGTAAATGTCAGCTTAGACCTCGAGCTTCAACTTAAGGAATGTTTATCACGGATGATAACTTATCCTTCACAACGGAAAATTTATTTTTCTCGGTAATGAGCTAGTCACAAAACAATCAATGTTTTGAGCTCATGAAAAACAGACCCGACAGGGAAGTGTACGTTTCAGTGCGCTTTCCCTAAGCAATAGAAGAGAAGTCTTCTATCCTGATTATTTTAAAACCGTTGAACACAACTTTTCAAGAATTTCTCAAAAGGTTTTTCTAAATCTTTCAAAATTGTGTGTTCAACACTCCCTTCCTCATATGTGGTTTTTATCTCAAAATCGTCATATGTTATTTTGATCAATTTTTGAGGGGGAGCGTTTTAAAATCAAGCCTTTAATGCTGTTGGGTACATCTAAAAAATTGTCATATTTTATGTATCCAACACATTCCGTAAATGGTTTAAAACTCTCATAAGTAATAAATTATATCGGAAAAGGCATCTCAACTCCGTACCTTAACATATTTTGTGGTGTCATTTTTCTAAAATTTTGTCAAATTTTGTCTCAAGACACACATATATTGCTGAGGGGGAGCGACCCGACTGAAAACGTTCCATGATTCATGCGTGCACACATGTTTCTCTCCCGTCGATTTTTAGAAAATTGTCATATTTTAATCAATTGGTATCTCTACTATTATATTTTTATATTAGAGATAGGGGGAGAAAATGTGATTAAAATGTAATATATCGCAACAAGTGATCTTAAAGATTCAAGTGCAAATCTTTCCTTCACATGCCAAACCATTTCGTATATTGATGCATGTGTGTAGGGGGAGCTTTTCGGAAACGTAAAACTTTAAAAGTGTTAAAAAGTTTTGATTTTTATCAAGCATTTTGAATGGTTTTCAATGGTTTAATGGTTACGATCTATACCCAAAACAACCTACTATCCACGAAGGAATGTTGGAGTCAAAAGGTGGTTTAGCATAGGAAACTAAGTCCTATGATCCAACCAGAACTGGAGGGATCTACCCAAGGACATTCCATAGCTAGAAATAGTTGTCCTTAGGAAAGATGGGGTTGAATGAAGCTGAATGCAGACCAATTAATTAAATTAACACTGGAACAATCACAACAAGGTGCTAGTGATGACGTATTGGTAAGCATTGAAGGAGTTGAATATTCTATGCAACTTAGGCAGAAACCGGGTTAACACATTTTTTGAAGACAAGTGTCATGGACCCAGTGATGCGATGCACAACCCTTACCCAGCCATTCGAGTTTCTCTCAAAAGAAACTTGTCTCATTGTCATGGAGATCAACACGTATCTATTGACTTTCTCACTCCGAGTTAGTTAATATTGAAAAGGTGGCAGTCTGCTCCAGCCTCCGACTACTAAAATGCACCTATTGAGTCTAGAGCCAAAACGAGATCTATCTATCATCTCATTAGGACACAATCGAGTCCTACGCATTATCCTTGTGATATTGCCAGAACATCTGAGTGATACGATTCACAATGAAGATGGAAATCCTGCTTCAGCAAGTATCAAACAAGCTCATGGTAGGTAACTTGTGCGATTCTACACGAATCAAACTTGTGAGAACTAGAAAGCAACTAAGTTTGGATTCTTAATTGATTCAAACTTGATTCCAGGTTTCTTCGCAAAATCCGTGTGATCTTGCTAAAACATTCAGAGTGACACTCCTTAGTGCTCACAGTGACGAATGGAAATCCTTCCAGTGTCAACATCAAACAGCACTGCGGTAGGTGACTCGCAAGATTCTCTATGAATCAAGCTTGTGACAAACTGGAAAGCAACAATGGTGCGATTCTTTTAGAATCAAACTTGTTCCAGGAAATCTGAATTAACGACTCTAATCAGACGGATAACTTATCCTTATGATTCACTCTTTACGTTCGCAGTCTGCTTTGAGACGGTCGAGTAAAGAGAACTGTCTACTACCGCTGGGAAACCCTGTCAAGGAGATTCTTAATCGAATCTACCCGATCACAGGTACAATATCTAATACCGTCTAAACGGTCTTCACCGACCGGAGGTAAAACGCTACCGAGTTAGGATAAAATGTTCAAAGCCATTTTATCCGTGTCTATATATGTTGCTGCATATCAAGAAGGTGGCGTAGCTGTGCAACCGATGTCGATTCAGAAGTCACAAGAGCAAAAGATGGTGATATTCAAGATACCTAAGAATGTAAGAATGTAATAGGTCATCTTAGTCACAAGGAGCACAAATGAAGATCTCAAGCACTCAAAGTCAAATGAAAAAGGCTCAAGATAAAGATCACGAAAGCATGAAGGAACAAAGCTGTTACAAACAAGATCAAGACTAAGATACAAGACCAAAGCAGGAAGATCTCCTCTACAAGAATGTATTCACTCAACCATCTTATAGTTTTTAAGCTTTTTAAGATGACCGATAGATTGGGGGAGATTGTTAGCCCTATATTTTATATAGTCGGACAAGAATGTAATAGGTCATCTTAGTCGTTAATGGTCTTGTATTGTAATAGGTTAGTCGGAAAAATCGGGCTTGGACTTTAAGCTAGTATTGTATAAGTTAGGGGCGTAAGCCCAAAACAAAGCCAAGCCCGGTCTAAGGATTCTAAACCCACGGCCCATATGCCAAGGGTATATATACCCTCTTCCATGTGTGGAAGAAGGTGTTGGTTCATTTTACTTTCTCTCTCTAGTAAACATAAACCTTCCAAAATCTCTCTTGTTTCTCTCTCCACTTTTCTTCTCTTTCTCTCTTCAAATATCTCTTCTAAATCTTGTGTTATGGATTGAATGGGAATAACACTTATATATTACATATAAATACGTATGTACTTTAATATATAAAAGGGACATTTTATAAAAATGACAATTTGATAAGTTTTATAAGTTATAAAACTAAAAACATAAGTTTTACGTCTTTTCGGCTAAAACCGATAAATTAACGTTTTCGTCAATTAAAACTTAGACGGTCGGAACCGTCTAATGTAAACTTTTTATAACTCATATACTGATGTATAAGTACATATGACAAGTAAAAACGGATAAAACCCGAGCTTTATAATTTATGGACATTAACGGGCCAAAGTAGCCTTAATGGACTATTAACCCAACAAGTTTGGCTAAACACTAATGGACTTACTCATTGGGCTTAACCCACTTGGGCCCAACATATGAGTATAGGCCTGGTATAAAAAGTATAAAATGGACTAATAGAAGGTAATGGGCTTATCATGGGCTTATTGGGCCTTAATATAAAATTGGATTGAAACTAGTGTAACTAGTCAAAAATTTGACTAACACATAACACTATAATATTGAATGAAGATATAAAAACCCACTTTATCATCATCATATTTATAATATCATCATATATATACATAGTCATTGTTTTTATAAAGTCATTGGACAAGAGTCTAAGACGAGTATTTTTGTCTAGGTTTCCATGATTGAAGCACGTACCGTACATCCAAATCGCTGATAAACCGCCTTCCCACATCAACGTGAGTTCATAGCCTCACACTCTTTTAAATGTTTTATGAAATGTTTTATAAACCCGCGAGGGAGATAACCTGTTAGTTTTAATAAAATAGGACACCAGTTGTCCCGATTGTTTGTTTATTAATTTGGACCCGAATGATTATATGACCTGATGAATGATTATATGACTCGATGAACGAAACAAAATGGATTATTATAGTTAGGTTATGTCACTAAAAGTCCCATTAGCATGAATTGTGAACTACTGGGATTTGGTAGACGCTTATGCATATAATAGTACTATTTGGGAAAGATTACCCCAGTTACCGGTTGATCCCCGTCGTGCTACATTGATTGGTAAGCGAATTTATGTATGAGAAGATTTATATTAGCGTGATAATTTTGACGAAACGCTGTTTTAGATGGGCAAATGAGTTTCGGGTTAGCTACCCATTGTTTGTTATAGTAAGGTAGCAATGTCATGCCACTTATAATAATATAATATTGAAAATACTGATATACGCGTTGAATTACGATATATTGCCTGACTAGCAATACAGGGTCTTATTATAGATATTATGTCCGTGTTTTCGTTTTACATAACCTTTTTCTTTTAACGGTTTTCATTGTATGATGTATTTACGACAATGATTCGTATAATGGATTTGAAGGCTGAAGCCTATATTATGATTTATGACTAAGAGTTGTATAAAATGTCTTGGCCTATTTTATGGCCTATTACAAAGATTTGTACAAAATGATTTTCGGCAATAATTTTATACCGATGATATATTGATGGATTTCATTAAACTCTATGAATTCACTCGGCGTTTTCGCTGACCTTTTCTCTTAACATGTTTTATCTTATGTACTTGAAGGTAATTCTCGGGAAGACGACAAGAATTTATGGCCCGCACTTAAATAAAAGTTTCCATTCAAATGCTTTGTAAAAATTGTATAAAATACTATGACTTGGGACCTATGTAAATTTGATATTCATGAATGGAAAATGCTTTATTATTAAACGACGCGATTTTTATGCGTTGTCTATGATTTGAGTAATGTGCTATCTCGTAACACAAACGACTCTTCCCTGAACTAAATTATGAATAATTGGGGGTGTTACAGTTTGGTACCAGAGCTCTCGTTATAGAGAACGAAAGATTTTTAAAACCAAGGTTTTGAATAAAACATTTCAAAATCTTTTAACTATAAACATTTTTCTCAAAATGTCTAAAAATCTTTTGACTATAACGGTGCCGAAGAATTCCCGAGTTACCGACAAGGGCAGACTAAGAAGTGTTATTTTTATATATATATATAACTTGGATTATTGTAATTTGATTACATGATTGTTTGATGATTATTTTAATATTTATACGAGGTATTTATACGACGTAGATTGTCACAAGAAACCCTAACTCCCCTAGCAAATCAATCAAAGCTATTCCTATAGGAAATCTAGCTATTCCAGATCTAAACCAAGTTGTGGATATTTATAACCCCAACAAAATGGTTGATATTTATAGAAATGTTGATATTAGTTGATTATGATCTTGAAGAAGAATTGGCGAAATTAAATCTGATATCGATGTCATGACGATCTTTCCTTATAGAGTGGAATTTGACAAAACATTACCACTTAGAAAGATGTCATCTGATTCGGTGTCACCCAATTCTTAAATTTGAAATCGAGAAGGTAAATGTTGCACTTGAGGCTGTCATTGGAACCATTACCCAAAAGCCTCATGCCACTAGTATCTTTCCGAGAAGTCTAATTGAATGTGTGAGTCATTTCATACTAGTGACTCATTTGATAACTATTGATGAAGAAGCTATAGGATTGGAAATTGACTGTTGTTCATATCGAACTTTTATTGCACTTTGAAGGCCTAAGAATAAGGTTGAAAGTATTGGAGAATGAGGTAGGATGTCGCATTGAGTATAAGTTGATTGAAAACTTGAATTAAGTAAAATTTAACTCGTATGGAATATGAGATTGTTAAGAGGAATTCGTTTTGTTCTGTGATTGAATTATAAGGTTATAAATGATTGTTGGTTCGTGTTAAGGGTTGTTCCTAGACCATTGTCAAATGACGAGGATGCCCAGTGTCCAAGAAATAAATTGAAGAAATCTTCTTCTGAATTGGGACCTATGGATCTTTCGGGACATGTGGAACACCTAATAACTCTTGTAGATTAGTATTCATTGTGATATCTTTTAAAAATCCCTAACTTAAATGAGACATCAGTTGGTAGGATGAGTTCTTGGAATTGTATGACATAGTGACAAGTAATGTGTTACGGTACAATTTTTGACTTTTTTGTGATTAATGAAAATACTACCTTTGATTGCTAAATTTTACATATATCGATGTTATCTATCTTTTCTTGCTTCTTCCTAATGTTCGCATTAGTGATGCAACCATTGAACAAGCACTCATCCCGGTTTGAGTTGCGTTGTAGATTTTTCTCTTTGTATTCCTGAGTGCCATCGAGGTCATGAACCTCATAATTATTTGGCTAAACTCATTTACTATTATATTGTAGTTAGTTCTTGATGAACAACTTTTCGTTACTCTTTTGCAGATCACTCATTGTTTTTATAAGTTAAAACATTATTCCTTGAGAAAAATTGAATTTTCATCACCATATGGATTATTTAAAGTGAGACTTATAAATAATCCTTATCAAAATAAAGTTGTTCATGAAACACTTTGGAAAACTTAATTGTTTCAATAACAATGAACATCTCTGTAAATTCGTTTTGATTCTTATTCAATAATTAAACATGAGATTAGTTTTTATTTTAAACATGATGACAAATTTTAACGAACTGAGTATTGCATCGTTAATCTTAAAATTGTATATAGTTGCGCGCCTACATACAATTTGGAAGGGACCATGCAAGGCTGATTAGTAGTCACCATAAAAGTGTTAATAAACACTACATTTTCTTTGAAGTTGTGAAAGATTAAATTTTATGAGACTTGAAAGAAGTGCAAAATAGGGACATATTGTTAGGAACACCTACATATGTGCCCATACTATTTATTTTCTGAATACATTTTACTCATCTGTGGATATTGTCTTAATTGACAATTGATATCCCCTTTTTGTCCAATTCTCTCGTAGTGAGATTCTTTGGAGAAGTATCTAATTACTGAGTGTTGATACCCAACTGGGTGTATTGACATTCTTATCATATCTTTTGATTAGATTCCATTTGAATAAACTGGGTAACGATCCGAGGAGCTTTCGAATGCGTACTCAAATCATGAAAACATGGGATATATTCATATTCGTTAATGTTTTCGTATATATCTGATTTGAAATTCTCTCGCGTAGATTATGCATTGACCTTAGTCTTTTAAGGTTTGTTATGTCTCCTGATATCCTTGAATTTGTGAAGAATTATGAGTTATTATCAGTCTTTTGAGAAGTTCACATCTTATCAACGGTGATGAAACTGGGAACTTGATAGTGCCAGTAGAATGGATTGATTGATTATGACATGACGACATTGTCTTAATTGATGGGAACTCGAGTAGAATTCCCCTAAAAGATAAGATGTTGATTATCAAAAGTGATCTAAATAATTCTTGACGGATGACCATATCCTACATTTAGACTTGAAATTATACCATGAATGGTTATGAACTAGACATAGATCTTGTAATATAGAAAGAACTTAAAGTAAATTTATTAAAAGATGTTTCTATTATCTGAAATTTTAGGAGGTATTTGCTGGTAAATTACCTAGACTTTCTCCATTAAGGCAAGTTGAATTTGGTATTGATTATATTTCTGGTGCTGCACCTGTGGCATGTGCACTAAACGTCAGCACCATCTGAATTAAAAAAAATTACCGTACAACTGAGAGAGTTGTCGGAGAAAGTTTTTATTCTACCGAGCTCGTCATCATGAAGATCTATGGTGTTATCATTCCTTATATTTGTTGAATTACAGTGAAGTAGGTAAATTGATGATCAGAATCTATATCCATTACCCAAGATGAAAGATTAGTTCGATCATTTACAAGGTTCTAGCGTATATTCAAAATTTGATCCACGGCATGGTTATCCTCAACTTCGCATCCGCGAAAAAGATTATCCATTCCAATCACTACATCCAGAACCTGTAATGAACATTATGAGTTTCACGTGATGTCGTTTGGATTGACCAATGCACATGTAGCATTCATAAATTTGGTGAGTCACGTGTGTAGGCTGTAATTTGATAAATTTATGCTCGTGATCATTAAGGACCATCTGTTTGTTTATAATAATAGGAAGCAGTTAATAATCATTTATAAGACTGTCCTGAATTGGCCGAGCAATGAAAACCTGTACCTTGAGTATTTAACATGTGATTTAAGGCTTAATCTTTTTAATTATTTGACTGTGTGATTAATAGATAATGGAATCTATATTGACTCTTCAAAGATTAGAGCCATTAAGGCTTTGTGATTTTACCAAAAAGAAAGTGCAAAAATATTTTGACAAATATTTATCAAAGGATTTTTAAGGAATCATTCCCTTATACCCATAACAATTAACTAAACTCCTTTAGGGGTAAATCTTTGTGTATACCTCAAGACAACCTAAGAGGGATTGATGAAGCCGTTTAAACCAAGACTTGGAATTTGAAACGACAATTTTTGCTTTTCAAATAAGAAAATTTTGACCAAAGTATAACCAAATATTTTTCGAAAATTTACGAATCTTATTAATTATTTTCGATAAATCAACAAAAATCGTGTTAATTAAATTAAAATTTATTTTGAACATTTTTATATAATTGGTCGAACTAAGAAATTTAAAATTTTTACGTTTACGTTTCATAAAAATTAAATATTTATTATTTAATTGCTTGTAGTAATTATCGACGCTTTAGACGTCGGATTGAGTAAAACGGATAATGTGGAAACCTTGGTTTCCGGATCTTTGAAGCTACTAGGAATGATCATTGTTCATATGATTAAACAATCAAAGCAGAATTAGAACAACAATCATTAACAAGGTGTTTTAGGGCACAAGAACATGAATTAAAACAAATTGGATTGTTCATTATATTAATAACAAACATCTACTAGACGTGTATACATTGAATCCCACGTCTAGTGCACACACACCTTTAGGTTTACATTGTGAATGAATTATATGAAAAACCTAATAACCCTTAGTTCCTTTTATAGTGTAAGGATTAGGGTTTTACAAGAGAGAAGAATAAATAAACATGTCTTCTATTTAAATAACTATATACAGAATATATCCTGCATATATATCCAAATAGAATCTTCTAAAAGCTTCTTGTCTACAATTCTGTCAACTCTTGAATTGCATGTAGCAACTCTTGAATTACACACGACAACTCTTGAGCCAACAACTCTGAATTTGTTCTTGTCAACGCCTAAATTGCTCTTGACAACGCTTGGACAATAACTTCATGTTTTCTTTGTTTTTGAGTTTCTGCCACATCAACTTTTTGACCCAACAATCTTCCCCTAGTTGATGGTGGCAAAACTCTATATGTATCTCTTGTAAGTTGTACATGATCTTCAAATTGCTTCCCCTCAAGTGTAGCATGTATTTCTTCCCCTTTTTGTCACATCAACAGAGAAGTAAACAATGTGTGCAATGTTGAAGTTTCTCCAAATGTAGCTCTATGTAATGATCTTGAAGAACAATAAATATAATATTTTTGATGTAGAAGTAGAATAACCCAACCTTGTGTTCCATGTCTTGTACTATCCATGTGATAAGAACTTATACCTTTAGCATTATAAGCAGACCTCGATCTCTTGTCAATATTCTCATCCTATGTGAGACACTGAGCACGATAATGTAACTCCTTCAAGTGTTATGACAAGCCTTCATCACCAACCATGTAAAGTACGAACAAGTTACCTTTAAAGTCTATGACTGGGAGTGCACGACTTTAAGATATGATAGAACACAAACTCGCGAAAATCTTCTTCAATCACCAAACTTACCATAAGAATTCTTCCCCTTAAGCGAACACCTCTTCATGACGAATTTAATGAAATCACATCTTCATACATATGTAAAACTACTTGGATGGATAACTCTTTCACAAGGCTATCCCGACTACATAGTTTAAAATATCCATCAAATTCCCATAAAAAGTTGCTAACTCGCTTTAAGATCATTAATCCCTTTCAAAAATATCCGAGCCATAATATCAACATGATATTCTAAATTAAAACGGAGATTCCATGTACCTTCGTGTGTAATTTCCTCCTTTTTGTGTGCTAAAAACGTACCAATTTTCCAAACAGCAGCAAACCCTGTGTTGTCCAACATCCTTCTCTGTCCAATATCTTTACCAGATGTATTGTCCAATATCGGACAATACTTATCAGCGTTGGAATTCATATATCGGACGACACTGTCAACCTGTCAGCGTTGACTTATTCTGTCAGCGTCAAAATTCTTTCTGTCAGTGTCTTCCTCATTTTTGTCAGCGTTGCACCAAAAACAAAAACAGCAAGTGAAGATGTCAATTGTGAACGCTAGTATTAATGAAATCTGAGGACCCATAATAGTGAATGTCACGTGAAGAGGTCATGCATATCCATAAATACATATTTATACGTGATCAAACAGATCCCATAAAATAGCACTTATTCACGTTTGTACCAATCCACATATATCAGAAAGTAGTTTTAAAGAAGATACAAAATCCCTATAAAGTAGGAGAGACATGTATCTCCTAAAAATCAGCAAACACATGCGTATCTTTTTCCTCTTCAAACGTTACGTGACCAAGCAATCCTTATAACTGCACTTGCCTTCTTTATCTCCACGTAAATTAAGCAATAACTCTCTTGTGGACCACAAAGTACGCACATGATATAACAGTAAAATGATTTGAATATACCCATAATCTTAAACCTGGATCACGTCAAGGAATTTTTATAACATTTACCTCACGTGAATCAAACTTCAAATCTGTCCTTTTTATGTTGTGATGACCCACATGTGATGATATCATTATATCATTGTTGTCAACGTTAATATAAAACGTATCAACATCACTCTTTATATTGCTGATAGAAACCGACCTGCTGCAAACTCCTTCATTCCCTCATATCTGCTATTTTAAAGAACATAAAGAAACAGCAACCTATTGAGCATCCAGGTCATGGAACATGATCTTCTTTGCAGCAACACGATCACAAAACACTCATCGTTGATCGTCTTCTACTAATCGATTTAGGGTTTAACAGATTCATGCATCGAAACCCTAATTAGGGTTTGTTAAGAATCCTAGCTCGATTCTTCCATCATAACAGCCATAACTTCACAATCTTTCTGCTTTTTATGATGATCTAGGGTTTTGAGAATCAAACCCTAAATTGTATGTGATAAAAACAAAATCAGAAAAACTGTATCTTCACCAACAGCCAACTTCAACGAGCTATACCTTTATCATGAGGGCTCAGATCAAAGATCGCTCCGGTGAGATTCAAGACACAAGTGCCAAGAAGCTACAGTTCAAAAATCACGAAGATCCAACGGTTAACGAAGGAGAAAACGTGTTTTGAACATGGCTGTCCACAGAAAACTGCATTCACTCATTGCTGACTTTGATGCTTAATAAATTTTTCCTGGGGATAAAACTCGACAATCCCTCCGGTGGTTGTTTAGATCTATGTATGTAGAACACACATATAAAATTTCGTGACGATCCAACGGTTCAATCAAAAGTTATGACCTTCTGAATACTGCTGCGCACACAAAAACGTGCAGAAAAACCCTAGACGGATTTTTCTTCTTTTCACCATACACCAACACCTTGTTGGTCCTAGCATCACGAGCCACGAGGCTCTGATACCAATTGTGGAAACCTTGGTTTCCGGATCTTTGAAGCTACTAGGAATGATCATTGTTCATATGATTAAACAATCAAAGCGGAATTAGAACAACAATCATTAACAAGGTATTTTAGGGCACAAGAACATGAATTAAAACAAATTGGATTGTTCATTATATTAATAACAAACATCCACTAGACGTGTATACATTGAATCCCACGTCTAGTGCACACACACGTTTAGGTTTACATTGTGAATGAATTATATGAAAAACCTAATAACCCTTAGTTCCTTTTATAGTGTAAGGACTAGGGTTTTACAAGAGATAAGAATAAATAAACATGTGAATCTTCTATTTAAATAACTATATACAGAATATATCCTGCATATATATCCAAATAGAATCTTCTAAAAGCTTCTTGTCTACAATTCTGTCAACTCTTGAATTGCATGTAACAACTCTTGAATTGCACACGACAACTCTTGAGCCAACAACTCTGAATTTGTTCTTGTCAACGCCTAAATTGCTCTTGACAACGCTTGGACAATAACTTCATGTTTTCTTTGTTTTTGAGTTTCTGCCACATCAACTTTTTGACCCAACAGATAAAATGGATAGTTGAGACGAAACTAAGACTTAGAAAATATGAAGAAAGAATTTTTGAATGAATACGGGCATGCTAATTATTTCATCAGGAAAGGTGAATGTAGATACTGACACATTATGAAGAAAGGATAAATAATCAATTAGGATGTGTTTATTAGTAATTACTGTGCAAAATAAATTGCCGAACAATTGAAAATTAGCCGATGCTTGTAAAAAGGATAATATAGATAATAAAAAGGGGTTCGTGGCTAATGTAAACAACTAGAAATGAGAGCCGATGGCGTTAATTGTTTAAAAGGCCGCTTGTGGTTGCCTGAATATGAAGAATTTTGAGATTTAGTTATGTTGGAATCTTATAAGTTTAAATATTTTATTCATGCCATTTCTGATTAAATGTATCTTATCAGAAGAAGTTGTAATGATGGAAAATTATGAAGGCAGACATCGCCTCATACATTAGTAAACGTCTAACTATTGCAAAGGTCATCATCTGAATTTGATTTGATTTGGGTCATCGTCGACAGACTGACCAAATCTGCTAATATCATTCCTGTTAATAATAGATTCTTGGTGAAGAAATTGACTTTTTGTATTTAAAGGAGTTGTGTAAACATAGTGTGCCTGTATTGATCATCTCTACCAAGATCCTCGCTTCGCATTGAATTTCTAGAGATTTGCTCAGAAGTCATTGGGAACAAACCTTGATGATGTTGGGAATAAAATGTAGCCAGTACACTTGGACACTGCCAAGAGGAATTGGGATGTTGATAAGAAGAAAACAAGCGTTGACAGAACAAGCGTTGACAGGAAGATGTCAAGCGTTGATAGGATGAAGTCAAGCACTGATAGAAGACTTAGTCTACACGTATTATGTTTCTAGTTTGTTTCTAGTAAAGATATGATCAACAATGTATTTTCTATATTTATCTTTACCTATAATAGCTGATACGTAGACTCTTGTACAAGGCTTCTTAGTCTATAAAAGGAGACTTTTAGGTTTTGTTTCAATATAAGTTTTCATACGTTTAACACTTTCATTGTACGCAAGTTTGTTCTAATCAATCAAGTGAAAGTTTGGTTTACATTGTTTGTGTGCTCTTGTTTGAGTATTAATTCCGCATAATACTTCAATTGTTTTATACAAAACAAAGTTTCTCTAAGTGTTTAACTTGATTTAATCTCGTTTACACAAGCTAAATCGATCTAAGTTTGGGATCAACAAGTGGTATTAGAGCTTGTTGAGAAACTTTGATCTAAAGAACACAAGAACCCTAAATCGCCAAAAACCCTAATTTTCATAAAACCCTAAAAACATCATGTCTACCCTAGAAGTAAACTCCTCCTCCTCCTCCTCAACCCCCAACATCAAGATTCCCATGCTAGACCCAAACAATTTTGAGCTTTGGAAGTTTAACTTTGAGCAGTATCTACAAATTCATGACTACACCCTATGGGAAATTATTGAATATGGAAACACATTCAATAAAGCTCAAAAGATTGCAGCTGCCATCTTACAAAGAACAAATGTTCAAGGCTCTACTGAAGAGGATCAAAAAGAAAAACCTGAAGATGGTAGAGCTGTCTCAACTGAGGACATAGAAAAGAGAAGGAGTGACATAAAACCCTAAGCATTCTGAAACTCTCTTTCGGACAAGAAAATCAGCACAAATATAGAAGCTATGAGTCTGCAAAAGATCTTTGGGCAGCCCTTGAAGTTGCTTATGGTGGTAATGCTGATACTGTACAAGAGAAAAAGAAGCAACTCTTGCATGAGTATGCTGTTTTTAAAGCTCAACCCAGTGAGAAGCTAAGTAGTGTGAGAAGCAGACTTCTTGACATTACAAGCAAGATGTCCTTCATGGGAACAGTGCTTGGTGATGTTGATATTATCACTACTTTTCTTAAAAGTCTTGGTGATGCATGGAAGATTGAAGTAAGATCTATAATTGCTAATAATACTCACAAAAGTTCTACTTTTGATGATGTTTACAATAAACTGAGGCTGGTGGAGAATGAAACTCTTTTGGATCATGGAAGCAAGTCTACCAATGGAAACATGGCCTTCTTCTCACATAGTGAAGGTCAATTTGATCAAAAGGAGTCATACATACACCCCGTTACTGGATCAACTTGTGTCAACGCTGGAGCAAAACCTGTCAACGCCTCACATTCAGACGCTGACACATACAAAGTTGACTCACCAAGAGTTAAGCCTGCTGGTATTGATCTAGATACTGTGTGTGCATACATTGCTTCATTGCCCAATGGTCCAATGATTACATATGAGGACCTTGAGAAAATTAATGATGAACATTTGGAGGAGATGGACATATAGTGGAATATGGCCCTTGCAAGCATAAGGGCAAATAGATGGAATAGAAGATTTAAGAAGAAGATGACTTTCAATGCCAAGGACACTACTGGATTTGATAAATCCAAGGTTGAGTGTTACAATTGTCATCGTATGGGACACTTTATGAGAGAATGCAGATCTCCAAGAAGATCTGATGTTGGAAAACCCTCAAGCCAAATCATTAAGGCTCAGGATTCCAAAGCCATGGTTGAAATGTAAGAAATTAATGGTGTTGGATGGGATTGGAGATACTTGGCCAAAGATGAGGAAGAGAACAAAGCTTTAGTTGCAGAAAAGGAAGAGGAAGAGCATGTTCACTATGCTCTCATGGCACACTCCTCATCTTCATCAGACAATAAGGTATATGATGATGCTTTTTGTAGTAAGGGTTGTCGTCGAAACACTGAAAGACTTAACAAAGAAGTTTTAAAATTGTCAACAGATGTGGTTAATGAAAGATGCAAGTTGTCTAACTATCAACTTGCTCTTACTCAAACTGAAAAGACTATAGCTGATTATAAGAAAATGGAGCTTGACCTAAAAGATCAAATCAATATTTTAAAACATGATATAAATTCTAGTATTGATATTAGAAACATCATGGAGAGAGTCAATGCTGAATTACAGGCTAAGTTAGATGAGGCTATCAAAAATAAGGATAATGTAGATCTTAAAATTCAGATATTTGATAAAGCCTCACAAATCCTAGAAAAATGTGTTAGTGAACAAAGGGATTCTAGGGATATGATTGGGATTGGGATGAAAGAGTATGCTGGTGTTCCACCACCTGCTGGGAACTTCTATGGTGTCCTTAGCAAGGACTTGTCTTGGACTGGGTTACCAGAACTCCAAGAAGAGGAATTTATTCATCCACCAAGAGTTCTTACCCCAGTAGAGGAATATAGGCAGAAGTTGACTGATTTGGACCAATGGAAGAAAGCCAACCCTACCTTGTTTGTTAAGGGTGGAATGCTTAGTGATAGCCCAAATGAGTATACACCTATCAAAGTGACAAACCACTGGCAAGACTGTTGACCTTGGCTTAAATGTTGATAGAAAACCTATCATTAAATATGTAGAAATGTATAGAAAACCTAGCTCACCAAAAAGCCAAATTAGTGATAATGCAACATGTTTCTTTTCTTCTAGACCTAGAGTTATGTCTAGAAAAGCCTGTTATACTTGTGGAAGTTTTTCACATTTAGCCAATAAGTGTGTCAATGCTTCAAAGGTCAACGCTAACAAAAAGTCAAACATTGTCAAACCCAGAACTTTTGTCTAATAAAGTCCACAAGTTGTTAGACCAGCCCCATTCTTTACTAAAGGGTCTAATACTTATGGACAAAGACCTTTTCAGAAGACCAATACATGGGCTAATAGAAAATGGGTTCCTGTAGCAAACCCTAGGTTCAACGCTGATTGTAGAAATGCTAAATCGGATCCGGTGGTCTAACATGGTGGTAGATGGTGGTGGAAGACATTGTTGGTTTAGAGAGAGAGAGAGAAGAGTGGTTGAATGTAAAAGTGAAGATATATTCCAAATGAACAAATGACAATCAACACCCCTCCTTGGAAGCTAAGGAGAGGTATATATAGTCACACACACAACCTAAACTTTACAACGAACCTAGTCTAGTCTAAATGCGTGTGACTATGATAACTAATGGGAATTCTTAAATGTCGTCACATAAAGTGAGTTTCCAACAATCTTCCCCCATGGGACGACGTGTAGAATTCCTTACAATATTCTTCCTAACAAGTATAAAATGATTAAGAACAAGAGCTTTCATGAAGCATCCAAGGCTGATGAATTCTTCTGAGGCCTTCGTCTTCAAAACGACTCATCTTTAAAGTAACTTGTAGAAGAAATACTGTAACGGCACGAGCTAAGTAACCCATACACTTCTGGTTAAGGAGAAGCTTATGAATTAGCTTCCCCCTAATTCATGCCACATAAACTTGATGTAGAAGCTTTTTAAATAGCTTCCCCCTAAACCAACAATCCTCATAAGCAACTTCAAAGCTTTCAATAAAGCTTAGAATGGTTAAGCGCACAGCGGAATCTAACTAGCAAATCCCATCATATAACATGATAATGTTGCTAAGAGGGATTGAAAGTAAGGGGTATACCAAGTAGATCAACAAATTTTCTTCTCACGCTTGAATAATTCTTCTGAATTTTTCTTCCCCCTGAGAGTTCAAGTTATGCATACCAGAAAGAATCAAGACACTTCTTCCCCCACATAGTTGAAGAAGGTAAATCAATCCCAATTATGAAGCTCAAATACTGAAGTGGACACTTTATCCCATTCATGAAGTTGACATCGTAACACCAGAGTCAATTAAGTCCCGGAAATGCACATATCTTCTTCCGGAGATGCACCAGAGTCAATTAAGTCCCGGGAATGCATATAGGATAATGATGATGTTTAATTGCAACAATCAAACAATTAAACCTCGAATCAGTAGTGTACCGTTTGGAGATTGATAACGACACGAGTTAAAACACTGATTTTCTCTGCGGCTATGACAAATGTCATCCCGGAATATCTTCAAATCAAAAGAAGGTATGAAGTTCATCACGTGTACTCGTTGTGCGTTCAATGAGTCTTCTTCTTCCCCCTTGATGGTTTCGAAACTCGGAACCATCAATAAATTGTAAGCACATGAACCTGAAATCTCGTGAGAATAATAAATAAGATGAATTATATATTTTGTGAGAATCAGCTGTTGATCGAAAATCTCTTCTCATAAACTCTTCATGTCCACCTTTACCATCCCACGTGAAAGCAATTTGAAGCGACCACTGAAAGAATGAACCAGATACATCAAACGTGAAGCTGAATAAGAATCCTTCGATCTTGTGACTTAAGCTTGAACTATTGTTGAATGAAGAACGGTGGAGAAATCTCTAAGTACTCAATGCATCACTGAAGAAGTCTATAAGCATAACACCTCTTGAAATTATCCACGTCGACTAAGCGCGTGACACTGAGTACAACAATGTAACCCCTTTAAGTGATAGTTATCCGAGTCATCAACCATCCACCCCGAACCCGGAAACCAGATAACCAAGTCTTCATTATAGGATTAAGCACGAGCAAGTTATCTATTAAAAGATAAAATAAATACACGCCTTCGAAAAATCCGTCTTCAACGTCACGTAATTAATACCCGATCAAACAAAATCTATAGCCACTAAAAAATCGCCCATTTTTTCTTGGTCTCGTCTTAAATAAATTCTCGTCACATTTGTCATATCATTTTGTCGCGTCACATTTCTCGTCACCCAATCAGTGTCAAGAATAAATTAAAGAACCACAAATGCAACAAAAAAAACCACAAATTCAAAAAATGAACTTGTTTGTTTGAGCATCCATTCTCCTTAAACTATTCCAACAATATGGTAATTTTTTCAGCCCATGAACACATCGGTTAAGACATGACATTCCAAGTCCAAAAAAGTATCCATCTCGTCATAATGTCTCGTCACTTTTGTCTTGACCCGATGACGACCGAATTATAACTTAATACACAAAATTTATTTAAAATTTTTTTGTTAAAAAAATTGTGTGTATATAAGTAAATATACACGGTCCATTGAGAGTCCAAAACCCGGCCCATCACTTGTCCAAAATCCGGTCCATCACATTGGGATAAACCCGGTTTCACCACTTTGGTTATAACGCCCTCCCTCCTTAAATAACTCACACAAGTCAACACCTAATCCTCTCATTCACATCTAACCTAATCTCACAACTTCTCGTTTAATCCGCCCTCACCAAACTCTCTCTCCCAATCCACTTCGTAACTTCCGTCCCCCATCTCCTTCTCTCTCATCTAAAAAATCTCCAAAACCTCCCAGCCACCATCTCAATCAATCTCCATATATGCACTTCATCATGTCCACGAATGAAGTAGCATAAAAGATTTCGGCTAACATCAATCATCTCAAAAACATTCGAACCACTCAAGAAGATTAAAGCCAAGAGTGATTTATCTTCAAGATCATAAATCAGTGGTCTCGGGTAGGTTGTTAGTTAATTGCATGTGATGATCCGAAATAAAGAAAAATGGATTATAACATAAAGGTTATAAATCCTTCTTTAATTCGAATAAAGATTACAAAGATAAGATTGCATGTCGGTTTTATTCAAAAAAAAAATGAATCAAGTATTGGGTTTAACATAATTGTTAAAAACCTTACTTTAAATTCGAATAATAAATGGTTCAAAAACCAAACATGGATCAGTGATGATTTTATGGTTTTCGTGAGTCTTGATCTAAAGATCTTGGATAACACACAAACCAATGAATCTGAGATCTTAAATAGTTGTTAAGTCGAGTCTTTGGTTGGATTGGGGAATAGGAGACGATGGGTATTAGGTTAGATTGTGGTGTTGTGGAGGTATAAGGATGGAATGATTTGGTCGATTCAGTGAGTTTAACTGAGTCAACTCGGTAATTACCGAGTTGACTCGGTTGTGATGGGTGTTGGTTTTGGTCACAAATATTTGGTTCACAAGTTTAAAAAAAAAAAAAAAAAAACATGGTCCATCGAATCTCAAAAAAAAACAATCCCATCGGAATATTTGTCAAAATAGTCCATCGGAATGTTTTGAATAAATCCCATCGGAATAATTTTGAAAATGTCTCATCGGAATGTTTTTGTGAGTCTATAATCGGAATCAAACAAACACCCCCATCGGAATAACCAATCTGAATGTTCAATCTGAATGTTCAATCTGAATATCCAATCGGAAAGGCTGTCGGAAACCTAATCTGAAAAGGGTTTTGAAGGACCGAGAATGGTGGATCTGAACACTTTTTCCTTATCTATTTGCATAAACAAGAAAAAATAGAAACCCAGAAATAGTGACCAGATTTGTATACATGGACCATGATATGATGAAATTGAGACCCCAAAAACATGTGACTATTTGGACAGTTGGACAAAAAAGAAGACGTGACCAAAAAAAAATTTGTGACAAAATGGACAGAAAATGATATAACGAGACATAAGAAAAAATTAGACCACCAAATCGAATACACGAACACGATCCAAGGATAGAACCGAGGCTCTGATGCCAAATGTAGAAATGCTAAATCGGATCCGGTGGTCTAATGTGGTGGTAGATGGTGGTGGAAGCCATTGTTGGTTTAGAGAGAGAGAGAAGAGTGGTTGAATGTAAAAGTGAAGATATATTCCAAATGAACAAATGACAATCAACACCCCTCCTTGGAAGCTAAGGAGGGGTATATATAGTCACACACACAACCTAAACTTTACAACGAACCTAGTCTAGTCTAAATGCGTGTGACTATGATAACTAATGGGAATTCTTAAATGTCGTCACATAAAGTGAGTTTCCAACACTGATAAAAGGTAATTTCAGCGTTGACAAGACCAAATTCAACGCTGACAGAAATGTTGCCAAACCAAATAATGGTAAATATTTGCAACCAAAGGGAAAGGGGTCTAAAGCTTCTTCTAGCTTGACATGGAGACCTAAGCAAGACCAAAACCCTAATTCAGATGGGATTTCTATGACCTGTAACAGATTTAATTATATTTCAAAGGTCATAACAAAACCAATTGGGGTTAACTGGGTGTTTAATCCAAAAAGGGATGAACAAGGGGTTGTCATAAGGACTAAGTCTGTTCTTGTTGAACAACCAAATGAATCCAAGTCTGCTCAGGCTTGGGTTCCCAAAGAAAACTAATTTGTTTTCTTTATGTGTAGGGCATTCAAAAGTAGGTTAATGATTATGGCTATTTGGATAGTGAATACTCTAGGCACATGACTGGGAAGGAAGATTATCTCACAAACTTCACTCCCATTAAGGATGGTGACAAAGTTTACTTTGGAGGCGGATATGGAACTATCACATGCAAAGGAACTCTTCTCACCAACAATTTGTGTTTTGAAAACGTGTTTCTGGTAAAAGAACTTGACTATAATCTGTTTAGTGTATCACAAGTTTGTGATAACAAAAATAAGGTTCTTTTTACTAATACTGAATGCTTGGTGTTGAGCAAAGATTTTAGTATACCATATGAGAAATTCATTGATTATAGAACACCTAGGCATAAGGACATTTATAATGTGAATCTTAATGAAATTAGGATGGATAATACTTTGTCATGTCTATATGCTAAGGTGATAGTTGTAAAATTACGTCTTTTAGGAAAAAGAGCGTAAAATATAGGGTAAGCACGACGATTTAGGAAAACCGTGTGTAAATGACCCTAAAATGAGTTCGTTCTCAAGGAGGCTAGTGTGTTATGTGTGTAATGACTTGGATTAATTTGTGATTATACTTTTGAGAAAGAAAATAGAAATGGGGTAAGAAGAGAATGACGGTTACGAAGACGGATTAAACTAAGACGAAAAGGTCGTTCACGTAAAACCGTAAAAAACACCAAATTAAAAATTTTAAACCTAAAAATTAATTAAAAGTTAAAGTATGTCTAAAATAATATAAATAAGAATAAAAATCCAATAAAAATATTTTAAAACCTTTTATTAATTAAATATTCAATTTTTAATGCAAATTAAAGCCGTAAAATTAAATACAATTAACAAACTGTCCAAAATATTATTTTATTGAACAAATAACTTACTTATATTATCTAAAGATTAAAAATTATTTTTCCTAAATTTTAAAAACTATTTTTCTATTTTTAAATCACTAAAAACTATTTTTTTACTAAAATAATCATAAAAAATAAAAAAATAATGCCAAAAATAATTTGACAATTTCAAAAATCCTAATTTACTCTAAAGAACAGTATAAAAATGAAAAAGTTTGAAAAATATAAAATTTTTCACTAAAAGACAAAAACAGTTTGAAATTAAACCTTAATTAAACTAAATTAATTCTAAAAAATAATTAAAAAGTGAACAGTAAAAAATTTTTGAACTAAAAATCTTAAAACATTTTTCTAAGTCTATGAAAAATTTTAAAACTGAAAAATAAATACTTTTGTCACTAAAGGACAAAAATAGAAAGTAAAAAGTTAAATAAATTAGCTATTAAATATAAAAAATATTAAATGAACAGTAAATTAAAAACTAATAAAACTAAAAAATCACAAATTAAATTAGAAAAATAATGCAGTTTGTTTGAAACCCTAATTCCTATTTTAGTCCACAAAAGACAAAAAAGTGCAAATCTGATAGTGACATGTGCAGGACTTTTGTCCTTATGCTGAGCAGTGGAAACAGATGCACAAGCAGGGGGAACTTAGTTCCCACTGTTAGTGTAATTTCTTGGTCAGTTTACCAATAAGCTTAGGAAAGCTTATTTGAGGCTTGTTCTTGGGCAATAAGGCACTCCCACAACCAGTTGGGTTGTGGGAAGTCAAATAAACAAGGAAATCACACAAGTTTACTAGCAAGAATCACACAAACAACCCCACAATGTTACTGATGAAGCTTAATGAGTTTCTGTGAACAGTGACCTGATCTATTTGGCACAAAAGTGGATTTTGAGGCCTCAAATCTTGCACACAATCCTACCAACTAGCATATAAGCAATTACAAACCCTACTTCGACCTAGTATTTAACAGTGAACAAGATTGGTGATCAAAATTGCTCCTAAATCAAACAGAAAAGTGGATTGACTGTTTTTATGCCATTTTCCAATTTTTATCATGCAAACTTGTTTTAAACTTTACCAAACTGAAAGCCAAATACATATATCACATAATAACAACCTAATAAGTGTGTGAAACTGATTTTTAAACAAGATTTATGTCTTTTAACCCAACTTAAACCCTAAACCAAACACTCCTTTAACTTCTGAAAACTAATAATTAACACACCAATTTCATTTTAATCCTACCAAATATGATTACAATAGCTTCTAACATTCATACAAGTCCTAAGTGAGCATAATCAAACAACAAAATCAACACTTAAACAACTTTCATACAAATCACATCATTTAATCTTGAAAATAAGGGTTCAAGGTAAGTTACCTTGTGGGACCTACAATCCAGGTCCCACAATTGCTGAAAAGCCACCTCCAAACATGCCCAGGCTTGTGCTGAACTTGTTGGCTATTGGTGGTGTAGAGAGGACTTGGTACAAGAGAAACTAAGATGAATGACAAAGAACTTGACTTCCTTTCTTGTCACCTACACAATCAAAGCCAACCAAGAGAAAACCCTACAAGCTCATATAAGATAAGCTCATAAGCTGTGTGTCAAGCAGCTTATGGTCTTAGGCTTATATGAGCAGTGAAAGGTTAGTAAAAAATGAAGACAATAGATTTTCTTGTAAAATCAGAAACTTTGCCAAAAAGCTAGAAATCAACTTAGCAACTTATGAATACGTTTTTTAAACCAATCTAAACTCAATTTCAGAAAAACAAGGGTTCAATTCCACTTCCACTTCATTGAACACTTGCAAATTCTGAATATATAAAAACCTTTTTGGAACTTGTTGAAAACTGAAACTCAAAATGTTTTACCAAATAATGATGGAACTCAGATTATCTCAAATAAATAAACCAACTTTTAAACAGGAAAAGGAATTACATTTAAATCAAAATACCAATTTTCATTTAATTTAAAAAGGTATTACAACTTAATGAGAGAAAAATCTGGAACAAAATGCAAATAGGGTACAGGCACCCTATTTATACACATGATTGGACTATTCTAGAATTTGAATAAAATATTACAAATGATAAACCCTAATAAGTTTATTTCCTAAAAAACCCTTGGAATCTTGAACTTTGAATTCAGTCAACTGGCATCTTGTGACTCTTGTACTGTTGACAGCTATTCTTGTTGATCTTGGACGTTAAAATGGTATTGGGGGCCAAGGAGTTGCTAGGAGACGTTCATTTGGTCGGGTCTTGGGTCTTGGGAAGAAAGTGATGGGCAGGGGAGGCCACGTGGGGGATGTGAGGTGATCGGGGGACCAAAACAAAGGTGTGGTTTAGGTGAGGGGAGTTTTAATTAGCAAACTGGAGATTATGGGGGAAAACCCCCTTGGTTTTGAAGTTGTGGTGGATTAGGGTTTCCCCCCAGTTTTTATTATATTAAAACAGGTTTAAGCGTGGGATAATGGGTGTGTTTGACTGGGGTTTGACTTGGGTCGGGTTTTAATGGGTATTGGGCTTAGGTTGATAAAAGGTGGGCTACAGCCGGGTATGGAGTGGGTATGGGTTTGGTTTTAACAACTTTTCCCCCTAATGTCTCAAAATCTTGTCATCAAAGTTTTTTAACAGATTTTCCTTGATTCCTTTGTAAACATCTTTCATCAACTTGTCACATTTGGCACAATTAAGTTCTCAAATTTCATCAAGGACCTCTTTTGTAATTATGGCATTCTTCAAGGGCTGAATAAGCAATATCTTGAAACTTTAAGGACCCACTTGTAATATTTGAGATTTACAAGGGCCTAAAGTGACAAGTCTTCAATAGTTGAGGGACCATTCTTGCCAATCTTCAATTCTTCAAGGTAATTTTGTAAATTCTTGATTCGGGTCTGGTTCATTGTGCGGCTTCGTTTTCCGTGTTCTTATTTGATTGATTCTTGTGATCTTTTGCCATTTCCTCAATATCCGTACCTAAAATACACAAGCAACAAACACGAGCATATATTTGGCAGTTTTAATGATATTTAATGCATTTTAAGCCCGATTTGGACGATGAGACTATGTATAAAAGCAGCCTCATCACTCCCCCATACTAAACCATTGTCGTGCCCTCACGTAATGCTAGAATAAAGTATCGTAGCACCTCCAAAATTCATTTTTATTCACTTTATTGAATGATAAACTAGCTACACTACTTCTATTGCTACTACTACTTGCGTTTTAGACATAATGTATGATTTTCATCGCAAAATGGGACGCTTAGGTTCATAGAATAAGAACACGTGAATGCTTCGTTAGAAATAATTTCATCGTCCTCGATTTTCACCCCAATTCCATGCTAAGCGTGTAACGAGATCATTGTCATTATAAGTTAGTAATGCTAACACTACTTATATGCCCTAATCACGTACTTATCCTCCCATTATTCCTAAGTTGTATCTCTTATATTTTATTTTGTCTTGAATGTTTCACGAGGATACATTGTTTGACTTATGCGATAATAGAGATTTAGGTCTAAAAATAGAGTCCTAACGGTGTAACCAAGACCATCAAATCAATAACCCCTCCCAATAGACAACGATGTCAAAAAATTAAGTTGACAAGAAGAATCGATAAACACGGTTTTATAACGGTTTTGAACATGAGACTTATTACCAAGACTTTTATACGCCCCCTAACGGAAGGGCCTTATTATCTTTGGTTTACCTCCATATCTTATTCAACTTCGCCATGAAGCTTTTATTATGACTTCGGTCTTGCCTTTCCTTTTATTATCCGCCTCATCAGTGGTTTTATTAGCCAAAGACGTATATCCTCACGCTAAAGTGAATTTTGGATCTTTAAAGCTTCGAAGATTAAGGCTTGATTCACTTTTGATTTTGCATAGATTTTTCGGCCTTGTGGGGCTTCAAATTGTTTTCTAGATTTAGGTGAGCACTTGAAATCTTATTATTAGGTGAAGCTTTCGATTATTAGGGTGCCAATACTTCAAAACCGTGACGCTGGCGATACCATAATGTCTTCCCAATTTAATTACACGGAAGCTACTAGAAAAGACTAGAAACCCAACAGTCCCAACTAAACCGCTAAGTCAATATTTATTAAGCAAAAAATATTTACAAGCGAAGGGAGAATAAGCAAACAACGAGAACACATGAGTTTTTGAAAGAATACGAGTACTCTACATTTAGCATAGAAACTTATAATTAACCCTATCATTTCTCATCCTCATTTAAGAGACTTAGCCAAATGTGTAGTTAAGGAACCAAAGCTAAGTGCTCAACACGCACGGCCGAGTCAAAAATTACTCTTATTCTCGCCATCGGAAAACCTACATTCGTGTCTTAAACACTTATGAAAAATTAGAAAAATTTTAAAATTTGGTCATTTTTTAGCCTTATTTTGCAACAAAACGATAACAAAAAGATAAACTTTGGAAAGCGTGAAGGTTTGGCAAGGCAAGTATCTATTCACCCCCCCATACTAAAGTTAAACATTGTCCTCAATGTTTAGAGTCTAGGGGTGCAAACACCCCCATACTAGAGACGTAGTCGAATGCCTAATCTAGCATGAAAAGGGTGTAACCAATAAATTAATAGCCGTTTCTGAAGTGCGCTAATAACCTAAGGTTAGAACATCAAAGGATATATCATTTGGATATTGAGAAAGTCTTCAAAGCAAACGATCGAGTACTCCCATGAAACGAACATGAGAGGCTCCAATCGTGAAGATCATGATCTAAAAACCACAATTCACAAACAACCATGGAACAAAGGTTGGAAGGGCATAAATCCCCTCACATTAAACTAATAAATCCCCTCACATTAAACTAATTAGAAAGCAATAATATGTACATGGATAAGCATGGGTTTCCCCCACGAGGCACCTTGTTTTTTATAACCGAGTCAAAAGTGTTGATCCCAAACTTAGATCAATTAGCTTTGTGTATACGAGATTAGATCAAGTAATACACGTAGAGAAACCTTTGTATATGCTTTATGAATCTAAGTGTTATGCGGAATCTAACACTTAAACAAGAACACAAAATGATATAAACAAACTTTCACTTTGATTATCAATATCAAACTTGCTTACAATGAAAGATGTTTACGAATGAAAACTTATATGAAAACTTATACCTAAAGGTCTTCTTTTATAGACATAAGAAGCCTTGTACAATAATCTACGTATCAGCTATTCTAGGTAAAGATAAATATAGAAAATACAATGTTGTTCCTATCTTTACTAGAAGTAATCTAGAATACAATAAACGCGTAGATAATATCTTCCATCAGTATTTGTCTTCAATGTGTCAACGCTTGACTTTATCTTGTCAACGCTTGAGCTGTCAGCGCTTGTTTTGTTCTTGTCAACGCTTGTTTTGTTCTTGTCAGCGCTCAAGTAATCTGACCTTAATTTATTCCCAACAATCCTCCCCTAAACTTGATATCCACTCTTATGATCAAGTTTCTGAATAAGCATTAAGGACTAGGAGGAATCTTACAAACCTTCTCATATTGGTAATGATAAAATCTAATCAAATCTTTTGCCACGTCACTTGAATAATCTATTGCCAGCTGAGTGTCCTTCATCTTCTCCAAAATAGCCTTGGATATGAAATACTGAGCATCCACAAGTAGATACTCAGCAAACTTTGTAGAACTCAAATGATATACACCAGCAGCTAAATATAACCTCCATTGAAGACCACTGAGGTCATCTGCATGATCCTTCCAAATTGCAGGATCTTCATCTTTTGGTCCACACATTCTTTTGAATGTGGTCCAAAGTTTTTCCATTTGCTGAAGTTGGTGCTTCAGCCTCATACTTGGTCTCCAGCAACCTCCAAAGGTCCACCAAGTCTTCTCTATCACAACTTGCAAACAAAGATATGAGAGTGGTAAAAGTGTGTACCTCTTTGCCAAATCTGCCAATCTTCCAAAACCCACAATCATCTTCTTCATAGCTCACAATTGGGTTCCTGGAATCTAATGGTAACACTTGCACCATATCTGAAGCTTCTAAAGGTGAGAGCTTGAGGCTCTTTCTGATGACAGCTTCACTTGGATATAGTGGATCCATATCTTTTGGAAACTCAAAGGAAAGTCCCTTCTTCACTGGCCTGGGAATAATCATAGCTTTCTTGAGTTCCATTTCTTCTGCAAGTTCCTCCTTTCTTTCATCTGAAAGAAGTCTGAGAGTGTTTGCTTCCTGCACTCTCACCCAAATGGGATAAGCCCTGTTTTCCAACTCATCAAATGTCAAAGCCTTCAACTTCTGATATGTCCATCCAACTCCATGACATCCGAGCAACATAAAGTAGAGCTCCCTTCTATCCCTTTTCAATTCTGAGAGAATATTGCTTGCCTTGTGTTTCAAAATTACCTGGCAATCCTTCTGAACTCTAAGAAGAAGCTCCAAACCCCATATTTGATCTGAAATGGTCAAGTTTGGATTATCCATGCATCTTTCTTCCCAAGCATTGTACATTTGAACCACCTCTGGCATGTCAAAGTCAACCTGCAATTTCAATTCTCTCAGCTTCTCCTTGGCCAACTCATCCCCATACTCAAGCCTTTCTGGTTCTATAATCATCACACTTGAGTCTGAGCTAGCTCCATCACTTCCTTCTTCTGAAGTCCCAACAAATGGTGACTTTTCCTTTTCATCTTGTTCCATGATTTGTGCAGCCAATCTTCTATGAAACTCAACTTGAGCTGCATCCTTTGGAACAATCTCCTCTACCAATATACCCTTACCCTTATCTGATGGTGCAATAGTTGGTAAGGTAGATGGTAATACCTGAGTAGAAACCTCCTTGATGATAGATGATGACTGGGATACATCACCTTCATGTGCAGGTTTGTCAACGCCCAAATTTGTCCTATCAGCGCCCAAAATACTTTTATCAGCGTCCAAATTATCCTTGTCAACGCTCAAATATCTTCCCTCAGCGCCTTGTGTAACCTCTCTCAACATAGCTGTAAATGATAAATTTAAGTTGGTGGGAGAGACTAAGGACGTATCAAAACCTGTTTGTTTCTTCAAAGTTGTAAGGGCCTCAGCAACATCCATTGATTGACCATCATGGCTGCCCTTATCACTCAGATTTATTAGATCTTCCTCCCCTTTGGAAGATTCCTCCATACCCCTCCTAGCACGATCACTTTCCAAAACAACAATCCTCTCCCTCAATTGCTTGAGTTCAAGGCCTTGTGAGCTGACTACTTGTACTAAGTCTGCATTTTGCTTTTGCAAGCTTATACAGACTGCCGTCAATTCCATAAGAGTCATTGGTTCCAGTCTGCCCTCTTCTAAAATGGGGATTTGACCTCCCAAGTCAGATTCATTGGGCAAGGATGAGGACTTAATGATGGTGGGACTGCCTTGGCCAGCATCTAAGCCAGAACCAATAGTCCCAGCCTCATCCAGGTCACCAGCCACACTTGTGGTGGTGGTTCTCTCTGCTACATGGCTAGGACCAACAGAGGAGAACACTCCAATAGTCCTTTGGCGTTTCATCAACCTATATTCAGGGGGTGTGGAAGATGGTGTGGAAGAATGGGCGGATGTGGGTTGGTTAAGGGGTGTTTGGGATTGTGAAGGTTGTGTGTCAGCGTGGGAAATAGGCACATCAACGCCAACATTTGATGTGTCAGCGTCGAAGGGGTCTTGGTCAAGTTGCATATGTTCAGGTGAAGGGATGGGTTCAGGGATTGGTTCAAGTTGTGGTTGGGGGTGAATTTGTGGTTGGGGATCTGGTTGGGGTTGTGCTGCTGCAATAACAACAAGCATAGCTGGGGTCAAAGGTAGGTCACGATGAGGTGGTGAATTCATCTTCATAAAAATAGCTTTCTTTTGCTCAGGGATCTTATAAAAATCATTGTGATCCCTTGAGTAGTAACCTTGAACATCAAAAACCATTTGCAGAAAACGGGGATAAGCTAAAGTCATTTTTGTCCCCTTGTTTTTACACATCCCCTCAAAAATCATTTTAGAATAGTTAAATTTTTGCCCTGTTGCAATGCACACAATGGCGCTAGCAATGGATCTATTGATCTCATTGTGTGCAGTGCATTTGGGACTCAAACATTGAAGGAGGACATGTATGAGGTACTTCCAGGCTGGGGGAAATTCCTGCTTATGATACTTGTTAAGAGTACCTTCATCAGGAAAAGGATATCCCAAAGCCCTAAGCCCTTGTTCTATTTCATTTATGGGAAGGGTGGCTATACCATCAGCATCATCAAGATGCAAGGCTTGGCGTACCAAAGCCTCAGTAACCACCCAAGGTCTCCCATGAACAATAGAAGTCAATGTGGTCACTCTATTAACTGTTGAGGAACTGACAGTGTTCCAAAACTGCTTAATATGTGTGACTGGAATGAGTGGTGCATGAGAAAGAGCATACCTTAATGGGGATGCGTTCAAATACGCCACCATTTGTGTATATTAGGGAAACAGAGCATCATCAGCTTCAAGATAAGCAATCATGTTGTGTTGTGATCTGAACCCCAATTCCAATTCTGTTGGTTTAAACTTTGGTGCCATTGATGAAAGCTGTTAAATTTAAGTGAAGAAGATGAAGTTGATAAGAGAAAATTGTGTTAGACAAGAATTATAGATACCCTGTTTAAAATAGGAGCCAAATTTATAGGAGAAAAAGAATGCATGTGATTGGCCCAAAAAATAGGTAAATATTTTCAAAAATCAATCATGAAAATATTGAAAAAGTTATAAGTTATCTCATGCATTAAATGAAAGTAACAACTCCTAAAATTACGGCTTGAAAATATGTCAAAAAGTAACAACTGGGTAGGTCCCATTGAGTGTCAACGGTCAAAAATAACCTATCAACGCCCAACGGCTATAATCTTGTCAACGTTTGCCTATAGCCATGTCAGCGTCCAATTTGGTCACAACAACGCTTGGAAAAATTCTTGTCAGCGTCCAAAAATAAAAATGTTTTAAAAATGAAAAATGACCTTAACAAGTAATTTATCCTATAGAAGATAACCAAAAGCTGATAATTATTATAGGGCGGCAAGCACTGTCCAGTTATACACACTTGCATAAGCAAGATAGACATAACAGTCCTCTAGTGTCCCTTGCTAACCAAAACTCTTAACAACCAAGTTACCTTACAAAATTCCTTGTTACTCCCCGGTAAATCCCATATCAAAATTATTCCCAAGTCTCCCAACAGACCACAACCAATTCTAGGCCAAAAATATCTTGGCAGCATGCATAGTATATCAACTTTGCATGCTACACTGCCTCATGATTTAGTAAAACTAACTCATACTCACCTGTGGACACAATCTAGAATTGTGATAAGAGTATCATATGGATACCCAAACATCCTAAGGGTTCCTAAAACCTCCCCTTAAACTATGATACAAAAGTTTGCTAAAATCATGCATGAACATAAAAATTTATGTCAAGATAGGAATGAAACATTCCAACCATCATCCATAAATAAAAACTTGTCCAAATGCTTCTCCATTGATCCATAAGCAACTCTGTATCCAATGGTATACTGCTAACACCATCTGCACATTTAGATTGAAAACCACAAAACTAACATTGTTGCTGACAACGCCCCGATAACACATGACAGCGTTGAAGGAAGCTTTGTCAGCGTTAGACAATTATATTGCTGACAACGTTTCAAAAACACTTATCAGCATTCAAGCAACCATTGTCAGTGTTAGAAAAATCTAGTGGAAAATCTGAATTATCAATAAGACCAATAACAATGCATCATCCTGTACATACTTTTACAAAAAGACTCCAAAACACATATTATGTGAGATTGACCATTCCAATACTTGTTACCAAGTATTGAAATCTCCCAGCATCAAAAGGTTTAGTTAATAAATCTGACACATTTTCCTCAGTGTCAACCCTATCTGGTTGTATTAAACCTTTCTCAAAGCAATCTCTTATAAAATGGTGTCTAATTTCTATGTGTTTAGTTTTAGAATGATGTACAGGATTCTTAATGATGCGTAAAGTGCTGTTATTGTCTACAAATATCTTGGTATGCATGAAATTATACCCATAATCCAACAGCTGGTTCTGAATCCACAAAACTTGGCCACAACAAGCAGCTGCAGCCACATACTCAGCTTCAGTTGTAGAATTAGCCACCACTGTTTGTTTCTTGCATTGCCAAGAGATCAACCTGCTCCCAAGAAACTGACATCCACCAGTTGTGGATTTCCTATCAAATTTATCACCTCCATAATCACTATCTGAATATGCAATCAGCTCCAATGGTGAATCCTTTGGGTACCACAAACCAAGACCAGGATAGCATCTTAGGTACCTAAAGATCCTCTTCACAGCATAAAGGTGACATTCTTTGGGAGTCACTTGATGGCGTGCACAAGCACACACAACAAACATGATATCAGGTCTGGAGGCAGTAAGATACATCAAAGATCCAATAATGGATCTATAGTGCCTGACATCAACATCTTTCCCATCTCCAATCTTTCCCCAAGGGTGTTCTCTATTCATAGGAGTAGTAGCCCTCTTTTCATGTGGAGAAAAGCCAAACTTCTTCAAGATCTCAGCAACATATTTATCCTGGGGGATGAAGATACCATCTTCTTTCTGCTGAACTTGTAAACCAAGAAAGAAGTTCATCTCCCCCATAGCACTCATCTTGAATTTGTTTGTCATAAGCTTGGAGAAATCCTCACTCATCTTTGGATCAGTAGACCCAAAAATGATATCATCAACATAGACATGCACAAGCAACACATCCTTGCCTTTCTTCTTTGTAAACAGTGTCTGATCTATGGTGCCCCTCTTAAATCCATTGTCCACCAAGTATGTAGACAAAGTACCATACCATGCTCTTGGGGCTTGATGAAGGCCATACATAGCCTTTTTGACTCTATACACTTTATCTGGATGCTCTAGATCCTCAAAACCAGGAGGCTGCATTACATATACTTCCTCAACAATAGTTCCATATAGGAAAGCACTCTTGACATCCATTTGATAGACTGTGAAGCCCATGCAGGATGCATAGGCTAGAAAAATCCTAATACCTTCAATCCTTGCAACTGGTGCAAAGACTTCCTCATATTCTATCCCCGTCTCTTGTGTATAACCTTGAGCCACTAACCTAGCCTTGTTTCTGACCACAATACCTCTTTCATCTCTTTTGTTCCTGAGAACCCATCTTGTCCCTATAGGTCTGACATATCTAGGACAATCAACCAGCTCCCAAACATCCTGAATTGCAAATTGGTGAAGCTCATCCTGCATTGCTTCCACCCAACTTGGTTCCTTGAGAGCATCAAATATTTTCTTTGGTTCCTCTTGTGACATAAAATAGGCAAACAAACATGCTTGCACAAGAGGGGTATCAACCTTCTTGTGTATATTGGCAATAAACCCACCAAGACCTTGATGAGATCTTCTAGTCTGAACTGGAGTCATAACATCACCAATGATTTGGGAAGGGGGGTGATTCTTCATTGTGGAAGTGAGAACTCCTCCTTCAAAGAGTCTGGTGTCCTCAACCTCACGCTCCATGTTGCCAATATCTTCTTCATCAGACTCTCTTATATCAACATAAGGATGACCTTCTTCATTAGAATTGGAAGGTTCACCTTGTTCAAAAGTGGAAGAGAAAAGATGTGCAAAGGTGTTGTCAACGTCTGAACCTTGTTTGTCAGCGCTTGGGCTAACAACGCTTGAACTGTTGTTGTCAACGTCTGAGCCATCAACGTCTGAATTTGTCTTGTCAGCGCTAGATTTGCCTTTGTCAGCGCCTGAAGGACCATGCATGTTTGTATCTGGTGGTACTTGGAAACCACCATTATCTTGTCCAGCAGTAGCAGCAGTAGCAAAAGCATCTGTCCAAATGGGAATGGTAACATATTCTAGGATAGGAGATGTCTTTTCTGCTTGTGATCCAACCTTTTCATGAACCTGAGTACCTGAAACATCAACAACTTGTTCCTCCATAACATTTGAAGTTACCTTCACAATGTCTGGATTAGTGACAGGCATATAATTTAAAGTTCTAGATAAAGGTTCCAAGTCAAACAACCAATTGGGACCACTTTCAGGATCACTAGGTTTATTCTCTAAAAACCTAACCTGTACTCTTTCAAATATACGTTTGTCCTCTTTAAGATAAACCCTATAACCCTTGCTCTGGACTGAATACCCCATGAAGTAACCCTCATCACCTTTTGCACTAAATTTCCCTAAGGCATCACTAGTATCCAAGACTACTACATGATAACCAAAAGGTCTGAGAAAACCAATATTAGGTTTTCTACCCCAAAGTAACTCATAAGGTGTTTTGTTCTGAATTTTGTTAACCAATGCTCTATTTTGCACATAGCAAGCTGTATTAACAGCCTCAGCCCAAAAGGCTATAGGAAAGTGAGCATCAGCCAACATTGTTCTGGCTGCTTCAATTAGGGTTCTATTTTTCCTCTCAGCAACCCCATTTTGTTGTGGGGTTCTAGCAATACTAAATTGCCTTGTAATTCCTTTCCTGGCACAGAAATCATCTAGCTTCTTATTCCTAAATTCTCCACCATTATCACTCCTAAGCATTTTAACCTCATTGCCAGACCTCTTCTCAATCTGAGTGATAAAATTAATTAGGATATCAGCTGTGTCACTCTTCATAGCAAGAAAGAATGTCCAAGTAAACCTAGAAAAGTCATCTGTGATAACAAAGCAATATGACTTACCATTCAAACTTTCTATATTGGTTGGACCGAAGAGGTCCATGTGAAGCATATGAAGAGGTCTAGAACTAGTATGCACCTGTTTGGACTTGAATGAGACCTTGTGCTGCTTGCCTTTAAGATATGCAACACAAGAGTGGTCATTGTGGAAGGCCTTTTCAGGCAAACCATCAACTAAACCAAGCCACACAAGTCTATTTATATTTTTGAAATTTATGTGCCCTAGTCTTCTGTGCCACAAATTACTCTCATCTACTGAGGCCTTAGCATAAAAACAAGACATATTATTGTTCATTTTGATCCCATTTAAATTCACATTATATATGTCTTTATGCCTAGGTGTTCTATACTCAATATATTTCTCATCAGGGATCTTAAAATCCTTGCTTAACACCAAACACTCAGTATCAGTAAAAAGAACTTTATTTTTGTTATCACAAACTTGTGATACACTAAACAGGTTGTAATCAAGTTCTTTTACCAGGAAGACGTTCTCAAAACGCAGATTCTTGGTGAGAAGGGTTCCTTTGCCTGTGATAGTACCATATCCGCCTCCAAAGTATACCTTATCACCATCTTTAATAGGAGAGAAGTTCGTCAGATAGTCTTCCTTTCCTGTCATGTGCCTTGAGCATCCACTATCCCAATATCCATAATCGTTGACCTGTCTTTGAATGCCCTGCACATAAAGAAAACAAATTAGTTTTCTTTGGGAACCCAAGTCTTAAAAGACTTGGATTCATCTGGTTGTTCAATAAGAACAGACTTAGTTCTCACAACAACCCCATTCTCATCCTTTTTAGGATGAAAAACCCAGTTAACCCCAATAGGTTTTGTAATGACCTTTGAAATATAATTAAATCTGTTGCAGGTCATTGAAATCCCATTATCATTAGGGTTTTGATCTTTCTTGGGTCTCCATGTTAAGCTTGAAGAAGCTTTAGACCCCTTACCTTGTGGTTGCAAATATTTAGGTCTGGTCACGTTTCTGTCAGCATTAGAATTTGACCTGTCACCGCTGAAATTACCCTTGTCAGCGTTGAACCTAGGGTTTGCTACAGAAACCCATTGCCTGTTTGACCAAGTGTTTGTCTTTTGAAATGGTCTTTGTCCATGAGTGTTAGACCCTCTAGTAAAGAATGGGGCAGGTCTAATCACTTGTGGACTTTGCTGCACACAAGGTTTGGGTCTGACAACGTTTGACTTCCTAACAACGTTGACTTTGTTCCTGTCAGTGCTGAAATTGTTCCTGTCAGCGCTAGCTTTAGGAGCGTTGACACACTTGTATGCCAAGTGTGAAAAGCTACCACAAGTGTAACAGGCTTTCTTAGACACAAACTTAGGTCTAGAAGAGAAGAAACCTGTTCCATGATTACTAACTTGGCTCTTGGGTGACCTAGTATTCCTATACATCTCTGCATATTTAATGCTAGGTTTTCTGTCAGTGTTTGAGCCTAGGTGAACAGCTTTACCAGTGATTGGGTTAGTGACCTTAATGGGTGTTGACTCATTTGGACTTTCACATAGCAAGCCACCCTTGACAAATAAAGTAGGGTTAGCCTTTTTCCACTCATTCAGGTCAGTCAGTTTTTGTTGATACTCTTCAACTGGATTGACAACTCTTGGTGGAGGAATGAATTCCTCCTCTTGGAGCTCTGGCAAACCAGTCCAAGATAAGTCCTTTTGTTGGACACCATAGAAGTCACCAGCTGGTGGTGGAACCAAAGAGTAATCATTCATCCCAATCCCAGTCATGTCCTTGGGATCCCTTTGTTTAGCCACACAGTCTCCTAGGGTTTGGGTGGCTCTATCAAATCTTTGAATTTTAAGGCCAACATTATCTTTATTCTTAATAGCCTCATCTAACTTAGCCTGTATCTCACCATTAACCCTTTCCATGATATTTCTAATATCCATACTAGCATCTAACTCATGTTTTAAGATATTGATTTTATCTTTTAAGTCAAATTCCATTTTCTTATATTCAGAAACGGTTTTCTCAGTTTCAGTAAGAGCTAGTTGGTAATTAGACAATTTACATCTTTCAGTGCTCATATCATCTAATAATCTTAACACCTCTTTGTTAAGTCTTTCAGTATTTAACCTACAGCCTTTGCTACAAAAAGCATCATCATATACCTCATTATCAAATGAAGAGGAGGAGTGTGCCATGAGAGCATATTCAACATGCTCTTCTTCTTCAATATCAACAACCAAAGCTTTGTCCTCTTCAACATTCTTAGCCAGATAGCTCCAATCCCATCCCATACCATCATATCCTTGAACTGCAACCATGGCCTTGGAATCCTGAGCTTTAACAACCTGACTTGAGGGTTTACCAGCATCAGATCTTCTAGGAGATCTGCATTCCCTCATGAAGTGTCCCATACGATGGCAGTTGTAGCATTCAACTTTGGATTTGTCAAATCCAGCTGTGTCTTTAGCATTGAAGATCATCTTCTTTTTAAACCTTCTGTTCCACCTATTTGCTCTTATACTAGCAAGAGCCATGTTCCACTTGATGTCCATCTCTTCCAAGTGCTCATCACTTATCTGCTCAAGGTCCTCATATGTAATCACTGAACCATTGGGCAAAAAAGCAATGTAAGCACAAACAGTATCCAAATCTAAACCAGCAGGTTTAACTCTTGGGGAGTCACTTTTGAATGTGTCAGCGTCTGAATAGGAGACGTTGACAGGACTTATTCCAGCACTAACATATGATGATCCAGTAACTGGATGAATGTAAGAGTCCTTCTGATTGAATTGGCCTTCACTATGAGAGAAGAAGGCCATGTTGCTGGTGGTAGACTTGCTTCCATGCTCTAAAAGAGTTTCATCCTCCAACAGCCTTAGTTTGTTGTAGATGTCATCAAACGAGGAGCTCTTGTAAGTATTATTGGCAAGAATAGATCTTGCCTCAATCTTCCATGCCTCAACAAGACTTTTAAGAAAGGTAGCATTAATGTCAACATCACCAACTTGTGTCCCATGAAGGACAACTTGCTTGTAATGTCAAGCAATCTGCTTCTCACACTACTCAGTTTCTCATTGGGTTGAGCTTTGAAGACAGCATAATCATGCATGAGTTGCTTTTTCTTTTCTTCCTTAGTGTCTGCATTGCCACCATGTGCAACTTCAAGAGCTTCCCAAAGGTCTTTAGCAGATTCATAACCTCTGTATTTATGCTGATTCTCTTGTCCCAAAGAGAGCTTCAGAATATTTAGGGTTTTCATGTCAACCCTTCTCTTTGCTATGTCTTCAGCAGACACAACTCTACCATCATCAAGTTTTTCCCTATTGTCAGCTTCTAAACATCCAGCAACAGTTGTTCTTGCAGCAATGGCATTAAGAATCTTTTGAGCTTTATTGAATGTGTTTCCATATTCAATAACCTCCCAGAGTGTGTAATCATAGATCCCTGATAGGTGTGTAAACACCCATCCTTTTACCACTTAATTCGGGCTAAAACAAGACCAAAACACGTATTTAATATCATTTGTTTGGAATTATGCGTGGTTTTTGTGTTTATTGTGTTTTCAGAGCTAACCGGATGAATGTTAAAGAAAACATGGATTGCACGGGTTTTATCAAGGAAAAAGACTCAAGATAAAGTCTATTGTCCAAGAGATGCAAAAGATTTGAAGTCACTAGGCCTATTCGAAGATTTATCGAAGAAAAGGACTAAAGACGGAAGATTTTCATAAGTCGAAGAAACTCAAGTCTATTTAACGAAGAAATTAAAAGACGAGTTGGATTTAATCGACAACAAATCCCGAATCAGAATCGAAAACGTCAACTTTTCTGAAAAGACGAGAAGACAAGAAGAAAGGGAGAAAGCCCACTCACCAACCAACCACTAGGAGTATAAATAGAAACTCCCTTCACACATTAGGGAGTTAGTTTTTCATTTTTTTCTTTCCCAGTTCTTTTGTTCGTCCCATCACCAACTCCATTAGGGAGTTTGGTGATTTTTCATCTTTTTCTTTTCATCTTGTAATCCTTAATCATTAACCTTGTTACTTTTTCATTAATCAATCCATTCCATCTTTCTATTCATCTTGTTCTTCATTATTTTTTATTGCAAGTTTCTAAGTTTCTTATTTGATCCAAGTTTGATTTCAAAAAGTTGTTGATTTAGTGTTTTTATTGGTGGGATTTGTTCCTTATGGTATGTTAATGATTATTGGTTAGTTTAGTAAAACCTTTTTGAGTATTCAAGTTGATTTGGATTTAATCTCGTGTCCCTGTTTTACTTGCTGCTGTATCTATTCTTCGTTCCAGACTTTCCGAACAAGACAGATTTTCCGAATAGCCAATTTCATGTTTGCCTTACTCGGAATATTTCAATTATTCCGAGTGGAGGTTTTATTTCTTCTTTATTCGGAATATCCCATATATTCCGAATAGGGCCTGACTTTCCGAATAGGCCATTTGTGTTTCCCTTATTCGGAACATTTTCAAATATTCCGAATAGGGGTGTTCTCGTTTCATTACTCGGAATATCCTGGATATTCCGCATAGCCGTTTCTCAGTTTCCTTATTCGGAACATTTTTCCGAATAACCCTTATATTCCGAATAGGCTTTACTTTCCGAACAAGCTAAATTTTCCGAATGAGAGTATTTTATTCCGAATGACCTTAATTTTCCGCATAGACTTGATTTTTCCGAATAGATGTGTTTTTCCGAATAGAAGTATTTTCCGCATAAGCCTACTTTCCGAATGATTTTCCGCATAAAGAAGACTTTCCGAATGACCATATTTTTCCGAATAGAGCTGTCTTTCCGAATGGTGTTTTATTCCGCATAGGGTATTCTTCAGTAAGAGTTATTTTTCAGTAAGAGTTATTTTTCAGCTTATTATTTGTTGCCTGTTTTTAGTTTGTTTCATTACCATTTTATTCACTTACCTGTTAGTAGAATAGGAAACCAAATCCACTTTTTGTAACCAAGAACAAATCATTCCACTTTTAACTGAGATCAATTCGAGAGGATTCCGAGAATCGAATATTTTGAACCCATTGCAAATCCGTGTATCAAATGGCGCCGCTGCCGGCTCCTCTCGTTAAGATCAAAAGTTTTTTGTAGAACTTGGATTTTGGGATCCGTTCCCCGTGAACGTTACTTTTTCCTAAAAATTTTCAAAAACACTAAAAAATATAAAATTTTCAAAAATCCTAAAAAGTAAAAAACAATAAAAACCAAAAATATTTTTGCTTTGTTCTTCTTTGTTCGTTCTTTTGCAGGTGTATGCGCACTCGATCCACGTCTTATCAAGAGCCCGAGCCTCTCGATAACTTACACATGGCTGGTGTACAAAACAACAATAACATACCACCTCCGAACAACAATAATAACAACAACAACCCACCTTTCAACAACATGAATAACAACAACAATGAGCCCCTTCCGGATAATCGCCCAATGATTGAATTGCTGCAAGCTCATGTTGATGGCAACACGGATCCAATTGTCATCCCTCCAATTGCCGCCAACAATTTCGAGCTCAAGTCAGGCTTTATCCAGATGGTCTCCGCTCAACCGTTCTTGGGACGCACCATTGATGACCCACATGACCATATCAAGAGATTTCTACAACTCACCAACACGGTCAAATTCAATGGAGTTCCATAGGAGGTCATAAGGTTACAACTTTTTCCCTTTTCTTTAGAGGGACAAGCCCGGCATTGGCTTGCTAAGGAACCGCCACAGAGTATTCTCTCGTGGACGGATTTGGAAACAAAGTTTATCAACTACTTTTTTCCACCCTCTCGTACTACCGCTTTGCGGAATGAGATTATAAACTTTGAACAAAAGTACGATGAGTCATTCAGTGAATCTTGGGATCGTTTTAAAGATCTTTTAAGAAAATGCCCACAACATGGTTTTACCAAAGTACATCAAATCAATACTTTTTACAATGGTTTAAGCATGAATGATCAAGATTCACTGAATAGTGCCTCAGGGGGTAATTTATTGGCTAAGACTTCTAATGCTGCTTGGGACATCATTGAGAACAAATCTCGTGTGCAAACCAAGAGCGTTAGGACCAATGTTGCTAGTGCTAGCACTAATGATAGCGACAAGCGACTTGACAAAATCACCACGCTTCTTGAATCGCTTGTCACCCACACCGTCAGCAACAACAACAGCAACAACGCCAAAAATGCACAAGTCAACGCTGTCAGCCAACCTTGTGAGATATGCGGTGGTCCCCACTCTTACACAACTTGTACCGCTACCCAAGATTACCCTGCTGAGACTGTGAATGCGGCATATGGCACCTACCAACAACCTGCTTATCAAGCAAAACCCCAAGGTGACCGTAACTTGCTTAGCTACCGCAACAACAACTATCTTTCACCACTTGGCTTTCCTCCGACCAACCCAAACCAACAACAAAACCTTAACCGCTCTCCTCAACAACAACAACAACCTCGACAACCATACATCCCACCTCACAAGCAGCAACAACCGCCTCAACGTAACAATCAAGTCTACCAACAACCTGCTTACCAACCACCTGCATACAACGCTCCTCCCAACCAAGCCACCACTGCATTACACCAAGAGGTCGCCACCTACATGAGAACCAACGATGTGATAGTGGGAAACCTCCAAGAGGAAGTGCGCAATTTAAAGGCAGATTTGGTAAAGCAAGGAAATGATTTGAGAGCCGATATGCGGAACACGCTGGATAGTCAGACGAATGACTTGAGGAACATGATGGCTAGTTTCTTCCAAAGTAGTCAACCCTCTTCTTCGGGTACTCTTCCGAGTAACACCGTTGCGAACCCAAGAGGGGAGATGAAAGCAATCACCACTCGAAGTGGTAAAGGTACCAAGGAACCCGAGCTTCCTATACCCCCACCGGTGGTTGTGACTAAGGAGAACGAGTCGCCTGCTCCTATTCCTTCTCCTTCTCCTTCCCCAATTTCTCCACCTCTTCATTCTACCCCTCCTCCACCCGTGGTTGTGAGTGACCCTATTCCTCTAAAGCCTTCATCTTCTTCCAATATACCTTATCCTTCTAGGTTGAGGAAAGAGAAGCAAAAGAGCAAGGATGATATTCAGGTTTCTAACTTTCTGAAAATGTTTAAACAACTGAATTTTAATATCTCCTTCGCTGAGGCTCTCGCTCACATGCCCAAGTATGCTAAAATGTTTAAAGATCTTTTGAGCGACAAGGAAAAGCTCCTCGACATTGCCAACACCCAACTTAATGAGAACTGCTCTGCAGTGCTCTTAAGGAAATTGCCAACCAAGCTTGGTGATCCGGGTCGTTTTCTTATCCCTTGCAATTTCCCGGGAGTAGAGAATTGCATGGCCCTAGCCGATCTAGGTGCCAGTATTAATCTCATGCCTCTAAGTGTTTGGAAGCAATTATCTCTCCCAGAGCTAGTCCCCACTAAAATGACTTTGGAATTGGCCAACCGAACGGTTGCTTATCCAGTGGGGATAGCCGAAGATGTCATTGTAGGAGTCGACAAATTCACCTTCCCTGCTGATTTTGTTGTCGTCGACTACGAGATGGACCCTCGTGTACCACTGATTGTTGGTCGTCCATTCCTTAGGACCGGTCGCACTCTTATTGATGTTGAAGCCGGTGAGCTTATCATGAGAGTGGGTGACGACAAAGTAGTCTTCAACATGGGTAAGTTGTCTAAACAGCCTTATTCATATGAGAGCGTTAATTGTATTGACGTTCTTGATGAGGCTTGTGAAGAACACTTTAATGATGCTTGCAAAAGTATTCCTACCTCTCTTCCCACTGTTGAGACCGTGTCCTCTATTGATTCATCGTTGTCTCTATTTGGAGATAGTGATTTATTCTGGAACAATCTTGAAGATACCATAGGAGATGCGAATTTAGCCACTAATGATTCTCCCACCGAGGGGGATGAAGATATGAGTTTCTTTGACAATCTTCTCACCGAAGACAATCCTTCGCCTCCACCTCCCACGGTCATTGCTATCGATACTCCGACTTTGAAAACGCCTCCCGTCGAAAATCCTCCGGATTTGGAACTTAAGGAGTTGCCGCCACACCTCGAGTACGTGTTCCTTGACGACAACAAGAAGTCGCCCGTCATTATTGCGAAGGATTTGAAAGATGAAGAGAAGACTCGCCTCGTCGCCGTGCTGAAGGATCATAAGAAGGCTATCGCTTGGAAGATTTCCGATATTCGTGGAATTGATCCTCACTTCTGCACACACAAAATTCTCATGGAGGACGACTTCAAGCCCACTATTCAAAGCCAACGAAGGGTGAATCCAAAAATACATGAAGTCATCAAAACAGAGGTTATCAAACTTCTTGATGCGGGTATGATTTACCCTATTTCGGATTCACCGTGGGTTAGTCCAATCCATTGTGTGCCCAAGAAGGGCGGAATAACCGTTGTTCCCAATGAACACAACGAGTTGATTCCCACTCGTCTCGTTACTGGGTGGAGAGTTTGTATAGACTACCGCAAACTCAATGATGCCACGAGAAAGGATCATTTCCCTCTACCTTTTATGGACCAAATGCTTGAACGATTAGCCGGTAATGAATATTACTGCTTTCTTGATGGTTTCTCGGGTTATTTTCAAATACCCATCGATCCCCAAGATCAAGAGAAGACTACATTCACTTGTCCCTATGGCACTTTCGCTTACAAACGAATGCCTTTTGGCTTATGTAATGCGCCAGGGACGTTCCAAAGGTGTATGTTAGCTATCTTCCATGACATGGTTGAACAAACCATGGAAGTCTTCATGGATGATTTCTCGGTCTTCGGGGATTCCTTCTCTGCTTGCCTTGCCAATTTAGAACGTATGCTAAAGCGGTGCGAAGACACTCGCCTAGTTCTAAATTGGGAAAAATGCCATTTCATGGTAAAAGAAGGCGTCGTGCTTGGACATAAGATTTCGAAAGCCGGTCTTGAAGTAGACCGTGCTAAAGTTGATGTTATAGCAAAGTTGCCTCCACCTTCCACTGTGAAGGGTGTGAGAAGTTTCTTAGGTCATGCGGGCTTCTACCGTCGATTTATCAAAGATTTTTCTCAAATCGCTCGCCCGATGACCCACCTCTTGGAAAAAGATACTCCTTTTATCTTTTCCAAAGAGTGCCTTGAAGCCTTTAACTCACTTAAGGATAAGCTAACTAAGGCACCCGTCTTGGTTACCCCTAATTGGGAGCTGCCCTTTGAGTTGATGTGCGATGCTAGCGATTTTGCTATTGGAGCGGTTCTTGGACAAAGAGTGAACAAACACTTCCAACCGATCCATTACGCTAGCAAGACAATGACTGGGGCACAATTGCATTATACGACAACCGAAAAAGAGCTTTTAGCAGTTGTCTATGCTTTTGAAAAATTTCGCCCCTATCTTGTCCTTTCCACCACCATTGTGTATACCGATCATTCCGCATTGAAGTACTTGTTGACAAAGCAAGATTCCAAACCAAGACTTCTTCGCTGGGTTCTGCTGCTCCAGGAATTTAAAATCGAAATCCGGGATAAAAAAGGAGCAGAAAACTTAGCCGCGGACCATCTTAGTAGACTTGAGGATCCATACCAAGGGGATCATCCGACCAAAGAAATCAATGATTCTTTTCCCTTGGAGACCTTAATGCCTATAAACTCGAAGCCGAATGAAACCCCGTGGTTTGCGGACTTTGCAAACTACTTGGCAGGTGGAATTCTCAAGGAAGGGTTGACGTCCCAGCAAAAGAAGAAGTTCTTTACCGACATCAAGACTTACTTTTGGGACGACCCTTACCTATTCAAACAATGTGCTGATCTGATAATTCGCCGATGTGTTGATGGACCGGCAGCGTCGGACATCCTTGATGCTTGCCACAAAGGACCCACCGGTGGTCACTTTGGTCCCAACTACACCGCTAAGAAAGTGTTTGATTCGGGATTTTATTGGCCCTCCATATATCGTGATGCTCACAATATGGTTAAGCGATGTGATGTTTGCCAAAAGCAAGGCAAAATCACACATAAAGACGAGATGCCTCAGAATTTCATCCAAGAGTGTGAAATTTTTGATGTTTGGGGTATCGACTTTATGGGGCCATTCCCTTCATCTAAAGGAAACAAATACATCCTTGTGGCAGTTGACTACGTTTCAAAGTGGGTTGAAGCCAAAGCTTTGCCTACTAATGACGCAAGGGTGGTTTGTAACTTTTTGAAAGCTCTATTCGCTCGCTTCGGTGTGCCTCGTGCCATTATTAGTGATCGTGGGACTCATTTCTGCAATGACCAATTTGCTCGAGTCATGGCTAAGTACGGTGTAAACCATCGTCTTTCCACAGCCTACCACCCACAAACTAATGGCCAGGCTGAAATATCCAACCGAGGACTGAAGCGAATTCTTGAAAGGACTGTGGGAGAGCATCGTGCCGCCTGGGCTGATAAACTTGATGATGCTTTGTGGTCTTTCCGGACTGCTTACAAGACCCCGATCGGCTGTACGCCTTATCGTCTTGTGTACGGGAAAGCGTGCCACCTCCCCATTGAGTTGGAGCACAAGGCTTATTGGGCCTTGAAGTGGGCTAATTTTGATATAAACAAAGCCGGTGACCTACGCAAGATCCAACTCAATGAGCTGAATGAACTTCGGAATGAGGCTTATGAAAATTCTTTGATCTATAAGGAAAGAACTAAGCTCATTCACGACTCCAAGATTAAAAACCGAGAGTTCCATGTTGGAGACAAAGTCTTACTTTTTAACTCTCGGTTAAAAATCTTTTCGGGCAAGCTCAAATCTCGTTGGTCCGGCCCATTCACCATCGCCCAAATTTTTCCATATGGTACTCTCGAGCTCGCTCAACCTAATGGACAAAATTTTAAGGTGAATGGCCAACGAGTGAAGTTGTACTTTGGTGAGGACACCTCTCAGGAGGTGATTCCATCCCTCACCACGTTCCCCATAAACTGAATTTGGGTCGAGTCAGGCTCGTGACTCGGTTATCAAAAACAAGCGCTCCTCGGGAGGCAGCCCGAGTATCTATCCCTTTAACCCCCTAAGTGTAGGGGAGGACCTATTTTGGTCATTTGTGTTTGTGTGGTGATGTGCTTACAGGGATAACTGCAATCTTGGAAATCTTTGAAGAACCGTGCTCCCGTGTTATCCGAAATCCGGTTCTATCTCTCAACTATCGTGATTCAATTTTCTTCATTCTCACATTTGAAATTGATCACTTTAGTCGTCTCTTCCTTAACTTGAGTTAACCAACGTGCACAATGTCATAAGTGTAGGGGAGACTTTTCCACATGCTTAAACATTGAGGACAATGTTTATCTTAAGTGTAGGGGAGACTTCTATCGAAGTTTTAAGTGGACTTTTCCATGAAAATGCCTTCATTTAACCAGAAAATCATATTTTTCAACATTTTTCAAATTTTTAATTAACTTTGGCCATTTAGTCGTAATTTTTAAATTTTTATCGTTGCTTTCATATGTATATATCCCGCAATAAAGTCAAAAATATTAATAAATTGGTGTAGCTAGTTTAGATATCTTTGACATGTTAGGCCCGTTGCGTTTATTTTGACTCAACCCGAATAGACTTATCCAAGTTTATTCTAGCTAGTATCCTTAACCATATAGACCTTAATTGGTTTATTAGGCTAAGTGTCCACGAGTCTCATTATTTGAGATTTTAAATTGTGGAGGACGAGAAATGATAGAGTCAATTATAAGTCGGTAATCTTGCGCAAGCTCACTTGGTGTAATTATTCGCCTATTCTCCCATCACTTGCTAATAATTTATCTGCAATAAGTAAGGTCTTACGATTTGAAAAGTTACTTAGCTTCTAGCCCAAGATCGTTTAAAAGTTGCTCGGTAATGACGAGAGTTCATAGCCAAGGCATAACTTATGAAGCGGGGCGCGAAGATTGGCGAGTCCGAAAAGGCCCTAACAAGGCATGAGGATTCAATTTTATTGCTGAAGATCCAAAGTGATGTGAAAAGCATTATTCCTAAAGTCAATATGAAGGATCAAGACTCACGACGAAAAGCAATCAACTCCCATAAAGATCATGGAGAAGTCTATCCGAAAAGACCCTAACAAGGTATGAGGATAAATAGATCCAAGTCCGAAAAGGAGGCGGATCGTTGTATCTCAAAATCCCAATTACAGATTGAAGAAATAATCATGAAGTCGTGGTCAACAAAGTTGGAGTACCCCTCAAAAGTCTCCAAGTGAAGAAACTCTATTATGATGAGAAGACCATTATCTCAAGAACGTCTCTCGAAGATATGAAGTATGAAGTACATGCCAAATATCGGCCCGAGAAAGGTCTCAAATCGTGAACCAAGTTATGCCAAGATATGAACTTTTTGATATCCCGAGAAGCAGTTTTAAGAGATTTTGTCCTTTAGCTAACTATTGATCAAATCGTCCTACTTTGCTTTCAGCCTTAATAAACTATCGAAATAAGTCCAAAAATGCATCTTCATGATCATTCTAAGACAAAAATAAAATATAAGAGATACAATTAGGAATAAGGGAGTTTAAGCATTTAATTAAGCCATGTGTGTAAGTGTTTGATTTACTAACTTATAATAACAATGATCTCGTTTTTAAGCTTAGTTTGGGGAACGTGAAACTTGAGGGTGATAAATCTTCGCAACACCAAAGCCCTATGTAAGTCCTTGATTTCTTTACAAGTTATTTCCATTCTTTTGCTTACTTTAAAGTTTTAAGTTCTCTTAGTATTTTAATTGTTGTTTAGTAGAATTTAAATAAGGCCAAGGTTGGATTAATTATGAGAAAAACGTAAAATTGCTTTATCACTAAGCATTGCATGAGGGCATGGTAATGGATAAGTGTAGGGGATTTGATAGGTGTGTAAACACCCATCCTTTTACCACTTAATTCGGGCTAAAAACAAGACCAAAACACGTATTTAATATCATTTGTTTGGAATTATGCGTGGTTTTTGTGTTTTATTGTGTTTTCAGAGCTAACCGGATGAATGTTAAAGAAAACATGGATTGCACGGGTTTTATCAAGGAAAAAGACTCAAGATAAAGTCTATTGTCCAAGAGATGCAAAAGATTTGAAGTCACTAGGCCTATTCGAAGATTTATCGAAGAAAAGGACTAAAGACGGAAGATTTTCATAAGTCGAAGAAACTCAAGTCTATTTAACGAAGAAATTAAAAGACGAGTTGGATTTAATCGACAACAAATCCCGAATCAGAATCGAAAACGTCAACTTTTCTGAAAAGACGAGAAGACAAGAAGAAAGGGAGAAAGCTCCATCACCAACCAACCACTAGGAGTATAAATAGAAACTCCCTTCACACATTAGGGAGTTAGTTTTTCATTTTTTTTCTTTCCCAGTTCTTTTGTTCGTCCCATCACCAACTCCATTAGGGAGTTTGGTGATTTTTCATCTTTTTCTTTTCATCTTGTAATCCTTAATCATTAACCTTGTTACTTTTTCATTAATCAATCCATTCCATCTTTCTATTCATCTTGTTCTTCATTATTTTTTATTGCAAGTTTCTAAGTTTTCTTATTTGATCCAAGTTTGATTTCAAAAAGTTGTTGATTTAGTGTTTTTTATTGGTGGGATCCTTATGGTATGTTAATGATTATTGGTTAGTTTAGTAAAACCTTTTTGAGTATTCAAGTTGATTTGGATTTAATCTTGTGTCCCTGTTTTACTTGCTGCTGTATCTGTTCTTCGTTCCAGACTTTCCGAACAAGACAGATTTTCCGAATAGCCAATTTCATGTTTGCCTTACTCGGAATATTTCAATTATTCCGAGTGGAGGTTTTATTTCTTCTTTATTCGGAATATCCCATATATTCCGAATAGGGCCTGACTTTCCGAATAGGCCATTTGTGTTTCCCTTATTCGGAACATTTTCAAATATTCCGAATAGGGGTGTTCTCGTTTCATTACTCGGAATATCCTGGATATTCCGCATAGCCGTTTCTCAGTTTCCTTATTCGGAACATTTTTCCGAATAACCCTTATATTCCGAATAGGCTTTACTTTCCGAACAAGCTAAATTTTCCGAATGAGAGTATTTTATTCCGAATGACCTTAATTTTCCGCATAGACTTAATTTTTCCGAATAGATGTGTTTTTCCGAATAGAAGTATTTTCCGCATAAGCCTACTTTCCGAATGATTTTCCGCATAAAGAAGACTTTCCGAATGACCATATTTTTCCGAATAGAGCTGTCTTTCCGAATGGTGTTTTATTCCGCATAGGGTATTCTTCAGTAAGAGTTATTTTTCAGTAAGAGTTATTTTTCAGCTTATTATTTGTTGCCTGTTTTTAGTTTGTTTCATTACCATTTTATTCACTTACCTGTTAGTAGAATAGGAAACCAAATCCACTTTTTGTAACCAAGAACAAATCATTCCACTTTTAACTGAGATCAATTCGAGAGGATTCCGAGAATCGAATATTTTGAACCCATTGCAAATCCGTGTATCAATCCCCAGATATTGTTCAAAGTTGAACTTCCACTTATCAAAGTTTGTTGCATCAAGCATAGGAATCTTGATGTTTGGTAAAGGTGAGGAGGAAGAGTTGGTGATTTCTGGAGTTGACATGATGTTGTTAGGGTTTTTGAGAAAATTAGGGTTTTGGTGATTTCTAGGGTTCTTGTGTTCTTTAAGATCAAAAGTTTCTCAACAAGCTCTGATACCACTTGTTGATCCCAAACTTAGATCAATTAGCTTTGTGTATACGAGATTAGATCAAGTAATACACGTAGAGAAACCTTTGTATATGCTTTATGAATCTAAGTGTTATGCGGAATCTAACACTTAAACAAGAACACACAATGATATAAACAAACTTTCACTTTGATTATCAATATCAAACTTGCTTACAATAAAAGATGTTTACGAATGAAAACTTATATGAAAACTTATACCTAAAGGTCTTCTTTTATAGACATAAGAAGCCTTGTACAATAATCTACGTATCAGCTATTCTAGGTAAAGATAAATATAGAAAATACAATGTTGTTCCTATCTTTACTAGAAGTAATCTAGAATACAATAAACGTGTAGATAATATCTTCCATCAGTGCTTGTCTTCAATGTGTCAACGCTTGACTTTATCTTGTCAACGCTTGAGCTGTCAGCGCTTGTTTTGTTCTTGGCAACGCTTGTTTTGTTCTTGTCAGTGCTCAAGTAATCTGGCCTTAATTTATTCCCAACAAAAAGCTCGACTCAAATCCCCATAAATGTGATCATTTAGGGATTATCATGGTGTGTTCAATTTTTGGTGGGGCTTAAATGATAAACAAGGCCCAAAAACAACCGGTATAAAGGACTAAGTCCTTTGATGGTGCAAAATATCGGGATCGAAGATGGCGTTCTCGTTTTCATTGGAAAAATAAATCAAAGCCACTCCATCATGTGTCAACACAAACCCGAAGGGTTCAAGAAAATAGACGAGAAGAAATAGAAGGGTGGGACAATTGGTAAGTCATAAAAACCATGAGCTACTCGAGGTAGACTTACACCAATCAAATAGAAAGATTTTCCATTTATTGCGTGGGTGGAAGACCGAGATTTCCCTTTATAAGCAATTCCGGGATCAAATATCTCGTCCTCGGTGGAGAAAGGGGAGGGAACATAAGGGTCTTCCCCCACACTAGGTCCACACAAAGCATCGTCAAAAGGAGAAGACGAGCTTGTAGTACTCAATACACGTGGTGATGACGGAGTTAGGATTGTAGAAAAATCTTTTAAATTTAATTTAAAATCTTTTCCTTTTTCATCTTTTAAACTCTCCTTATGAAAACCCGACTTAATTATGTCAAAAATATTTGGTGTTTCTAAAGCAATGTTAGTCACACTAAAAATTCTCACATTTGAAAACCGTTTTGGTAAAGGTGGTGGTAAGTTCTGAAAACGTTTGTCAACAAAGAAAACTTCCCCATCGGGATCAACATATTCATCATCCGAGGAATCATTCGTGATTGGAATCGTAGGCTTAACACTCTTAACCTCCACCGGCGGAGGGGACGGAAAATCGTTTTTATCATCAACTTCTAAAACTCTTTTTGAAATCCTTTTACAAATGTTTTTGATGGGACTAACATTGTTCAAAGACGTGATAGAATACACATGAGAAAGTGTGGAGTTTTGAGTTGCATTAATGACGAGTTCTTCCTCATTGAAACGAAGAGTGATTTTCCTAGCATGCACATCGATAAGTGCTCTCGAGGTATCCAAAAATGATCGACCTAAAATTAAAGGAACTTTAGGATCGATGGGAATGTCAACAACAATAAAGTCTACGGGATAGTAGAACTTTCCAACTTTCACGAAGACGTCCTCTGCTACTCCACAAGCTAGAATCGTTGAATGATCGGCCATCTCGATTGACATTCTTGAAGGAGTGAGATTGGGAAGATTGAGCGACTTAATAATCTCAAGAGGCATCAAAATAATACTAGCACCAAGATCGGCCAAGGCGTAGCATTCCTACATATCTTGTATAGCACATGGGATTAAAAACTTGCCAGGATCACCGACTTTTTGAGGTATGCGGCTAAGAAAAACCGAAGAACAACTAGACGACTTTTGCAATTTCTCTTTGTTATTCAACATACTTTTGAAGTTCGCGGCAAATCAAGGCATCATGACCAAGGCGTCAGCAAAACGTATATTGAAATGCAAGTCACGAAACATTTTCATAAAAAGTTCAAATTGATAATTATTTCGTTCTTGTGCCTTTTCCTTGTTTCGTCTTGAAGGGTAAGGTAAGGGTGGTGTGGGTTGGGGCATAGGCAAAGGCCTTGGAATCTCGGGTTCCATGATTGGTATTGGTTCAACCGTAGGTCTGGTTGAGAGGTACTTCGTGGGCTTGGAATTTGTTCCTTTTCTACCACTACCTCGGGTTCTTTCTCTTTTTCCTTCTCCATAGAAGTACTTGGACGAGAAATGGGTTCTTTGAAAGTTTTACCACTACGAGTAGTAATAACCTTCAATTCTCCTTTCGGGTTCACGATGGTATCACTAGGAAGACCACCCGAAGAAGAAGGTTTACACATGATAGCTTCAAACATTTTTCCCATTCGGTCTTCAAATTTAGATTGCCTAGCATCCGCTTTTAACAACTCTTGCTTAATCTCATGTTGACCTTGCTCCATTTTTTGTTGATTTTGTTGGAGTCGTTGAACATTTCCTTCCATTTTATTAGCATGAGTTTTAAGTTCATTAGCAAGTTCGTTTTTAAGCTCGTTTATCAACTCGGATCTTAAGCTAACCATTTCACGTTGCATATTGTCAAACTTAGCATCGTTTGCTTTAGCATAATTCAAAAATTCTCCTTGAAGATTTTTGGTGTGATCATTTTGAAAACCTTGTGTGGTAGTTTGAAAATCACGGTTTTGGTTTTGGTTTGAAATTTGCCCATTTCCACTTTGATAATTACCCTTGTTGTAGTTACGTTGGTTGCCTTGATAATTACCACCTTGATTGTTGTTTCGATAGTTATTAGCATTTTGATTTGGTGGAGCTTGATTTTGGCGGGAACCTTGACCGTTTTGGTTATAAGTTCCCGTTACTACATAAGCACTCGAAGTGTTACCATCCGCGGTAATGCACTCGGAAAGATCATGAGCTCCACCACAAGACAAACAATTAACCCTAAAACATGAAGCAAAAATACCAATTTATCTTGCAAAAACAGTGTTATGTGGTATGTTTGTGTTTGTGTACACTTGTGTAGGTAAAAGGATACATTTTCAAGCAAACAAAGAAAAATCAAGCTCAAATGGATGAAAAAGACAAAGAAGGATCAAAAGTGACAAGACTTTAAAGTACAAGGACCTATCTTGACAAATTGTCAAAGTTGAAGGACTAAAGTGCAAATATTGTGAAAGTCAAGATTCAAGTCAAACTTGGTCAACTCTCAAGTCAACTCAGTCAAAGGACCATTTTGTTCAAGAATGAAAGTTGAAGGACCAAATATGTCAAAAGAATGAAGCTCCTAGCTCAAAACAACAATCTGCTAAATCAAGGGACTAATTCTGCCAACATTTGAAAGTTATTCAAAGCTTGATCCATGTGAAGAGGAAAGGACCAATGAGATTGCAAGAAAGGTGATACACGGATCACCAACTCAGCCTCATTTATTACCCACTCAGCCGACACTTCATTTAATTGGTGTATCTCAACAGTGCAACGCACTCAGTTTTTCCACCAATAGAAAATTAGGAATTGGATAATGATCCGCAACTCATTCTCTTGGCCAATAAGAATTTGACACGTGACATCTTCTTCATCAAAAATATTTGCCAGGATCGCGTTTGAGCTACAATCCATTTCATGAAAAGATGTCAACACCAAAATTGATCATTTTGAAGAGACGAACACAATGGTACAAGTCAATTAACATGAAATCAACTATTGAAAAAAGGCCCAATTTGTGTTCATACTTGGAAGAGGAAATTTGCAGAATTGTCCACGTGGAGAGCTGGGATTGGTCCCAACACGTCACCAACCCCAACAAACTCTTCCTTCATTCCTATAAATAGATTGATTAGCCTTCATTTGTAACAGTTAGCAATTTGTAGAAAAACACATAGTTCTTTAATTCCTTTCCCTTTCCTCCATTTTTACCCTAGCTACTCAAGAGTCTGACAAACTCTTGAGTTAGTTAGTTAGTTACTTACCTTTTAACAACTTTGTAACCGTTTTCCATTAATAAAATTTGAATTCATCCTTTCCCGCCAAAACTGTTCTTCATATTACTGCTCATTTCCTGCTGCTATTGGATACTTGTGTTGCTGTTTTGTGTTTGTTATGATCATAGATTGATCATAACTTACTTTGAAGAAGTTTGTTAGCTGTTTGAGAAGAATTCAGTTCATTCCATAGATTTTTAAAGATTTCAAGCATGTTGATGATTTCTGTTGATTTGTAGCTGAATTTGATTGATTGATTGATGTCCTAGTGATAAGGTGGTGGTTATCACTAGGTTAAGAGAGCACAACGCTCCTCTTCTTCTCAGTGGTTTACTACAATAGGTTTTAAAGCTCTTATTTTAGTTCCACTCAATAAGTCAAATGCATGCTACCTTTCTTAGTGTAATCTTGATGTTTGCATGATAAAAGCTGTTTAGAGTTGCTGATTGTTTGATCTTTGGTTGCTTGTAGCTTAAATCTGTTTACTTGTTCTTAGTTTTGGATTAAGTTTAGTCTTAGCTTATTTTCAGTAGAAATTTGGTACTTGCATCTTGTATGGTCATAGCTGTTCTTAATGCTCATTTTCAGTCTTAAATCATAGCATTTAGAGTATAAAATTTGGTAGTCAAAAGCATTTGATTCAGCTTAAATCAGTTCTTAAAAAGTCTTTGCAAAAAGTTTGTAAAATCAGATAAAGGAGTGTTTGGGATTAGCTTAAAAAGAGTTTTCAAGAATTGAGTTTTGGCTTGTTAAAGTTCATTTGCAGTTAAAAGGTGGTTATAAAGTGTTTCAAGTCATTTACAAGTCATTTAGTAAGTCAAACAGGCAAATGGCATTAAAAAGGTTTGGGTCATTCTTATGCAGTTTTGCCATTTAGAAGTTATCATTTTGATTTGGCTAGTACTCACTCATTACTTGATGAAATTGTACCAAATTTGTTCTCAGTTGTAGCTTATATCATATAGATTCAGATTCCAAGAGCATTTAATAAAGTTTTCAATAAGCAAATAGGAATAAGCAAAATTCAGATAAGCATAGTTGAGGCAAGTTTCTGTAAATGGAAACTGAAAATTTGTATCTCTTAATCCTCTTCATAAACATGGCCATTTTTCTTCACAAATCCACTTAAAACATTGAGTTACTTGATTTTTGAAAGTTTCAGCTTTTTGAAAAATAAGTTGGTCAACGCTTGGTCAACATAAGCCCATTTTCAGCTAAATTCAAATTCCCAGCTTATTACTTGATGAAAAATGTTCTAGTTTGATTTCCCGTTCATTAATTGAGTTGCTTAATCAGTTTCAATAAGAAAATCAAGTTGTGATTGTCTAGTTTTTACTGTAGCTTATTTTGGGCTTATTGATAAGTTCTCAATTGCTTATTTTACAACTTCAGCTAAAATCCTTTTACACACGTAGCTTATTTTGGATTTTAAGAGTTTTGAAACTTGTTTCATTGAATTTGGTTAAGAAATAAGCTCAAACGAGCTTATTTTCATCCTAAACCCGTTTTGGCTTAAATAGTTTTAGAAATTGCAAACTGGTCCCTAATGTTTTAAGCAGTGTGTATACTTGGCTAAACTTCAAAGTTTTTAGGGTTTGCAATTTGTTAGCCCTTGCAGTTTTGAAAGTTGTTAATTTCAGTTAGCTAGTTGTTAAGTTTGTTACATTTTGGTTAGTTGGTTATAAGTTTTGCATATTTGATCCTTTTAGTTAACAGATTTACACTTTTAGTCCCTAGACTTGTTAGAATTTACATTTCAAGCATTTATCTTTCCTAGAATTTACATTTTCAGTCCTTTAAGTTTCATATTTTACATTTTGAATATTACTTGAATAAAAACTTGGTATTTGCAAAATGTTTTACATATAAGTAGGTAATATTTTTCCGTTTTACAAGGCTTTGTTGAATTAGCAAATAGAATATCCAAACAAGATTAACAACCAAAAACAGTTAAAAACCCGATATTGGTTGGACTTTCTATTAGCAAGAACTGAGAAAAAACGAACTGCATTATACTCAATTTCAAATGGCGCCGCTGCCGGTTCTTTGACTACACGAGAGACTATCGATTGACGGTTTTCATTGGCTTTTGGGATCCGTTCACTTTGTGAACGTTATTTTTACGTATCATAAATAAAAAACAAATAAAAAAATCAAAAATATAAAAATATATAAAAACTAAAAAATTAACAAAACAATTCTTTTCCTAAAGAATTGACCAAAAAAATAAAAAATCCAAAAAGCAATCTTTTTTCTAAGAGATTGCACCCAAAAATATATATTATTGGATTCTCTCGGTTTTTATGTACATATAGTATTTTGTCTTAAAAAATCATAAATACAAAAATATTTTCCATATATTATTATAAGTAAATACGTATACGTATAAGAACAACCAATCTACATATTCTCCATAAGTATTGCCGAGGCAATACACCGTGTTGAGGGGCGTTCCGGTCCTTGACACGTGTATCGATAAAACAAAATAAAGCAAGAATAGATAAATACTCTCAATAAGTAACAATTCGAAGAATACAAACATTTAAGTGAATAGAAAGGCGATGTGCTATAAAATGCCATCTAAGGGTCAATAGGTACTTAAGTGCTTCGCGCCACCTAACCCCCCGTTCACTTGTAAGTATTCTAAGAAGGAAGGCTTCATTGAGGGTCTTGCACCCAAGTAGTACATACGTATAGTGTTATTTTCTTGTGGATATTTAATATTGAAACTCGAAGAGGATAATCCATTTCTCTTCAAAGTCACACGAGAGCTTCTCTCTCATTCTTCGTATTGAGTTACATGCTCACTCGCGGGCGTGCACAAATACCGATTGGTGTACAACCTCTTCCTCCGAAAAGGAAGAAAAAGAGAAAGAGTAAGACCACCACCGTCCACCAAGCCGATCACGAGAATCGTGCTTTGACTCCACCACAAGAAGCCATGGCTATTGATAATCGCTCTTTGTATGAACGTATGCAATCCAACATTCATGGATATTCTAGTGCCATTAAGATTCCCGACTTTCCCGCAAACACATTTGAGTTACATACATCTATGATCAATATGGTTTCACAATCACCTTTCTTTGGTAACAAGAATGAGGATCCTCATGCTCACCTTAAGAGATTCCTTTCTCTTTGCAATACCATTAAGCATAATGGGGTTCCACATGAGGTGATTAGGTTGATGTTAGTGTCATTTTCTTTAGAGGGAACCGCTAAGCATTGGTTAGACACCCAACCACCCGATAGTATCACCACATGGGATGGTTTCACCACTAAGTTTTTGAACAAGTTCTTTCCTCCACATAAGATTATGGCTTTGAGGACTTTAATTATGGGCTTTCAACAAAAACCTAGTCAATCCTTTAGTGATGCTTGGGAAGAGTATAGTGAGCTATTGAGGCGATGCCCTAATCATGGATTGGATCAAGTTCACCAAATCAACCTCTTCTATGATGGCCTTAAATCTCACCACCAAGATTCACTCAATGATTCCGCGGGAGGGAATATTCTTCTTAAAACATATCAAGAGGCTTTGGACATCATTGATACTAAAGCAATGGTTCAAACAAACAATCCATTTGAAGAAAAGGTTCATGTTATCCAAAACAATTCTCAAACTCCTTGTGACAACCAACTTCTTAAAGAGATCCTTCAACAAGTCAAACAAGGACAACAAGAAATGACTCACGAGATAGTTCAAGCCTTTAAGTCCGTTTCATTGAACAATTCTTCAAATAATGTGAATGCCATTGCCATTTCTTGTGTTACTTGTGGAGGTCCCCATTCTTATGAACAATGTGATAAGGTGCAAGGGTATCAAGGGGAATGCTATGCTTACCAAGAGGAACATCGTGAACACTTCAAGCCTAATATCAATCCAAATAACCTTTCTTACAAATCCCAAAACTACCTTACTCCACCCGGATTCCCACCCCAACCACCCACCCAAATTCAACAAAATCCTCCTCAAATTTTACCAAGGAATCAAGGGCAAAGACCACCTTATCAAGGAAATAACTACAAGGCACCCAACAATGTTCAACATCAAGGAAATACCTTTTATCCACCACAACAAGGATTTAATCAACCACTTCCATTTATCCCCAATCAAGCATATGCTCCAATACCAAATCAAGCTTACCCTCAAGTTCAAAATCAAGGATATGGGATGCAAGAGACTCAAGAGTATGTTGACAAGAAAATGCGTGAAATTGAGAAGAGAATGAATGACCAAATGAAACGTACATTGGATGACCAAATCAATAGGGTTTTAGTGGCAATAAATCAAAGACCACAAGGGGCTTTACCTTCCAACACACAAACAAACCCTAGGGCCAATGTCAATGCTATTACAACAAGGAGTGGAACAACAACAAAGGATCCTTCACCTCCTAAACCTACTATTGTTCAACCCACTTTTGCTCCTACTTGTGACAAGCCTTCTACTTCTACTTTGCCTCCTCAAAATGCTCCTATTCACTCAAACACACCTTCTCAACCACCTCATACTTCTCCTTTACCTTCCACACCTCCCAATGAAGAAGCTAACAAAGACAAATCTTCCACAACAACACCTATTCCACCTACACCAAAACCTACTCTTCCATATCCTTCAAGGTTGAAAAAGGACAAGTTAAAGAACAAGGATGACATCCAAGTCTCCAATTTCTTAAGGATGTTTAAGCAACTCAACATCAATATATCCTTTGCGGAAGCTCTTGCTTATATGCCAAAGTTTGCTAAGATGTTCAAGGATTTGCTCTCAAACAAAGAAAAATTGGTTGATTTGCCCAACACATCCCTTAATGAAAATTGTTCCGCGGTGTTACTTAAAACCTTACCAACAAAACTTGGAGATCCGGGGCGCTTCTTGATACCTTGTAATTTTCCCGGTGTTGAAAATTGCATGGCTTTGGCGGATCTAGGGGCGAGCATAAACCTCATGCCTTTATCGGTTTGGAAACAACTATCTCTTCCCGAGCTCACTCCCACTAGGATGACTCTTGAACTAGCCAACCGAACCATAGCTCACCCCGTAGGTATAGCGGAAGATGTGTTTGTAGGTGTGGATAAGTTTACCTTTTGAGCCGACTTTGTAGTGGTTGATTATGACATAGATCCTAGAGTGCCTTTGATTGTTGGTAGACCGTTTTTGAGAACGGGTCGTACCTTGATAGATGTGGCGGAAGGAGAATTAATTATGCGAGTAGAAGATGAGAGAGTGGTGTTTAAGTTAGGGAAAGTTTGTGATAGGAAAGAGGTTAAGGAGTCTAGACCTTGTGAGACTATTAACATTGTGGATGTGTTAGATGAAGTGTGTAATGAACACTTTCATGATGCTTGTAAGAGTGCTAGTGATGAGATACCCCATGTTGAAACCGTGGAGAGAGTGATTTCCTCTTGGAGGCATTTGAGTCCAACTTTCTTGGTGATGATGATTCTCCCATTAATTAGGAAGAAGATATTCTTACAATCCAAAAGTTGCTCAATGAGGACCCTATTCCTTCTCCTATTCCACAAGAGATTACCATTGAGGAACCTTCCATAGTAAAACCTTCCATAGAGAGTCCACCTCCCATTGAACTTAAGGACCTTCCATCCCACTTAGAATATGCTTTCTTAGAAGGAAAAGACCAATTACCGGTGATCATTGCTAAAGAGTTGAAAGAGGATGAGAAAGAGCAACTTATTGAAGTTCTTAAGAAACATAAGAAAGCATTAGCATGGAAAATATCCGACATAAGGGGAATTGATCCACATTTTTGTACACACAAAATCCTTATGGAGGATGACTATAAACCCGCCATTCAAAACCAAAGGAGAGTTAACCCAAAAATCCATGAGGTTATTAAGAAAGAAGTGATTAAACTCTTAGATGCGGGTATGATTTATCCCATTTCCGACTCTCCATGGGTTAGCCCGGTTCATTGTGTTCCAAAGAAGGGTGGAATCACCGTGGTGCCTAATGAGAACAATGAGCTTATTCCCACGAGACTTGTGACCGGTTGGAGAGTTTGCATTGATTATAGAAAACTCAATGAGGCAACTAGGAAAGACCATTTTCCGCTTCCCTTTATGGATCAAATGCTTGAACGCTTAGCAGGAAATGAGTACTATTGTTTTCTTGATGTCTTTTCGGGTTATTTCCAAATACCCATTGACCCTAAGGATCAAGAAAAGACCACATTCACTTGTCCCTACGGTACATTTGCTTACAAGAGGATTCCTTTTGGCTTATGTAATGCACCGGGGACGTTTCAAAGGTGCATGATGGCGATTTTCCATGACATGATAGAGCAAACCATGGAGGTATTTATGGATGACTTTTCCGTTTTTAGAAATTCATTTAGCTCATGTCTCACCAATCTTGAAAGAATGCTTAAGCGTTGTGAGGAAACACGTTTGGTGCTTAATTGGGAGAAGTGTCACTTTATGGTGAAAGAGGGGATTGTTTTAGGACACAAGATATCCAATAAGGGATTAGAAGTTGATCGAGCTAAAATTGATGTGATTGCTAAGCTTCCCCCACCCACCTCGGTTAAAGGTGTGAGGAGTTTCTTAGGTCATGCGGGATTTTATAGGCGCTTTATACAAGATTTTTCTAAGATAGCTAGACCGATGACTCACCTCTTGAAGAAAGAGGCTCCTTTCATTTTTAACCAAGATTGTTTAGACTCTTTTGAGACTCTTAAGGAAAAATTGACTAAGGCTCCCGTTTTGGTTTCTCCAAATTGGGAATTACCTTTTCAGCTTATGTGTGAAGCTAGTGATTATGCGGTGGGGGCCGTCTTAGGACAAAGAGTTAATAAGCATTTTCAACCTATACACTATGCGAGTAAAACCATGACCGGTGCACAACTTCATTACACTACCACGGAAAAAGAGTTGCTTGCTATAGTATATGCTTTTGAGAAGTTTAGACCATATCTTGTGCTTTCCAAAACCATAGTGTATACGGATCATTCCGCTCTCAAGTATCTTATGACAAAACAAGATGCTAAGCCTAGGCTTTTGAGATGGGTTTTGTTGCTTCATTTGAGTAGACTTGAGCATCCTTTTCAAGGAGATTTCCCACACCAAGAAATCAATGAATCCTTTCCATTAGAGGAGCTCATGTCTATCTCTTCCCAAGAGGATGCCACACCTTGGTTTGCGGATATCGCAAACTATCTTGTGGGCAATGTGCTTATTGAGGGTCTTACTTATCAACAAAAGAAAAAGTTTCTTAAGGAAGTTAAGTATTACTTTTGGGATGATCCATATCTTTTTAGGCAATGTGCGGACCAAATCATTAGACGGTGTGTAGATGGGCCCGAGGCATTTAAGATCTTAGAGGCGTGTCATAAAGGACCTACGGGTGGACATTTTGGGCCTAACTACACCGCCAAGAAAGTCTTTGATTCGGGTTACTATTGGCCTTCCATTTACAAAGATGCCCATGAAATGGTGAAATTTTGTGATGTTTGTCAAAGACAAGGAAAAATTACACAACGTGATGAGATGCCACAAAATTTTATCCAAGAGTGTGAGATATTTGATGTATGGGGCATTGATTTCATGGGACCTTTTCCATCCTCTAAGGGAAACAAGTATATACTTGTGGCGGTGGATTATGTGTCCAAATGGGTGGAGGCTAAATCCTTACCTACCAATGATGCTAGAGTGGTTGTAAAGTTTTTGAAACAATTGTTTGCTAGATTTGGTGTACCTCGGGCCATCATAAGTGATCGTGGTACGCACTTTTGTAATGATCAATTCACGAGAGTTATGAAGAAATATGGAGTGAATCATAGACTTTCTACCGCGTATCACCCTCAAACAAATGGTCAAACCGAGGTCACAAATCGTGGTTTAAAGAGAATTTTAGAGAGAACGGTGGGAGAGCATCGAGCTTCTTGGTCGGATAAGCTTGATGATGCTTTGTGGGCGTTTAGGACGGCTTTTAAAACACCAATTGGTTGTACGCCTTATAGGCTTGTCTATGGAAAAGCGTGCCACCTCCCATTTGAGTTAGAACATAAGGCATCTTGGGCTCTCAAGTGGGCTAACTTTGATTTAAACCAAGCCGGTTCACATAGGAAAGATCAACTTAATGAGATGGATGAGTTGAGAGCCAATGCCTATGAGAATTCTTTGCTTTACAAGGAAAAGACTAAGAAATTGCATGATGCTAAGATCAAGAATCGTGAGTTCAAAGTTGGAGAGCCGGTTCTCCTCTTTAACTCAAGATTGAAGCTTTTTGCGGGCAAGCTTAAGTCGAGATGGTCCGGTCCATTCACTATTGCTCAAGTGTTTCCATATGGAACTCTTGAGTTGTCCCAACCCGATGGTCCAAATTTTAAAGTGAATGGTCACCGTGTTAAACATTACTTTGGGGAGGACATTTCCGTTGAAATGGTCCAAGAGGTCCCCATTTTCCCCATGAATTAATTCATTGAGGGACGAGTCGAGCTAGAGACTCATTAACTCAAGCATCGTATAACTAGGTTTAGAGTGTTGTAGGTTAGAAATAAAGGTATAAACTTGGAGATAAGTGTAGGGGAGACCTTCTTTTGTCTTCATGATTGTTTGTAGGGTTGCTCACTCATCTCATGCTTTGGAGCTTATGGAGGAGGCCCTTGTATCCGGTTCACTTCGTTACTTTAGTGATTTTTCATTGACACCTTGTGCTTAAACATGATTTCACTAATAGTTTTCCTTTCCTTAACTTGGGTTAAGCAAAGTCTATTCCTTGTCATAAGTGTAGGGGAAGTTTTTATACTTCCATGCTCTTAAACATTAAGGACAATGTTTAGCTTAAGTGTAGGGGGGTCTTCTATCGAAGTGACCTTACCTAGAACTTGTCATTGTCTTGCATGATAACATGGAAAATTGAATTTTCAACATTTTTTAAAATTTTTGATCTACTTTGGCCAACAAAAATATGCATTCATAATTTTTGCATCTATTATTTTTCATTTGCATAACACATTTGCATTGTATATATTTCTTCTTTATGTTTCATAAAAAAAATGTATAAAAAGAAAAAAAAATATAATAAAACATGGTTTTAACAAATTTAGATTTCTTTGACATATTAGGCCCGCCATGGATATTTTGACTCAACCCGAGTTTGCTAATTTTAGCATTCTCTAGCTAGTATCCTTAACCATGTAGTCCTTTATTGGTGTTGACATCTTTTCATGAAATGGATTGTAGCTCAAACGCGATCCTGGCAAATATTTTTGATGAAGAAGATGTCACGTGTCAAATTCTTATTGGCCAAGAGAATGAGTTGCGGATCATTATCCAATTCCTAATTTTCTATTGGTGGAAAAACTGAGTGCGTTGCACTGTTGAGATACACCAATTAAATGAAGTGTCGGCTGAGTGGGTAATAAATGAGGCTGAGTTGGTGATCCGTGTATCACCTTTCTTGCAATCTCATTGGTCCTTTCCTCTTCACATGGATCAAGCTTTGAATAACTTTCAAATGTTGGCAGAATTAGTCCCTTGATTTAGCAGATTGTTGTTTTGAGCTAGGAGCTTCATTCTTTTGACATATTTGGTCCTTCAACTTTCATTCTTGAACAAAATGGTCCTTTGACTGAGTTGACTTGAGAGTTGACCAAGTTTGACTTGAATCTTGACTTTCACAATATTTGCACTTTAGTCCTTCAACTTTGACAATTTGTCAAGATAGGTCCTTGTACTTCAAAGTCTTGTCACTTTTGATCCTTCTTTGTCTTTTTCATCCATTTGAGCTTGATTTTTCTTTGTTTGCTTGAAAATGTATCCTTTTACCTACACAAGTGTACACAAACACAAACATACCACATAACACTGTTTTTGCAAGATAAATTGGTATTTTTGCTTCATGTTTTAGGGTTATTTGTTGATAAAAGGATATGAGTTTAAGCTCATATCAAAATCCCCTACACTTGAACATTGTCATGTCCTCATGCAATATTATATATTAAAGCTCAAATTTACATTTCCCTCATAATTAATCCACCTTGGCCATATGAGATGCATCTACACTACTCTAAACTAAATGATGCATGATTTTGACTTTTACTAATGCAATGAACAAAATACAATTCTATCTATATCTTTTTGATTTTTCTTGAAATGGTTTTGATGGAAATAACTCATAAAGAATTCAATGGCTTAGATTAGGGCTTTGGTACCATGGACATTTATCACCCTCAAGTTTCACTTTCCCCATACCAAAGCTTCTTGAGCTTTCCAATGGGACATAAGAGTCGAAAACCTATCGAAAAACCGATTCTCCTCATTAGCTTCATCATGTAAGGCATTAATGCTACGAGACGATGATGACGATGATGAACCCAATTTGGCAACACTCGGTGTGTTACGAGGGATATAAACCTTAGACCTATTTTCAGTTATCACCAAAGCTTCTCAACCGTTTTACACAAAAATTTACCACCCGCGGCGGCATTTAAATAATCCCTTTCATGATCATTAAGTCCATTGTAAAACGTGTTAATTTGATGCAAGTCGGAAAAACCGTGATGAGGACATTCATGTAACATCTCCTTAAACCTACTCCAAGCCGTTGAAAAAATTTCATTACACTCTTGTGAAAACTTTGAAATCTCGTTTTTCAAATGCGTAGTCTTAGAGGGCGGAAAAAATTGGTTCACGAATTTTGAAACGAGATCCTTCCACGTCAATATAGAATTGGGTGGCTCTTTCTCTAACCAAATTTTAGCGGGCCCCGCTAAGGAATACGGAAAAAGCATCATCTTAATCGAGTCATTCGAGACATCCTTAAACTTGCACATGGCGGTAAGACGACTAAATTGGCGGATATGGTTGTGTGGATTGTCCTTCTCATCACCACGGAATTTGTTGTTTTGGATCATCGACAACAAACCCGTTTTCACCTCAAAATTCTCCGCAAGGATAGCGGGAATCACAATAGCCTCTCCATAACCCTCGGTGGGTGCTTGAAGTAACTCCATCATAGTTCGATTCGCCATGGTTGGTGCTTCTATTACAATGGGTTCGTCAATAGGAGACTCCTCACTAGAATGATTTGGAGTGGGAGTTTTGTTCTTTCGTTTACGTGCACGTCTTGCTTGATTACGAGTTAGCATAAACGTCACGTACAACGAGGGGACGAGCAAATAAGATTCTTTTTGGTGTTTTTACTTTTTCAATTTTTTTTTGGATTTTTGATTGTTTTTACTTTTTTTAGATTTTGGAATTGTATTAGGTAGAAAAAAATCTACAAATCTCCTCCTTAATCAAATCTCTTGATTAAAGAAGCCTCAAGGAATGAAAACAATCACGTGAAGTGAACGCCTTCGATGACTTTAGAACGTTGGTGGAACACCAAAACGTTCAAGAGGGTTTAATCAAATGAAACCAAGAAAATATATATGATACTTAGTAATACTTTGGGCGGCAAAACCCTCGATTAGCTCCCGAAATCAAATACTCACAAGCAAGCGGAGGAAACGAGGCGGCGCGAAGCACTTAAGAGCCTTTTTTCTTTAGGTCGTGAAATACAACCGCCTTATACGCACCTTATAGTTTGTATTTTTCAAAATTGAGCTTCACGAAAGTATTTATCTATTTTTGCCTTTTTCTTTGGTTTGAGATTCGAATACAATGATTGGGTAATGACCTCCCAAGTCAAGGTTGTGATTTCTCACGTATTTGGAGTACTTGTGAATTTATTGTTCTACGTATACAATATAGTAATAGTATTCACACAAAAACCGAAAACCGATAATACGTATTAGTAGAGTGCTACTAATACAAATACTATTAATGGTTACTATATAAAAACAACAATGCCAAATCAAAACACAACACGCCTCCCCGGCAGCGGCGCCAAAATGATAGTTGTAAAATTACGTCTTGTAGGAAAAAGAGCGTAAAATATAGGGTAAGCACGACGATTTAGGAAAACCGTGTGTAAATGACCCTAAAATGAGTTCGTTCTCAAGGAGGCTAGTGTGTTATGTGTGTAATGACTTGGATTAATTTGTGATTATACTTTTGAGAAAGAAAATAGAAATGGGGTAAGAAGAGAATGACGGTTACGAAGACGGATTAAACTAAGACGAAAAGGTCTTTCACGTAAAACAGTAAAAAAACCAAATTAAAAATTTTAAACCTAAAAATTAATTAAAAGTTAAAAGTAAGTCTAAAATAATATAAATAAGAATAAAAATCCAATAAAAATATTTTAAAACCTTTTATTAATTAAATATTCAATTTTTAATGCTAATTAAAGCCCTAAAATTAAATATAATTAACAAAATGTCCAAAATATTATTTTATTGAACAAATAACTTACTTATATTATCTAAAGACTAAAAAGTATTTTTCCTAAATTTTAAAAACTATTTTTCTATTTTTAAATCACTAAAAACTATTTTTTTATTAAAATAATCATAAAAAATAATAAAACAATGCCAAAAATAATTTGACAATTTTAAAAATCCTAATTTACTCTAAAGAACAGTAAAAAATGAAAAAGTTTGAAAAATATAAAACTTTTCACTAAAAGACAAAAACAGTTTGAAATTAAACCTTAATTAAACTAAATTAATTCTAAAAAATAATTAAAAAGTGAACAATAAAAACTTTTTGAACTAAAAATTTTAAAAAAAAATTTCTAAGTCTATGAAAAATTTTAAAACTGAAAAATAAATATTTTTGTCACTAAAGGACAAAAACAGAAAGTAAAAAGTTAATTAAATTAGCTATTAAATATAAAAAATATTAAATGAACAATAAATTAAAAACTAATTAAACTAAAAAATCACAAATTAAATTAGAAAAATAATGCAATTTGTTTGAAACCCTAATTCCTATTTTAGTCCACAAAAGACAAAAAAGTGCAAATCTGATAGTGACATGTGCAGGACTTTTGTCCTTATGCTGAGCAGTGGAAACAGATGCACAAGCAGGGGGAAGTTAGTTCCCACTGTTAGTGTAATTTCTTAGTCAGTTGACCAATAAGCTTAGGAAAGCTTATTTGAGGCTTGTTCTTGGGCAATAAGGCACTGGTTGTGGGAAGTCAAATAAATAAGGAAATCACACAAGTTTACTAGCAAGAATCACACAAACAACCCCACAATGTTACTGATGAAGCTTAATGAGTTTCTGTGAATAGTGACCTGATCTATTTGGCACAAAAGTGGATTTTGAGGCCTCAAATCTTGCACACAATCCTACCAACTAGCATATAAGCAATTACAAACCTTACTTGGACCTAGTATCTAACAGTGAACAAGATTGGTGATCAAAATTGCTCCTAAATCAAACAGAAAAATGGATTGACTGTTTTTATGCCATTTTCCAATTTTTATCATGCAAACTTGTTTTAAACTTTACCAAACTGAAAGCCAAATACGTATATCACATAATAACAACCTAATAAGTGTGTGAAACAGATTTTTAAACAAGATTTATGTCTTTTAACCCAACTTAAACCCTAAACCAAGCACTCCTTTAACTTCTGAAAACCAATAATTAACACACCAAATTCATTTTAATCCTACCAAATCTGATTACAATAGCTTCTAACATTCATACAAGTCCTAAGTGAGCATAATCAAACAACAAAATCAACACTTAAACAACTTTCATACAAATCACATCATTTAATCTAGAAAATAAGGGTTCAAGGTAAGTTACCTTGTGGGACCTACAATCCATGTCCCACAATGGCTGAAAAGACACCTCCAAACAAGCCCGGGCTTGTGCTGAACTTGTTGGATATTGGTGGTGTAGAGAGGACTTGGTACAAGAGAAACTGAGATGAATGACAAAGAACTTGACTTCCTTTCTTGTCACCTACACAATCAAAGCCAACCAAGTGAAAACCCTACAAGCTCATATAAGATAAGCTCATAAGTTGTGTGTCAAGCAGCTTATGGTCTTAGGCTTATATGAGCAGTGAAAGGTTAGTAAAAAAAATGAAGACAATAGATTTTCTTGTAAAATCAGAAACTTTGCCAAAAAGCTAGAAATCAACTTAGCAACTTATGAATACGTTTTCTAAACCAATCTAAACTCAATTTCAGAAAAACAAGGGTTCAATTCCACTTCCACTTCATTGAACACTTGCAAATTCTGAATATATAAAAACCTTTTTGGAACTTGTTGAAAACTGAAACCTAAAATGTTTTACCAAATAATGATGGAACTCAGATTATCTCAAATAAATAAACCAACTTTTAAACAGGAAAAGGAATTACATTTAAATCAAAATACCAACTTTCATTTAATTTAAAAAGGTATTACAACTTAATGAGAGAAAAATCTGGAACAAAATGCAAATAGGGTACAGGCACCCTATTTATACACATGATTGGACTATTCTAGAATTTGAATAAAATATTACAAATGATAAACCCTAATAAGTTTATTTCCTAAAAAACCCTTGGAATCTTGGAACTTTGAATTCAGTCAACTGGCATCTTGTGACTCTTGTACTGTTGACAGCTATTCTTGTTGATCTTGGACGTTAAAATGGTATTGGGGGCCAAGGAGTTGCTAGGAGACGTTCATTTGGTCGGGTCTTGGGTCTTGGGAAGAAAGTGATGGGCAGGGGAGGCAACGTGGGGGATGTGAGGTGATGGGGGACCAAAACAAAGGTGGGGTTTAGGTGAGGGGAGTTTTAATTAGCAAACTGGAGATTATGGGGGAAAACCCCCTTGGTTTTGAAGGTGTGGTGGATTAGGGTTTATAGGGCGAATTAGGGGAAGATTAGGGGAGGATGGTGAATAGGAGATGTTTCCCCCCAATTTTTATTATATTAAAACAGGTTTAAACGTGGGTTAGTGGGTGTGTTTGACTAGGGTTTGACTTGGGTCGGGTTTTAATGGGTATTGGGCTTAGGTTGATAAAAGGTGGGCTCCAGCCGGGTATAGAGTGGGTATGGGTTTGGTTTTAACAACTTTGCCCCCTAATGTCTCTAAATCTTGTCATCAAAGTTTTTTAACAGATTTTCCTTGATTCCTTTGTAAACATATTTCATCAACTTGTCACATTTGGCACAATTAAGTTCTCAACTTTCATCAAGGACCTCTTTTGTAATTATGGCATTCTTCAAGGGCTGAATAAGCAATATCTTGAAACTTTAAGGACCCACTTGTAATATTTTAGATTTACAAGGGCCTAAAGGGACAAGTCTTCAATAGTTGAGGGACCATTCTTTCCAATCTTCAATTCTTCAAGGTAATTTTTGAAATTCTTGTTTCGGGTCCGGTTCATTGTGCGGCTTTGTTTCCCGTGTTCGTATTTGATTGATTCTTGTGATCTTTTGCCATTTCCTCAATATCCGTACCTAAAATACACAAGCAACTAACACGAGCATATATTTGGAAGTTTTAATGATATTTAATGCATTTTAAGCCTGATTTGGACGATGAGACTATGTATAAAAGCAGTCTCATCATAAGGCTTCAGTTGATGAGAGTAATCTTTGGCATAGGAGATTAGGGCACATTAATTTTAAAAATATAAACAGAGTTGTGAGACATGGTTTGGTTGATGGTTTGCCTGAAATGGCTTTCCACAATGACCACTCTTGTGTTGCATGCCTTAAAGGAAAATAGCACAAGGTCTCATTTAAGTCTAAATAAGTGCACTATAGTTCTAAACCACTTTACTTGCTACATATGGACTTGTTTGCTCCAACCAATATAGAAAGCTTAAATGGTAAATCTTATTGTTTTGTCATCACTAATGATTTTTCTAGATTTACTTGGACTTTCTTTTTAACATTGAAAAGTGAGACTGCTGATACCTTGATTAACTTTATTATACAGATAGAAAAGAAGTCTGGTAATGAGGTTAAGATACTTAGAAGTGACAATGGTGGTGAGTTTAGAAATAAGTTGTTAGATTATTTTTGTTCCAAGAAAGGGATTACTAGACAGATTAGTGTAGCTAGAACCCCATAGCAAAATGGGGTAGCTGAGAGAAAGAATAGAACCCTTATAGAAGAAGCTAGGACTATGTTGGCTGATGCTCACTTTCCCATTGCTTTTTGGGCTGAGGCTGTGAATACAGCTTGTTATGTTCAAAATAGGGCATTAGTCAACAAGAGTAAAAACAAAACACCTTATGAGTTACTTTGGGGAAGAAAACCTAATATTGGTTTTCTTAAACCTTTTGGATGTCATGTAGTTGTGCTGGATACTAGTGATGCCTTAGGTAAGTTTAGTGCTAAAGGTGATGAAGGCTAATTCATGGGTTATTCAGTGCAGAGTAGAGGATATAGAGTTTACCTTAAGAAATAAAAACGTATACTTGAAAAGGTACATGTTAGGTTTTTAGAAAGTAAACCTAGTGATCTTGAAAGTGGTCCAAATTGGTTATTTGACTTGGAACCTCTATCTAGGACTTTGAATTATATGCCTGTTACTAATCCAAACATTGTGAAGGTAACTTCAAATGTTGTGGAAGAACAAGTTGTTGATGTTTCAGGTACACAGGTTAATGAAGAGGTTGGATCACAAGCAGACAAATCATCACCCATACTTTAGTATGTTACTATTCCCATATGGACAGATGCATTTGCTGCTGCTGCTGCTGCTGGAAAGGATAAAGGTGGTCCCCAAGTATCACCAGTTGACAACATGCATGATCTTTCAGGCGCTGACAAAGGAAAATCTGGTGCTGACAAGACAAATTCAGGCGTTGATGGCTCAAACGTTGACAGCCATGGTCTAGGCGTTGACAACTCTTTTGACCATATTTTCTCTTCCAATAATTTTGAACAAGGTGAACCTTCAAACAGAAATGGAGAAGTTCATTCAGATGTTGATGGAAGAGAGTCTGAAGAGGATATTGGTAACATGGAAGATGAGATTGAGGACAACACACTTATTGAGGGAGGAGTGCTTACTTCTACAATCAAAAATCACCCTTCTTCTCTCATTATTTGTGACGTGATGTCTCCTGTTCAAACTAGAAAATCTCATCAATCTTGGTGGATTTATTTCCAATATTCACAAGAAGGTTGATACCCCTCTTGTTCAAGCATGTTTGTTTGCCTGTTTTCTTTCACAACAGGAACCCAAGAAGATTTTTTATGCTCACAAAGAACCAAGTTGGGTGGAAGCAATGCAAGATGAGTTTCACCAATTTGCTATCCAGGATGTTTGGGAGTTGGTTGATTGTCCCAGACATGTCAGACCTATTGGGACAAGATGGGTTCTTAGAAACAAAAAGGATGAAAGAGGCATTGTGGTCAAAAACAAGGCACGTTTAGTGGCTCAAGGATATACACAATAGGAAGGGATAGACTATGAGGAGGTCTTTGCACCAGTTGCAAGGATTGATGCTATAAGGATTTTTCTAGCCTATGCTTCCTGCATGGGATTTACAGTCTATCAAATGGATGTGAAGAGTGCTTTTCTTTATGGCAAAATTGCAGAGGAGGTTTATGTAATGCAACCTCCTGGTTTTGAAGATTCAGAACATCCAGACAAGGTGTATAGAGTCAAGAAAGTTTGTATGGACTTCATCAAGCCCCAAGAGCATGGTATGGCACATTGTCCACCTATCTGGTAGACAATGGATTCAAAAGGGGCACCATAGACCAGACCTTATTTACAAAGAAGACTGGTAAGGATTTCTTACTTGTCCAGGTTTATGTGGATGATATCATCTTTGGCTCTTCAAGTTCAAAGATGAGTGAAGACTTTTCCAAGCTTATGACAGACAAGTTCAAGATGAGTGCAATGGGGAGATGAACTTCTTTCTAGGGTTACAAGTTCAGCAGAAAGAAGATGGTATCTTCATCTCTCAAGATAAATATGTAGCAGAAATCTTGAAGAAGTTTGGCTTTTCTCCATCATCCTTGGCTCTTCAAGTCCAAAGATGAGTGAAGACTTTTCCAAGCTTATGACAGACAAGTTCAAGATGAGTGCAATGGGGGAGATGAACTTCTTTCTAGGGTTACAAGTTCAGCAGAAAGAAGATGGTATCTTCATCTCTCAAGATAAATATGTAGCAGAAATCTTGAAGAAGTTTGGCTTTTCTCCATATAAGAAAAGGGTTAGCACTCCTATGGATAGAGAACACCATTGGGGAAAAGTTGGAGATTGAAAAGAAGTGGATGTCAGGCACTATAGATCAATGATTGGTTCATTGATATATCTCACAGCTTCACGACCTGACATTATGTTTGCTGTGTGTGCATGTGCACGCTATCAAGTGACTCCCAAAGAGTGTCATCTTCATGCTGTCAAGAGAATCTTTAGATACCTTAGATGTTATCCAGACCTGGGATTATGGTATCCAAAATATTCACCATTGGAACTTATTGCATATTCAGATAGTCATTATGGTGGTGAAAATTTTGATAGAAAATCCACAACTGGTGGATGTCAGTTTCCTGGGAGTAGATTGATATCTTGGCAATGCAAGAAACAAACAGCGGTGGCCAATTCTACAACTGAAGTTGAGTATGTTGCAGCAGCTGCTTGTTGCGGACAAGTCTTATGGATTCAGAACCAGCTGTTGGATTATGGGTATAATTTCATGCATACCAAGATTTTTATAGACAATAACAACACTTTATGCATTATTAAAAATCCTGTACATCACTCTAAAACAAAACACATAGAAATTAGACATCATTTTATAAGAGATTGTTTTGAAAAAGGTTTAATACAACCAGATAGGGTTGACATAGAAGAGAATGTGTCTGATTTATTAACTAAACCTTTTGATATTGGAAGATTTCAATACTTGGTAACAAGTATTGGAATGATCAATCTCACTTGATATGTGTTTTGGGATCATGATGTAAAAGTATGTATAGGTTATGCATTATTATTGGTCTTTATGTCACATTAGATTTTCCGCTTTATTTGTCTAACGCTGACAAAGGTTATCTTAACGCTGATAAGTGTTATCGGGACGTTGTCAGCAACATGTTAGTTTTGTGGTTTTTGATCTAATTGTGCAGGCGTTGTTAGCATTGTACCATTAGATACAGAGTTTCTTATGGATCCTTGGAGCCTTATTGGAGCATGTTTTATTTTATGGATGATGGTTGGAATATTTATATTCCTATCTTGACATAAATTTTTATTTACATGCATATTATTTGGAAACTTATGTATCACAGTTTAAGGGGAGGTTTAGGAACCCTTTAGGACTTTTGGGTATTATTATGATACTCTTTTCACAATTCTAGATTGTGTCCACTGGTGAGTATGAGTCAGTTTACTATCTCATGAGGCACTGTAGCATACAAAGTTGATATACTATGCATGCTGCCAAGACCTTTTTGGCCTAGAATTGGATGTGGTCTGTTGGGAGACTTGGGAATGATTTATTTTGGGCTTACCTGTGAGTTACAAGGGATTTTATGAGATAAATTAACTGTTAAGAATTTTGGTTAGCAAGGGACACTAGAGGACTGTTATGTCTATCTTGCATAAGCAAGTGTGCATAATTGGACAGTGCTTGCCGCCCTATAGTAATTTTCAGGTTATAGGTTTACTTCACTAGGATAAATTACTTTGCTAAGGTCCTTTTTCATTTTTATTATTTTTATTTTTGGACGTTGATAGATATATTTTCAAGCGTTGTTGTGACCAATTTAGACGTTGACATGGCTTTTACCAACGTTGACAAGAATATAGCCGTTGGGCGTTGATGGGTTATTTTTTACCGTTGACACTCATTGGGTCCTACCCAGTTGTTATTTTTGACGAAAATTGGGGCCGTAATTTTGGGAGTTGATAACTTTTAATTAATGCACAAGATAACTTATTTTCTTTTCAACAATTTTCATCATTATATTTTGAAAATACTTGCCTCATTTTTTTACCAATCACATGTGCCTATCACTCCTATATATTTGGCTCCTACTTTTACACAGGGTACTCCCATATCCTTGTCTAACAACTTTTCTCCTATAGTTTATCTTTTTTAATCTTTCACAAATAGCTTTCTACATCAATGGCGCCTAATTTTAAACCAAGTGACTTGGTATTGGGATTCAGAAGTCAGCACAATATGATTGCTTATTTGGAGGCTGATGATGCTCTGTTTCCACAATACACCCAGATGGTGGCGTATTTGAATGCATCTCCATTATGGTATGCTCTTTCTCATGCTCCTCTCATCCCTATCACTCATATTAAACAGTTTTGGAACACTGTAAGTTCCTCAACACTTAATAATGTGACTACATTAACAGTTATTATTCATGGGAGTTCATGGGTGGTTACTGAAGCCTTGGTTCGCCAGTCTTTGCATCTTAATGATGCAGATGGTATAACCACTCTACCCATTAATGAGATAGAACAAGGACTTCATGCTTTGGGGTATCCTTTCCCTGAAGAGGGTACTTTAAATAAATATCATAAACAAGAATTCCCCCCAGCTTGGAAGTACTTAATACATGTCATCCTTCAATGTTTGAGTCCCAAATGTACTGCACATAATGAAATAAACAGATCAATTTCTAGTGCAATTGTGTGTATTACAAATGGGCAAAAGTATAATTTTTCTAAACTGATTTTTGATGGCATGTGTAAAAACAAGGGTAATAAGATGACTTTGGCTTACCCAAGATTTTTACAAATTATTTTTGATGAGAAAAGATACTACACAAGGGATCATGATGACTTTTATGCGATCCCTGTGAAAAAGAAAGCTATTTTTAGTAAGATGAACTCACCCCCTCACAGAGACTTACCCCTTACCCAAGCCATGCTTGCTGTTATTGCAGCAGCACAACTTCAACCTGACCCAACCAGACCCCTTACCTTCACCTCAACACATGGAACTTGACCAGGAATCCTTCAACGCTGACACGTTAAATGGTGGCGTTGACACTACTAATCCAAACGTTGACACCTTTCCATCACAGACGCAAAAACCCCTTAACCTTCAAACTACCACCCAATCCACATCATCTTCTACACCCCCTGAATATAGGTTGATAAAACGTCCAAGGACTACTGGAGTGTTCTCCTCTAGTGGTCCTAGCCATGTTGCAGAGAGAACCACCACCACAAGTGTGGTTAGTGATATGGGTGAGGCTAGGACTATTGGTGCTAGCTCAAATGCAGGCCAAGCCAGTCCTAACATCTTTAAGACCTCACCCATGCCCCATGACTCTACTTTGGGAGGTCAAATACCCATTCCAGAGGAGGGAAGATTGGAACCATACACAATGTTGGAATTGACGGTTGTCTGCATTAGCTTGCAAAAGCAAAATGCAGACCTGGTACAAACAGTCAGTACACAAGGCCTTGAACTCAAGCAATTGAGTGAGAGGATTGTTGTTTTAGAGGATGCTAACAATAGGCGTGGAGTGGAGGATTCTTCCAAAGGGGAGGATGAGCAGGTACATGTGAGTGACACAGGCTCACATGATGGAGAATCTTTAAGTGTTGTTGAAGCCCTTACTGAATTAAAGAAGCAGCCAGGTTTTGATGCATCTTTGGTTACTCCTACAAATTTGACCTTATCATTTACAGCAATGATGGAGCAGTTTACAAGAAGCGCTGACAAGAATAAGGTGGGCGTTGACAAACAGATTTTTGACGCTGACACACCAAGCGCTGACAAGAGTAAGTTGGGCGCTGACACAAAGGATTTGAACGTTGACAGACCTGCAGATATGGTTGATGTTGGGAATAAAATATAGCCAATCTACTTGAGCGCTAACAAGAGTAAAACAAGCGTTGATAAGAAGAAAACAAACGCCGACATATCAAGCGTTGACAAGAAGAAGTCAAGCTTTGATACATTGAAGACAAACACTGATGGAAAGATTTAGTCTACGCGTATATTGTTTCTATTTTGTTTCTAGTAAACATAAGTTCAACATTGTATTTTCTATAATTATCTTTACCTAGAATAGTTGATATGTAGACTCTTGTACAAGGCTTCTTATGTCTATAAAAGAAGACCTTTATGTTATTGTTCATATAAGTTTTCATACGTTAATCAAGTGAAAGTTTTGTTTACATCTTTGTGTGTTCTTGTTTAAGTGTTAATTCCACATAACACTTAGATTATCATATACATATACAAAGGTTTCTCTACGTGTATAACTGGATTTAATCTCGTATACATAAAGCTAAATCGATCTAAGTTTGGGATCCATAATTGGTATCAGAGCCTCGTGGCTCGTGATGCTAGGACCAACAAGGTGTTCGTGTATGGTGAAAAGAAGAGAAATCCGTCTAGGGTTTTTTGGACGTTTTTGTGTGCGCAACAGTATTCAGAGGGTCATAGCTTTTCATTGGACCGTTGGATCGTCACAAAATTTCTTGTGTGTGTTCTATACACATATATCTAGACATCCACAGGAGGGATTGTCAAGTTTAATCCCCAAGAAAAAGTTATTAAGCGTCAAAGTCAGCAGCAGGATATGTGCAGTTTTCTGTAAACAGCCATGTTCAAACCACGTTTTCTCCTTCGTTAACCGTTGGATCTTCGTGATTTTTGAATTGTAGATTCTTGGCACTTGTGACTAGAATTTCACCGAAGGGATTTTCTATCTGAGCCACAATAAAGAAGTTATTCAAGGTCGAAGTTCGCTGGTTAAAGGTATTAACGTTTTTTCTTTTTCACATGAAATCATGAACTAGGGTTTCTATAGACCCTAGATCAACATAAAAAGCAAAAAGTTGGGGGTATGTGGCTGTTAAAACACATGATGGTTATTAGGGTTTCGATTATAAACCCTATGTACGATTCGATGCTGCTATTAGTTAGTGTTGATGTGTTTCGTCAGCAGATTGTTTGTGATCGCATGAGGCTGCTGGTCCCAGGTACGATTTGGATTAACGTAGTGTTGCTATAACAGTACGCAAGACAAAAAGAAAAGGATATGGTTGAAGACGACAAAGAAGATCAATGGTATTGATTTTATATTTTCTATCCATTATCATATCGTGTATCCCAGGCGTTGTTGAAGATTGTAACCCTAGATGATGTCAACAGAAGGGTAGACGCTGACAGGCTTTGTTTTGACGCTGACAAGAATAAGTTGAACGCTGACAGCGTTGACAGTGTTGTCCGAGAAATGATTGACCTAAACGTTGATAAGTATTGTCCGATATTGGACAATACACATGACAGATATCTTGGATAAAGGAGTTTCTCGGGTAACAAAAGAATGGCTGCTTTTGAGAAAATTGGTACGTTTTTAGCACACAAAAAGGAGGTATTTACACACGAAGGTACATGGAATCTCCGTTTTTATTTAGAATATCAAGTTGATATTTATGGCTCGGATATTTTTGAAAGGGATTAATGATTTTAATGCGAGTTAGCAACTATTCATGAGAATTTGATGGATATTTTAAACTATGTAATCGGGATAGCCTTGTAAAAGAGTTATCCATATTTGAGCTTTTACATATGGTATGAACATGTTATTCCATTAAAATTCGTCATGAATAGGTGTTGGCTTAAGGGGAAGAATTCATATGGTAAGTTTGATGATTAAAGAAGATTTTCGCGAGTTTGTGTTCTATCATATCTTAAAGTCATGCACTTCTAGCCACTGACTTTTAAGGTAACTTGTTTGTGCCTACATTGTTACTGGTGAAGTGATACAAGATCTAGGAATATGTGATTTTTATTATGGTACTCTATGCACATATTTTCTATCACTTGAAGGAGTTACATTATCGTGCTCAGTGTCTCACAAAGGATGAGGATTTTTGTATTCATCACACACTTCATCACATCGTACAAGATATGGAACATAGGTTTGGGTTATTCTACTTTTACATCAAGAATATTATGTTTATTTTTCTTCAAGATCATTACATAGAGCTACATTTGGAGAATCTTCAAAGATTGCATACATTGTTTACTTCCCTGTTGATGTGCCAAAAAGGGGAAGACATACATACTACACTTGAGGGGAAGCAATTTGAAGATCATGTACAACTTACAAGAGATATACAAAGAGTTTTGTCGACATCAACTAGGGGAAGATTGTTGTGTCATAAAGTTGATGTGGCAGAAACTCAAAAACGAAGAAAACATGAAGATATTGTCTAAGCGTTGTCAAGAGCAATCCAAGCATTGACAAGAGCAAACTAAGCGTTGATGGCTTAAGAGTTTTCATGTGCAATCTAAGCATTGTCACATGCAATTCAAGAGTTGACAGAAACGTAGACAAGAAGCCTATGGAAGCTTCTATTTGGATATCTATGCAGGATATATTCTATATATGTTTATCTAAATAGAAGATTTACTTGTTTATTCATTATTATCTCTTGTAAAACCCTAGTCCTTACACTATAAAAGGAACCAAGGGTTATTAGGTTTTTCATAAGTTCATTCACAATGTAAACCTAAAGCGTGTGTCGACTAGACGTGGGATCCAATGTATACACGTCTAGTGATTGTTGATTATTAATATAATTAGCAATCCATTTGTTTTCATTCATGTTCTTTGTGTCCAAACACCTTGTTAATGGTTATTGTTCTAATTCCGCTTTGGTTATGTTAATCATATGAACAATGATCATTCCTAGTAGCTTAAAAGATCCGGAATCTTATTCCTTGTTAATGTGTTTTGGGGTCTTTTTGTAAAAGTATGTACAGGATAATGCATTGTTATTGATCTTTTTGAAGATTTAGATTTTCCACTATATTTTTCTAACACTAACAAAGGTTACTTTAATGCTGATAAGTGTTATTGTGACGCTGTCAGCAATATATTTGTCTAACGCTGACAAATGTTTCCTTAATGCTGACAAGTGTTATCGGGGCGTTGTCAGCAACAATGTTAGTTTTGTGGTTTTAATCTAAATGTGCAGGTGGTGTTAGCATTATACAATTGGATACAGAGTTGCTTATGAATCCTTGGAGAATCATTTGAGCATGTTTTTATTTATGGATGATGGTTGGAATTTTCTATTCCTATCTTGACATAAATTTTTTATGTTCATGCATATTTTTGGCAACATATGTATCACAGTTTAAGGGAAGGTTTTAGGAACCTATAGGACTTTTGGGTATCCTTATGATACTCTTATCATAATTCTAGATTGTGTCCACAGGTGAGTATGAGTTAGTTTTACTAAATCACGAGGCACTGTAGCATGCAAAGTTGATATACTATGCATGTTGCCAAGACATTTTTAGCCTAGAATTGGTTGTGGTCTGTTGGGAGACTTGGGAATGATTTTATTATGGGTTTTACCTGGGAGTAACAAGGAATTTTATGAGGTAACTTAGTTGTTAAGAGTTTTGGTTAGCAAGGGACACTAGAGGACTATTATGTCTATCTTGCATAAGCAAGTGTGCATAACTGGACAGTGCTTGCCGCCCTATAATAATTATCAACTTATAGGTTATCTTCTCTAGGATAAACTACTTTGTTAAGGTCATTTTTTATTTTTATAAATTTTTATTTTTGGACGCTGACAAGTATTTTTCCAAGCGTTGTTGTGACCAATTTAGACGCTGACATGTTTTTGGCAAACGTTGACAAGAATATAGCCGTTGGGCGTTGATGGGTTATTTTTTACCGTTGACACTTAATGGGACCTACCCAGTTGTTACTTTTTGACGAATTTTTTAGCCGTAATTTTGGGAGCTGATAACTTTCATTTAATGCATGAGATAAACTTATTTCTTTTCAATATTTTTATGATTGTATTTTTGAAAATAGTTGCCTAATTTTTGACCTATCACATGCTTCTTTATCTCTTATATATTTGGCTCCTATTTTAAACAGGGTACCTATCATTCTTGTCTAACAATATTTTCTCCTATACTTCATCTTTATTAACCATTCAAACAGCTTTCAACAATGGCACCAAAATTTAAACCAAGTGATTTGGAATTGGGATTCAGGAGTCAACACAACATGATAGCATATTTGGACGTTGATGATACTCTGTTTCCCCAATATACACAAATGGTGGCGTATTTGAATGCATCCCCCATTAGGTATTATCTTTCTCATGCTCCACCCATTCCTGTCACACATATTAAGCAGTTTTGGAACAATGTTAGTTCCTCAACAGTTAATAGAGTGACTACATTATCATCTATTGTTCATGGGCACACATGGGTGGTTACTTAAGCTTTGGTTCGCCAAGCTTTTCATCTTGATGATGCAGATGGTATAACCACCCTCCCCATTCATGAAATAGAACAAGGGCTAAGGGCTTTGGGTTATCCTTTCCCTGATGAGGGAACTTTAAACAAATATCATAAAAAGGAGTTTCCCCCAGCCTGGAAGTACCTAATACATGTCCTCTTGCAATGTTTGAGTCCCAAGTGTACTGCACACAATGAGATCAATAGATCTATTGCTAGTGTTATTGTGTGCATTGCTACTGGGCAAAAGTTTAATTATTCCAAAATAATTTTTGAGGGCATGTGTAAAATAAAGGGAATAAAATGACTTTAGCTTATCCCAGATTTTTACAAATGGTTTTTGATGTCCAAAATTACTACACCAGGGATCATGATGATTTTTATGAGATCCCTGTGCAAAAGAAAGCAATTTTTACAAAGATGGACTCACCCCCACACGTTGACTTACCCCTAACCCCAGCTATGATTGCTATCATTGAAGCAGCACAACCACAACCAGACTCTCCACCACAACTTGACCCAATCCCTGAACCTTTACCTTCACCACAACACATGCAAATTGACCAAGAACCCTTCGACGCCGACACATTAAATGTTGGCGTTGACATGCCTATTCCAAACGTTGACACCAATCCTTCACAGACTCAAAACCCCTTAACCAACCAACATCCACCCAATCCACATCATCTTCTCCCCTAATACAATATAGGTTGCAAAAACGCCAAAGGACTACTGGAGTGTTCTCCTCTAGTGGTCCTAGCCATGTAGTAGAGAGAACCACCACCACAAGTGTGGTTGGTGCTATGGATGAGGCTAGGACTATTGGTTCTGGCTTAGAAGCTGGCCAAGACAGTCTTAACATCTTTAAGACCTCATCCATGCCCAATGAATCTAACTTGGGAGGTCAAATACCCATTTTAGAGGAGGGCAGATTGGAACCAATGACCTTAATGGAATTGACGGCTGTCTGCATTAGCTTGCAAAAGAAAAATGCAGACTTGGTACAAATTTTCAGTACACAAGGCCTTGAACTCAAGCAATTGAGGGAGAGGATTGTTATTTTTGAGACTGCTAACACAAGACGTGGGATGGAGGAATCTTCCAAAGGGGAGGATGAACAGATAAATGTGAGTGATAAGGGCTCACATGATGGTGAATCTTTGGGTGTTGCTGAGGCCCTAACGAGTTAGAAGAAACAACGAGGATTTGATACGTCTCTAGTCACTCCTACAAACTTAAACTTGTCTTTTACAGCTATGTTGGAGGAAATTACAAGAGGCACTGAGACAGGTAACTTGGGCGTTGACAAGCAAGATTTGAACGCTGACATGAGTAACTTAGGCGCTGATAAAGCAAAATTGAGCGTTGACAGACCTGCAGATGAGGTTGATGTATTCCAGTCATCATCCATCATCAAAGAAGTTTCTTCATAGGTATTACCATCTACCTTACCCATAATTGATCCATTAGATAAGGGTAAGGGAATCATGGTAGAAGTAGATGTTCTAAAGAATCCAGCACAGATTGAGTTTGATAGAAGGTTGGCTGCATAAATTGTGGAACAAGAAAGAAAGAAGATTGGTGAATCACCTTTTGTTGTCACTTCAGAAGAGCAAGAAGGAAGTGATGAAGCTAGTTCAGACTCAAGTGTAATGATTATAGAACAACCTGAAAGACTTGAGTATGGTGATGAGCTGGCAAAAGAGAAGTTGAATGAGTTAAAATTGCAAGTTGATTTTGATATGCCAGAAGTTGTTCAAATGTATCATGCTTGGGAAGATAGGTGTATGGAGAATCCACATTTGACTATTTCAGACCAAATATGGGGTTTGGAGATTCTTCTAAGAGTACAAAAGGATTGCAAGGTAATTCTGAAACACAAGGCTAGCAATATTCTCTCAATGTTGAGAAGGGATAGAAGGGAGTTGTACTACATGCTGCTCAGATGTCATGGAACAGGATGGACTTATAAGAAATTGATTGGATTGACATTTGAAGAGTTGGAGTTCAAAGCTTATCCCATTTGGGCAAGAGTGCAGGAAGAAAACACTCTAAGACTTCTTTCTGATGAAAGGAAAGAAGAACTTGTAGAAGAGATGGAGCTTAAGAAGGCAATGATTGTTCGCAGACCTGTGAAGAAGGGAGTCCCTCTTGAGTTTTTCAAAGATATGGATAGGTTGAATCCAAGTGAAGCTGTTATAAGAAAGAGCCTCAAGCTCTCACTATTTGAAGCTTTAGATATGGTACAAGTGTTACCTCTTGATTCCAGAAACCCTATTATAAACTTTGAAGAAGATGAATGTGGGTTTTGGAAGATTGGCAGGTATGGGAAAGAGGTTCACACTTTTACCACTCTTATATCTTTGTTTGCAAGTTTTGATAGAGAAGACTTGGTAGACCTTTGGAGGTTGTTAGAATCCAAGTAGGAGACTGAAGCACCTACTTCAGTCAATGCAATAAAACTGTGGTCTACATTCAAGAGAATGTGTGGACCAAGAGATGAAGATCCTGCTATTTGGAAGGATCTTGAAGATGACCTCAGTGGTCTTCAATGGCGTTTGTATTCAGCTGCTGGTGTATATTACTTTAGTTCTACAAAGTTTGCTGAGTATCTTCTTGTAGATGCTCAGTATTCCATGTCCAAGGAAGTCTTGGAGAAGATGAAGACAACACAGCTGGAGATTGATTATTCAAGTGATGTGGCCAAAGATTTGATCAGACATATTTATTACCAATATGAGCAAGTTTGTAAGATTCCTCCTAGTTCTTAATGTTTATTCAGAAACTTGATTATTAGAGTAGATATCAAGTTTAGGGAAGGATTGTTGGGAATAAAATATAGCCAGTCTACTTGAGCGCTAACAAGAGTAAAACAAGCGTTGATAGGAAGAAAACAAACGCTGACAGATCAAGCGTTGACAAGAAGAAGTCAAGCGTTGATTCATTGAAGACAAGCACTGATGGAAAGATTTAGTCTACGCGTATATTGTTTCTAGTTTGTTTCTAGTAAAGATAAGTTCAACATTGTATTTTCTATAATTATCTTTACCTAGAATAGTTGATACGTAGACTCTTGTACAAGGCTTCTTATGTCTATAAAAGAAGACCTTTAGGTTATTGTTCATATAAGTTTTCATACGTTAAACACTTTCATTGTAAGCAAGTTTGTTATCATTAATCAAGTGAAAGTTTTGTTTACATCTTTGTGTGTTCTTGTTTAAGTGTTAATTCCGCATAACACTTAGATTATCATATACATATACAAAGGTTTCTCTACGTGTATAGCTTGATTTAATCTCGTATACATAAAGCTAAATCGATCTAAGTTTGGGATCAACAGTTGATGTATTCCAGTCATCAACTATCATCAAGGAAGTGTCTTCACAGGTACCATCATCATCTTTACCCATCATTGATCCATTAGATAAGGGTGAAGGAATCATGGTAGAAACATAAGTTCCAAAGGATGTAGGACAAGTAGAGTTTGATTCAAAGTTGGCTGCACAACTTATGGAACAAGAACAGAAGAGGGTTGGTGAATCACCATTTGTAGTTACTTCTGAGGAACAAGAAGGAAGTGATGATGAAAGTTCAGATTCAAGTGTTATGATCATTGAACAACCAGAAAGACTTGAATATGGTGATGAGTTGGCAAGGGAGAAACTTTGAGAGTTAAAGTTGCAGGTAGATTATGATATGCCAGAAGTTGCTCAGATGTACCATGCTTGGGAAGATAAGGTTATGGAGAATCCAGATATGACAATTTTAGATCAAATTTTGGGATTGGAAATTCTTCTAAGAGTTCAAATAGATTGCAAGGTAATTCTGAAGCATAAGGCTAGCAATGTTTTCACACTGCTGAAGAGAGATAGAAGGGAGATTTATTACATGTTGCTCAGATGTCATCAAACAGGATGGACATTTCAGAAATTGCAGGGATTATCCTTTGAAGAATTGGAGTATAAGGCTTATCCCATTTGGGCAACAGTGCAGGAAATAAATACTATCAGACTTCTCTCAGATGAAAGGAGAGAAGAACTTGCAAAAGAGATGGAGATTCAAAAGGCTATGATTGTTCCAAGGCCTTTGAAGATGGGAGTTCCACTTGAGTTTCCTAAAGACTTGGATAAATTGATTCCCAGTAAAGCTGTTATTAGAAGGAGCATTAAGCTCTCACCCATGGAAGCTTCAGATATGGTACAAGTTGTTAGTGCAAACATTACGATGCTTTGTCGATATAATCTCTTTGTGTGTTGTTGATGACAAACGTATAATTCCTAATACATTATGTAAAATGTTAAAGTACTCGTAATCACTCAAGAATACATTTGTATACTTCTCTAGACACCTCCAAGACCGCATTCGGCATGAATCACTCAAAGTATGTACAAACATGTCATTAACCTAACTAAGTGATCAAGGATTAATATTTTCTTAAAACTCACATTTTAATCAAATGTGACAAAAGATTTTAATTAACTTTATTTTTAAGAAAATGTTTTATTAAAAAGAAAATGGAAATTTGAATTTGGCATATTCCATAAACCAAAGGAATATCCTTTGAGGTATAAACTACCCCAGATGACATATCCCCCTAAAAGACAAATTTGTACGGACTCCGACGCGGAGGTTCCTTAAAGGAACCCGCGGTTCCTTATTGATAAGGTACCGCGGGTAGAGATAAGGAACCGCGGGTGTTTTTGACCATTGCAATGTTGCCCTATAAATAATGGATCATTTTCAGATTTTCTTTCAACCCTTTTTGCACAGTTTCTTCAAAAACATCTTTAAACCCTTGATCAGTTAGTTTAGATTAATCTTGTTTAAGATGTGATTCTCTCCTTCAATCTCCTCATCCTCTTATGTGCAAAGAAAAGATCACTCACACATTTGTGATGTGATTAAAGATGAAGTCTTAATGAAGATCATCATGTTCATCATTTTTTTTGTGTCTTGTGTATATCCAATGTATATGTGTATACTTGGATCAATATTTTGTAGATCCAATGTATATGGGTATACTTGGATCAATATTGTGTAGATCCAATGTATTTGTGAATAATTGGATTAGTTGTGTTAATCCATTGTATTTGTGAATACTAGGATTAAGTCTTGTGTAAATCCATTGTATATGTGTATACTTGGATTTATGTTGTGTAGATCCAAGTTACATGTGTACACTTGGATATGTGTTTTATTGAGTTGTAATAGGTAAGAGTTGTGAGTTCTCACTAAACTATAAAGTGATGTGGTTGTGTCTTGTGAGTTCTCACTAAACTATAAAGTGATGTTTTGTGTCTAGTGAAGTTCTCACTTAGCTTCAAAGTGAAGAGTCGTGAAGATTGGTTCTACCTTTCGATTAGAGCTCGACATCTAGCCTTGTGTCGTAAAATGGTGAAGTAGGCAACGTTGTGAAGATTGGTTCTACCTTTCGATTAGAACTCGACATTTAGCCTTGTGTCGTTAAATGGTGAAGTGGGCAACGTTGTGTAGATTGGTCCTACCTAAGATTAGGACTCGACATCTAGCTTAGTGTCGGAAATTGTGTAAGCGATGTGTATGGTTTTCTCCGCCTTGAAAGGAGTTTTGTTGACTAGTGAAGTAACTCTCGAGTAAGGTGTACTCGAGGAGTGGAGTAGGGCGAAGAGGAGCTTCTTGACCGAACCACTATAAATCATCGTGTCGGTACTTTCCTTTACATTTATGTCTTTACTATTATAGATGTATTTATATGTTGTGTGTTGTGTGCATCTCATAATCTAAACATCTAAGTTACGGAAAAGCTAAGGCTTAGTACGTGTGAGCTTCGTGTTTAGATTATGTTCAAGTGTGCATCCTTTAGTCTAAACATCTTAGTTGCGGAAAAGCTAAGGCTTAGTACGTGTGTGCTTAGTTTTTAGACTATTTCTTGATGTACACTTGATTTGATGTGTTTGTGTGTTTCCTTACTTATAGTTATTATCTATTACAAACACATCTCATATCTAGTCAAACTTAATCGCGAATTTGATACAAACGATTGTCAAAGTTTACAATGTATCAATATTTGGCATCCACTGTAGGCGGTTCTTTATTGAGCCCGCGGTTCTTTATTGATAAGGAACCGCGGTGATATTTAAGGAACCGCGGCCAGTGGAATAAACGAAATGTTTTGAAAATGAACTAGAAAATATTCAACCCCCCTTCTAGTTTCTACAATTGGTATCATAGCGAGGTTATTCAAGATCTTTGAAGTATATTGTACTTTAAAGCTTGGATCGATCTTTGCTCTCTTTTTCAAAACAAATGATTTTTAAAATGAAAACGGTTTTTAAAAATAGAGACGATCTTTGTATCAAATTGTTCATGAAGAGTGATTACTTATGAAATGTGTTTTGTTGCTTCATTCGTACAATTTTTGGTATTAAATAAACTTTGTATAATAGCTTGAATTAAATCTTTTCTAGTTTGGAAGTATAAAAATCTTTTGTGTCATAATTAACTCTAATATATGAGTTCTGTGTGTCTAAAATGATTTTTTAGAGTCCTAAGTCCTTCCAAATTGTTTCTAAATGATTTTGGTCAAAAAATCATTTTTTGTCCTCTGACCGCAGTTCTTTATTGTTCCCCGCGGATCCTTATCAATAAGGAACCGCAGTCAGTCTGACTCAGATTTTTGAAATCTTTGAAAAATCATATAAAATCAACCGTAAGTCCGTAGAAGTCGTGCCACCCGTCATTTTGAACTTAATTAAATTTTCTTTCAATTAAAAATGCTTCCAAACCTTTATTCAAACTTTAAATTTTGGATGGTTTCTAAGTTCCATACTTTGTCCAAAGTATTGAGCGTTGGTTTGTCGTAAAACTTGTGTTTTACTATTTTCTATTAAGTTGGACATCTCTTGGTGATATATCTTTGAAAATTGATATATTTACAAAGTGTTAAACTTAATTAAATTTTAAATGGGTCAAAGACTATTTTCAAATAAAATCAAGCTATGAATACTTTGTTGTATCTAATACTCAAAACATGGATGAATGCTTTTATGTGTTAAGCTAATTGTTTGTGTGTGTTTCCTAGTGTGTTATTATTAAATGTAGACATTATTAAGTGTTCCTTGCTATTTGTAGTTGTATTGCTTATATGTCTAGTCTCTTGTGCCTTGCTTGGTATTTGTTAGTATCTAGTTTTTCCTAATTAGGATGTATGCTAGATTTCTTGCATTTTAGTTTCAACATTATGTGTGCATTGCATATAGGATTAACATCTCTTAGTTTACAAATGTTACATAAATATCTTGTACACCTCGGGATGTTCTTTAACACTTTTAGATTTCAAAGCTTTGGGAGCTAGTCAAATCTATTGATTTAGGTCATCTTACTCGATCATTGTGTTATTAGTTCAAGTAGATAAATGTCTCACTATAAAACATGAAACACCCTTTGAAAATCTTAGCTATTTTCTCTTAAAAGAGTGTTTGTGGGAATCAAGAAAGATTTCGATTAAATATCAATGAATTATTCAAACTATGATTGGTATCATTATCGAATCTAATTGACATGTTTTTTAGTGTAGACATGAATGAGGTTTATTAATAATATTCATCGGATCATCACTCACACTTGTGTTGATGGTGTTATATTGAATCTACTTGTTCAAATTGTTAGATATATTTTGTTTAATAATTACTTATAATCCACAATAGAGTCGGTTTGATAACTTGGATGTTTCATCCGAAATACTCAAGTAATTTACATTGCTATGGAATTTAGAAATGTGTCATTTCCGAAAGAACAATCAAGAGTTATGTAAAACCCGTAAAAATAAGGTCATAATTTAATTCTACTTTCAATTATTTTGAAGTATTTTATAACTTTAAATATTATTATGTTTAACGGTTTAAGTTGAAATCGATATTAAATATTATATTTTAATATTTTGACGAGTAACGAGGACTACTAGTGATCGTGATACCGACGGATGCCCACAATTTTATATTTTATTATCAATCATTTCGATATTTAATATTTTCGACGATATCGTTTTAATTACGTATCGAGTCGTTATATTATTATTTTTTGTGTGCGTTTAAACTTTTAAGTATTTTTACGAAACCCGAGTCCCGTAAATAAAGTAAAATTGACTTTAAGTCATTTCCCGCTTTCTAACTAATATTTACATTTTGGACCAAAACTATCACAAATTGGCAAAAACTACCCTAACTACACACTATATATAATTTCTCCACTAGCATTTTTCATTATAAAATTTATTCAACCAAAAAAATTCATCTTCCTCCTCCCCTTTTTCCTTTCTTAGCCATACACCCCCATCCACATAAACCCTCAAAAATCTTGATCTTATTCTTTGAATCTCCAAAAACTAAAACAAGTCCCATCCTAGATTTTCAAAGGGCTACAATTTGGTATAAAATTTCCATACATGCAACCATATAAATTTTTCAAGAAAAGTTGGTGATGTTTGATCCAAATTTGTTGTATTCATGTGTTAGTAGTGATGATCAAGAGATTTTCATGTTATGTTTTTGTTAAAAAATTGATTTTTAATTTTTGGGTTTTTGATTTTGATGATGATGCAAGTGTTAGGAATGGTTTATGATGATATTAGGGGCTTAGGTTGATGATAAAAGTTGTTGGTTTTGATCAAAAACATGATTTTGTAAGAGATTTTAATAGTCAATTTTGGGCAGTAGGTTTGAGGCATTTTCGGAAATCTTAAGTCTGAATATAGGTTCTTATTATGGGATTATGTCGTATAGAATTTCGTTAGCTTCAATTTGATATTAAGTAGGCCTTCCAACTCCAAACGAGGTGGAAGATACACTAGTTTGATTTTCGTGTACCGGGAGACGAGTGTCGACACAATCCGAAAATTGTTGTCGATATTTGGATCGAATCTCGGGGACAATAAAATGAGTTTCAAAATGATTCAAGGGCTGTTCTCAGGATCCAAGTTTAGTATTTTGAGTCTATTTTTAGAATCAAGTGGCGGTTTTACAAATGGAGTTGTTTAGAATGGTCAAAATGGTTTCGTAAGTCAAGGTCGCTAAACTGTCCGGATTTTGTGATTCAAAGATGAGTCGGGTAGGGAACTTTAGAAGTAAAATCTTTTAATGGGCTCTTGGGAGGACTTTCTACATATAGTAAGTGACTTCTCTGAGTAGTATCATAAAAAGTTGAAATGTTTAAGTATGGGAAAACGGCTTGGACATTCGGTATGTTCCGGCAGATTTTTATTAAAGGCGTAGAATAATAAAATGAATATATAGGAGAGTGTAATATTATCACTTGTATCGTTTTCTCTCGATTTTGTCGTGATTTTATGAGTCGAGTTTTATATTCTTATGTATGGGTTATTTCTCGAGTCTATTATTAATGAACGCACCTCATTTGATAGGTTGCGGTTCTCGTGTTTGAAAGGCATCAACTATCGTCGACGATCGTCTCATTACCACTATTGGCTAAGGTGAGTCTATAGACTCGCTTTATACTAGTTATTAAATGATTTTAAACCCGCGAGGGGGAATACATGTTTTATAAACTTAGAACACAAGATTTTTATGGTATTCTTTGTCCCTCTATGAATGGACCCGTGGTTGCCTTTAATTTGCATTAAGTGATTGCCTTTGTTAAAACCTCAATTATGGACCGTTAATTAACCTATGATGGGTTAACCGCTAGTACAATTAATAGATCTATGGGGGAAGCCGCCCCGGTTCAGTTTTTGTGGACTTGTCATAGAAGCTTAGGCCCGACCTCCACACTGTTTGAGCATATTGTATTGAGAAGTCAGGTATACGGCAATGTACCATTAATCTAGAGGTAACCGACAATTAATAAATCTACTGTCTTATCAGACCTCCAAAGGGAGTGTCTAAGGGCTTGGTTCCATGAGCTTATTGCAATTTATGCTATATACAATTATCATTGTTGATGCAAATTATTATTTGATGCTTATAAGCATGCCACAAACATATAATCTTTGCTTGTGTTCAAATTGATTACATAAACCTATAGATTCACTCGGCATTTTTGCTGTTTATTTTACTCACATGTATTTCAGGTAATCAAGAAGTGGAAGCTTGGAGGTCACGGGGAATGAAGTTGTGCACTGCTTTTGTTGTTCAAACTCTTTGATTTATTTATCGTTCCATTTTTAAAACAAACCAATATGTTGTTTTAACTAATCTTTTGGTAACAATTACTTGGGACTACGCTACTCTGACAAATATTTTAGGAACGATAAATCTAAAACGTCTCTTTTCGAGTCGTTCTTTATAAATTATGTGTTGTTGTATCATTGTTTAGCACCCAAAGATGTATTCCGCTGCGTGTAAATTTGGGGGTGTTAAAGATTGGTACCAGAGCCATGAGTTATAGAGAACTAGGTCTTTTTCTAAAAACCTAAACTATAACTGTCGGTTTTATTTTTCAAAGAGTCGGTGCACATGATTTCACGTGACTTCAGGTTCAAGCTACTTCTGGGATTACAACTTTAGTATACATTATTATGTATGCCTTATTGCTAAGTATTTCTAAATAAATACTATAATCCTTTATCGATATATATTTATGTCGTTAAACTTTTCGATAAAAGTTTATCATTTATTAATGATTAACTTAAATAAATACATTGAATTTTCAAGATCTTTCTGTATTTATTTTTGAAGTATTTAAATTGCCTTTATTGCAAAAATTTTCTATTATGACCATACATACCTTCATCTGCGCGCGTTACTTTTATTGTTTAACCCTTGTGATATTTATATAGATATCCAAATCGTCTTTCGGCTGTTTCTGCTTGGACGTCTTGAAACGTAATCTCTAGACCATTGTGTAGCTCAATGTGTCCCTAGAAAAGACTAATCGCTATCATGTGAGTCACACATTTTGAAATACTTCTTATAATCGTGTTGAATAATATCATGGTTTTTCATAATATTTTGTTGATTTTTATTATCGTTTTACACGACATGCGAAGATTTAAATTCGTTGACATTTATATGTATCGACTCCGAAGTGTATTGTTCGCTTATACCTCGGTAACGTCATCGTCATTTTATATATCATCGTCTAGATTATGGCGCTAGATTGGGATACGATTTTACTTCTATAAAATTGTATCATTTGTTTTTCATTAACCTTCTTGCTCCCGGAACGCAACTCGTTAATGTTCCATTCTTTTCTTGTTATGTGTTGTGTTTTTGGACAATCATGGCACCAAGGAGATTTGCCTACATTGCACCTTGAAACTTAAATTATGAACGTCATTCACCGTTTTGCTTCCTAAATTTCGTGATTGGATATCTTAAAACATTTTCTGTCATTCATTATGCTATATTTTCATGTGATGCTCATTATGAGATTTAATTTTCGTTGTTGTAAAATCCATAAGACATGTGTGTATATATATATTTTGAGCCGTTAGGAAGTGTCGAAAAATATATTTAATGGAGAAACTGCTGGGGCAGTATAAATTACTATGCTAAACGTAGAGTACTCGTATTCTTTCAAAAACTAAGTCTCTTAAATGAGGACGAGAAATGATAGAGTTAATTATAAGTTACTATGCTAAACATAGAGTACTCGTATTCTTTCAAAAACTCATGTGTTCTCGTTGATTGCTTATTCTCCCTTCGCATGTAAATATGTTTTGCTTAATAAATATTGACTTAGCGGTTTAGTTAGGATTGTTGGGTTTCTAGTCTTTTCTAGTAGCTTCCGTGTAATTAAATTGGGGAGACATTAAGGTATCGCCAGCGTCACGGTTTTGAAGTATTGGCACCCAAATAATCGAAAGCTTCACCTAATAATAAGATTTCAAGTGCTCACCTAAATCTAGCAAACAATTTGAAGCCCCACAAGGCCGAAAAATCTATGCAAAATTGAAAGTGAATCAAGCCTTAATCTTCGAAGCTTTAAAGATCCAAAATTCGATTTAGCGTGAGGATATACGTCTTTGGCTAATAAAACCACCGATGAGGCGGATAATAAAAGGCAAGGCAAGACCGAAGTCATAATAAAAGCTTCATGGCGAAGTTGAATAAAAGTTGGAGGTAAACCAAAGATAATAAGGCCCTTCCGTTAGGGGGCGTATAAAAGTCTTGGTAATAAGTCTCATGTTCAAAACCGTTATAAAACCGTGTTTATCGATTCTTCTTGTCAACTTAATTTTTTAACATCGTTGTCTATTAAGAGGGGTTATTGATTTGATGGTCTTAGTTACACCGTTAGGACTCTATTTTTAGACCTAAATCTCTATTATCGCATAAGTCAACAATGTATCCTCGTGAAACATTCAAGAGAAAATAAAATATAAGAGATACAACTTAGGAATAATGGGAGGATAAGTACGTGATTAGGGCATATGAGTAGTGTTAGCATAACTAACTTATAATGACAATGATCTCGTTGCACGCTTGGCATGGAATTAGGGTGAAAATCGAGGACGATGAAATTATTTCTAACGAAGCATTCACGTGTTCTTATTCTATGAACCTAAACGTCCCATTTTGCGATGAAAATCATACATTATGTCTAAAACACAAGTAGTAGTAATAGTAGTAGTGTAGCTAGTTTATCATTCAATAAAGTGAATAAAAATGAATTTTGGAGATACTTTATTCTAGCATTGCGTGAGGGCACGGCAATGGTTTAGTATGGGGGAGTGATGAGACTGCTTTTATACATAGTCTCATCGTCCAAACAGGGCTTAAAATGCATTAAATATCATCAAAATACCCAAATATATGCTTGTGTTTGTTGCTTGTGTATTTTAGGTACGGATATTGAGAAAATGACAAAAGATCACAAGAATCATGCAAAAACGAACACGGGAAACGAAGCCGCACGATGAACCAAGCCCTAATGAAGAATTTTCCAAAGAAAACCCTTGAAGATTTGAAGAATTATGAAGATTGGTCCTCCAATATGGAAGAATTGACACTTTATACCCTTGTATCTTCATAATTACAAGTTTGGTCCCTAAAGTTTGTCAAAATTACAAAAAGGACCCTTAACTTTGAAGAATTGGCAAATTTAGTCCCTCAACAAAACTAAATTGTCAATATTGGTCCTCCAAAGAAGTCAACAAACATGTCAAACCTTGAAGAATGAAGAAAGTGCCAAAATCAGCCCTTAAAATATGAAGAAATTGCATTTTAAACCCTTGTTTCAAGTTTAGAAAACATTTTGTGCCAAAATTACCAAGTTGTCAAAGATGTTTACAAAGGGAATGGAAGTTTTGCTGATTATATACAAAGTGAAGGAAAAGTTATACTTGGGGGGCCATTTCTTTCAAACACACCAACTTACCCCCACTAATCAGTTTGCCACCTCACCTACCTCCACCAATCAACACCCACCACATCACTCTCCCTTCCACGTCTGCTTTCCACCCACACCATTTAACTTAATTAAATACTTCCCTCCCAAACACTTATTTAAATATAATCACGCCCAAAACCGGATTAAACCCACACTAATCAAACACATAAACCCTAATAATCCCAGAATTAATCCAACCAAAAACAAAGGGTTTTTGATCCATCTTTTCCAGATGGTTAATTAAGGTTAATGTCATTAAAACCCACATCCTAAAACAATCACCACTCAACCCATGTGGGTGTAGGACCACCCCTGCACCCGTCCCTTTCCCTCAAAACCCTAAAACCGACAAGATGAACGTTTGGATCACACTCCTTGGTCCCCAAGCTCAAACAAGCGTCTAGATCAATCCTACATAGCTGGACATCACAACAAGATCACATGTTACCGTCTTTGACCAAGATTCCATTCAAAACACAAGGGCATTTTTGGATTTTCAAACCATTAGGGGTTTAGCTTATATTAATTTATTCAGAGTACCTAGAATGTTCTATCTAGGCCTATATAAGGAGTATGCAGAATGTGCATTACCCTTGTTCCTGATTTTTCTTTTCCTTAGATCACAAGCTTGTAAATCCCATTTTATGAATGAAATTGGTTAAGTGTTGTTGATGAAAAGATTCCAGGATCCATCTTTACATTTTTGTTGTTTGATTGTGTTCCAAGTTTACTTTTTAAGTTTTTAAAATTCAGTCTTGTTTTCAAAAGTTTCTGAAAATTGGGTTTTTGGTGAAACCTTGTTTCAAAGTTTGATATTGCAGGTTTGTAAGTGTATTTGGTTAAGGTTATTTAAAAGGAAAACATTTGAGAAAGATTTTTGAAGAAGGTTTTAAAAGGTTTCAGAAAATCAGATTGCTTGTTATTGTGTTCTTCATTTTCTCTTAGCAGGATTGAAGCATTGTTTGTTCAAGGATCAGCATAGGCCCGGGTCTATTTGGAGGTGGTTAAGCAACCACTGAGGGACCTGGATGTAGCTCCCTCTTGGTAAAAAATCTTTTCCCATTTTCATTTTTCAGTTATTTGGTGTTTATGTGATTATTGCATGAAAGTTGTTTAGGTGTGTTTAAATGGTTTGATTTGAGAGTATTTGGTGTTGTATGCATGTTATAAGTAGTTTAAATCAGTTTCGATAAGTTTTGTATTGATTTGGTTTGAAAAGTTCAAATTCAGAAATTTTAAGGGGTGTTTGGATTAGGGATTTAGTAGGGTTAAATGTTATGAAACTTGCTTGAAATCCTGTTTAATTCATTCACTAAGTAGTATTTAGGTTGTATGCTTGCTTAGTTTTCATTTTGGGAGTTGGAAATCAGATTTGGATGCTTATTTTTTGATAAAACTAGTTAAAATCAGTAACTGCCATTTGTGCCTGTTTTTGTGCAAATTTTGCCATGAACTTTTGATCACAGCTAGAATCTAGGTTGTTTGAGGATTGTGAATTGATTGTATGTGATTAGGTTGATTGTTATGCAAGTTATTAGCCATTGAAAATCATTTTAGTGCCAAGTGCATCAGTCAAATCATATCAGACCTGCTCATAGCTTATTCAACAACTTTTTGTGATCATTGTGCTTGATTTGTGAGTACTTGCTTGTTTTTTTTGTTGTTCTTGACTTCCCACAACCCAACTGGTTGTGGGAGTGCCCTTTTGTCCAGCAAAAAACACCACCAATACCAAGATCAAGTCCTCTTGATCCATGTCTTCACAAGTGAAGATATCATCATTTTTCTTTGTGTTCATAAACCATATCTGAGCACGTTTTTGGTTCTAGATTGCTTTAATCTTGTTAACTTGGATTTGTTTTTATGTTTTTATGATTAAAGTAGTATAAGGATTGAGTTTTAAAAGTTAAAAAAAAAAGAAAAAAAAAGTTTTCAAAAAGGACTGGCCAGGACTCGAACCTGCGCCATCCTCCTCACAACACTCACAACTTACCAGCGCGCCCTTGGGACTTTTACTGGTAGAGTTCCATTTCAATATTTACTTAAGCTGTTTTGTTTTGTAGCTTATTTAACAATCAGCTTATTATTAAGCTAATTCCAGCTGATTTCTTTAAGGTTTTTACTCTTTAGCATTTTTTTTATGTTCTTGTTAGGGTTTTGGATTTTTCAGTTCAAAAAGTTTATTTTTCCCTTAATTAATTAATTTTCTAGGATTATTTTAAATTTAAATTTTGAAAAGTAATTTAAAAATGGGAAAAGGTATTTTAAAAATCTGAAAAAAAGTTTTTAGGTTTTTAATCATATTCTTGAGGTTTACAGCTAAAAAAGTTTTCAATTTAACTTATTTTTGATTTTATTGGATTTTAGGGTTTTTAGCTAACTTTAAAATTTAATATAAAATTATTAAATAGGTTTTAGAAACTTTTAATTGCATCTCTGTCTTAGTTATAATATTTTAGATTTTTGGTAATTTTTTAGAATTTTTTTATGAACTTTGAATTTTTTTGATTATTTTATTATTATTTTATTATTAAAAATTGAAAGTTTGATTTTTTAAGTTTTTACATTTTTCCTAGATTGTAGTCACTTAATTAGGAATTTTGTAACTTTCCAAATATTTTTAGGACTTTTCATTTAAGTGTTTAAAAATAGTTTTATTTGGTTTTAAAATTTTAAAAAATACTTTTTAGCTTAATTAGGACATTTTTGAGGTTTACAAACTTTAAGATCTTGTTTAGGGCTTTTTAATAATTAATTGTGATTTTTAGGGCTTTAATTAGCATTAAAAAGTCATTATCTAATTAATTAAAAGGTTTTAGCAAGTTTGGATTTTTGTAAACTCGTAGAATATTATTATGGATTTTTAGTGATTTTTAGGAATTTTTAGGTTAAAATTTTAAATTTTGTAGTTTTTACGGTTTTACGTGAACGCTTTTTCGTCTTAGTTCGATCCGTCTTCGAAACCGTTTTTCATTTCTTTCTTTCTTTCTCAAATATATAATCACAAATCAAAATCAATTCAATACACAACGCACTTGCCTCCTTGGGAAACGAACTTATTTGGTCATTAGTGCTCGGTTTTCCTAAACCGACACTTAATACTTGCCGCTTTTACGCACCTTTTCCTAAAGGGCGTATTTTACCACAATCAATGACAAACCTAAGCTTACAAAGTACCCGACCCGCGAGACCTGAAATGATTGTTGAAATTAGGATCTGATTATTGACTGCCAGTAATGAGCAGAAGGTTATGTGAATATGAAATGTAGATCTTGAAGTACATGATGGGTAGCGAAGTTATGCCAAAAATTTTCACCATGGAAAGTTGAATGAATGATCTGAAGGATCATGGGAAATAAGTCCCGGGATAATGTAAAAAGTTGGTTTGAAGGGCATATAAGTTGGATCTACCCTAGGACTTCAAGAGCTGCATGAATTATGTTTCGTATATCGAACTTGATAAAATGTTTTTCAGGTGAAAATCTGATTACTTCTTAATGAAGTCTGGATTGGCTAAAAGTTGCATTCGTCAAAAACCCGTGAGCATCATGGATAGAGAAAGTAAGTCAACATTAAGCCTGATCGTATTTCCGTAGTTATGTTTGATGTAACTCGCGTATTGTGATGAATTACACTTGAGAGAAAAGACCGAATGTGTAGGAAATACCCACATGGCTCTAACTCTATAAGAAGCGAGTAGCAAGATAAATCGATCTTGGAGGACAAAGATCATGTTTAGGGGTAAATGCTATGACAATCCGTCAATTTATGGTCGATATTTTATTCTCAAGTATTATTTAAAAACATTATTTTAATGTTATATTATGAACTCACTCATTTTTGGGAAGAAATTTGGGTTTACGTCTTGAAGTAGCATCGACTACGCCTAAACCGGAGGACTCTACGTTACATGCTTACGTTTACATGCACCGTTTTTGGTGACAGTCCGACATTTCAGGAAAATAAATTTATCCGCGAATATTATTTTGGAATTTTAATTTGTGTTGGTTCATAAACTCACAAATTTACGAGAAGAGATTAGGACTTACGTGCATAATTTAACGTCCTTTACGACTAAACCGGAAACCCTAGGTTTACGTATTTACGTTTTTGAACTCCGTTTTTGATGAGACAATTTTTATTAGATTCGTTTTGTGCCGTTGATTCATAATTTATAAAAACGTTTTTAGTAAAACGACCCGAGGGCACGTAAATCGAGGAAAATAGAATCGAGAAGTACCCGTAAATTAGTGAAGGTGAGACAAGTGGGAAACTTGTCCCACCACCACCCTTGTTGTCAAAGGTATAACAAGTATGAGACACATGTCTCATACAGGCACTATACTTGACCAACTCTTACAAAACCATCAAAATAGCTACACCAAACCATTTTCTCTCATTCATATATGCAAAACCACTCAAATCCCTCTCTCCCTTCTCTATGAACGTCCACTATAACACCACCACACCATCACCATAAAAAATCTAGCCATAAACAAAGGCTATAATCAACATATGTTGAAGCCTAGTTGAAAAGATGAAGATTGGAGGTGGTTATAACATGTGAAAAGGAGTCTCCATGGAGTTTAGGGGCTGATTTTCAAGAAGATATTCATGCATATGAAGATCTCAAGAAGTTCAGTTTCCAAGTAAAGATGTGGTGACAAGAACCAAGTCATGATCATCATAAAACTCATCATTTCATCACTTTGGTGGTATAGAGATTATTTCTTCCTATCATCTTGTTATTTTGAATATGTAATCTTATATTTTCTTCTTTTATGTATTTGTATATGATGATAAATCATGATCAAAATGTTATGTGGGGATTTGGTGTTGATAAATTTTGTTAAAAAAATTAAAAGCTACATGAAAAGATGTTGAAATCATGTCTAAAATAGTAGGCTGTATAAAACAGTAAAGAAACCTAATGATAAATTGTTAAAATGACATGGATGAATTAATATACAGTAATTTATAAGGCTTTTACATATATGAGAGTTGGGCACACAATGGAATCCTTAAAATGAGTGAGATATGATCAAAACAATATTGAAGTACAAATCTGAGTAGTCTGTTTTGGACGGACTGTTAGAGACAATTAGAGATTGATTGAACAGTAGCTAAAACTGAGTTAATTGTAGAAAATAATATTTAGTTTGTGTCACCCAAAAAAGAGCCTCTATCTCCTTGTAGAACTCAATATATGGTAAAAATAGTGAAAGTGAAAATAATAATCATATTTGTAAAATAAAAGTATATAGTATAATATTAGCACTCAAGTAAATATAATATAAATTGCATACTTAAAACCCACAAACTAATATATTATATATAAATAAGTATGTACTTTAATAAATAAAAGGGACATTTTATAAAAATGACAATTTGATAAGTTTTATAAGTTATAAAACTAAAAACATAAGTTTTACGTCTTTTCGGCTAAAACTGATAAATTAACGTTTTCATCAATTAAAACTTAGACGGTCGGACCCGTCTAATGTAAACTTTTTATAACTCATATAATGATCTATAAGTACATATGACAAGTAAAAACCGATAAAACACGAGCTTTATAACTTATGGACATTAACGGGCCAAAGTAGCCTTAATGGACTATTAACCCAACAAGTTTGGCTAAACACTAATGGACTTACTCATTGAGCTTAACCCACTTGGGCCCAGCATATGATTATAGGCCTGTTATAAAAAGTATAAAATGGTCTAATATAATGTAATGGGCTTATCATGGGCTTATTGGGCCTTAATATGAAATTTGATTGAAACTAGTGTAACTAGTCAAAAATTTGACTAACACATAACACTATAATGTTGAATGAAGATATAAAAACCCACTTGATCATCATAATATTTATAATATCATCATATATATATTGTCATTGTTTTTATAAAGTCAATGGACAAGAGTCTAAGACGATTATTATTTGTCTAGGTTTCCGTGATTGAAGCACGTACCGTACATCCAAATCGCCTATAAACCGCCTTCCCACATCAACGTGAGTTCATAGCCTCGCACTCTTTTAAAGGTTATATGAAATGTTTTATAAAACCGCGAGGGAGATAACATGTTAGTTTTAATAAATTAGGACACCAGTTGTCCCGATTGTTTGTTTATTGATTTGGACCCGAATGATTATATGACCCGATGAATGATTATATGACCCGATGAATGAAACAAAATGGATTATTATAGTTAGGTTATGTCACAAAAAGTCCCATTAGCATGAACTTTGAACTACCGGGATTTGGTAGACGCTTATGCATATAATAGTACTATTTGGGGAAGATCACCCCAGTTCGCGCCTTGACGGTTGATCCCCGACGTGCCTCATTGATTGGTAAGCGAATTTATGTATGAGAAGATTTTTATAAGCGTGATTATGTTACGACACGCTGTTTTAGATGGGAAAATGAGTTTCGGGTTAGCTACCCGTTGTTTGTTATAGTAAGGTAGCAATGTCATGCGGCTTATAATAATCCAATATTGAAAATACTTATATACTCGTTGAATTACGATATATTGCCTGACTAGCAATACGGGGTCTTATTATTGATATTATGTTCGTGTTTTGGTTTTACATAACCTTTTTCTTAAAACGTTTTCATTAAACTCTATACAACGTTATAAAACGTATTGTATGATGTTTTTACGACAATGGTTCATATAATGAATTTGAAGGCTGAAGCCTATATTATGATTTACGACTAAGAGTTGTATAAAATGTCTTGGCCTATTTTATGGCCAATTACAAAGATTTGTACAAAATGATTTTCGGTAATTATTTTATACCGATGATATATTGATGGATTTCATTAAACTCTATGAATTCACTCGGCGTTTTCGCTGACCTTTTCTTTTAACATGTTTTATCTCAGGTACATGAAGGTAATTCTCGGGAAGACGACAATAATTTATGGCCCGCACTTAAATAAAAATTTCCATTCAAATGCTTTGTAAAAATTGTATGAAATACTATGACTTGGGACCTATGTCAACTTGATATTCATGAATGGAAAATGCTTTATTATTAAACGACGCGATTTTTATGCGTTGTCTATGATTTGAGTAATGTGCTATCCCGTAACACCAACGAATCTTCTGCTAAACTAAAGTATGAATAATTGGGGGTTTACAGATCTACTCTATTCAATCATCATCACCACGATCTTCCATTGTCTCTAAGTCACATGCTCCAACAAGATCATAAGGCAAAGAAGTTGCAAGAGAACCATGACCACCACTTGAGCAATCATCTGATGAAGACAGTGATGAAGCACAAGCTCAAAAGGATAGGGAATTTAAGCAACAAATGGATTTCATTATGAAGCAATACAAGAAAATCTACAAACCCACCAACAGCAACCTCAGAACATCATCAAACACGAGGAAAAACTACGTTAAAAGTCCTCAAAGGTATGACACACGAAGGCGTGCTGAGAGTTCCCCAAAGTATGATCGACAACCCGCTAAGTATGATAATCAGAGGGTTGCTACTGTTGTTGGAAATAGGAAACTGTTGGTATTCAAGTTGTGCAACAAAGTGGGATACAGTGTTTTAACTGTAGATGTTTTAGGCATTTGGTTAGGGAATGCCAGAAGTAAAAAAGGGTTAAAGATTATGGTTATCATAAGGAAAAGATGCTTCTATGTAAGAAAATGGAAGCTGGGATCAAGTTATCAGCTGAAGAAGGAGAAATGCTTGATGACTCAGATTATGAACTCTTCAACCAAGAACTCGATGCACATTATTAATACATGGCAAAGATTCATGAGGTCCTTAACGTCGCTGAAGATGAAAATGGTTCTATCTTTGATACCGGGACAATTGATATGGTACAACATGAGGATTAATATAATGTGTTTGGTGATACACATGAGCATAATGATGTATCAACAACAATTACTGACACATGTATGATGGAAATGGTTGATAGCAATACCACACCCGATTCATCAGACATGTGCAATAATGAGTTTAAGGATGATCAACATGCAAATGAGTATGATGATGAGGAGCGTGTCGCGCTTGCTAATTTAATTGATTGTTTACAAAAAGATGTCAATGAAACTAGAAAGAGTCAAAAGCAATTAAAAAAGGCAAACGCATCGCTCACTCAAAACTTTGAAGAAAGCAAAGACGCCCTTATAAAATCTAGTGAGACCATTGATAGTTATAGGGCTCACCTTCTTAAAAAAGACAAAGAGCTTGAGGGGAACAAAGGTCTTTTAATTAACGTTAAAAAGGACGATTCTGAAAATAAATACAACGAAGCTCTTGCTTTGTTAACTAAAGAAAAACGTCAATTTAATGTTTTATTAACTGATGAACGTCAAATAATGTACCTTGCCACAACAAAAGTAAACGAAATTGAAACATATTTACTATAAACCCCCCGTTTTACAATAAACCCCACGTTTTGTTACATACTTTTAATTGGTTCACTCTATTTAAAACTTTTGTCCAAGTCAGTCTTAAATAGTATAAACAAGTCAATCAAAAATTTTGTTTTGAGTTTTATTTACCTTTTTCGTTAAAGTAAACGCGGGTGAATTGGCTTTCAGGTATTTTGTTTTCGACCAGCAGTGCTTAATCGTCTAAAACATTTCTCGGTCTTATCAAATAAGATTCTTTAAGAATTTTTTACGGTTTCTTAGTTGTTTCTAAAAATCCCGCGAATTTATTTTTCGATTCGAAAACAACAAAATTACTTCATTTCATTGCTCGATCGATCATTAATCCTTATCTTTATTGAACTTCAATGGAACCGTTGAATTCGGTGTTTCAATAGGGAGAATTGCATCAAATGCACGACAAGGATAGAGAAAGTGCTATAACTTCATTTCGACTACTTCAGTATCATCTAGTGACTCTTTCATGGCTTCAAGGAGGGAGCAAATTTGTGACGCTCTTTGGTCAAGATCGTCATATATTCATGGAATCAATGTTCATCATCTTGAACCAACTAGCAGAATAACTCCACAATGAAGAATTTAATCACTCTGAATTGGCACTTGAATATAAGGCTCTCGTGACACAACTCACGCCTTTCCTCCAATTCAATATCGTCAAGTCTGAAAGTTTAGTGATTTGCCAGTCATTTCTTCGAGACACATATACCGAGCTTCAAGATTTCCGTGGTACACTATTGAAACTCATGACATCGATCTCGTTTTCGATTTATTAAAGATCCCGATTTCAGCAAGCGTATGATAATGGAGTGCAAGAATCTACGATGCAAGAGGAAAATGGTCATACGATTGAAGAATTGGAGGCTGCTAAAGAGTGCCAAGGCATGGAATCAACAGCTAAGCATGATATCAGCATCACGTCAGGTAATGTTACTAACATCTCATATGATGACACCATACCCGTTTATGACGAAGAGCCTACAAATACGGTACACTGTAATGTTGTATGCTGATAAAATGACGCATATTGAGCATTTCGAACCTAATTATTAAAAACATGGGATGGAAAAGAGTGATAGCGATACCATTTCTGATTCATCCGATATGCGTCATAATGGGGGAGAAAGTGTTCAAAATGCTAATAATCATGATAATTACCTTATGACTACTTCATTAACTTCTTCTGATTCCAAGGTTAAAGAGCTTGAAACGATCGTAGCTCAGCAATAAAAAGATCTTGAGGATGCCCAATTTGAATTTTCGAAGAAGACGGACAAATTTGAAACATATTTTGAAAAAATTGAAAAGTCAAACGTTGTTCTTGAACGAAAATTGGATCAAAAAGTTCTAGATTCTAAAGCTGAAAAGGATAATCTTTTGAAACGAATTAAGTTGCTAGAATCTAAGTTGGCATCCCAAGATAAATTTCTAAAAGAGAATGAGACTTTAAAGGCTCAAATTCAGGAAAAGGTTTTTGCATTAACTGCTCTGAAAAATGAGTTGAGGAAAACTAAAGGAACTAGTGTGGATACTAAGCTTGAATAACCATCAATCTTGGGAAAACCGCCTACAAATCAGTCCGTCGGACAACCGTCTGCATTTAGACAAGAGCGACCACAATGCTCGAGACCGCGGTTTGCCTCCCAAGTTGATATGGTTCATGTTTCTAGAACAGTCACTCCACCACCTAGGTCTAATGTGACTAAATCAGCTTTTGCAAGACTTAATCACGTGATTGCATATAGGCTCCCTAAGAATAGTTCAAAGAATACATCTAGAACTAATTTAAATGATGTGCGCCATAATTTTGGTCTAAGTGTCGTTGTACAAAAGACACAAGTAAGAGATACAAATTTCAAACCCAGTCAGTTGCCTTCTAGATTACCCAACACTTCTAACCATAGCATGTCATATACTAGGAGCATCAATCAATCATCTAGGAATTCTAGATCTTACTCGGACATTAGATATGCTACTTGTAAAACATGTAGGAAATGTGTCTTTAAGGCAAATCATGACTCTTGTGTCAAGAAATTCCTTCATGTGGTGAACTCCCATGCTAGAATTAAATCCCAGTGGCTAGCTAAAATCAAACCCATTGGTAAAGTTTGGCGCCCCACTGGTAGAACTTTCACGCTTGTAGGAAACGAGTGCCCTGTAACTAGGATAGTCTCCTATCCTACTAAGACTACTAGGGAGGAAATTGAAAAGGATGATACATCACTTAAGCCTGAACATAAGGTATTCTATAAAAGGAAACGTTTGCCAGCTAAGACAAGTGAATCATCTCCTCAGGTCACCTTTGGCACAAGCAAAGAAAACTGTGAATCCCCGCATGGTTCTAAGATAGATATCGCTAACCCATATAAAAGCATACAAACTCCAAATGAGAATGCAGGTACCAAATTCAAGGATCAACAAAAACAAACCGGTACGATCTTTGTATACAATTCAACTAAGGACACTCTCAGAGTTTGGTTACTGAAGAAGAAGATATTATAGAAACAAGTTTCTTAGGGATTTGCAGTTAAGCTTACAATGTATGGCTCGTCGTTAAATATCAGACGATGACCCGATCTTCAAATAAAGGAAAGTTTATCTCCGATGATAAGCTTATCATCACAAACGAGAAATTAAATTTTCTTGGACACGAGCTAAAATTAAAACTATTCAAAGGTTTCACGCTCGTGTAAATGGCTCGTCGTTAAATGACAGACGATGACCCGATCTTCAAAAAAAGGAAAGTTTATCGCCGATGATAAACTTATCCTCACAATAAGAAATTATTTTTTCTCACGCATGAGCTTATATTAAAAATATTCGATGTTCTTAATCTCATGCACAACGGTTTGCAATCACATGACAAATTGTAACCCGAGCTTTAAAGAAAGGAAAGTTTATCGTCGATGATAAACTTATCCTCATTAACGAGAAATTAAATTCTCAGGCATGAGCTTTTATTAAAAACATTCGAAGTTTTTTAAGCTCATGCACAATGACTTACAGTTAAATTTCAGACTGTAACTCGAACTTCAATTTTAGGAAAGTTTATCTTTAATGATAACTTATCCTCGTAACGGGAAATTAATTTTTCTCGGTCATGAGCTTGTATTAAGACATTCCAAGTTTTAAGCTCAGAAAGGAAAGTGTATCTTTTACATAAGAGAACTTTTCTTCACAACGAGAAATTCATCTTTCTCGGTCATGAGCTTTACGTTAAAACATTTAAAAGTTTTTCAAGCTCATGAAAACGACTTCTATGTAAATATCAACTTAGGACTCCGTCTCCATTAAAAGGAAAGTTTGTTGGTTTTCGAAACGTTGAACACAATTTTTCAAGAATTTTTCAAAAGGATTTTTCTAAATCTTTCAAAATTGTGTGTTCAAAATGTTTTGATAAAAAGAGCATGTCTTCTAGAATCGATAATATTTACGATCCTAGAATTGTCGTTCAATTATAACACGGGGTTGTAAATATAGTTCGAGCAGAAGTTTGAATGATTTAAAACATGCTCAAATGGCTTACTATTATTTCAAAAGTAACCCGCCTTTCATACTCAACAACGAGAATTAATTTTCTCGGGAATGGTTTATTGTTATAACCATGTAAAGGATTGTGTTTACGTAATAACACAATCTAACACGAATATATGTACGTATCAATGCATTTATTTGTTAAAAAAAGAGAAATCTTGTTTTTATGAAGTTATCATCTCCACAATGTGAATCAATTTACAATTGATATCTACATACTCGATGATGCGACTACTCAAACAGTGACTACAACTCTTTCGATAGAACACGGGTCAACAATTGAGGGGGAGAAATTGTCCAACCTTCAGAATCTTCGATGCCGAAAGTGCCAAGTTCACAAATTGGTGTCAAGACAAATGATATCAATTTTACATTTGGTGTCATGAAAGATTACCGCTTTTCAAAAAGGAGGATATAATTTCAGACGTTACGGGGGGACCAACATAGGTGAACAAGAACCATGTGATTCTATCATATGATGTTCTCATCATTCATGTCCAACCTCGTAAATTATCAATCTTGTGAATACATTATCATATATGATCTTTGCACGTGATAAGTACCTTACACTTGTGTTTAAAATGTATTTAATTTACGTATCAAGTACAACCTCATTAATTTGAGGGGGGGGCTTGTGTAAATCATGAAGATAATTGGATTTGCATTTTTCTTCCCAAATTTTCTTAAAATGTTATTAAATCAATTGATATTAAAAACATCGATTGGGTTAATATTTTTAATACGGGGGAGAAAATGTGATTTAATATGAAAATGATTAATCACAAATAGTTTGACTTAACGTGATAGCTCATCTCGACATGTGCGAAATGTTTTCGGATATCGTGGTATATGCCAAGGGGGAGAAAAATGGATTTGCATATCAAAATATATTTCATGGTGACATACACTTACCCAAAGCATCTCTATTCACGACAATGAAGATTGTGGTGACATAAGGAAGGTAGGATAGGTTAAAGTCCAATTCTTCTAGAATCGGAGGACTCTTCCCAAGGACATTCCATAGCTAGAAATAGTAGTCCTTAGGAATGATGGAGAAAGATTGTGAACGTAGCTGAATGCCAACCAAGTACATAAGTTAGCACTGGAACAATCACAACAAGGTGCTAGTTATGACGTATTGGTAAGCACTGAATTGGTTGAAGAATAAAAAAGAATTGTAAAGATAAAGGGTGAAAAGAAAGTAGCCCTCCCTACAGCCTTAGGAAGAAACCGGGTCAACATATATGCTGTTGAGATCATTTTTAATGATTCTTGATATTGAAGATAGACGTCATGGACCCAGTGATGCAGTGCACAACCCATCCCAACTAACTCAGATATCTCTTAAAAGGTATTTTTTTAAGCACACAGAGATCAACACGTTATTTATCGATTTATTCACCCCGAATAAATTGGTATTGAAATGGTGGCACTCCTCTCTAGCCTCTGTTCACAAAAAATCTAAAATGCATGATCGAGTCTAGAGCCATTTGAGATCATCAAATATCTCATTAGGATACACTTCTATATTTTTCCTTGCTTCTTCACACTCTTTGAAAACTAAGAAAGATATTTAGAGTCCTACACAAAATCTTCATGATCATGCCTGAACATCCGACTAATACGGAAGTATTTACAATGAAGATGGAAATCCTTCTTGAGTGAACATTAAAAAGCTCATGGTAGGTGACTTGTGTGATTCTTTATGAATCAAACTTCTTATAACTGGAAAGCAACAGTGGTTTAATTCTTACATGAATTCAAACTCGTTCCAGGCCTCTACGCAAAATCTCAATGATCTTGCCAGAACATTCAGAGTAATACGATTAAGTATTTACCGTGACGAATGGAAATCCTTCTAGTGTTAACATCAAGTAGCACTTGGTAGGTAACTAGCAAGATTCTATATGAATCAATCTCGTGACAACTGGAAAGCAACGATGCTGTGATTCTTTAATGAATCAAACTTGTTCCAGGAATCGGATTTGATGGCTTCAAATCATGCGAATAATATTATCCAAATGATTCACTCTTTATGTTCGTAGTCAGCATTGGACGGTCGAATAAAGAGAACGGGTTTACCCCGCGAAATCTTGTAAAGGAGGTTCTTAATTGAAACTACCTATCACAAGTACGATATTTAATATCGTCCAACGGTCTTCACCGACCGGAGGTAAAATGCTACCTAATTAGCTTGAAATGTTCAAAGCAGTTTCATCTGTGTCTTTGTTTTCGTTGCTAATTGTCTTATGCAGCGTAACAAGAAGGTGACATTGCGGTATCTGTGAGAACTCGTATTTCTCCAGTATTATTTTATTCTTTTATTAATGTCTCTTGAATTTTCCAACATGTTACATTTTCTGCTATTCTTCCTACGAAAATCCTGAGATCTTGATAATTTTAAATAAATTATATTTTAAGTATTTTTTTGATCATTGATATTACTTTATTCGGAATTATAAAAAAAATTATTTTATTTTTCTGTATTATTTTAAATCAAAAATTTTGATTTAAAAGCAGCCGCGCCTTTTATAAAAAGTTTACCTGAATCGACGGAACGAGAACCGATAGATAAATATTTCGACTTTATAAAGCCAATATACTATGTTTCCATAAATATTTTGTTTTCGTATTATAACTTGCACCGAGTCGGAACGATTAGGTTTATTAGCGTTTTAGGAATCGAGTCGGGCTAGAAGTATTTTTAATTTTGGGCTTAAGAGTATAATAATAAGAGATTTATTAGTGGGTCAAGCCCACTTCTCCCACTTCTTTTATTTCTACTCGTCTAACACCCAAAAAAAACACATATCACAACTGCCATTTTTTTCTTTCTTTACTGGTTCGACTAACACACTCCAAAACAACTCACATCGTCAATTTTCTTCATCAAAAACACAATAAAAACATAACAAAATCATAAACCCATTACTTGTTTACACATGAAATTGATTTTTAGAAAATCATAAATTTCAAGAATTTGAGTTCTTGTATGTTTGATCAATGGGATGATCATGCATTGTGTTAATTAGGGTTTAGGCATTGATAATTTTTCTTAAAACCCTTGTTATAATTTTTGTTTTTGGCTATCTCTTAATTTAACCATGAATATTTTAGAATTAAGATGTTTTTATTGATGTTAGTTAGTGTAGGATGCGATTTTGATTGTTTGGAAAGGGTTAGAGGTTGTTTAGTATGGTAGTTTGATAACCAAAATTCGGACAGCAGGTTTGCGAGGCAAAAACCCATATATTTTCCCATTGTAGCTGCTATTTTTATAGCTTAGATGGATTCTTCGCCCCTTTTACATGTTTGTAGCGAGTTGGATGGGCGATCAACTCCTCCGGATGAGTGAGTTATGACCGACTAACAGTTGTGAACACAATCTGACCCAACAGATTTGTATAGCTATTTGCTACAGGTCATGGGTCATATAATTGATCTTTTAAGACAATTTCGGTTAGTATAAATTATAACCTAAGTTCGCCGCTGACCTCGCATCGATTGCTATCACGGTTTGTAATTTATGACCAAAACGGTAAACCCGAGTTCGAAAACCTAAATTCTGATTTCGTAACCTTCAAAGAATGCAATTTCCTGACAATTGGTATTAGCTATTTACTCATGGTTGGTATGGGCCGAAAGTAGAGTCTTGAGGCTTTCCAATGGTGGAAATCTCATACCTTTAAACCTTATAGGTTAACGGGTTATTTTGCCCCAAGTTTGACTAGTGCAGTTTGACTATTAGGTGCTTACGGTAAGGCTGTTAGTGTTTTGGACTTTTAAATAGTTCCGTAAACTCTTAGATAGAATGGTTAGATATTCTGGAAACCTCATGAGACACCCGTTCCAGTGGTGAAAACGCCATAGTTGTTGGACTTATGAATTGGGAGCTACGCCTTTTACAAAACAGCTATACCAGAAAATGTGACTTTACGCCTACGGTTAAATAAATTGTTGGCGTTTTTAGGTGCAAATCGCTTGGATTACTTGATTTTAGACATTGGGATATTATGTTATGCATTTTCATACAGGTTGTGTGTCATGAAGGTCATGACCAGACTTAAACTCGGTTGGTTGTACAAGTTATATACATATTACATTTTTACAAAATATTTTGATATAATTGTTTTATATTTTTATAAAACACATACTTAAGGGTCGTGATCGCTCTTGTAGGTCGCGGGTAGCCCTTGGAGTATTTTCCATTTCCACTACAGCCCGGTTCTCATATCCGTCACACTTGTACTAAGGTACTCTTAGCACCATTGTATTGCTTTGATTTCTATTTGATTAAATACTTTGATTATGAAATTGGGGTTTTTGTATTTAGACCATATGATACTGATGTCAAGGTGGTATTATGATTATGATAGGTATTTTGTACTTGTAGAGGCATTTCTTAGGGTGTGCAAGTGTTAAGGTGATGTTAGAAGTAAATTTTAGTGTCAAAAATGAGGTTAAGAATGATAGCAGATTGCTACAGCCATTCATGAATTTTTTCTATAGATAAGACCTGCAACTTTCTTGATTTTTGGATAGCCTTGGTTGTGTAGTACCATTGGTAAGTTGGGTGGTTTTTGGAAGTGTCCGGATGAGTAAAATATGATCTTTTTATCAAAACTAGTCAATACCGACATGTGCGCCAAATTTGTGTTTGGGGTCAAAGCATAAAAGACCAAAGTGGGTATTTTTATGACTTATTACAGTAAAATAGGTCAAATTTGAACATTTCAAATTTGTTTCAAGTTAAAATCTTTTACGGAATGTAAATGATGGTCAAAATGGTTTTATGCAATTTTTTTGTCGAAAAAGTCAAATCTGAGTAGTCTGCACTAAAACTGCATTTCCCGTTGATTGGTAATAACTTTGATAGTGTTTCTTAAAGATTTGAAAAGGTAATAATTTTATCTTTCCAGGGCCATAATGTTTGAGTTTAAGTGCAACCAATTTGTTAACGTTAATTTTCGACTCAAAGTGTACAAGTGTTTTCTACTTATGGGTTTGATGAGCATTGTTAATGTTTATAAACATGATCATACTGTGGGTAAGTAGTGTCTTTAAGTCAAAATTGGTTCGAGTCAATAGGTTGCAATGCCTTGTGAGTTATAAGATGGTTTATGTACTAATAGTAACCAAAGCATTTTCTAAACGTTATTTTTTTATCTAATAAGTTTTCGCGCCCCGGTATCGTAGGTCTTGGATGAGTTAAAGTTTCTTGATTTCTTGTTGTTACTACTCAGCCCTCAAGTTCCATATTGATTCACCTCATAGCTAAGGTGAGTTCATAGCCCCTTTTACTACTTGTATATTGTTTCTAAACTTGGGGTGAGATTTTACATGGTGGAACACATCCATTTAAACAAACTGTATGCTATCCAGAACTTGTATGCTATTCAGACTTGTATTCTTTCCAACAGTTTTCATTGATATTATTGCTTATAATTAATAGCCTTAAGTTTCCTCTCTTGATCATTAACCGTTAATTGTCCCGTATGCTTTGCGCTAAGCGCGAATGTTGTGGGTGGATCCATCGGGATTGACAATCCCCGTCCCGATTACCTTGACGCACTTACATTTGTTTATACTTGAGTATTTAGGCTGAATACTCCATATAGGAACTTACTTTGAGTTAAGCTTCGGTTCATGAACTAAACATCAATAATATTGGTTTTGGACTATGGTTAATGATCATAGCCATTTTCTCTATTTACTTGTTTTACAAATGAATGTTTGTGTTCCACACCTTTACTACTAAACCTATGAATATCACTCAACTTTATGTTGACGATTTTACATGTTTAATCTCAGGTATTAATACTTAGCTTTGCTTGGATGGGAGCCCGCAGGATATTATCGCAGCTTGGAGATTTCTTTGTGTACTTAAATTTTGGTTTATCTAAAAACTGTCAGAAGTTTATCATGTATTCTTTGTAACTATAAGTTACAAAAACATAATTAAATTATAGATTTCCGCTTATAAAAACCTGGGACCTTTGTTTAAAAACTCTGATTCTTTATGATTTAATGTATAAATTTTTATTACGTCAACTTTATGTCAATAATATTTCATTCTTTCTTGTACCATGACGTGGCGCCCCCTTGCTGCCTAGTTGTTCCATACCTGATTCTAGGGGTCTCATAGATTGGTATCAGAGCGATGGTTATAGGGAAATGAGTCTTTTTTCAAAACTTATTCTATAACTGAAAATTTCAAATATTTCATGTTTCGAAGTGTCGAACACATAATCTGCCATTGCTATTCAATATCTGCGCGGGTAACTCTCTAATCCTTATTATTTATTTTTAATTATCGTTGTAGTATTTCACATCTTGATTACAATTTGAAATATTACATTACCCTCATGAAGATAATTACTGTCTCCTTTCAAAGCATTTGTGCTCAATGAATTATCATTGGATATTCTGTGATTACATCTGCCCTTACTGTATTTCTTGAATTCTTGTTCATGTAAACTTGATCTTGTTACAATAATTTTATATTGTTATGACTTTACATACTTGTATTCGTAGCGCGTATGCTGCCGACTTTTCATACTCACTTTTCTGAGTACTATTGTTATTTCTTATATGCGTGATACGACTGACCTCACATACTCGTTCGTTTTGAACCGTCTGTTTTTCTCGACTCACTGTTACATGTTGTGCGTATTCTTGTAATACCATTGTTTGGGATTAAGAAGTGTTGCTTTCAATTAAACTTCCGATTTTCATTTTACTACCCTGTGCGTCAGTTCCACTGTTAAACCTCTTTAAGATATCTACTTAATATCCAAATTGTTTTCCGACCATCTGTGATTGGATGCCTTGAAATTCAGTTTGTTGACCATTGTGTAGCTCAACGTGTCTCCGAAAAATACTAAAGGACATCATGTGAGTCGCACATCTCAAAGCATTCCTTAAAATCCGTGCTTAATAATAGCCTGAGTTTTCTTAACCTTGAGTGACTTTTACGTCACCATCTTACACGGCACTCGTATATCGATTAAATATTATTTGGTTGACCGTTCTACGTTTCGACTTCAAATTACAACGTTCATTTGTACCTTCGAAACACCATCGTCATCTTGTAATTCATATCATATGATATAACGTGGTGCTTGTTTGGAATACGATTTTACTTCTATAAACTTGTATCCTTCCCTTTTATTTAACCTCCTTGCCCGGGAGTGCGATTCCTTAATGTTCCATTTATTTCTTGGTATGCTTTGTGTTTTTGGAAAATCACGCCGCCAAGAGACCTTCCTACCTTGCATCTTGAAATCGAAGACATGGATGTCATGCGCCGTTTTGATTTCTTAGATTATCGTTGGTATTCATAAACAACTTTTATACTATGTTTTTCTATATATGCTTAATTATATAATCTATTCTATTTCGTCTTTATGGAATCCACAAGTCACGTGTGTACATAAATTTCGGGTCGTTATGAAGTTTGATTAAATTTCAAGGTGTTGAAAAATATACTTTCTGCAAAAAATCTACAGGTAATTTAACGGTGTCGAGAAAATATTTTTATAAAGTTCAGGCTTAAAAATATGTTTATACTTGTTGAGACATTCGTTTTGACATTAAATTCGAACCGTAACTCTTAAAAACGAGCAAGTTACGCTCATTTTCTGTGAATATGTAAATTATTGCTGATGCATAACTGAAGGGGGGTAAAATCGTCATTTCTGGTCCGTTTCGGCCCTCGGCCGAAACACGAAAGTTGTCCGAAATGACATTGTACGGGTTAATTGATCGGGTCAGACCTAAAAGTCAAAGTTGACTAAAAAAATCAAAGCTGATAGAAATTTGAAATATGGTTTTTAGGCGTTTTTAGTTCGTTTGAGCTTGTAAAACTTTAACAAATGATATTTTACAACTAGCAAACATTGATTACGTTTGAAGACGTTTAAAAATAGTAACTTTAAGTCCGGTCATACATACATATATCTTGAACTTTTGGAAGACAGTGATTTGATAAACCGACGACGAACTATATTTTTCGAAAAATGTGTACATATTTATGCGTCACTATTAATGTGTTCAATTCGTAAACTTTTGATATTCGGAAACTTTCCAAATATAGAAACTTTCTAAAAATATAAACTTTTCGGGTTAGTTGTGTTATTCGAGAACTAAGGCTCTACTTTCTTAAAAGCATATTTATGTTGTTGTCCCTAATATTATGATTGTAATACACGAATTAAAGAAAGAAAGGTAGATATGAGAAGAATTCTAGAGAGAAAATGTAGTAGAGAAAGTAGAGAGAAAATGGTTGGTGAAACTTGTGGAATATTAGATTAGAGAAAATGAAATGACCAACACCCTTCCTAACATGCTAGGAAGGGTATATATAGTCCACCCACATGCGGGCTTCTTTATGGACTATATGGTTTGGGCCGGGCTTTCCTTTTGGGCTTTGGTTACTTATTAATGAACCTTAGCTTAAAGTTAAGCCCGTAATAACACGACTAATATACTACCTATTACAACGTTCTAAAATACGATACATAATAAACATATGACCGAGCATTCTTGTTTGGCTCAATATTTTGAGGCTAACAATCTCCCCCAATGAGAGGTCATAAACCTTAGTCATTTAGGAAATTTGTAGAAATTACTAATCTCGTCATAAATGAGTCTTGAACGTGAAATAGTAGTCTTGTTCCTTCATGCTGTGATCTTTGAGCCTTTGTCGTTGTCTTTCGACTTTGTCTTTAAGCTTGAAATCTTCAAATCATCCTTGACTTGTCTTTGCCATCTTGCGATCTTGTGTCTTCATCCACATGCTCACACTATTAATTGTTGAATATGTCTTTGGGCATGAGTATGTGGTTTCTGAATCATTGACTTTGCTGTGTACACCGTGACGCCACCTTCTCGAGACAAAACATAGACACGGACTGAATGGCTTTGACATTCGTCCTAAATCGGTAGCATTTTACCTCCGGTCGGTGAAGACCGTTATACGATATTAAATATCGTACCTGTGATCAGGTAGATTCAATTAAGAATCTCCTTGACAGGGTTTCGCGGCTGTACTAGCCGTTCTCTTTACTTGACCGTCTCAAAGCAAGACTGCGAACATAAAGAGTGAATCAATTGGATAGATATCCGCTTGATTAAAGTCGTCAATTCAAATTCCTGGAACAAGTTTGATTCTTAACGAATCTTACCATTGTTGCTTTCCAGTTGACACAAGTTTGATTCATAAGAATCTCACAAGTCACCTATCGTAGCGCTGTTTGAGGTTGACGCTAGAAGGATTTCCATTCGTCACTGTGAATATTAATGAATATCACTCTAAATGTTCTGGCAAGACCATAAAGATATTGCGTAGAAACCTGAAACGAGTTTGAATCAATTCAGAATCAAACCACTGTTGCTTTTCAGTTTTGCACATGTTCAATTCATAAAGAATCTTGCATATGACCTACCGCAGTGCTGTTTGATGTTAACACTGGAAGGATTTCCACTCATCATTGTGAATACTAAGTAGTATCACTCTGAGTGTTCTAGCAATATCACAAGGATATAGAGTAGGACTCTCTTGATCTTCATCCGTGTGTCCTAACGAGATTTGATTGATCGCTTGGCTCTAGACTCGATTTGTGCACTTTTAGTGGTCAGAGGCTGGAGCAGATGCCACCTATTCAATATCAACTATCTTGAAGTGAGAAAGTCAATAGTAGTCATGTTGTTCTCCGTGACAATAAAACAAACATCTTTTAAGAGAAGTCTGAGTAGCTAGGAAAGGGTTGTGCTTCACATCACTGGGTCCATGATGAGTTTGTCTTCATGATGAGTTGACCCGGTTTCTGCCTAAGTTGTATGGAGGGATTCTTTCTTTAGACCCTTTATCCTTACATTTCTTTTTCATTCTTCAACCCCTTCAATGCTTACCAAGACATCATTAATAGCACCTCGTTGTGATTGTTCCAGTGCTATTATTAGTACTTAGTTGGCATTCAGCTACGTTCACATTCTACTCCATCTTTCCTAAGGACTTCTAATAATTTATTGGATTGTCCCTGGGAAGATCCCTCCGGTTCTGGTAGGATCAAAGTACTTAAACCTAACCACCCTTTTGACACCAATAACGTCGTGAATTAAAGATGTTGTGGGTATTTGATCGTAACCATGAAAACCACTTTAAATTCTAACAAAGTGTGTGAAAAACATTTAACACCTTGCTAGTTTTGTCGTTTCAGAAAAACTCCCCCTTCACATGTGCATCGATAATCGAAAGTGTTTCGCACATGTAGGTAAGAGTGAAAGTGCTTAAGTCATATATAAGATCACATTTTAATCACATTTTCTCCCCCTATCTCTAATATATAAAATCTTTTGATATTAGAGATACCAAATTTGATTAAAATATATTTTGAAAAAATAGTCTTGAAAATCTGTGGGAGAAAGATGTGTCAATCTTTGCATGAAGTTAAAATAATCCCCCTCAAAAATTGATCCAATTGAATTGTCATTATGAGGATGTGATCCACATTTCGCTTTTTGAGGATGGGAGTTTGTTGAACACACAATTTTTGAAAGATTTTGAATAATCATTGATAAATTCTTGAAAAAATTGTGTTCAACGCTTTTTGAAAAATCCTATTTCTTTTTGTCGAAGAGGTTTTTCTAAAGCATAAACTTGAGTTCATAGACTTTGAATGTCTTGACGAATCCACTCAAGTGTAAGAAGATTTCTCTTCTTTTGCTGAGGGTAAGAGCACGAAATCGTACACTCCCCCGTGAATATAGAACCGGGTTGCAATCTGAAAGTGATTACAAGCCATTGTGTTGAGCTCAAAACGTTGAATGTTTTGTGACAAGCTCAACCCGTGATATATTGCTCTACCCGTTGTTTGGAAATATTTGTCCAAAATAGACAATTTCCTTTATTAAAAGAAGAAATAACATGTTTTGAAAAATATTTACAACTTTCATTCGAGCTTTATGTACACACCCGTGTCGTTATTGAGCGACATTTCTAGGCACGTCCATATTATCGATACTGAAAGACATGTCGAGAAGAATATTTTTGGATTTTGAAAGATTTTTAATTTTGTGTTTTGCTTTTATGTGTTTTATATTTTTGTATTTTGCTTTTTCAGAGATATTTACAAGTTGATGTTTGATAGATAAATCAAGCAGGCACCTTTGCCAGAATCTCCAGGTATGCTGGAGTCAAACATCTCATACCAATTTGCCTAACGAGGTACTCAAACCTATCTTTCGACAGAGCTTTCGTAAACAAGTCGGCTAATTGGTAATCCGTTCCAACAAAGTATAATTCAACGATACCTCTTTCAACTTGTTCCTTTATGAAGTGGTATCTGACATCGATGTGCTTTGTGCGGGAATGCTGTACCGGGTTGCAGGAGATGGCTATGGCAGACTTTGAGTCACAGTACATAGGTACTTTATCAAAGTGGAAGCCATAATCCGTGAGTTGTGTTCTCATCCAAAGAACTTGAGCACAACATGCAGATAGAGACACATACTCCGCTTCGGCTGATGAAAGTGACGTGCAATCCTGCTTCTTTGAAGAACATCCCACAAGCTTATCTTGTCCTAGAAATTGTGCACCACCAGAAGTACTTTTTCGTGTATCAAGACACCCTGCATGATCAGAATCTGAATAGGTCGTTAGAAAGAAACCGGTTTCCCTCGGATACCAGAGTCCCAAATGAATGGTATTCTTGAGGTACCGAAAGATCCGTTTAACCTCCTTGAGGTGCTTTTCAGTGGGTCGTGCTTGATAACGTGCACAATAACACGTAGCATGTGAAATATCAGGTCTGCTTGCTGTCAAGTACATGAGGGACCCGATCATGGAACGATATCTCGTTTGATCTATGGGTAATCCCTCCAAGTCAGCATCTAGCGATGTGGTTGATAATGGTGTCCCAACGGGGTCACATGAAGTCATACCATGCTTTTTGATTATCTCTTGACAATACTTAGCTTGGTTTATAAAGATACCACTTGGGGATTGGTGAAGTTGAATTCCTAGAAAGAATTTTAGTTCGCCCATCATTGACATTTCAAATTTGTTGTGCATTACTTTTTCAAACCATTTTGAAAGTTTTGGGTTTGTAGACCCGAAAATAATGTCATCAACATAAATTTGCACAAGCAAAATGTCATCCCCATATTTATAAGTGAACAGAGTTAGATCAATGGAACCTTTTGAGAAACCTTTGGATACCAGATATTTCGAGAGCTCGTCGTACCACGCCCTTGGAGCTTGCTTGAGTCCATATAGTGCTTTGTGGAGACGATACACCTTGTCAGGATAATGAGGATTGACGAATCCTTCTGGTTGCGTGACATAGACTTCTTCCTTCAAAGGACCGTTAAGAAATGCCGTCTTTACGTCCATTTAATAGACAGTGAATCCCTTATTTGCAGCATAAGCAAGAAAAATCCTGACTGCTTCCATACGAGCAACTGGTGCAAATGATTCATCAAAATCAATTCCCTCTTTCTGGCCATACCCCTTAGCCACTAGCCTAGCTTTGTTCTTGATGATCGTATTCTCTTCATCCAATATGTTTTTCCAGATCCAACGAAGATTTAATGGAGTCACATCGTATGGTCTGTCAACAAGTTCCCAGACATTAAGTCTTTCAAATTGTTGAAGTTCATCCGTCATCGATTCAATCCAAGCATGATCAGCCATGGCTTCTTCGATGTTTTTCGGTTCAGTCGTACTCACGGCGAGTGCGAACATACAAACATCGCCATCGGTGGCTAGTTGTCGTCTTGTACGAACGGGCTGTGAAGGGTTTCCAATTACGTGAACCAAAGGATGATCTCGGGTCCAATGATGTGTTGAAGGATGTCGTTGATAGAACGTATGCATATTTGACGGATCAACATGGCGAGTAGAAGACTCTCCAGTTTCGTGTACCGGTGTACCGAATGGGTTGTGAAAATCGTCATCGTCAGATAATGCACCGTCTGCTTGATTTGTGTTCGCTGGAGCAATGACAGTAGTTGTGGATGTTGTAGGATCGATTGTTAAAGTGATATTCTGAGGAGGTAAATCTGCACCAACCCGTGTTGAAGTAGATGAAGTTGTATCCTTTTGTTGACGATGAACGGTATAATCATTCTTATCATGAGTGACAGCGGAAGACTTCGATGCAACTTGTTTCTCCCCCGTGAAATATTCATCATACATTGGTCCATATAACATTTCCAACTCTTCAAGTGTCGTGTCCACTGTCATATCTGCTCTAGGAACATGTTCAGGAACCAGCTTTGAACTTGACGGTTCATTGCTGTGGTCTTGAGTTCCGAGTTCCGTGCGGTTGTGAACGGAAGTCGTGTGTCGTTGTGGATCGGGACTTAAACTGCTTTGTTCAAGTGCCATTTCTTGCAATTCATCAAATATGATATGAATAGTCTCGACTATCAATTTTGTTCTCTTGTTGTACACTCTGTATCCCTTAGACTGAGTTGCATATCCCACTAAAATGCATGCATCACCTTTCTCTTTCATCTTGTCCAGATTTTCACCATCTCGAATAATGTAACACGTACATCCAAAAACGTGAAGGTGTTTGAGTGAAGGTTTGCGATCATTAATTATGTGATATGGTGTCTTTTTGTGTCTTGGGATAACTAAGGAGCGGTTTTGTGTGTAGCATGCGATTGACACGGCTTCAGCCCAAAAGTATAGTGGAAGTTTTGAAGCGGATAATAATGTTCGAGCAGCCTCAACTAAAGTACGGTTTCGTCTTTCAACAACGCCGTTTTGTTCGGGTGTTCGAGCAATAGATGTTTCATGTTCAATTCATTCGGCTTCAAAATAATTTCTCAGTTTTGAATTCAAGAATTCTGTACCTCTGTCAGTACGAACCACTTTAATTTAAGCTTGAAGACCACGTTGTATCACTTTAAGGAAGCTGATGAGAACATCGGGTGTTTCATCCTTGGACCTCAAGAAGTGAGTCCATGTGTACCTTGAGTAGTCATCGACAATTACCATAACGTATTTCTTCCCATTGATACTTTGAACACGCATGGGACCACACAAATCTATATGAAGAAGATCTAACCGTCCTTTAGAGCTTGGTGTAGTCTTTGTCTTGAAAATACTCCGTTTAGCTTTACAAAGCTCACAAGAAGAATAAAGATGATCTTTGATGAATTTCAAGTTAGGAAGGCCTCGCACAATATCTTTCTTGGAAAGCAAGTTGATGGTATCGAAGTTAAGATGAGATAAACATTGATGCCATAACCAAGCTTGAGTCGTTGAAGCTTTATCCATGAAACAGATTGGAGTTGAAGATGTGGAGTCTTGTAGTGAAATAGTGTAGAGATTAGTACCCCGTGTTCCGGTAAGTAAGTCATTTCCATCATAATCACGAACAAAACATGTCTTCTTTCTAAAAGCAACCTCCAAATCCGCATCACAGAATTGACCAACCGAGAAAAGATTGTGATTGAGCCCTTTGACGTAGTAAACCCTTTTGATAGTGATATTCCACTGAACCAAGTCTCCATATCCCAAGATCGGTGCAAATTGATCATTTTCGAATCGGACCGTTCCCAGGAACTTCTCCACGAAGTTAATTAGAAGCTTGAGATTCCCCGTCATGTTCTTCGTGCATCCGGAGTCCATTATGAAGAGAATTATTTCGATCACCTGCAAAAGAATTAGAACACGATGGAGCATTTGCTAAATTGGATTCCATGTTAGTTGTGATTTTCGATTCATTAGTTTCCCTAGTTTCATCACTTAGAGGCACACTAACGCTCGTAGTCACATTTTCTGTCCTAACCATAGGCATCCATTTATATCCTGGAGGACATTGATTAGCAAACCACCATTTCCAAGGCTTGCTAGCAGACTCATATAATTCCCTAATTCTGCTTCTAGAGTTCTTAGTGGTGTAGTCTGATGCAATACTTTTCTTAGGGGGGGTTGCACCAGAATGGTTCACTTTGCGTTTGGGTTTTCTAGCACTAATAGGCATCACAGTTTGCTTCTTAGTTCTAGTTTCTACGCCTTTGACATTATTCGAAACACACATAGCATAATTAGCATTAGCACACATTCGACATTTCACACAAACATACTTAACTGTCATAGCATTCAAAGTCGAATCATTCAAATCGTCATTACATGCGATTACAAACGTTTTATTCTTAGAAACATTGAAAATCCTAGGGTGATCTTCTACTTCCTTCATCTTCCCTTGACTTTTGTTTTGCCAGACCTTTTCATTCATGCGAGTGCTCTTAAGCTGGGGCCGGCTAACACTAGCAGTGGGGACTACTCCTGTAGTAAAAGACACACGTCTATTAGTGTTTCTAGAAGTCTGAGGTGATTGACTTTCTTTGTTTTGTGTGGGTTTAGTGGCCAATCTATACATCCCTGGTTTAACCACATTTGTGTTCTTAATGCTTTGTGATCGAATATGTGTTTTAGGAGTGTTTTGTGGTAACCTATCCTTCCCATCCGTCTTGGGGGCAAACGCAGGCTTTGCAAATGCAGAATTAGAGAAAACAGATGGTTTTCCCAAGACAGAGGGTCTAGTCACTTTTTGAGCATTGGGTTGTCTTACAACAGGTTTCTTAACACTAGGTTCCATAATCTTCCCACCCATCTTAGCAACGAGTTTCTTCAACTCTGCTATCGCTCTGTCCCTGTCTTGTAACTGAGCTTTCAACCCTTTAATTTCCAAATTCTGTTCGTTCATTTCTCGAAACGTTTGGGAAAGTTTTTCTTGCAATTTATTATCATGTGGAAAACTACCAACGTCTTTTTGCAAAGAAAGTTCAAGAGAATGACAGTGTTTTTGAAGGAAATCAGTTTTGTGTTGAAGTAACTCAAAAGCCTTTTTATCAACATTTTCTGTATGTTTCGAAAGCTCAAGTTCAAGACGCTCACACTCTTTTATTTTATCAAGATATTTGCATGCAACATCAGAATATTCATCGATATCAGCACAAGATTGAAGAGTACCACACAAAATATCTTTGGAGAGACATTCTTCTAGGAGTAGATCATATTCGTTTGAAAATTCTAATTTGTCATTTTGAAGGTCATCAATTTCTTTTTCAAGAGACTCAACATATTTCAAATCATCATACATTTCAGACTGAATTAAATTTTCAAACTCAAGAACATGTTCTTTTATTATCTTCGTATTTGGTATTAAAAGTTCTTTCACAAGCACAGTTATGTCGTGAGGAATCTTGGTTTTCCACTTATCCTTTTGACGTTTCTCCCAATCGCTTGCAACAATTGATTGAACATTATTAACGTGGTGTTTAAGAAAACCAAGTATTTTTCTACTTTTCCTTTTAGAAGCATCTAGAGGCAAATAGTTAATATATTTAAAAACATTAGTTTTCCTCTTAGTGGCAAAAGCTTTTTTCCATTGAATTCTTTTTTGTTTGCATTCTAAAAATAATTCCTCACGAGACTTCTGTTTTTGTGGAGTGAAAAGACCATAAAGACTGTTTTCATAAGCATAGTTATATGGTTTCACAAAATCTTTATTGACCGGTGATCTACTCTCGTCATCCCAAAGGGACGTCTCTTCACTATCGATGTTAGCTACTGGGCATTCATTACCAGTCCATTCGGACTCATCAAGATATAAGTGAGGGTTCGCAGCTTGAGCTTGTTCGAGGTACTTGGGGGTGGCAAAGCTAGGTTGACCCTTGAAAAATGACCGAGGTGCTATCATTCTTACGGTTTGAATAGTGTCATGTGTATTATAAACAACTTTTTTCAAAAAATCGACTTGTTCTTCGAGATCCTTTACTTTTTTAGTATCTTTGGTTTGTCTATTTTTGAAATCTTGTTTTAATGTTTCAACCTCTTGTTTCTTCTCGTCAAGAATTTTAGCAGAATCGGTGGTGTTCATAGAAATCCTCTGTTCAAGTTCATTAACTTTTGTTGTGGCAAGGTACGTTTTTTGACGTTCATCACTTAATAAAACATTAAATTGACGTTTTTCTTTAGTTAACAAAGCAAGAGCTTCATTGTATTTATTTTCAAAATCGTCCTTTTTAACGTTGATGACACGAATTTTGTACCCCTCAAGCTCGTTGGTCTTTTGAAGAAGCTCAGCCCCATATCTATCAATAGTCTCACTAGATTTTATAAGAGCGGCTTTGCATTCTTCAAAGTTTTGAGTGAGCGCTGCGTTTGCCTTCTTTAATTGCTTTTGATTCTTTCTATTTTCATTGACATCTTTTTGTAAACTAGCAATTAAATTAGCAAGCGCGACACGCTCCTCGTCATCATACTCATTTGCATGTTGATCATCCTCAAACTCATTATTGCACATGTCTGATGAATCGGGTGTGGTATTGCTATCAACCGTTTCCATCATACACGTGTCAGTAATTGTTGTTGGAAGTTCACTATCCTCATGTGTATCACCAAACACATTATATTCATCAGCATGTTGTACCTTATCAATTGGCTCAGTATCAAAGATAGGACCATTGTCATCCTCAGTGACGTTAAGGACCTCATGAATCTTTGCCATGTATGAATAATGTGCCTCGAGTTCTTGGTCGGAGATTTCATCATCTGTGTCGTCAAGCATTTCTCCTTCCTCAGCTGATAACTTGATTCCAGCTTCCATTTTCTTGCACAGCAGCATCTTTTCCTTATGATAACCATAATCTTGAACCCTCTTTGGCTGCCTACATTCCCTAGCCTAATGCTCAAAACCTCTGCAGTTATAACACTGAATCCCACTTTGTTGCACAACTTGAGTACCAACAGTTTCCCTATTTCCAACAACAGTAGCCACCCTCTGATTATCATACTTAGGTTGTCGATCATACTTTGGAGGACTCTCAGCACGTCTTCGTGTGTCATACCTTGGAGGACTCTGTGCATGGGTGTTCCTCGAGTTTGAAGATGTTCGAAGGTTGTTGTTGGTGGGTTTGTAGATTTTCTTGTATTGCTTCATAACGAAAGCCATTTGTTGCTTGAATTCCCTATCCTTTTGAGCTATTTCTTCATCACTGTCTTCTTCGGATGATTTCTCAGGTGTGGGTGATGGTGCTCTTACAACTTCTTTGCCTCGGGATCGTGTTGGGACATGTGACTTGGAGACAATGGATGATCGTGGTGATGATGATTGAGTAGAGTAGGTGTTTGAAGTACGGGAGTGATAATCTGGGTAATGTTGAGTGGTAGACACCAAAGCAAGTGGATTGGAAATCTTTGCAACTCGTTCAGCTCGAAGTTCATTTGCCTCATTTTGAAATTGTTTCAAGATGTCAAAGAGCTTGTGATATGAAACTTCGTCTAACTTTTGTTGTTGTTTCACCAAGGTGACAAACCGTGTCCACTCTGGTTGAAGTTGCTGTAGAAATTGGACATGGACTTGCATGGTGGAAACTTGCAAGTTGTTTCGGGTCATATCATTCATCATCTTGTAGAATCGGGAGTAATAAGAATCAATTGATTCCCCATCCTTTGATGTAAACTTGCCAAAGTTCCAAAACATCTTAGTTTTCACATCTTGTTTGTTAAGTGATTCACCTTGTTGCAATCTTTCAATGGCCGTCCACATTTCTTGAGCAGTAGGACATGCGTCAACCGTAGAGTAAATTTCATCTCAAATGCCACTGAGAATTAAGTATATTGCTTCCTTCTCTGCATCAAACCACACACGGTTCTCTGGGGTGAGGTCGGTCCTCTTTTCATCACGTTCATATGCGGGTTGTGCGTCACTTGTGTCTGTGGCTGGTACTGCAGGAACTTGAATCCGTGAGAGTTTATAGGGTCCTTCCAAGATACATTGCCTTAAAGCATCACCGTTAGGTTTTGTGTCAAGGTAACATATAAAACGGGATTGCCATTGATCATATCGACCCGACACAAGCATTGGTGGTCTTTCTTTGTTACCTGCCACCATTATGTTATTGTTCGTCACACGATATTCAGCGGTAGAATCCATCTCAAAGTTCTCTGAAATGATGAATCGAATGTGGATCTTAAGTAGTTGTGTTGTGATTGTTTGGTTGTTGAAATTCCGAAAATTGCGATTTTTTTTCCCAGCCCGACAATAAATTCCTCAGTCCGACAAAACGGTAGACCTAAAAAATTTGTAATCACCAAATTTTGAAATTGAGCTAGAAATGTCCTAAAACTAGTATGGAAAAAATTTGATTTTACTTGACCTAAAAATTTTAACTCTTTTTTTTTATTATTTTTTATTTAATCTTCGTGTAAACTACGTTCCTAAACTAGTCTAGATGGTGGCTAAGTCTAAAAAATACTCAAACAAAATTTAGCAAAAACATGTCATCGGAATCACTTCGTCGGAATGTCTAATCGGAATGTGTAATCGGAATGTCTAATCGGAATGTGTAATCGGAATGTCTAATCGGAATCCCTTCGTCGGAATGTCTAATCGGAATGGTGATCGGAACGATCCTGTCGGAATAGCAAATCGGAATGATGATCGGAAAGAGCTTGTCGGAATACCAAATCGGAATGATGATCGGAAAGACCTTGTCGGAATACCAAATCGAAATGATGATCGGAAAGAGCTGATCGGAATGTTGTTGAATAACCCTTGATCGGAAAGTCAAATCGGAATACTGATCGGAATGTTAAAACCCTTTTCCGATGTGAGTGATCGGAATCACTAATCCCTTTTCCGATTGCACTGATCGGAATATATCCCACTTTTCTCGGACAAAACTCAACCAATACGTGATTTTAAGCAAAAAAATGATCAAAACACCCAAAAATTTTGTGTTTTTAGCCAAAGTAAATATACCAAATCACTAATAAAACTATGTAGAAGATGTAGATGAAGAAGTAGAGCACGGAAAACACAAAAAAAAAATTTGAATCCGAGATGATTTATGGATTAAATCATTTGAATCAAATATAATAACAACAACCAATCACAAATACTACCCCATGGCGATTGATACCAATTGTTGTCCCTAATATTATGATTGTAATACACGAATTAAAGAAAGAAAGGTAGATATGAGAAGAATTCTAGAGAGAGAAAGTAGTGAGAGAAAGTAGAGAGAAAATGGTTGGTGAAACTTGTGGAATATTAGATTAGAGAAAATGAAATGACCAACACCCTTCCTAACATGCTAGGAAGGGTATATATAGTCCACCCACATGCGGGCTTCTTTATGGATATATGGTTTGGGCCGGGATTTCCTTTTGGGCTTTGGTTACTTATTAATGAACCTTAGCTTAAAGTTAAGCCCGTAATAACACGACTAATATACTACCTATTACAACGTTCTAAAATACGATACATAATAAACATATGACCGAGCATTCTTGTTTGGCTCAATATTTTGAGGCTAACATATGTCAACTAAACTACGATATGAACGCATACAGATTTCCTTTATCCTCTATTTTATACATGACTTATTTGTCATTTTATTTTTCTTTTCTTCTATCGTACCACTGATTCGGGCGAGGTTTGAAGTTTTTATTTTCACATCCTTCGTTATTATTTTTGGCACGTATCTCCTGACGATACCGATTAAACATTTTGAAACCTTATCACCTGGTAACCATTTTGGAGATTTTCTTATTGATTACTCTTTGTTACTCTCGTGTTAACCACTCGCTATTTTATAAGATATCATAATGTCACTATATAAACTTAAACTGATATTGTTTGCGAATTATTTTCACAAATTGTTCAACGTTGGTCTTATAAAGAATTCATGTAACATCAAAATTGTTGATTTAATCATCTAGCCAATTGTTTACTTGTGAAAAGTTTCATAAATCATATTAAATTCTATTTTACAAATGGCATTATATTCATATATTAAATGTATGACATGTAATACTAGTTTGACGAAACTGACCATCGCATTGCTATTACTAAATTATGCATGGCTTGATCACCTATGTGTAATTTAGAAGGAGCCATGCGAGGCTAAATCAGTAGTCACCTTAAATATTTTAACCCGAACCAACTTTTTACATGTGTTTCTAAAAAAGTTAGATGAAATAAAGTTTTGAAAACTTTTACATATTATGCGAGTAGCACCCTTTCATGATAATCATATATTTTCTTGTCTTTTCTTGAACACATTACGAGTCTGCAAGTACATGTTTCTTTATTCAACGATATATGTTCTACTTATTACCTCATTTTTCTCTTATGATATAATTCCCTTTACCACTCGTTTAATTACTGACCATTGATACCAAACTTGAAAGATTCAACGTTGTTATGCTTCTACATCGACCAACCTTCTTATCTATTTTGGTAGAACTACGAAACGTCTCCGAACACGAATAGTGATTTATGACTGGGAGTGAACAATGATTTCGTGTATTTATCATGATGTGTGTTCGACTGTATCATCTCGAAATTCGTTCGTGGGTACCATGTGTCGACTTCGCTCTCTCAATGCTAATGTTGTTCATTTTGCTAGAATTACCCTCAAGTGACTTCTTAAGAGTTTTCTTTGATTCAAAAATTGTTGTGTAGCTTTTTTTCTTTTTATCGTGTATCGACCACCGAGAACTTAATAAACCGTTGTTGGTGACAACAACCGCTCTTGTGTTTTAATCCATTGCTAAATCCTTTGTTTCTCATTGTCCTTATCATCGATGCATCTATTCTATCACGTTCGTTAAGATTTTGGTACAAATTTCGTATTATTCACTCGTGTTATTGCTTGCATACATTGTTGATTATTATTGGTTTCATACTCGTTTGCTAGTTTGCACCTTTTGAAAATCCGAAAATGTCACATGTTTACTATTCGATGCGTTAAACACTTTCTTTGATTTCTAAAGATTATTATAAACTTTTAAGAACGTTTTACACATTTTATCAAGTGGTTAAATTACCAAAATAGTCGTTTCAAGTTTAATGTCGGATCTATACATCCTCTTTGGTAGATTTATAACTAGTGTTTAAAAATACGTTATGCTTTATCTTTTAAACTATTTGGTATATCATACTTTACGCTCAAGTTAATGAAATTATCGATTTAATTTATATTTCTATCAATGACTCCAAATAATTTGGAAATTTGATTGTCTCCAATCGTGACAATGAACCTAAGTTTTAATAATTGTTTTGAACAATTTTACTCTTTGTTTTGAAATCCCGATCCAGAAAAAGGACTTAGTGACTGTTTACTCACTAAATATATATAGTTTTGATTAGAAATCACCAAACTTTGTAAAATTTTCTTTTAATCAAGAAAGTCCCTAAGTCGAGTTTTAAAGTAATAGCAAATCCGAGTCGGATAATTGTGATAACTCGTATTTTAAATGTCTTTATGAAATTCATATTTCCCCTCTATTTCTCTAGTAAGTAGATTATTACGTTTTAAGATTGTCACGCTTTACACTTTGCACGAATTGCGATTCCGATTATCAATCTTAACTCGTTTTAGCACACCTTGTCCGTTTAAGCAATGCTCGTGTTCATTCCATCTCTTTATATTTCTTTGTAACGAAAGGTTATTATTTTAATCCGAGTTTGAAATAATTTCGAAAAGGAGTTAAGAAGCTGAAACATAGTTGGATTCTAATTGTTAAGGTTCACCATGGTGAAGAAATTACCAGGGAAGCAATGAATCAGTTCTAAACTATGTATGTCCACTTGTTCGCATCTTCTTTCGTCTCTAGTTTAACTCTGAGGGACCAGAGTTCCTTTATGGGGGTCGACTGTGAGAACTCGTATTTCTCTGGTATTATTTTATTCTTTTATTAATGTCTCTTTAATTTTCCAACATGTTATGTTTTTTTCTATTCTTCCTACGAAAATCCTGAGATCTTCATAATTTTAAATAAATTATATTTTTAGTATTTTTCTGATCATTGATATTACTTTATTCGGAATTATAAAAAAATTTATTTTATTTTTCCGTATTAATTTAAATCAAAATTTTTGATTTAAAAGCACCCGCACGCGTTTTATAAAAAGTTTACCCGAATCGACGGAACGAGAACCGATGGCTAAATATTTCGACTTTATAAAGTCAAGATACTATGTTTCCATAAATATTTTGTTTTCGTATTATAACTTGCAACGAGTCAGAACGATTAGATTTATTAGCGTTTTAGGAATCGAGTCGGGCTAGAAGTATTTTTAATTTTGGGCTTAAGAGTATAATAATAAGAGATTTACTAGTGGGTCAAGCCCACTTCTCCCCCTTATTTTTTTTCTACTCGTCTAACACAAAAAAAAACACATATCATAACTGTCATTTTTTTTCTTTCTTCAATGATTCGACTAACACATATATCACACATCATCCTTGGTAAACCCTTGTCATAAACCCATTACTTTTTTTCACATGAAATTGATTTTTAGAAAATCATAAATTTCAAGAATTTGAGTTCTTGTATGTTTGATCAATGGGATGATCATGCATTGTATTAATTAGGGTTTAGGCATTGATAATTTTTGTTAAAACCCTTGTTATAATTTTTGTTTTTAGCTAAGTCTTGATTTCACCATGAATGTTATAGAATTAAGATGCTTTTATTGATGTTAGTTAGTGTAGGATGAGATTTTGATTGTTTGGAAAGGGTTAGAGGTTGTTTAGTATGGTAGTTTGATAACCAAAATTCGGACAACAGGTATGTGAGCCCAAAACCCAGATATTTTCCCACTGTAGCTGCTATTTTTATAGCTTTTATGGATTCTTTGACCCTTTTACATGTTATTAGCGAGTTGGATGGGCGATCAACTCCTCTGGATGAGTGAGTTATGACCGATTTACTGTTGTGAACCCAATCCGACCCAACAGATTTGTATAGCTATTTGCTACAGGTCATGGGCCATTAAATAGATCTTTTAAGACAATTTGAATTAGTATACATTACAACCTAACAAACGCCGTTGACCTCGCATCGATTGCTATCACGTTTTGTAATTTATGACCAAAACGGTAAACCGAGTTCGAAAACCTAAATTCTGATTTCGTAACCTTCAAAGAATGCAATTTTCCCGACAATTGGTATTAGCTATTTACTCGTGGTTGGTATGGGCCGAAAGTAGAATCTTGAGCCTTTCCAATGGTGGAAATATCAGACCCTTAAACCTTATATGTTAACGGGTTACTTTGTCCCAAGTTTGACTAGTGTAGTTTGACTATTAGGTGCTTACGCTAAGGTTGTTAGTGCTTTAGACTTTTAAAAAGTTACGTAAACTCTTAGATCGAATGGTTAGACATTTTGGAAACCTCATGAGAGACCCGTTCCAGTGGTCAAAACCCCATAGTTGTTGGACTTATGAATTGGGAGCTACGCCCTTTAAAAAATAGCTATTCCAGAAAATGTGACATTACGCCTACGGTTAAATAAATTGTTGGCGTTTTTAGGTACAAATCACTTGGGTTACATGATTTGAGACCTTGGGCTATTATGTTATGCATTTTCATACAGGTTGTGTGTCATGAAGGTCATCACCACACTTAAACTAGGTTGGTTGGGTAAGTTATATACATATTACATTTTTACAAAATATTTTGATACAATTGTTTTATATTTTAATAAAACGCATACTTAAGGGTCGTGATCACTCTTGTAGGTCGCGGGTAGCCATTGGAGTATTTCCCATTGCCATCTACAGCCCGGTTCTCATATCCGTCACACTTGTACTAAGGTACTCTTGGCACCATTTTGCTTTCATTTCTATTTGATTAAAAACATTGATTATGAAATTGGGGTTTTTGTATTTAGACTGTGACACCCCTAAATTGAGTCAAATGCAGCGGAAATAATATTTGGGTGTAATGTAGGTGGATCAACAGCAGACAGTGTATATAGCAACAGATAAAAGATTATCCTTACATTTATTACATGATTAAAAGTGCAAATAGTATTAAAATAGTCTTTAACATTGTTCAACAGTTTGAATTATTCCCCAGTTTATAAAACCCCAAATGAACACTATAAATGCAGCCTATCATGATGCTTGACTCCATGCACACCAATACCTTCTTCAGTTTACTGAGAAAACATGCTTAGAGAGTCAACATAAAGTTGGTGAATTCACATGTTTAATAAATAAGTTTTGACAATAAATATTCACTGAAGTAGTAATGCACAAAGCATCAATACTTAAAAGTAATTACATTCCCATATTATCTGAAACTGAGACTTGACAGTTATGTCCTTAACAAATAAGGACCCTTCGCCTTATAAAAAGGCACCCGTAAAAATAATAAGTGCTGACATGTGAAACATCTGTTGTCCTGGCCTAGGCACAGTGAGCATGACTCACCCAGATGGGGACGGTCAATCCCAAATAGATCTATTTATAACATTCAGGTAATTCAATAATTCTAACAGTTTCAGATGCACGGGTCATGCGGGTTCATCTACAATAGGCAATATAATCAAAGGTTTCATAGTTCAATCCATGTCCATAAAATAAAATATGTTGCATGTTTTCTTCCCCATTAAAAGGTTTAAAAGTTTGTCAATATATAAAGTGGGGCCATGAACTCACCTCAGTAGTACAGCAATAGGCCAGTAGATAAATCTGATAAGGATGCTCACGATACAATCAACGACCTAAATGATTATAAGGTCTCAGTAAATGCATAACATAATGCATAAAAGTTTCAGAATAAATCTGTGCATGCTTATACTGGTTTTAAGCATTTTATTACGATACTTGTACTTTAGTTCATCGTTGTACAAGTTGTAGTATTATTTATTTTAAGTATACAATAAATAATATCATTGAATTAATTATCAAGTTTAATTAATATTCTCGTACTTGTATCGTTTATAAAGTTGTTTAAATATAAATAAAGTTTTATATATATATATATATATATTTAAAAGTGATAGAAAATAAATATAATTAATATATTTATTTTATAAGTTAATCATATTTTATTTATATCTCAAATATAAATAGTGCTTATAAAATGTATACCATTTTAATTTAAATCAATGTTCCCGAGTTTTGTATAATTATTAAATTATATTATTGGGATAATTATAACAAGAGTTGAGCTTTCATAATTATTTAAGTTTTATGTTTTTAATATTAAAAATATATATAATTAGGGTTTCATTTAAGTTTGGGATAATTACACTTTAGAACCTTATTTACATAAAATACCCGAGAAAATATTAATATAATATTATTAGGGTTTGGTTAAGTTTCAATAAATGGCAAAACAAGTCCCTCCCTATTTACACGTGTAAATAGGGTTTGTAAAAGTTTCACAAATTGACATTTTTGGTCCTCTAATATTCGGCTTATATTTAAGTTTATAATTAAGTTACACAAAAGCCCCCCAGGGCATATATATGTTTCGGCTTATGCCAAAAATAGCCCCTAGGGTTTACATAGGGTTAGTAAAGTTTACTAAGTTGGCATAAAAGGTCCCTAGGGCTCATATTAAATTCGATAAGTGGCAAAAGGAATCCCTAGGTTTTTATTAAATTACACAAATTACCCTAACGTTATAGAAATATCATTTAAGTCCTTTATGTTAACTAGGAGTTTCGGATAATGTCAAAACAACACCCTCAACTCACGACTAAATACAAAAGTGGCCCTAAAGTTTATATTTTTGGAAAATAAGTTTCTATACTTTTTCATTTAGATCCCTACACTTTGTAAAATTACAAATCCAACCTGAAAGTATTATATATGTTACTTTTAATCCAAAATTTAGTAGATCTATTATTTTAATCCAAAACTTCTTAGATTTATTATTTTAGTCCAAAACACTTATAGATCTATATTTTCAACATGAAACTTTATAAAGTTATATTTTGACACTAAAAGTTTTATAAAAACATTATCTAGTAATAATGGAGTATATTTAGGCTAGATTATTATAGTGGGCTTAAACAAAATCTTATAAGGCAAGAATAGTGAGCTTATCATTTTAAGGCAACAATAATCATAAATCTAGTATTTCTAGGCATATCTAAACATCACAAGTTTAACCATATTGAATCATGGGATTGAAACCCACGTCCAAAATTATGCATGGACATGTTTTTCATATTTAACTAGTTCATAGGGTCGTGTTCATCATGGTTATTTAAGATTTTACATCATGTGAACCCATGACATATTTTTAGCCGTGACCTATATAAGGTCTAGGGTTTCATATGTTTGTTTCAACATTAAGTTTTACAAGGAATGACCATGTGTATGTTAAAGTGAATGAAAGTAAATAAATAGAAAGATAGGTTTTAGGTTTGACTTTGAAAGGGCCAACATAACGTGGATTCAGTTTTCAACGTTTGCCAACACGGTCACCTACTTCAAATTGCATAGGTTTGCGTTTCAGGTCCGCGCAGCTCTTTTGTCGATCGCGAGCAGCTTGAATTCTTTGCTTAATGAGGACGATCTTGTCTGTAGTCTCCTGGATTAGTTCCGGTCCAGTGAGCTGAAATTCACCTACTTCTGCCCAGTACACAGGTGAACGGCATTTGCGACTATACAATGCTTCAAAAGGGGCAGCCTTGATACTGGCGTGATAACTGTTGTTGTAGGAGAATTCCACTAAAGGAATGTGGTCAACCCATTCATTTCCAAAATCAATCACACATGCTCGTAGCATGTCCTCTAGAGTCTGGATGGTTTGTTTACTTTGACCATCATTCTGCGGATCATAAGCAGTGCTCATGTCTAAATTGGTACCTAAGGCTTGTTGGAAAGATTTCCAAAAGTTTGATGTGAACCTACCATCTCGATCACAGATTATTGACACTGGTATTCCATGTTTGGTCACAATCTCCTTCAGGTACATTTTTGCTAGTCTTGCAAGGGAATCGTTCTCCCTAATTGGCAGGAAATGAGCGGACTTGGTGAGTCGATCGACGATTACCCAGATAGTATCGTAACCGTGAGATGACTTTGGGAGTTTGGTGACAAAGTCCATGGTGATGTTGTCCCGCTTCCATTTCGGTATCTCGGGTTGTACGAGTAAACCCGATGGTCTCTAGTGTTCAGTCTTGACACGTGAACATGTCAAACACTTTTGCACGTAGGTGGCGATGTTAGCTTTCATATTCGGCTACCAGTATAATTTCTTCATATCCTGATACATCTTTTCAGATCCGGGATGTATAGAATATTTAGACTTATGAGATTCGTGCATGATCACGTTCCTCAAATGTTCATAGCAAGGTAACCAACTTCGTCCGTGAAGGCATAGGGTTCCGTCTGCTCTAGGTTCTAGCTTCTCCTTACTAAGATCGGTTCTGAGCATTCCCTCGACAACTTCCTTCACGAGGTTTTCAGGTAATTGGGCTTGAGTCTGAGCTTCCAAAATCTGTTTGGGCAGATCCAAACTGATTGTCATAACTAATGCCCAAACTCTCATAGGAGGGTCCGTTTCCTTACGGATTAAAGCATCAACAACCACGTTTGCTTTACCGGGGTGGTTTTTGATCTCGCAGTCGTAGTCACTCAACAACTCAATCCAACGGTGTTGTCTCATGTTCAGCTCCTTCTGATCCAATATGTGTTGCAAACTTTTATGGTCAGTATGCACTGTGCACTTCGTTCCGTATAGGTAGTGTCTCCAGATTTTGAGAGAAAAAACTACGGATCCAAGTTCTAGATCGTGAGTGGTGTAATTCTTCTCATGCTTCTTCAGTTGTCTTGAAGCATAGGCGATCACTTTCATCCTCTGCATCAATACTGCACCTAAGCCCTTGTGTGAGGCATCACAGTATACAACAAAATCATCGTTGCCTTCAGGCAAGGCCAGATGGGTGCACTGCACAACTTCTGCTTGATCAATTGAAAAGCTGATTCTTCCTTCTCTCTCCAATCGAACTTTATTCCTTTTTGTGTGAGTTTGGTCATTGGCTTGGCTATCTTGGAAAAATCTTCAATGAATCTGCGGTAGTACCCGGTAAGGCCTAGGAATTGGCGGATCTCTGTCGATGATTTAGGAGATACCCAATCCTTGACAGATTGACCTTTGTTGGATCTACGTGAATACCGTCACAATCGATGACATGACCGAGGAATTTCACTCTAGGAATCCAGAATTCACATTTTGAGAATTTAGCATAGAGCTGCTCCTCCTTGAGTACCTTTAGTACTTGTGCAAGATGTTCCCCGTGTTCTTGTTCGTTCTTGGAATAAATGAGTATATCGTCAATCAAGACTATCACGAACTTATCCAGGTAGGGTCTGCACACACGGTTCATAAGGTCCATGAAAATAGCTGGTACATTGGTCAACCCAAAAGGCATAACCTAGATTTCGTAATGACCGTAACGGGTTCGGAACGCTGTTTTTGGAATGTCTTCCTCCCTGACTCGTAGCTGATGGTATCCAGATCTCAAGTCAATCTTGGAATACACACTTGACACTTGCAGTTGGTCAAATAGATCGTCAATGCGAGGAAGCGGATAACGATTCTTCACAGTTAACTTATTCAACTCTCTGTAATCGATGCACATTCGAAAAGAACCGTCTTTCTTTTTGACAAATAACATAGGAGCTCCCCATGGTGAGGAACTGGGTCGAATGAATCCTTTGTCAGATAGTTCCTGGAGTTGTTCAGCTAGTTCTTTCATTTCTGATGGTGCCAACCGGTATGGAGCTTTAGCTATAGGTGCAGCTCCGGGAATCAAATCAATTTGAATTTCCACTTGTCGGGTCGGTGGTAAGCCTGGCAACTCATCAGGAAAGACTTCTGGAAAATCTCGGACGATGGGTACATCCTTGATTTGCTTCTTCTCGGGCTTGTCTTCTTCATCTGTTTAAGAAATATAGGCCCAGAAGATAGGACATCCTCTCAACAAATATTTCTGAGATTTTGTACAAAAGATAACACTAAGTCTAGTGTCAGTGAGGTCGGTATTACCGTCTCCTCGAATGATTAAAGTTTCGTTTCCCCATGGAATACGGACTAGTTTTTCATCACAAACAATGACTGCGCGGTATCTCGCTAACCAGTCCATACCAATAATAACATCAAAACTACCAAGGTTTACGGGAATAAGCTCAATGTTGAACGGATGTTTGGAAAGATTAAATGTACAACATCTAATGATAGCGTCTGCATCTACAGTTTTACCGTCAGCTAATTCTACTGAGTAACGGTGATCTAAGCTTGTAGGAATAACTTCTAGTACTTGGCTAAATTTAGTGGATATAAAACTTCGGTCTTCTCCAGTATCAAACAAAATAGAAGCATAACGATTGTTCAGTAGAAACGTACGAGTAACGACATTTGAATCGGGGTTGGCTTTATTGCCGACCACGTACACTCTGGACGAAGCTCCTCCACTGTTCTTGTTCTGGTTGGCCCGCTTAGGGCAACCTGGTTTCACGTGTCCAGGTGCTCCACACTCATAGCACACAACTCCCTTCTTGGGTCCATTGTTGTTTTCTCCAGCGGCATTGTGGTTCCCCTGTTGTCCATTCCAGTTCCCACGGGCATTGTATCCGCCCCTGTTATGGTAGTTCCCAGTGTTTTGAGTGGGTCGGGCCTGAGTGACAACATTAAATCGACAGGTTTTAGCAAAATGACCCACTTGTCCACATCTGTAGCAGGTCTGGCAAGGGCTATCAATAGTATGATGATAGTTGCACTTTGAGCACAAAGGTTTGGCGCCCACGTACGAGTTAGCTCCTGCAGAGGTAACACTGTAAACTTTCCCAACATTCTGCTTCTTAGGATGCTGCTGGTGTTGACTGCGGAAATACTCATCTGCCTTTCGCTTGTTGTCTGTTTGCCTCTCGGACATGGTACGGACTCTTTTGTTGATCAATTCAGTAGCGAACTCAATGTCATTCTCGACGGTAGTAGGTCGAGTGCGAGCACACTATCGTGAATGGCGTCTGGGAGTCCACCCACATACTTCTCAATCTTATCTTCCTCCTCCACAAACATTCTAGTACACATTAGGGTCAACTCTTGGAACCTTTGGTTGTACGCAGTGATGTCATTGTTCCTGCATTTGAGATCCTACAATTCGATCTCAAGTTTCTTCATTTCTCCCCTTGGACTGTATTTCTCTGTCATTCTCTCCTTCAGGTCAGTCCAGTTGAGAGCTAATACTTGGTTTTGACACCTTGTATCAAAATTCGTAGTCCCAAGTCTTTTCGAATTGATTATCGATCTAAAGTGCGACTCAATCGTCTTTTGGTGAACAAGAGAATGGTTTGGTTGATTAACTATTTTAGACTAATAGCAAGTAATTTAAATGTCGTTGAGTAAAGTAGAAGTTTAAAAAAATAAAAATAAAATGACGAGTTAAAATAAATGCTTGAAAAACTTAAAGACAAGATAAGAAAAATACTAGCACACTAAATAAATCTAACACTTAGAAACTTTGCAAAAACAAGAAGCTAAACCAATACGTAAAATTCCCAAATCGGAATCTGATCGGAAAATGCAACAAATGAAGCTGATCGGAATATCCACTAACTTCCAAATCGGAATAAGCCAAAACAGGTCCAGATCGAAATATATTCCGATCTGATGGTCGGAATGTGGGAAAACCTCACCAATCGGAATATACAAAACATACACAATCGGAATATTAGAAGCGCCCCCATATCGGAATAACTGAAACTTCACACAATCGGAATATGCAAACAAGGGCCTGATCGGAATACTAAACCCTAATCCGATCACAATGATCGGAATAATAAGGTGCTGATCAGAAACTCAAAACCCTTTTCCGATTTGACAATCGGAAAGAGGGGTGGGGCTACTGGTCGGAATATGCAGATCGGAAAGGGGTTTAATCCCTTTCCGATTTATATGGGATTCTGTTATAAGCTAGGTAATAAGCTAATTTGAATAAGCTAATACCCAAAACTAAACGAATCAATAAAGAAATAGATCAAATAAGCACTAATCTCAACTTATCCAACTTAAAATGAGCGAACTTTAAAATCAAACAATAAAAATATGAACTTTTTAAGAAAACATTTAAAAAGTAAATAAGCTAATCATGTAAATAAGCCAATAAGAATAAGAATCTTAAAGCTTAATCAAATGAAAACTTATGTAATGATCGAAAGATTAACTTTTTAAGCACAAAATCATTAAGAACAACACGGATCATATGAAATTTGCACCAAAATCAATCTAAAAATCAAAGAAAAGTAGAATGAGATTAAGGATTAAAAGCTTAACTAGAACTTGATTAATGAAATAAGCAATACAAATGTTAAATCTTGAAAGATTAAAAGAAAAGATGAAACTTAGTGAGAGAAAGTTTAGAACTTTCTCTCTCTAAAACTAGAAAGAAAAGTGCAAAATAAAAAAACTAAAAATTAAAGACTAACTCCCTCCTAATGTGTATTAGGAGGGTATTTATAGGGAAGGTGGAAGGAGTGCATGTGTTGCATCTTCTTTCTTTCTTTCTTCACGTCTTCTCGACTCGACTTTAATTCTTTGTCTTTTCTCGATGTCGTCTCGGGATTTTGAACTTGTCTTTTAATTTTCTTCTTCTATTAGACTTAAGTTCTTCGACTTCGTTAAACTTCCGTCTTTAGACTTTTTCTTCGATAAATCTTCAGAATAGGTCTTGAACTTCCGTTCTTTTTGCACTCTTGATCTTTTGACTTCGTATTTTCTCGTTTTCTTCGATAAAAGCCCGTGTTTTCTTCCTTTTTCATATTTTGGTCCTAAAACACAATAAAAACACAAACCACGCATAATTATGACTTTTACGACATAAAATACACGTTTTGGTCTTGTTATTATTGGAAATAAGTGGTAAAAGGATAAGTGTTTTCACACTTATTAAATCCCCTACACTTGACCATTGCAATGCCCTCATGCAATGCATTAATTTTAAAGCACGGTTTACATTTTCCATCATAAATAACCCACCTTGGCCTTTATTAAATACTAAACATAAAAAAGATAGAAACAAGCAAAGAAATTAAAAACTTACATTGGGTTTTGGCAGCCATGAACGTTTATCATCCTCAAGTTTCACGTTCCCCATACCAAGCTTACAAACGAGATCATTGCTATTATAAGTTAGCAAACTAACACGAACTCATGTGGGCCAATTATTCACTTAGACTCCCTTATTCCTAGGTGTATCTCTTATATTTTATTTTTGTCTTGAATGATCACGAGGATGCATTGTTTGACTTATTTCGATAGTTATTTAGGCCGAAAATAAAGTGAACGATTTAATCAATAGTTAGCTAAAGGACCAAATCTTTTAAAACTGCTTCTCGGGACCTCATAAAGTTCATATCTTGGCATAACTCGCTTCACGATTTGAGACCTTTCTCGGACCGATATTTGGCAGTGATTTCATAATTCAAATCTTTGAGAGACGTTCTTGAAATTATGGTCTTCTCTTCATAATAGGAATTTCTTCACTTGAAGTTTTGAGAGATTCTTCTTATTTGGACCACGACTTCTTCATTTTTCTCCAATCTTTATTTTGGACTTTGATATACAACGATCCGCCTCCTTTTAGGACTTGGATCTATTTATCCTCATACCTTGTTAGGGCCTTTTTTGGATAGACTTCTCCATGATCTTTTGGGGAGTATTTGCCTTTCGTCGTGTGTCTTGATCCTTCATATTGATTTTCGATAAATGATTATTCACATCACTTTTGGATCTTTAGCAACAAAATGTAGCCCTCATGCCTTGTTAGGGCCTTTTCGGACTCGCCAATCTTCGCATCCCGCTTCAATAAGTTATGCCTTGGCTATGAACTATAATCTGTACCGAGCAACTTTTAAATGATCTGGGCTAGAAGCTAAGTAACCTTTTAAATCGTACAACCTTATTTATTACAGATAATTTATTAACAAGCGAAGGGAGAATAGGCTTATAATTAACTCACATAAATTCACGAAAGAATACCGAACTTATAACTGACTCTATCATCTCTCGTCCTCCACAGTTTAAAATCTCAAGGAATGAGACTCGTGGATGCTTAGCCTATTAAATCAAAGTTTTGGCTTTTCGAGTCATCTATAGGATCTTGCAAACTCTTAGAGTTTTTCAAGTTTAGAATTCGCATTTTAAAGTTCCCTTGATAAACAACTCTCTAGGATTAATTATAGGAACTTGCGAAAAGTTCTTGTTCTTAACCCGTGAGAGTTAAGACTTTCGCGTTTTATAGCTCCCTATATAAAAGCCTGGCAAAACTTGACTTAAATACGTTAAGGATACTAGCTAGAGTAAACTTAGATAAGTAAACTCGGGTTGAGTCAAAATGTTCACGACTAAGAAAAATTTAAAACCACTTTATTGAAAATTTATTCTAGAAATGGAAAGAAACTAAACATAATAAAGGAAAATACAACTATACAACTAGGCCAAAATAGATTAAAAATTTTGAAAAATGTCGAAAAATCAAATTTTCTGGTTAAAATGAGGGCAAATTCATGGAAAAGACCACTTACTTCGATAGAAGTCCCCCCTACACTTGATATAAACATTGTCCTCAATGTTTAAGCATGTGGGAGTAAACTCCCATACACTTATGACATTGTGCACTTTGTTTAAATCTTGCCAAGGAAAGGACAACTATAGTGAATTCAATGTGAACATATAAAATATGAAATATTGAATCACAAGAGTTTAGGATAGAACCGGGAAGATGGGAACATGGTATCACGGTTCGTCAAAAGTCATCAAGGTGGATCTTTGAAGCTTTAATCCCTGCACAGCACAAGAAACAAGACAACAAACACATACGGGGCTCCCCCTACACTTATTATGAAAGCAGTAAAGGATAGATCACGGGTTGCCTCCTGAGAAGCGCTTGTTTTTGATCACCGAGTCACGAGCCTGACTCAACCCAAATTTAGTTCATGGGAAACGTGGTGAGGGATGGAATCATCTCGTGAGAGATGTCCTCACCAAAGTACAGCTTCAAACGCTGGCCATTCACCTTGAAATTGGGCCCATTTGGCTGAGAGAGCTCAATGGTCCCATATGGAAAGACTTTGGCGACGGTGAATGGACCAGACCAGCGGCTCTTCAACTTGCCAGAGAAGATCTTCATCCGAGAGTTAAAAAGTAAGACTTGATCAACAACGTGGAACTCTCGGTTCTTGATTTTTGCGTCATGAATGATCTTGGTCTTCTCCTTGTAGATCAGCGAGTTCTCATAAGCTTCATTCCTCAGTTCATTTAGTTCGTTGAGTTGAATCTTGCGATGATCACCGGCTTTGTTGATGTCGAAGTTAGCCCATTTCAAGGCCCAGTACGCATTATGTTCCAGCTCGATGGGGAGGTGGCATGCTTTCCTGTACACAAGACGATAAGGTGTACAACCGATCGGTGTCTTATAAGCAGTACGGAAAGCCCACAGAGCATCATCTAACTTATTGGCCCACGCGGCGCGATGCTCTCCCACAGTACGCTCCAAAATTCGCTTCAATCCACGGTTGGATATCTCGGCTTGCCCATTGGTTTGGGGATGATAGGCGGTGGAAAGACAGTGATTGACACCATACTTAGCCATGACTCTTGCAAATTGATCATTGCAAAAAAGAGTCCCGCGGTCACTGATAATAGCACGAGGAACGCTGAATCAAGCGAACAGCTGCTTCAAAAAGTTCACAACCACCCTCGCATCGTTCGTAGGGAGAGCCTTGGCTTCAACCCATTTAGAAACGTAGTCAACAACGACGAGGATGTACTTGTTCCCTTTGGAGGATGGAAATGGCCCCATAAAGTCGATGCCCCATACGTCAAAGATTTCACATTCCTGTATGAAATTTTGAGGCATCTCGTCTTTATGTGTGATCTTGCCTTGGCGTTGGCAAGCATCACAATGCTTAACCATTTCGTGAGCGTCACGATAAATGGTGGGTCAATAGAATCCAGAGTCAAACACTTTCTTAGCGGTGTAGTTGGGACCAAAGTGACCACCGGTGGGTCCTTTGTGGCAAGCCTGGAGAATGTCAAAAGTTGCCGGTCCGTCAACACATCGACGAATGATCAGATCAGCACATTGTTTGAATATAAAAGGGTCATCCCAAAAGTAAGTCTTAACATCATTCAACAACTTCTTCTTTTGTTGGGATGTTAACCCTTTGATGAGAACACCACCCGCTAAGTAGTTTGCAATGTCGGAAAACCACGGGGTGTCATCAAGATTGAGATCTATAGACATTAAGGTCTCAAGGGGGAAAGAGTCATTGATCTCTTTGTTCGGATGATCCCCTTGATATGGATCCTCAAGTCTACTCAGATGATCCGCGGCTAGGTTTTCAGCACCCTTCTTGTCACGAATTTCAATGTTGAATTCTTGAAGGAGTAAAACCCAGCGAAGAAGTCTTGGCTTAGAGTCATGCTTAGTCATCAAGTACTTCAACGCGGAATGGTCCGTGTATACGATGGTGGGGGATAAAACAAGATAGGGGCGAAATTTTTCAAAAGCATAGACAACAGCTAAAAGTTCTTTTTCGATTGTCGTATAATGCAATTGAGCCCCCGTCATTGTTTTGCTAGCATAGTGGATTGGTTGGAAGTGTTTATTCACTCTTTGACCCAAAACCGCACCAATAGCAAAGTCGCTAGCATCGCACATCAATTCAAAAGGCAGCTCCCAATTAGGGGTAACCAAGACCGGTGCCTTAGTTAGCTTATCCTTAAGAAGGTTGAAGGCTTCGCTACACTCTTTAGAAAAGATAAAAGGAGTATCTTTTTCCAATAAGTAGGTCATCGGGCGAGCTATTTTAGAGAAATCCTGAATGAATCGACGATAGTAGCCCGCATGACCCAGAAAACTTCTCACACCATTCACGGTTGAAGGTGGAGGTAATTTGGCTATGACATCTACTTTAGCCCGGTCGACTTCAAGACCGGCTTTAGAGATTTTGTGTCCTAGCACAATGTCTTCTTTTACCATAAAATGGCATTTTTCCCAATTCAGAACAAGGCGAGTGTCTTCGTACCGCTTAATCATACGTTCCAAATTGGCAAGGCAAGAAGAGAAGGAATCCCCAAAGACCGAGAAATCATCCATGAAGACATCCATGGTTTGCTCAACCATGTCATGGAAGATAGCCAACATGCACCTTTGGAAAGTCCCGGGGGCATTGCATAAGCCAAAAGGCATTCTTTTGTAAGCAAAGGTGCCATAGGGACAAGTGAATGTTGTTTTCTCTTGATCTTGGGGATCGATGGGTATTTGGAAATAACCCGAGAAACCATCAAGAAAGCAGTAATATTCATTACCCGCTAAACGTTCAAGCATTTTGTCCATAAAAGGTAGAGGGTAATGATCCTTTCTCGTGGCATCATTGAGTTTGCGGTAGTCTATACAAACTCTCCACCTAGTAACGAGACGGGTAGGAATTAATTCGTTGTTTTGATTAGGCACAACGGTGATTCCGCCTTTCTTAGGCACACAATGGACTGGACTAAACCATGGTGAATCCGAAATAGGGTAAATCATACCTGCATCAAGAAGTTTGATAACCTCTTTTTTTATGACTTCATGGATTTTAGGATTCACCCTTCATTGGCTTTGAATTGTGGGCTTAAAGTCGTCCTCCATGAGAATTTTATGTGTGCAAAAGTGAGGATCAATTCCGCGAATGTCAGATATTTTCCAAGAGATAGCTCTTTTATGCTTCTTCAACACGGCAATCAGTCGGGCTTTTTCTTCTTCTTTCAGGTCCTTTGCGATGATGACCGGTAACTTCTTGTCGTCTTCCAGGAAAACGTACTCTAGATGAGGAGGTAGGTCCTTAAGCTCAAGAGTGGGAGGATCCTCAATAGATGGTGCAACTAACGATGGATCATCATTAGTCACCTCTTTAGGAGAAGGAGGAGAAAACGGGTCCTCATTGAGAAGTTTCTCAATAGTACGAATGTCTTCATCCCAATCGGTGGACGAATTATCATACTTAATATCGAGAGGACCCAAGCTAGCTTCGGAATCATCCAAGTCACTTTCTCCAAAAGGAGTCAATGCCGGAGCAATTGAGGCAACGGTCTCAACATTGGGTAGAGAAGAAAGAGTACTTTTGCAAGCATCATGAAAATGTTCTTCACAAGCCTCATCGAGAACATCAATAGCATTAACACTCTCATATGAATAAGGATGCTTAGAAATCTTACCCATGTTGAAGACAATTTTATCGTCACCAACTCTCATGATTATTTCGCCTGCGGCTACATCAATGAGAGTGCGACCGGTCCTCAGGAATGGACGTCCAACGATTAATGGAACACGGGGATCCATCTCGTAGTCAACGACGACAAAATCCGCCGGGAAGGTGAATTTATCAACGCCAACAAAGACATCTTCGGCTATCCCCACTGGATAAGCAACCGTACGGTTGGCTAATTCCAAAGTCATTTTGGTGGGGACCAGCTCGGGGAGAGATAATTGCTTCCAAACACTTAAAGGCATTAAGTTTATACTGGCACCTAGATCGGCTAGGGCCATGCAATTCTCTACTCCCGGGAAGTTGCAAGGAATCAAGAAGCGACCCGGATCACCAAGTTTGGTGGGCAATTTCCTTAAGAGCACTGCGGAGCAGTTCTCATTAAGTTAGGTCTGAGCAATGTCAAGAAGTTTTTCCTTATCACTTAGGAGATCTTTAAACATCTTAGCGTATTTGGGCATGTGAGCGAGAGCCTCGACAAAGGAGATGTTAAAATTCAATTGTTTAAACATTTTTAGAAAGTTTGAAACCTGAATATCATCCTTGCTCTTTTACTTCTCTTTCCTCAATCTTGAAGGATAAGGTATATTGGATGAAGAAAAGGCATTAGGGAAATAGGATCACTCACAACCACGGGTGGTGGGGAAATAGGGATAGAAGGTGAAGGAGGTGGGGAATGTTGCTCTTTTTCCTTGTTCACAATCACGGGTGGAGGTGTAGGAAGCTCGGGTTCCGTATAACCTTTTCCACTACGAGTGGTTATTGCTTTCATCTCCCCTCTTGGGTTCGCAGCGGTGTTACTCGGAAGAGTACCCGAAGAAGAGGGTTGATTACCTTGGATGAGCGAACCGATCATATCACGAATGTTAAGCGCTTGAGTGCTGAAAGAGTCTTTGATGTCGACACGAATTTCATTGCTTTGTTTTGCCATGTCATACCTTAGCTCGGCTCGAATATCGCTCCCTTGTTTCGCCATTTCTCCCTTCAAGTTAATGACTTGACTCTGAAGATTCATCACCAGTTCCCGATTAGTCTTCATGAACGCCTTGACGTCTTGATTTAATGCCATCGGTTGATTGAGAGGTGGAGCTTGGTAAGCTTGAGAATTTCCTTGAGTTGGGTATGGGTTTCTTTGGGATTGATATTGATTGTTAGCACGAGGTTGGGATTGATTGTTTCGGTTATAGCTTTGTTGTTGGTTCTGGTTTGAAGGAGGGAAACCGGGTGGAGCAAGATAATTGTTTGAACGATAACTTAGCAAACTACGGTCTCCTTGAGGGCGAGCTTGATAGCCTCCCGTGGGATAAGTCCCGTATGCCGCGTTAACGTTTTCAGAAAAATTGCCTTGGGTAGAAGGACAATCATTATAAGAATGAGGACCACCACATGTGTCACAAGAAATAGCAACGGCTTTAGTTTGTTGAAAGTGGTTTGTGGCCATGGACATGAAATCCTTGTGCATACTCGCGATTTGTCGGGTAAGTTCGGATATCTTGGGATTGGAAGTAGTAGAAGAAACATTGACTCTCTGATTAGATCTTGAGGATGCGGATGAATCCTAGTTCTTATGGTGAGTAGTCATGTTTTCAATCAACTCTCGACACTCCTCCGGTCTCCTTTTCATAAAAGTACCACCGGCGGCGGCATTGATCGTGTCACGATCACGAAAAGTGAGACCATTGTAGAAGGTCTCAATGAGAGTGACAGGGAGCATGTTGTGATTTGGACAGCGTTCGATCAAATCATTGTATCGTTCCCAAGCATCGAAAAGCGATTCATCATTGTCTTGCATGAATCCACTGATTTGGTTACGAAGGCTTGTGACCATGGATGGAGGGAAGTCGCGCGACAAAAAGCGTTGAGTCATGTCATTCCACGTATGAATAGAATTCTTCGGGAGACGGTCAAACCATTTTTCGGCATGGTGAGAAAGCGAGTGGGGAAAAAGTTGAAGGCGAAGGTCATACATAGAAACATCGGGGCACTTCATGCTTTGGGTGATGGTAATGAATTTGTCGAGGTGTTTGTTGGCATCATCATCCGGAATTCCGCGAAATGGGTTCGTTTGCACTTGTTGGATCATATGATGCTTCAACGAAAACTCCTGAGCCGTGACGTGCATTGGCGCAATCGGGCCTCCGCGTCCGTTCATGGTGGGTTGAAATAATTCCTCCATTGTTCGTAAATCAGGTAGGGGGACATTGTTGTTGTTGTTGTTGTTATTGTTATTCAAATTGGGTAGAGCTGGGTTATTATTGTTGTTATTAACACCAGCCATATCTAAATCTTCACGAGTCTCGGGCTCAGAATAGTTCGAAGATCTAGTACGCATACACCTGCAGAAGAAAAATATGCACAGAGAATAACTATATAATCTTTTTGGTGCAAAACCTTTTGGAAAAGAATTGCTTTTATTGTTTTTCAATGTTTTTGTATTTTTTAAGAGTTTTATATTTTTTAGGGTTTTTTGAAAATTTTTAAAGCAAGGAAAATAACGTTCAAAGAACGGATCCCAAAATTCAATGCGTCTCTCACTAGAAACCGTTAATCTTGACGAAAAGAGCCGGCAGCGGCGCCATTTAATACTTGGTTTTGACACCTTGTATCAAAATTCGTAGTCCCAAGTCTTTTCGAATTGATTACCGATCTAAAGTGCGACTCAATCGTCTTTTGGTGAACAAGAGAATGGTTTGGTTGATTAACTATTTTAGACTAATAGCAAGTAATTTAAATGTCGTTGAGTAAAGTAGAAGTTTAAAAAAAATAAAAATAAAATGACAAGATAAGAAAATTACTAGCACACTAAATAAATCTAACACTTAGAAACTTTACAAAAACAAGAAGCTAAACCAACGTAAAATTCCCAAATCGGAATCTGATCGGAAAATGCAACAAATGAAGCTGATCGGAATATCCACTAACTGCCAAATCGGAATAAGCCAAAACAGGTCCAGATCGGAATATATTCCGATCTGGTGGTCGGAATGTGGGAAAACCTCACCAATCGGAATATAAAAAACATACACAATCGGAATATTAGAAGCGCCCCCAGATCGGAATAACTGAAACTTCACACAATCGGAATATGCAAACAAGGGCGTGATCGGAATACTAAACCCTAATCCGATCACAATGATCGGAATAATAAGGTGCTGATCGGAAACTCAAAACCCTTTTCCGATTTGACAATCGGAAAGAGGGGTGGGGCTACTGGTCGGAATATGCAGATCGGAAAGGGGTTTAATCCCTTTCCGATTTATATGGGATACGGTTATAAGCTAGGTAATAAGCTAAGTTGAATAAGCTAATACCCAAAACTAAACGAATCAATAAAGAAATAGATCAAATAAGCACTAATCTCAACTTATCCAACTTAAAATGAGCGAACTTTAAAATCAAACAATAAAAATATGAACTTTTTAAGAAAACATTTAAAAAGTAAATAAGCTAATCATGTAAATAAGCCAATAAGCATAAGAATCTTAAAGCTTAATCAAATGAAAACTTATGTAATGATCGAAAGATTAACTTTTTAAGCACGAAATCATTAAGAACAACACGGATCATATGAAATTCGCACCAAAATCAATCTAAAAATCAAAGAAATGTAGAATGAGATTAAGGATTAAAAGCTTAACTAGAACTTGATTAATGAAACAAGCAATACAAATGTTAAATCTTGAAAGATTAAAAGCAAAAATGAAACTTAGTTAGAGAAAGTTTAGAACTTTCTCTCTCTAAAACTAGAAAGAAAAGTGCAAAATAAAAAAAACTAAAAATTAAAGACTAACTCTCTCCTAATGTGTATTAGGAGGGTATTTATAGGGAAGGTGGAAGGAGTGCATGTGTTGCATCTTCTTTCTTTCTTTCTTCACGTCTTCTCGACTCGACTTTAATTCTTTGTCTTTTCTCGATGTCGTCTCGGGATTTTGAACTTGTCTTTTAATTTTCTTCTTCTATTAGACTTAAGTTCTTCGACTTCGTTAATCTTCCGTCTTTAGACTTTTTCTTCGATAAATATTCAGAATAGGTCTTGAACTTCCGTTCTTTTTGCACTCTTGATCTTTTGACTTCGTCTTTTCCCGTTTTCTTCGATAAAAGCCCGTGAAAGCCCGTGTTTTCTTCCTTTTTCATATTTTGGTCCTAAAACACAATAAAAACACAAACTACGCATAATTCCGACTTTTACGACATAAAATACACGTTTTGGTCTTGTTATTATTGGAAATAAGTGGTAAAAGGATAAGTGTTTTCACACTTATTAAGAGCATAGGCAGCATCGTGTCCAATAGTAGCAACTATAGGGTTCCACCAAGTAAGAGCACTCTCAAGTAGGGTGCAGGTGGAAAACTTCACTTTGTTCTCTTCTGCACAGTCGCTGATGGGGAATACCGTTTCCAACCTTTCAAACCACTGCATCAGTTCCACGACTCCTTCTTCGCCCTTGTAGTAGGAAGGTTTACATTTCAGAAGATCAGGGTAAGAGCAACCTCTAGTGGCTTGGTTGTTCCTGCGGGCATTGGAGTTTAGACTATCATCCCCGTTTCTACTGGCAGCCATCGCAGTTGCGATGCCCTGGTCAATCATTTCCCTTAGTTGGGCAACAGTGATGTTTTGGGTAGTAACCGCGTTGTTGGGGTCGGTAGTGAGTTTAGTGATTGCCATTTGTCTATAGTCATACAAAAAATGATATCATTAGTTTCATGTATTTGTACAGTTTATATTTAGGTGCATGAAACGGGTACATGCATAGAATTTACAACAAATATGACAACCTATTAAGAGTTCATAATATAATACAGCACATAATATAACAAAAGATGATGAGTACATGCCATTTCTGAAATAGGAATATAGTACAAAATGCACAACCTGATCCAAGACATAGCACAGCCAGCCTATCTGGGATGGTGGTACATGTAATCTAAAGTACATCGTCTAAAAGTACAATACAAGGATACAACTGATGAAAGGAAAGTACAAATACAAAAGATCCTAAATCATGCTAGCCGGGATGCAACCCTAATAGCTTGACATGATGTACAGAAATCTAGTACCACAAATCTACCCACGTCTAACAGACTTCTCAGAAACAGCTGGTGCCACTGGTGATGGTGGGGCAACCGGTGCCTGTCTAGCATCCTACATTGTGACAATCCGTCAATTTATGGTTTATATTTTATTCTCAAATATTATTTAAAAAAATTATCTTAATGTTATATTATGAACTCACTTATTTTTGGGAAGAAATTTGGATTTACGTCTTGAAGTAGCATCAACTACGTCTAAACCGGAGGATTCTATGTTTCGTGCTTACGTTTACATACACCGTCTTTGGTGACAGTCCGACATTTCAGGAAATAAATTTATCTGTGAATATTATTTTGGAGTTTTAAATTTGTGTTGGTTAATAAACTCACAAATTTACACAAATTTACGAGAAGAGATTAGGACTTACGATTATAATTTAACGTCCTTTAGGACTAAATCGGAAACCTTAGGATTACGTATTTACGTTTTCGAACTCCGTTTTTGATGAGACAATTTTTATTAGATTCGTTTTGTGTCGTTGATTCATAATTTATAAAAACGATTTTCGTAAAACCACCCGAGGGCACGCAAATCGAGGAAACTAGAATCGAGGGGTACCCGTAAATAATTGGGGATGAGACAAAACCACTTTTGCCCACCCCTACAAATGGGACGGCCAAGAAGGCTACACCACATCAATGATGTGTCAAAGCTTCCATGTGAAGCTAGTACACATGTATAACTTTACATAAAACCACCAAAACCATTTCTCTTATACCATTTACACACAAAACACACATGCATTACCACTCTCATCCTCTCCTCTACTCTCTCTCTGAAAATTCGTCCCATATGCACCATAAACACCCATTTTGATCTTGATTTAACCATGAAATCCTATGTTATTCACACATATGATGAACCCCTTTTGAAGCTCTATAGATTGGTGGTGATTCTAACATCCAAGGAGGTGATTTGATGATGTCCAAGGGCGGATTTCTACATAAAGATTACAAGTATGGGTGGCCTTGAAGATTGGTGTTGATTTATCACAAGTTGTGTGAACAAAATCCATGTCTTGATCACAACCTACATAATCTTGGTGATATAAAGATTGTTCTTCCCATCTTCTTGTTATTTTTATTATGTAATCATGTATTTTATTTCTTATTGTATATGTATATGATGAATATATGATGATAAAAATGTTGTGTGGGGATCAAGTGTTGATAAATATGATTAAAGAGATGAGAAACCATAGGTAACAAGGTTAAAATCATGCTTAAAATGATGGCTGTATAAAAACAGTAAGTACCCAAATCTTAAACTGATAAAATGGTAAAGTGGAATCAATATACAGTAAGTATTATGTGTTATACACATGTGAGAGTTGGCCATACAATGGAATCATAAAAATGAGTGAGATATGATCAAAACAAGTTTAGAGTGCAAATCTACCTACACTGTTTTGGACGAATTTATTAAAATATTTAGAGGTTGATTCATCAGTAGCTATATTGGATTAAAATGAAGCACATATCATGTAGTTTCTGTGATAAAAATTTGAGGTCCTATCTCCATATAGAACTCTAGATATGGACATTTTAGTGAACTTAAAATTTAGGACTGATTTTTGTCAAATTAAAGTTTTATATTATTATATAAGCACTCAATGTATAAAATGTGAATTAAAGCCCACTAACTTATATATTACATTTATATAAATATTTATAAGGATAAATAAATGGACATTTTATAAAAATGGTAGTTTGGTAAGTTTTATAAGTTATAAAAACTATAAACATGATTTTTACGTCTTTTCGGCTAATACCGTAAAATTAACGTTTTTCGTCAATTAAAACTTAGACGGTCGGACCCGTCTAATGTAAACTTTTTAAAAGTCATATACTGATATATAAGTACTTAATACATGTAAAAACCGATAAAACCCGAACTATATAACATATAGACATTAACGGGACAAAGTAGCCTTATTGGACTATAAACCCGACGAGTTGGTAAAACACTTATAAACTTACTTATTGGGCTTAACCATTTAGGCCCAACATGTAAAGTATAATACTGATAATAAAAGTATAATTGGGCTAGTATAATATATTGGGCTTGTAATAGACCCATTGGGCCTCAAAATGTAAACAAGTTGAACTAAGTGTAACTAGTCTTGAAAATTTCCAACACATAACACAAAAATGAGTGAATGAGAATATATAAACCCACTTGATCATCATCATATGTATAAAATCATCATATGTATACATAATTGTTATTTTTATAAAGTCATTTGAAAAAAGTCTAAGACGAGTATTATTTGTCTAGGTTTCCGTGATTGAAGCACGTACCGTACATCCGAATTGCCGATAACCCGCTTTCCCACATCAACGTGAGTTCATAGCCTCGCACTCTTTTAAATGTTTTATGAAATGTTTTATAAACCCGCGAGGGAGATAACATGTTAGTTTTGATAAAATAGGACTCCATTTGTCCCGAATTGTTTGTTTATGGATTTTGACCCGGATGATTGTATGACCCGATGTATGATTATATGACCCGATAGATGAGATGAAATGGATTATTAAAGTTAGGTTATGTCACTAAAAGTCCCATTAGCATGAATTGTGAACTACCGGGATTTGGTAGACGCTTATGCATATAATAGTACTATTTGGGGACGATCACCCCAGTTCGCGCCTTGACGGTTGATCCCCGTCGTGCCACATTGATTGGTAAGCGAATTTATGTATGAGAAGATTTACACAAGCGTGATTATAGTGACGACACGATAATTTAGATGGGCAAATTAAGTTTCGGACTAGCTACCCGGTGTTTGGTATAGTAAGGTAACAATGTCATGCGGTTTATAATAATCCAATTAACGAAATACTGCTTTAAGCATTGAATTACGATATATTGCCTGACTAGCAATACAGGGTCTTATCATTGATATTATGTTCGTGTTTTGGTTTTATATAACCATATTCATATAACGGTTTTTATTTAATCTATACAACGTTATAAAACGTATTGTATGATGTTTTTAACGATAATGGTTCTTATAATGATTTTGAAGGCGAAAGCCTATATTATGATTTTGATAAGGATTTGTATAAAATGACTTTAGCGATTTTATGGCCTATTACAAAGATTTATACGAAATGATTTTCGGTAATAATTTTATACCGATGTTATATTGATGGATTTTATTAAACTCTATGAATTCACTCGGCGTTATCGCTGACCCTTTTATTTTAACATGTTTTATCTCAGTTACTTGAAGGTAATTCTCGGGAAGACAACAAGAATTCATGGCCCGCACTTAAATTATAATTTCCATTCAAATGCTTTGTATAACGTGTATGAAATACAATGACTTGGGACCTATGTAAATTTGATATTTATGAATGGAAATGCTTTATTATTAAAACGACATGATTTTTAAGCGTTGTCTATGATGTGAGTAATGTGCTATCCCGTAACACCAACGAGTCATCCGCTGTATTGAATTGTGTAAATTTGGGGGTGTTACATACATCGCGGTCAGGGCGGCTCGGGTCTCCTTAAGGAGTCGAAGTACCTCTATGAACCGGTCTCTGAAAGTCTGCTGGACTCCTCGAAGGTGAGCGGTCTTTGATGTCAATCCCTGGTGGCGGACGTCCTGAAGGTCAAAGAAGATGGCAAGAGTCTCCTCCATGGTCAAGAGAGCGGTGTGAGTATTCGTCTGCTGACTATGTAGTAAGTAGATCTGCTCACGGAGGAACTCATTCTTCTCCAGCAACCACTGGAGAGAATGGTAAGTAGTAGACCACGCTGCTCGTGCAGCGTGCGGCTCAGCACCAACAGTCCAAGATAAGAGGTCCTGACGCTGCTATAGAACAGCGCGCCCGGCCTGTCCAGCCGATAGCAAAGCATGAATATCCGCTACATCCTGAGCCTGGCGTGCGGCCAGTGCCGTAATCTGGGCCTGAACGGGGTCAGCATGTCTAGCCCGAGAACCCTCACCGATCTCAAAAGTGGAATCGAGAGGTGCCTCGTACCTCCTCTTACGAGGTGGCAGAGACTCGGGTGCATAGTCCCGTAGCGAAGTCACTAGTGGTACAGGTGGTATGGCAGCTCTCGGCTGAACCTCTTCCCCAGCGGGGGGAATAGGTGAAATAGGTGGAGTAGAGATGAGAGCCTCAATAGATGCGGCGTCAACAGAAGTGTGACTATCGTTTGCGTCACTGGCAGATAGCCATCCACACAAGACGGTCGTCGGGGTACGGCAGCAGGAGTATCAGTAGGTGATGTCATGGTGAATCTGAAAGTAATATAGTTTTAATTGACATAAGTATAAACTTACTCAAGTTAAAAGTTTTGGGAAATAATAATTTAAATTATATAATAGTGTCGTTTAACATGGCGATGTTAATGGTTACGTTAATACTTATAAGATTAATCATTCGGATGTTAATAATCAATGCACAGTCAATGACACCATAGATGTATTCTCTACACTCTATATGCTTAACTATTCTAGTCCCGAAAATCATAAAAGATTTTTAAAGCAGTTATAGTCCAGATTATATAAAAATTTTATTTTTATATTTATTTTAATTTTGTTCCGATTCTCTATAACTATCACTCTGATACCATTCTGTGACACCCCCAAATTGAGTCAAATGCAACGGAAATAATATTTGGATGTCAGGTAGGTGGATCAACCGCAGACAGTGTATAGAGCAAAAGATAAAAGATTATCCTTACATTTATTACATGATTAAAAGTGCAAATAGTATTAAAATAGTCTTTAACATTGTTCAACAGTTTGAATTATTCCCAGTTTATAAAACCCCAGATGAGCTCTATAAATGCAGCCTATCATGATGCTTGACTCCATGCACACCAATACCTGCTTCAGTTTCCTAAGAAAACATGCTTAGAGAGTCAACATAAAGTTAGTGAATTCACAGGTTTAATAAAATAAGTTTAGACAATAAATATTCACTGAAGTAGTAATGCACAAAGCATCAATACTTATAAGTAATTACATTCCCGTATTACCTGAAACTGAGACTACACAGTTAAGTCCTTAACAAATAAGGACCTTCGCCTTATAAAAAGGCACCCATAAAAATAATAAGTGCTGACATGTGAAACATCTGTTGTCCTGGCCTAGGCACAGTGAGCATGACTCACCCAGATGGGGACGGTCAATAAAAAATAGATCTATTTATAACATTCAGGTAATTCGATAATTCTAACAGTTTCAGATGTACGGGTCATTCGGGTTCATCTACAATAGGCAATGTAATCAAAGGTTTCACAGTTCAATCCATGTCCCTAAAATAAAATATGTTGCATATTTTCTTCCCCATTAAAAGGTTTAAAAATTTGTCAATATATAAAGTGGGGCCATGAACTCACCTCAGTAGTACATCAATAGGTCAGTAGATAAATCTGATAAGGATGCTCACGATACAATCAACGACCTAAATGATTATAAGGTCTCAGTAAATGCATAACATAATGCATAAAAGTTTCAGAATAAATCTGTGCATGCTTATACTGGTTTTAAGCATTTTATTACGATACTTGTACTTTAGTTCATCGTTGTACAAGTTGTAGTATTATTTATTTTAAGTATACAATAAATAATATCATTGAATTAATTACCCAGTTTAATTAATATTCTCGTACTTGTATCGTTTGTAAAGTTGTTTAAATATAAATAAAGTTTTATATATATATTTAAAAGTGATAGAAAATAAATATAATAAATATATTTATTTTATAAGTTAATCATATTTTATTTATATCTCAAATATAAATAGTTCTTATAAAATGTATACCATTTTAATTTAATTCAATGTTCCCGAGTTTTGTATAATTATTAAATTATAATATTGGGATAATTATAACAAGTGTTGAGCTTTCATAATTATTTAAGTTTTACGTTTTTAATATTAAAAATATATATAATTAGGGTTTAATTTAAGTTTGGGATAATTACACTTTAGAACCTTATTTAAATAAAATACCCGCAAAAATATTAAAATAATATTCTTAGGGTTTGGTTAAGTTTCAATAAATGGCAAAACAAGTCCCTCCCTAGTTACACGTGTAACTAGGATTTGTAAAAGTTTCACAAATTGATATTTTTGGTCCTCCAATATTCGGCTTATATTTAAGTTTATAATTAAGTTACACAACTGCCCCCTAGGGCTTATATATGTTTCGGCTTATGCCAAAAATAGCCCCTAGGGTTTACTTAGGCTTAGTAAAGTTACTAAGTTGGCATAAAAGGTCCCTAGGGCTTATATTAAATTCGGTAAGTGGCAAAAGGAATCCCTAGGTTTTTATTAAGTTACATAAATTACCCTAACGTTATAGAAATCTCATTTAAGTCCTTTATGTTAAGTTGGAGTTTCGGATAATGTCAAAACAACACCCTCAACTCACGAATAATTACAAAAGTGGTCCTAAAGTTTATATTTTTGGAAAATAAGTTTCTATACTTTTTCATTTAGATCCCTACACTTTGTAAAATTACAACTCCAACCCGAAAGTATTATATATGTTACTTTTAATCCGAAATTTAGTAGATCTATTATTTTAATCCAAAACTTCTTAGATTTATTATTTTAGTCCAAAACACTTATAGATCTATATTTTCAACATGAAACTTTATAAAGTTATATTTTAACACTAAAAGTTTTATAAAAACATTATCTAGTAATAATGGAGTATATTTTGGCTAGCTTATTATAGTGGGTTTAAACTAAATATTATAAGGAAAGAATAGCGAGCTTATAATATTAAGGCAACAATAATCATAAAGCTAGTATTTATAGGCATATCTAAACATCACAAGTTTAACCCATATTGAATCATGGGATTAAAACCCACGTCCAAAATTATGAATGGACATGTTTTTCATATTTAACTAGTTCATAGGGTCGTGTTCGTCATGGTTATTTAAGATTTTACATCATGTGAACCCATGACATATTTTTAGCCGTGATCTATATAAGGTCTAGGGTTTCATATGTTTATTTCAACATTAAGTTTTACAAGGAATGACCATGTGTATGTTAAAGTGATTGAAAGTAAATATATAGAAAGATAGGTTTTAGGTTTGACTTACTTGTTTAGATAGGTTTAGGAGTGATAGGAGAATGAGTAAGAACAAGGGATAAGCTTTCAACATTGGAGATCCTAGTAACAAGGTGTAGCCGTGGGCTTCAATGAGGCTTCTAGGACTTCTTTACTTGCTTCAATGATCAAGATACTTGTAGAGTGAACTAAGTATTAACATTTAAGTAGTATGAGACATGTTTTAGGAGTAGGAAAGGAGTTTGAAGGTCTTGTTAATGGTGGAAAGGTGTTTGAGCCGTATGTTGAGAGAAAGATAGATGAAGTGAGATTTGGTTTCAAGTTTTCTATGTTGGTGGGGGTGTATGTCACGGCTTAAGAAGAAATAGGAAGATCCAAGTGTGATCTTGGTTTATACTATAAATCTTACTAAGATACACTTAGGATTGTGTTGGTAGATATGCTCCACATGCTCAAAATAGCAATTTCCTTTTCCTTCCTTTTGGGTTTGTAGCCGTGTGTTTTTGCAAGTCAAAGGGGGATACAAATGACACTCAATAGGGAAATGGGAATGGTGAGGTGTAGGATGTGACTTTAGTGTATGGTTTACTTACAAGTTGTGTAAGAAAAAGCATGATTAGGCATAAGCTATAGGGTATTAGTGGAGTATACATGATTATACTTGTAAGTTAGCAAAACAATGATGAATGTGTAAACATGTACACATATACACGGCATATACATGCATGTGGGAAGGTTTTTGATAATTTTTGCCAAGTGTTGTATGATAATAATGGTCCTTGTATATTATTGTATGCATTTGTTGAGTTATAGATATCTTTGTTGAAGCTTTTGGGTAATTTAGTGGAAATGTATAATGAATACATCACTATAATTATTTTACTTAAATAAAGTAAATAAATGACAATATAAAATAATGTACATTGTTTTAAGGTGTTAGGTGTTTATTCCTATTATTATGTAATATATGTAAATATGTACATATAAAATAAGTCCGAGTACTTAATATTCAAATTAAGTAAAGTTACAGTTTACCTCAAAAATATGTACTGAGGTGATAAGTCTTGGTTCATTCAGGTGGCCAGTCAGTTGCCAGAGTAGTCAACAATGACTAGAGGTCCATATAAATATAAAATAAATATGAAAGGTAGTATGACAAAAGGTATATGATTAAAAATAAGTCATATAAAGGTAGAATTATATAGATTCCAAAAATAAATAGTACAACAATTGACAAAGTCAATAAGGTAAAATCAGAGGTTTTACATATACCATATGCTACTGATGTCAAGGTGGTATTATGATCATGATAGGTCTTGTGTAATTGTAGAGGCATTGCTTATGGTGTGCAAGTGTTAAGGTGATGTTAGAAGTAAATTTTAGTGTCAAAAATGAGGTTAAGAATGATAGCAGATTGCTATAGCCATTCATGAAATTGATCTGCAAATAAGACCTGCAACTTTCTTTATTTTTGGATAGCCTTGGTTGTGTAGTACAATTGGTGAGTTGGGTGGTTTTTGGAAGTGTCCGGATGAGTAAAATATGACCTTTTTATCAAAACTAGTCAATACCGACATGTGCGCCAAATTTGTGTTTGGGTCAAAGCATAAAAGGCGAAAGTGGGTATTTTTATTACTTATTACAGTAAAATAGGTCAAATTTGAACATTTCCAATTGGTTTCGAGTTAAAATCTTTTACGGAATGTAAATGATGGTCAAAATGGTTTTATGCAATTTGTTTGTCGAGAAAAATCAAATCTGAGTAGTCTGCACTAAAACTGCATTTCCTGTTGATTGATAAAAGCTTTGATAGTGTTTCTTAAATATTTGAAAAGGTAATAAGTTTATCTTTCCAGGGCCATAAATTTTGAGTTTATAGCTAATATAGAACTCTAGATATGATACAATCTTTACAGCATGTTTCTAAAAATTTAGTGCAACCAATTTGTTAACGTTAATTTTCGACTCAAAGTGTACAAGTGTTTGCTACTTATGAGTTTGATGAGCATTGTTAATGTTTATAAACATGATCATACAGTGGGTAAGTAGTGTTTTTAAGTCATTGGTTCGAGTCAATAGGATCCAATGCCTTGCGAGTTATAAGATGGTTTATGTACTAATAGTAACCAAAGCATTTTCTAAACTTTATTTTTGTATCATATAAGTTTTCGCGCCCCGTTATCGTAGGTCTTGGATGACTTAAAGGTTCTTGATTTCTTGTTTTTACTACTCAACTCTCAAGTTCCATATTGATTCACCTCGTAGCTAATGTGAGTTCATAGCCCCTTTTACTACTTGTACATTGTTTCTAAACGCGGGGTGATATTTTACATGGTGGAACACATCCATTAAAAAAAACTGTATGCTATCCAGAACTTGTATGCTATTCAGACTTGTATGCTTTCCAACAGTTTTCGTTGATATTATTGCTTATAGTTAATAGCCTTAAGTTTCCTCTCTTGATCATGAACCGTTAATTGTCCCGTATGCTTTGCGCTAAGCGCGAATGTTGTGGGTGGATCCATCGGGATTGACAATCCCCATCCCGATTACGTTGACGCACTTACTTTTGTTTATACTTGAGTATTTAGGCTGAATACTCCCTAGAGGAACTTACTTTGAGTTAAGCTTCGGTTCATGAACTAAACAGCAATAATATTGGTTTCGGACTATGGTTAATGATCATAACCATTTTCTCTATTTACTTGTTTTACAAATGAATGCTTGTGTTCCACACCTTTACTGCTAAACCTATGAATATCACTCAACTTTAGGTTGACGATTTTACATGTTTAATCTCACGTATTAATACTTAGCTTTGCTTGGATGGGAGCCCACAGGATATTATCACAGCTTGGAGATTTATGTGTGTACTTAAATATTGGTTTATCTAAAAACTATCAGAAGTTTATCATGTATTCTTTGTATCTATAAGTTACAAAAACATAATTAAATTATAGATTTCCGCTTATAAAAATTTGGGACCTTTGTTTAAAAACTCTGATTCTTTTTGATTTAATGTATAAATTTTTATTACGTCAACTTTATGTCAATAATATTTCATTGTTTCTTGTACCATGACGTGGCGCCCCCTTGCTGCCTAGTTGTTCCATACTTGATTTTGGGGGTCTCACAGTATCCGAGAAAAGTCATCTGTGACAACCCCCAAATCAGGTTTGCAGCAGAATAGTAATTGGATGTCACGTTGCGGATCACAGAACAAATGGCATACAAAGCATTGATCATAATTACATGATTTGAAATACAATTGATACAAATATGGTTTTAGTACAATCAGTTGAAATGTTAAATATCAGTTGTTACAAATATCCCAGTGAAAACAGATCCCCCAATTATTATGATGCTCCTATATGATGCTCAGTCCATGCTTAAATAATCCAGCTTAATTTCCTAAAAAAACATGCTTAAAACAGTCAACATAAATTTGGTGAATTCATAGAGTTTTGTAAAATCATAGTTCAGGACTGTAAATTATCCTACATAGTGTTGCACAAAGTTTGATATAAAAATCAAGTGTAGGATCTCAAATATCCCATATAGTATTTCATAAGGTTTGATAAAAATCAAGTTCAGATATATCAGTATGTTCCATGTATTAATGTACCAAATAATAAAAGGTCAAGTTTAGAACCACAAACATCACAAACATAATATCGCACAAAGCCAAATACGATAAGGTAATTACATTACCATATTGCCCGAAACTGAGACTTGATAGTTAAGTCCTCGAAAAATGAGGACCCTTCGCCTTATTAAAAGGCACCCAATAATAATAAGTTCTGACATGTGAAACATCTGTTTTCCTGGCCGAGGCACAGTGAGCATGACTAACCCAGATGGGGATGGTCAATCCCAAATAGATCTATTTATAACATTCAGGCAATTTAAAAATTCTAACAGTTTCAGATGCACGGGTCATGCGGGTTCATCTACAATACGCAAATGTAATTAAGGTTATCAGTTCAGTTTGCGTTTCCTCGATCAACAATTTATTTAGTATAAGTGTGGGGCCATGATCTCACGATATAAAAATCATATAGTTAAAACAAGTTATAGCATGTCTCCCCCTCGCGGGTTATTAAAAACCTAAATAGTAGTGAAAGGCGAGGCTATGAACTCACCTGAATAGCAGTGTCCGGATAAAATCACAGATAGTCCAGATAGTATGCTCACGATACAGTTAATTACCTAAGTAATTTTAAATGATCTCAGTATATGCATATTCAATGCATAGATGTGTCCAGATAATTAAAATTCATGCTTATACTTGTTTTAAATATCTTGTCGTTTATTATCCGATTCGTATGTATTTATTTATACGTAGTAATAAACATAGTGAGTCCTTTAAGTTTCTACGATTCACATTAAAAACCCTAAAGTTTATTTCATGTAATAAACATTAGTTAAATTGCACCAATGTCCTCAAGTTTATAATATTAGCCGAATAAACCCCTAGGTTATAAGTTAAGGAAATGACGGTTTTAGTCTTTGTGGTATTCAGCTTATATTTAGGGTAGTATAAGTTTCATAAATGCCCCCTAGGGCTTTATTTAAGTTTCAGCTTATGCCAAAACAGCCCCCTAGGGTTTGTCTAAGGGGTCCCTAGGGTCACTACTATGTTTTGGCAAAAGGCAAAAGGGGTCCCTAGGTTCCTATTATGTTACACAAATTACCCTAACTTAGTAATAATTACATTTGAGTCCTACCATTATGCTTTAAGTCTCGGATGGTATTAAAACACCACCCTCAACTCTCAGCAAATTACAACATTAGTCCTTATGTTTATCTTTTTGGAAAAGTGAGTTTCTATAGGTATTCATTTAGATCCCTAAACTTAAGAAAATTACAAAACCAACCCGAAAGTATTATATTCAACATTTTTAATCCGAAACATCATGGATTTACTATTTCAACCCAAAACTTCATAGATCTATCATTTTAATCCAAAACATTTATAGATCTCATTTTTAAATCCAAAAGTTTGTGAGATCATATTTTTCACACTATAAGTTTTAAAAAACATTATTTAATAAAAATGAAGTTTATTTTAGGCAAGCTTATTGTAGTGGCTTAATAGCTTAACTTCTATAAGGCAAAGTAGTGAGCTTATAAATCTAAGACAACTAGTTATATAGATCTAGTTTTTCTAAGATTGAATAAGTATTATAAACTAGCCAATACTAAACCATAGGGATAAACCCCACGTCTAGAATTTAGCATGCATAAGTTTTCATGGTTTTTATAGTTTAACATGTTTATGAGGTTATAATCATCATGGTTAAAAAGATTTTATATCACATTAACTCATAACCCATTTTAGCCGTGACCCATATAGCCTAGGGGTTTCATGGTTTTGTTTCAACATTAAGTTCTTACTAGTCATATGCATATTTAAGTTTATGTGAATGAATGAGAAGATATTAAAAGGTAAGATTTAAGATGCTTACTTGTTTAGATAGATCTAGGAATGAACAAGTGAATGAGTAATGATTAGAGCTTGGTTTCAACAATGGTGAATCCTTGTAACCAAAAACTAGCCGTGGCCTTCACTAGGGTTTTTAGGGTGTTCTTGTTGTCTTGAAGATCAAAGTTGTTGTAGGAGTGTCAATGATTAGCATTCAAGATGGAAGAGACATATTTTGAGGCTAGTAATTGAAGTAATAAATGGTTGTTGAAGGATTTTTGTTGAAGAAGAAAAATAAGCCCGTAGGTTGAGAGAGATATGAGAGAAAATTGTCAAAAGTGTTTTATGTTGTGTGTGTTGGAGATCAAGTGGTATTCGGATATAGGAAAGAAGGAAGGAGATCTTGTGTATCTAAGGAAGTACTTATGAATCTTGGGAAAGATATGTTGGAGATCATGTTAGATATTAGCACATGCCAAAAAAATAGCAATTGCACATTCTTCCCATTTGTGGTTTTTGGTCGTAGGTTACAAGTCAAAGGGATTTAGGAGATCAAATGGGGATTGTATGAGATCTAGCATAAGATTTTGTAGGATTTTGTGTAAGATTTGGGAAAATATCATAGGTCTACTTGTTTACATAGTCTAAATTTAGCAAAGTATGGCAAAAACATGTACATCCCTTAATTCTCCTTTTCCTAGCCGTGTGTAGAGTTAAAAGGATAAATTTTAAGGGGTTGGTTTAGTTAAATATCAATGATTTATCGATCGTCATAGAAGTGTATTGTTTTAATAACAATGAATTCCCATTAAATATCTCGTAAGTTATTACAATTAATTAATTTAATTAATTTTTATCGAATACTTTTGAACAATTAAATATAAATTTAGTTATGAATTTAGTTATAAGTTGTATTTTAAATATGACGATATTTATTAAGGTAAAAGTATGTATATAACAGTAAGTTAAAATACTTCCATATTTTTGTATAGTAAAATCATGATTTTTGTACGTAATAAGTTTCGTGATGATGTATTGTAAAGGTGGTTCGTTAAAATATTACATGATGAACGATAATAATAATGAAGTCGATGGCGTGTTAAAAACCCAAAATTTGGGGTTTTACAGCACCTACCTGTTATTTTAGGTTTGTCCTCAAAGCTTAAGAAGAAGTTACTCGTCCAGAGAACAAGTGATGACACTTTTTCTTGGACGTGTGATCTTGTGAAGTCAAGTTTAGACTCATAGGTGTTATTTAAAATACAGTTATTGATCGTATGCTTCCGATGAGTACATTTTAATGCACAAGGTAACTTGTCTTTTATGTTTTGATAGTTTACACATTTGGTCCTTCTATTTTTAATGTGGCTCTTAGGGCATGAATAGTTTCCAATGGAAACGACTTAGGGCTCAAATTGAGTTTCAAAAGTGGAAAATCAACACTTATTGTTTTTAACTCGTGTTAGATTCACTAGGGCTTGTTTTAAGTTTATTGAAATCCATGTTTTAGTCCTTAGAGTTTTACAACTCTCTTCTCAATATTCTAGGGCTTATAATGTGTTTGACAAATGGCACGACAAGTCCCCGATAGCTCTAAAATTCAAGTTTAGCCTAAAAGATTTAATAAAACGTTCATTAAATCATATTCGAGTTCGAATAAGTGTACAAGGTTGGATAAAATAAGACAAGCTTGTTTTAAGTCTTGGTTTTATTTAGTTGTGCTTCATGGGCCTTATTGTGCCTCGATATGCATAGATAAGGTTCATTAACATTTTTAATAATTCTTCAAGAGATTTTTAAGTCTATTAAGCTTCAATAGGCTTACGCGATGGCGAGTTAGAAATATAGTTTTGGCTGGTACCGCTCTTGCGTCAACAATTTTTACACGAAGGGCTTCCCGATATACTTCTAGCCTGTTAATATTTTGAATTGCAATGGTTCAATTTTATTTTCTCGATATCCTCTCGAATTGATCTCGGCTCTAAGTGGAATGATTTGTTCTTGGTTAATAAAAAAATGTTGGTTTGTTTATCTATTTAAAACTAATTAACAATTAATTAAGTGTCGAAGAGTAAACTTAAAGCGTTAAAAGATTAAACTAAAAGTTGAGCTTAAAAATAAATGCTTGAAAACTTAAAGATAATATTAGAAAAATAAATGAACACTCAATAAAAACTAACACTTGGAAAACTTTGTAAAAATATGAACTTGGTTAAAAAAAAAGTACTAAAAGAAAGTAAGAACGGAATATAGCAAAACAGCTTCAATCGGAATATCTAGAAAAAGGCAAATCAGAATATTATTCCGATCGGGTGATCGGAATATCCTGAAATGATGCAAATCGGAATGTGGGAAAAATGCTACAATCGGAATATGGCGAAAAGCTTAGATCGGAATAATAAAATGCCACCAATCGGTATATTAGAAAACTTTACCGTCGGAATGCTCAAAAGTTGGTGCGGTCGGAATACGAAAACAACACCAATCGGAAAACCTAAACCCTTTTCCGATCGGTAGATCGGAAAAAAGGGGTGTGTCCTGGTCGGAATATTCGGTCGGAAAAGGGAGTTACCCTTTCCGAAAATGGTGCAAATTTGACACTAAAAGCAAGGGAAATAAGCTTATGGAATAAGCTAACTCCCGAACAAGCTCGAATCCACAAATAAGCTGATCAAATAAGCACTAAAAACAACTTTTCTAACTTTTAATAAGCAAACTTATAAATCGAATTAATAAAAAGATGAACTTTTCATAAAAACTTTAAAAAGTAAATAAGCTAAATCAACAAATAAGCCAATAAGAACAAGGATCTCAATGCTTATTCATGTATAAACTTAAGGAAACATAAAAAGTAATCAACTTTTTAAGCACAAATCATTGATGAACAACACGGATCATACGAGATTTGTACCAAAATCAATCAAAATCAAAGAAAGGAAGGATGAGATTAAAGATTAAAAGATAAAAACTTGAACTTGATTAATGAAAGATAATACAAAAGTTTGAAGTTGAAATAGAAAAAGATGAAATCTAGTGAGAGAAAGTTTAGAACTTTCTCTCTCTAAAACTAGAGAAATCCAAAAACTAAAAACTAACTAAGTGTGTGAAATTTGGTAAGTAAGGGCCTTTATATAGGCGTGTGTATGGGCTTGCAAATGGGCTTGATTTTGGGCTTTTTTTCTTCTTCCTTCTTTAGTCTTCTCGTCTCTTTAAATAAACGTTTCCGACTTTGGATTTTGAGAAGTGTCGGTGAATAAATCCAACTCGTCTTATAATCTTTTATTTAATAGACTCGAGTTCTTCGACATATATGAATCTTTCATCTTTGGCTCTATTCTTCGATAAATCTTCAAATAGGCACAATGACTTCAAATCTTTTTCATCTCTTGGACAATAGACTTCGTCTTGAGTCTTTTTTTCTTGATAAAACCCGTGCAATCCCATGTTTTCTTCAATATTCATTCGATTGACTCTGAAAATACAATAAACACAAAAACCACGCATAATTCCAAACAAATGATATTAAATACGTGTTTTGGTCTTGTTTTAGCCAGAATTAAGTGGTAAAAGGATGGTGTTTTCAAACCTATCAAATCCCCTACACTTACATATTGCCATGCCCTCATGCAATGCTTAATGACAAAGCACATTTACACTTTTCTCATAATCAATCAACCTTGATCTTATTAATATACTATTAAACAAAAATGAATGTACTAAGAGAAATTAAAACTTTAAAGTAACCAAAAGAATGGAAATAACTTGCCAAGAGATCAATGACTTACATTAGGGCTTCAGTGCTGCGAAGATTTATCACCCTCAAGTTTCACGTTCCCCAAACTAAGCTTAAAAACGAGATCATTGTTATTATAAGTTAGCAATTCAAACACTTACACACATGGCTTAATTAAATGCTTAAACTCCCTTATTCCTAGGTGTATCTCTTATATTTTATTTTTGTCTTAGAATGATCATGAAGATGCATTTTTGGACTTATTTCGATAGTTAGTTAGGCTGAAAGCAAAGTAGGACGATTTGATCAATAGTTAGCTAAAGGACAAAATCTCTTAAAACTGCTTCTCGGGATATCAAAAAGTTCATATCTTGGCATAACTCGGTTCACGATTTGAGACCTTTCTCGGGCCGATATTTGGCACGTACTTCATACTTCATATCTTGAGAGACGTTCTTGAGATAATGGTCTTCTCATCGTAATAGAGTTTCTTCACTTGGAGACTTTTGAGGGGTACTCCAACTTTGTTGACCACGACTTCATGATTATTTCTTCAATATCTAATTGGGATTTCGAGATACAACGATCCGCCTCCTTTTCGGACTTTGATCTATTTATCCTCATACCTTGTTAGGGTCTTTTCGGATAGACTTCTCCATGATCTTTATGGGAGTTGATTGCTTTTCGTCGTGAGTCTTGATCCTTCATATTGATTTTAGGAATAATTTTCTTCACATCACTTTTGGATCTTCAGCAATAAAATGGAATCCTCATGCCTTGTTAGGGCCTTTTCGGACTCGCCAATCTTCGCGCTCCGCTTCATAAGTTATGCCTTGGCTATGAACTCTTATCATTACCGAGCAACTTTTAAACGATCTTGGGCTAGAAGCTAAGTAACCTTTCAAATCGTACGACCTTACTTATTGCAGATAAATTATTAGCAAGTGATGGGAGAATAGGCAAATAAATACACCAAGTGAGCTTGTGCAAGATTACCGACTTATAATTGACTCTATCATTTCACGTCCTCCACAATTTAAAATCTCAAGTAATGAGACTCGTGGATGCTTAGCCTAATAAACCAATTAAGGTCTACATGGTTAAGGATACTAGCTAGAATAAACTTGGATAAGTCTATTCGGGTTGAGTCAAAATAATCGCAACGGGCCTAATATGTCAAAGACTTCTAAACTAGCTACACCACTTTATTAAAATTTTTGACTTTATTGCGGGATATATACATATGAAAGCAACGATAAAAATTTAAAAATTACGACAAAATGGCCAAAGTTAATTAAAAATTTGAAAAATGTTGAAAAAGATGATTTTCCGGTTAAATGAAGGCATTTTCATGGAAAAGTCCACTTAAAACTTCGATAGAAGTCCCCCTACACTTAAGATAAACATTGTCCTCAATGTTTAAGCATGTGGGAAAAGTCTCCCCTACACTTATGACATTGTGCACGTTGGTTAACTCAAGTTAAGGAAGAGACGACTAAAGTGATCAATTTCAAATGTAAATATGAAGAAAATTGAATCACGATAGTTGAGAGATAGAACCGGATTTCGGATAACACGGGAGCACGGTTCTTTAGAGATTCCAAGAGTGCACTTATCCCTGTAATCACATCACCACACAAAAAAAAACACCTATACAGGTCCCCCTACACTTAGGAGGTTAAAACATAAAAGGATAGATACTCGGGTTGCCTCCCGAGGAGCGCTTGTTTTTGATAACCGAGTCACGAGCCTGACTCGACCCAAAATTAGTTCATGGGGAACGTAGTGAGGGATGGAATCATCTCCTGAGAGATGTCCTCACCAAAGTACAACTTCAGACGCTGGCCATTCACCGTGAAATTGGGTCCATTTGGCTGAGAAAGCTCAATGGTCCCATATGGAAAGACTTTGGCGACGGTGAATGGACCAGACCAACGGCTCTTCAACTTGCCAGAGAAGATCTTCAACCGAGAGTTAAAAAGTAAGACTTGATCACCAACGTGGAACTCTCGGTTCTTGATTTTTGCGTCATGAAGGATCTTCGTCTTCTCTTTGTAGATCAGCGAGTTCTCATAAGCTTCATTCCTCAGTTCGTTGAGCTCGTTGAGTTGAATCTTGCGATGATCACCGGCTTTGTTGATGTCGAAGTTAGCCCACTTCAAGGCCCAGTGCGCCTTATGTTCCAGCTCGATGGGAAGGTGGCATGCTTTTCCGTACACAAGACGATAAGGTGTACAACCGATCGAGGTCTTATAAGCAGTACGGAAAGCCCACAGAGCATCATCTAACTTATCGGCCCACGCGGCACGATGCTCTCCTACAGTACGCTCCAAGATTCGCTTCAATCCACGGTTGGATATCTCGTCTTGCCCATTGGTTTGGGGATGATAGGCGGTGGAAAGACGGTGATTGACACCATACTTAGCCATGACTCTTGCAAATTTATCGTTCTAAAAATGAGTCCCGCGGTCACTAATAATAGCACGAGGAACGCCGAATCTAGCGAACAACGATTTCAAAAAGTTACAAACCACCCTTGCATCATTAGTAGGTAAAGCTTTGTCTTCAACCCACTTTGAAACGTAGTCAACGGCCACAAGGAGTATTTGTTTCCTTTAGATGAAGGGAATGGCCCCATAAAGTCGATACCCCAAACATCAAAGATTTTACACTCTTGAATGAAATTCTGCGGCATCTCGTCTTTATGTGTGATTGTGCCTTGTTTTTGGCAAGCATCACATCGTTTAACCATCTCGTGAGCATCACGATAGATGGTGGGCCAATAAAATCCAGAGTGAAACACTTTTTTGGCGGTGTAGTTGGGACCAAAGTGACCACCAGTGGGTCCTTTGTGGCAAGCGTCAAGGATTTCTAAAGCTGCCGGTCCATCAACACATCGGCGAATAATCAAGTCGGCACATTGTTTGAATAGATACGGGTCATCCCAAAAGTAAGTCTTAATGTCGTTAAAGAACTTTTTCTTTTTCTGGGATGTTAACCCGTCAACGAGAATTCCACCCGCCAAGTAGTTTGCAATGTCTGCAAACCACGAGGTTTCATCAGCAGTCGAGTTGATAGACATTAAGGTTTCCAAGGGAAAAGAATCATTGATTTCTTTGTTCGGATGATCCCCCTGGTAAGGATCCTCAAGTCTACTGAGATGATCCGCGGCTAGGTTTTCAGCTCCTTTTTTATCACGAATTTCGATTTTAAATTCTTGGAGTAGCAAAACCCAGCGAAGAAGTCTTGGTTTGGAATCTTGCTTTGTCAACAAGTACTTCAACGCGGAATGGTCGGTATACACAATTGTGGTGGAAAGGACAAGATAGGGGCGAAATTTTTCAAAGGCATAGACAGCAGCTAAAATCTCTTTTTCGGTTGTCGTATAATGCAATTGTGCTCCCGTCATTGTCTTGCTAGCGTAATGGATTGGTTGGAAGTGTTTGTTCACTCTTTGTCCTAGAACCGCTCCAATAGCAAAATTACTAGCATCGCACATCAACTCAAAGGGAAGCTCCCAATTAGGGGTAACCAAGACGGGTGCCTTAGTTAGCTTATCCTTAAGCGAGTTGAAGGCTTCAAGACACTCTTTGGAAAAGATAAAAGGAGTATCTTTTTCCAAGAGGTGGGTCATCGGGCGAGCGATTTGAGAAAAATCTTTGATGAATCGACGGTAGAAGCCCACATGACCCAGAAAACTTCTCACACCCTTCACAGTTGAAGGTGGAGGCAACTTAGCGATAACATCAACTTTAGCACGGTCTACTTCAAGACCGGCTTTGGAAATCTTGTGTCCCGGCACGATGCCCTCTTTTACCATGAAATGGCATTTTTCCCAATTCAGAACAAGGCGAGTGTCTTCACACCGCTTAAGCATACGTTCCAAATTGGCAAGGCAAGAAGAGAAGGAATCCCCGAAGACCGAGAAATCATCCATGAAGACTTCCATGGTTTGTTCAACCATGTCATGGAAGATAGCTAACATGCACCTTTGGAAAGTCCTGGGGGCATTGCATAAGCCAAAAGGCATTCTTTTGTAAGCAAATGTGCCATAGGGACAAGTGAATGTTGTCTTCTCTTGATCTTGGGGATCGATGGGTATTTGGAAATAACCCGAGAAACCATCAAGAAAGTAGTAATATTCATTACCCGCTAATCGTTCAAGCATTTGGTCCATAAAAGGTAGAGGGAAATGATCCTTTCTCGTGGCATCATTGAGTTTGCGGTAGTCTATACAAACTCTCCACCCAGTAACGAGACGAGTGGAAATCAAATCGTTGTGTTCATTGGGAACAACGGTTATTCCGCCCTTCTTGGGCACACAATGGACTGGACTAACCCATGGTGAATCCGAAATAGGGTAAATCATACCCGCATCAAGAAGTTTGATAACCTCTATTTTGATGACTTCATGTATTTTTGGATTCACCCTTCGTTGGCTTTGAATTATGGGCTTAAAGTCGTCCTCCATGAGAATTTTGTTTGTGCAGAAGTGAGGATCTATTCCACGAATGTCGGAGATTTTCCAAGCGATAGCGCTTTTATGCTTCTTCAACATGGTGATAAGGCGAGTTTTCTCTTCATCTTTCAAGTCCTTCGCGATAATGACGGGCGACTTCTTCTCTTCTTCAAGGAACACGTACTCGAGATGAGGCGGCAACTCCTTAAGCTCTAAATCCGGAGGATTTTCGATGGGAGGCGTTTTCAAAGTCGGAGTATCGATAGCAATAACCGTGGGAGATGGTGGAGAAAGATTATCCTCGTTGAGAAGGTTGTCAAAGAAATGCATGTCTTCATTCCCATCGGTGGGAGAATCATCAGTAGCTAAGTTCATATCTCCCATGGTGGCTTCAAGATCGTTCCAAAACAAATCACTTTCTCCAAATAGAGACAGTGATGAATCAATAGAGGAAACAGTTTCAACATTGGGAAGAGAGGTAGTAATACTTTTGCAAGCATTTTGAAAGTGTGCTTCACAAGCCTCATCAAGAACGTCAATACAATTAACACTCTCGTATGAATAAGGTGGTTTAGACAACTTTCCCATGTTGAAGACGATTTTATCGTCACCCACTCTCATGATAAGCTCACCGGCTTCAACATCGATGAGAGTGCGACCGGTCCTCAGGAATGGACGACCCACAATCAATGGCACACGAGGGTCCATCTCGTAGTCGGCGACGACGAAATCGGCAGGAAAAGTGAATTTGTCGACTCCTACAAAGACGTCTTCGGCTATCCCCACTGGATAAGCAACCGTACGGTTAGCTAATTCCAAAGTCATTTTGGTGGGGACTAGCTCAGGGAGAGATAATTGCTTCCAAACGCTTAGAGGCATAAGATTAATGCTGGCACCTAGATCGGCTAGGGCCATGCAATTCTCTACTCCCGGGAAATTGCGAGGGATTAAGAAACGACCCGGATCACCAAGCTTGGTTGGCAATTTCCTTAAGAGTATTGCAGAGCAATTCTCATTAAGTTGGGTGTTGGCAATATCAAGAAGCTTTTCCTTGTCGCTCAGAAGATCTTTAAACATTTTCGCGTACTTAGGCATGTGAGCGAGAGCCTCAGCGAAGGAGATGTTGAAATTCAGTTGTTTAAACATTTTAAGAAAGTTTGAAACCTGAATATCATCCTTGCTTTTGAGCTTCTCTTTCCTCAACCTAGATGGATAAGGTATATTGGAAAAAGAGGAAGGCTTTGGGAGAATAGGATCACTCACATCCATGGGTGGAGGAGGGGTAGAAGGAAGAGGTGGAGAAATTGGGGAAGGAAAAGGATGAGGAATAGGAGCAGGTGACTCGTTCTCCTTAGTCACAACCACCGGTGGAGGTATAGGAAGCTCGGGTTCCTTGGTACCTTTGCCACTGCGAGTAGTGATTGCTTTCATCTCCCCTCTTGGATTCGCAACGGTGTTACTCGGAAGAGTACCCGAAGAAGAGGGTTGATTACCTTGGAAGAAACTAGCCATCATGTTCTTCAAGTCATTTGTTTGGCTATCCAACGTATTTCTCATGTCGGCTCTTAGATCGTTCCCTTGTTTGACCAAGTCTGCTTTCAGGTTGAGTACTTCACGCTGAAGGTTTCCCACGATCACATCGTTCGTCCTCATGTAAGTTTCCACTTCTTGGTGTAGAGCGGTGGGTTGGTTGGGAGGAGCATTGTATGCGGGTGGTTGATAAGTAGGTTGTTGGTAAACTTGGTTGTTACGTTGAGGTGGTTGTTGCTGTTTATGAGGTGGGATGTATGGTGTACGAGGTTGTTGTTGTTGTTGTGGGCGATTTAGGTTTTGTTGTTGGTTTGGGTTGTTGGGAGGAAAAGCGGGTGGTGAGAGGTAGTTGTTGGAACGGTAGCTCAGCAAGTTACGGTCACCTTGAGGTCTAGCTTGATAAGCAGGTTGAGGATAGGTGCCATTTGCTGCATTCACGTTTTCAGAAGGGTAGTCTTGGGTGGCAGTACAAGTGGTGTAAGAGTGAGGACCCCCGCATATCGCATGGTTGGCTAACAGCATTGACTTGAGCGTTTTTAGCGTTGTTGCTGTTGTTGTTGCTGACGGTGTGGGTAACGAGAAGAGCCGGCAGCGGCGCCATTTAATCTTTTGAATGCAATGGTTCAATTTTATTTTCTCGATATCCTCTCGAATTGATCTCGGCTCTAAGTGGAATGATTTGTTCTTGGTTAATAAAAAAATGTTGGTTTGTTTATCTATTTAAAACTAATTAAAAATTAATTAAGTGTCGAAGAGTAAACTTAAAGCATTAAAAGATTAAACTAAAAGATGAGCTTAAAAATAAATGCTTGAAAACTTAAAGATAATAATAGAAAAATAAATGAACACTCAATAAAAACTAACACTTGGAAAACTTTGTAAAAATATGAACTTGGTTAAAAAAAGTACTAAAAGAAAGTAAGAACATAATATAGCAAAACAGCTTCAATCGGAATATCTAGAAAAAGGCAAATCGGAATATTATTCCGATCGGGTGATCGGAATATCTTGAAATGATGCAAATCGGAATGTGGGAAAATGCTACAATCGGAATATGGCGAAAAGCTTAGATCGGAATAATAAAATGCCACCAATAGGAATATTAGAAAACTTTACCGTCGGAATGTTCAAAAGTTGGTGCGGTCGGAATACGAAAACAACACCAATCGGAAAACCTAAACCCTTTTCCGATCGGTAGATCGGAAAAAGGGGGTGTGTCCTGGTCGGAATATTCGGTCGGAAAAGGGAGTTACCCTTTCCGAAAATGGTGCAAATTCGACACTAAAAGCAAGGGAAATAAGCTTATGGAATAAGCTAACTCCCGAACAAGCTCGAATCCACAAATAAGCTGATCAAATAAGCACTAAAAACAACTTTTCTAACTTTTAATAAGCAAACTTATAAATCGAATTAATAAAAAGATGAACTTTTCATAAAAACTTTAAAAAGTAAATAAGCTAAATCAACAAATAAGCCAATAAGAACAAGGATCTCAAAGCTTATTCATGTATAAACTTAAGGAAACATAAAAAGTAATCAACTTTTTAAGCACAAATCATTGATGAACAACACGGATCATACGAGATTTGTACCAAAATCAATCAAAATCAAAGAAAGGAAGGATGAGATTAAAGATTAAAAGATAAAAACTTGAACTTGATTAATGAAAGATAATACAAAAGTTTGAATTTGAAAGAGAAAAAGATGAAATCTAGTGAGAGAAAGTTTAGAACTTTCTCTCTCTAAAACTAGAGAAATCCAAAAACTAAAAACTAACTAAGTGTGTGAAATTTGTGAAGTAAGGGCCTTTATATAGGCGTGTGTATGGGCTTGCAAATGGGCTTGGTTTTGGGTTCTTTTCTTCTTCCTTCTTTAGTCTTCTCGTCTCTTTAAATAAACGTTTCCAACTTTGGATTTTGAGAAGTGTCGGTGAATAATTCCAACTCGTCTTATAATCTTTTATTTAATAGACTCGAGTTCTTCGACATATATGAATCTTTCATCTTTGGCTCTATTCTTCGATAAATCTTCAAATAGGCACAATGACTTCAAATCTTTTTCATCTCTTGGACAATAGACTTCGTCTTGAGTCTTTTTTTTCTTGATAAAACCCGTGCAATCCCATGTTTTCTTCAATATTCATCCGGTTGACTCTGGAAATACAATAAACACAAAAACCACGCATAATTTCAAACAAATGATATTAAATACGTGTTTTGGTCTTGTTTTAGCCAGAATTAAGTGGTAAAAGGATGGGTGTTTTCACACCTATCACCTGTGGAAAGCAAGCATTAGTTTGACATCAAAGCTTCACTCAGCGAAATGGCTGAGATTATTGTTGATAGTGATTGGGTAGGAAGTTACAAAGAATCTACTTCATTTGTGGCTGAGCTGGGGCATAAGTTGCGTAGAGAAGAAGTACTTCAAATGGTGGAAATAAAAGAAGAGACCAAGAATAAAGAAGTGTGCATCCCTGGTGAGATGCTGAAAGGGTCATGCATCTACTATTGGTGGTTCAAAATTTGCACACATTTCGACTTCTAAAAGGAGGAAGTCGTTCATTTCAAGGCTTGTTAGACAATGGTATTGTCGAACTAATTGGATCCGGAGAGGAAGAAGATTGTCCAAAAGTATGGGACATCAATTATCTTCTTCTGGATGGTGACAAACATAACCCTACAAAATACACCCATTGTGAGTTGGGCATGTCTTTTATGCTTGGGTTTGTTTTCCTCGTCGATTTGAGAAATGCTAGTTTAGAAGATAAGGCTTCCTCTTACCAAGTATTTCTGGGATTCGATACAAGAAATGACACTAAGTTTATTGTCGATAAAGTCTATGTTACCGTCGCCTCGAATGATCGAGGTTTCATTTCCTCATGGCAGATGAACCATCTTTATTTTTTGTGACACCCCAAAGGGGTCAAATGAAACGGAAGTGGGCACCCCAAAAAGGGTGTAAAATGCAGCGGAAATGGACACTCCCAAAGGAGTCAAATGCAATGGAAGTGGACACCCCCAAATGGGGTCGAATGCAGCGAAAGTGGTATTTGGGTTAAGGATAAGCCAAAAGTCAAAAGCACAATGCTTTGATCTAAAAGAGATGAACACGTATTTTCCTAGGTTTCTCGGTGAGGATGTAATGACATCAAATGTAAGTTATCTTAATGATAAATTATTACTGGAGGAAATCGCGAGTCAAAAGGGATTACATTCTATAACTGGATAAATAAAATAACATCAATTATGAGTCATGTCGAATATATTTAAGCTCATGCGATTATAAATTTCTATTTGCATTGATAAGCGTCCTCATCCATGTAAGGTGAAATTTATAACTCCGTTCAGTGACCTATGATTTCATTATTCAAACGAAAAAGCGTCCCAATTCGTTTCAGTAAGGATTTCATAGCCTACCTTACTTAAATATTTCCGGCAAGGCTTATTTAGAATAAATATAATATCTAAGATAATAGATATTATTAAGATACTTTACAGCCCGTTTGCTTATAACCTTCGTCTTCAGACGTCCCATAACATCTTAATACGAAATTATAAATAAACTTCTGGTCCGGTGGCTTAAGATTTCACTCTTAGACGTCCCATAACGTCTTGAGAGGAAATCATCATTAACTTAGGATCAAGAGACTCTGATCCCATATGTATAATATAGGATCATAAGTACCTTGATTTTGAGTTCCACCGCATCATTTAAAGATGCAAACTTATCCAAATAATACCACGTGAAAATACTAAAAGCAAACGTGTATAAATCGTTAATAAGTCGTGTTCCGTAGATATACGTACAAAATTATAAGCGAGAGAAAAATAAATGTTGACGCGCGATAACGTGCGCAAGAATACGTATCAAACAAGGAACTCATATATACAATATAATGATATATTACAATCATAATTATAGGCATTGTATCATATAGTTTCTTCTAGTAAGGTATATATACCTATATACACATAATTGCAAGTTCAAACATCTAATAAAATGTAGTACACGGGATAATGCTCCCTAGTCTGTTTTTAAATATTCCAGTATGTACGGTTGTTGTAAATCTGTTCCTACTATGTGGCCAGTCAGTTTTCCAAGTAGTCAAAATAGACTAACCGGTTTTTAGTTATGAATTAATTATAAGCAAAAATTAGCGTATATGAAATGGTTAGTCTAACACCCCCACAAATGCTATGCGCAGCGGAGCTACAACATTTGGGTACTAGGCATTTATCATCACACACCAGCTATATCAAATGACTCAAAGAGACGTAAAAGTTTTAACATAAATTAAACATTGTTAAAAACATACAAGTCTACAGTTTTCCAAATCCCAAGATGATACAACACAGAGTTAGCGTTTTGGTCCCCACGAATCTCAACCCCAAAAGATACATTTTCGTTAACATGACAGAAAATTAAAAGTGTTCAAGTTAAATAATTGGTGGAAAACAAGTAGACGCAAAGCCACACACAACTCCCATCCTTTGCATGCTCCATGCTATACTTCATCGATTACCTGAAACACATGCTAAATTGGGTCAACAAATAATGTTGAGTGGAATTCATAGGTTTTACAATCTCATTTTGAACATATGTGTTATAAAAATCATTCACGATCATTCATAGAATTGTCGATCAAACAATCTATTATCAAGGTTATGACAATTCTGTTTAAGCTCATGACACTAATCCGTTAACTCAATCACCCGCGTATAATTACCGGCGTGATTAAGATGAAACCATTGCCCCTTCTAAAGGCATCGGTTGCAATTATACCTTATCTCATATTACAAGTTATCCGTCCGCAGGGGGTACTCAACGTACTAGCCCTCGTCTCGGATAGGGTCGTCAACCCCATAGTACTATCAATTGTATAAGCGGCTATTTTAAATCCACACAAGGATTAAACAATAGTTAATAGTTCATGAATATAGGGTCTTTTGCAACTAGGTACTCAACACAATTTAAGGCAACATTCGGGTCCAACAATCATTCATGACACATGTTCATTTTATAAAACTAGCATGCATCTCCCTTGCGGGTAAAAAAATTTAAAACAGTAGTAAGCGAGGCTACAAATTCACACCTTATGTATATAGAAGTAGTCGACGATACGAATGACGATCACTGATGATGATGAGGATGCCCGGGAAATTCAACACCTAACAAACAATAACGCGTAATGAGTAAATCTCATTTATAAACATTAAGTACTGTATAATATGTACATATTAGTCAATTATGATAATTACAAACTCATGCCAAAACCAAACACGTAATTTTTATTAGTTTTATACGATTCATCTACGTTATTAACGTTATTATTACCTTTTTTACGTTTTCCGCCGATACTTACCAAAAGTATGGGCTGTTTTCTAAGACTTAAACCCTTTTATAAAATTTAGGAAAATTCTCAAAAATACCTCAAGACCTGTAGAAAACCCATTTTTAATCCCATTAAAAGTTCTCACTTTTATGACCCGTTACTCAACACATTACTAAACATACATTTTTCGGACTGATTTTGGACGTTGACCATGTTGGACTTGTTTGACCCATTTAAGATACACCATTGACCCGTTCAACACCTAAGCCTAATAATAGACTCACAAATGCAGGTTTGAGACCAAAAATAAACTTTTAATCAATTACCAAACTATATCTATGGTCCCCGGGATTTGACCCAAAACCAAACATAATTTCGGATTATGTAGGTTCTCATCTCCCGGTACACGTATTTTCAAAACATCATAACTTTTGACTCGTTAGGATGCTCTTTCTTATACCAAATCGAAGCTAAGACGACGCTATACAACTATATCCTAGTCTCATGACCTGTTTACAAAGTCAAACCCATGAAAACAAGCCTAAACAATCTGCCTAAAATTACCCTTCTCAAAATCAACCTAACACTTGTTTCTAAACCATTTTATCGACAACTAGCCTTAATTTAATCACTCCTAACCATTACTAAACATCTAATCATTCCTTAACACTAAAAATATCAAATCCACTCTAAAACCCATTCACCAAATCAAACATGCAACAAGCTTAATCCATTCAAAAACATCTAAAACAATAACTTAAACATAAACCCATAAGAAAAAACATCAACCACCAAGATCCACCAAACACTCCCATATTGCCGTGGGGTGTTGGTGATCAAAACACCCCAACCAAATTGATTTTGGTTGGTTTGTTGGGTGATTAATCATTATCTATACACTTATTAAACATGCATAACCCCCATTTACATCAAAACAAATTTTTGAAAATCCCCTTTGATTCTTGAAAAATTTTATGAATGCATGTTGGAATAAATTACATCAAAACACTTGGAATTGATAATTAAAATGTGGTCTAACCTTGGATTTAAATAAAAACAAGAAAAAAAAAAGATTTTGGTGGTGGTGGTGGTGGTGTGGCCGACGGCCAAAAGAGAGAAAAGAGAGAGAGAGTGTGTAATTTTTTTTTGAATGTTTTTGTGTTGTGTGTGTTCCATTTCCCCCTTTTGTAAACTTCTAAGGACCTTTTGTGCAATTTGAGATTTCTTTTGGCCTTGTTTAAAAACGACCTCAAATGTTTGCGGGAATGACTTACTAGTCGACTTGGGAAATTTTGCGGGAGTCGGGTGTCATCCCAAACACTCCAAAATACTTTTATGACAATTTAAATGCACCCGGAAAGCAATAAAACACACCCGACTCGACTTAACACTAACCGAAAGTAAAATCCTCAAAAAATTATAATATCGATAAAGCGACAATAAATATAGAAATTTGGGCATACGTCGGGATCGTAGTAAATAAAATTTCTTAAAAATTTCAAAAATAGGCGTAAAATTTCTTAAAAATTTCAAAAATAGGCGTAAAAATTTTATCGTTCTTCTTAAATCGTCAATAGTCAAAATTACGACCTCAAACATTGGTTTCAACCAAAATTATAAAATATATAGTAAATAAAATTTCTTAAAAATTTCAAAAATAGGCGTAATTTAGGGTAAGATAAGTGACCTCGGTTTCTGGGTATTACAACCACCCCTACTTAAAGAGAGTGACGTCCCGGTGCTCGCCTCTTCTTATACTCACATTTCGTGCCGCTGGAACAGATGAGGATATCTCTCCTTGAAAAAGTCCTCACGTTCCCAAGTGTATTCCAGTCCACGCCTAGAATTCCATCGAACCTTCACAATGGGAATTCTTCTATGCTTCAGCCTCTTGACCTCTCGGTCCATAATTTCCACTGGTTCCTCCAAGAAATGCATTTTATCGTCAAGCTGAATCTCGTCCAAAGGAATCACCAATTTCTTTTCCGCCAAACTCTTCTTCAAATTTGATACGTGAAACGTGTCGTGAATAGCACTAAGTTCATTCGAAAATTCTAACTTATATGCTACCGGTCCAATTCGTTTAACAACTTGAATTGTCAAATATACCTTGGACTCAGCTTTCCTTTCTTCCCAAAACGAATCACACCCTTCCACGACGAAACCTTAAGCATGACCATGTCTCCGACCTCAAAATCCAACGGTTTCCTTCTATCATCGGCATAACTCTTCTGTCGTCTTCTTGCAGCAAGTAAACGGTTCTTAATTTGCACAATCTTCTCTGTCATCTCCAAAACCATTTCGGGCCCAGTCAACTGACTCTCTCCTACTTCTCTCCAACACACAGGAGATCTACACTTCCTTCCATACAACGCTTCGAATGGTGCAGCCTTGATGCTCGCATGATAACTAATATTATACGAAAACTCCACTAAAGGTAAGTGGCGTTCCCAACTTCCCCCAATATCAATCACGCATGCTCGGAGCGTGTCCTCCATCGTCTGAATAGTTCGTTCGTTTTGGCCATCAGTCTTTGGGTGATAGGCCGTGCTCAAACTCAATTCGGTGCCCAACGCACGTTGAAGAGATTTCCAAAATTCCGAAGTAAACCTACTATCGCGATCCGAAATGATCGATAAAGGTACACCATGTCTGCAACCAATCTCATTCACGTACACACTGGCAAGTTTCTCCATGCTGTCCGTCTTCTTCATAGGTAAAAAGTGAGCAGATTTTGTCAATCTATCCACTATTACCCAAATCATATCACAACCACTAGGAGTTCTAGGTAAACCCGTCACAAAATCCATAGCGATCTTCAACCATTTCCATTCTGGGATCTCAGGTTGTACCAACAGCCCAGACGGTTTCTTATGTTCAGCTTTAACCTTCGCACAAGTCAAACACTTACTGACGTAACGAGCAATCTCCGCTGTGACAATCCGTCAATTTATGGTTGATATTTTATTTTCAAATATTATTTGAAAATATTATTTTAATGTTATATTATGAACTCATTTATTTTCGGGAAGAAATTTGGATTTACGTCTTGAAGTAGCATTGACTACGTCTAAACCGGAGGATTCTACGTTACGTGCTTACGATTACATACACCGTTTTTGCGACAGTCCGACATTTAAGGAAATAAATTTATCCGTGAATATTATTTTGGGATTTTAAATTTGTGTTGGTTCATATACTCACAAATTTACGAGAAGAGATTAGGACTTACGATTTTAATTTAACGTCCTTTACGACTAAACCGGAAACCTTAGGATTACGTATTTACGTTTTCGAACTCCGTTTTTAATGAGACAATTTTTATTGGATTCGTTTTGTGCCGTTTATTCATAATTTATAAAAACGTTTTTCGTAAAATGACCCGAGGGCACGCAAATCGAGGAAACTAGAATCGAGGAGTACCCGTAAATAATTGGGGATGAGACAAAACAAGTTTTGCCCCACCCACAATATGGGATGGCTAGACTTAGCCACATACCCATGTGTTGTCAAAGCTTCACAAGGAAGCTTGTACACATGTAACAAGCTTAAGCTTTAAGCTAAACATACCACTACTCCACCTCAAAACAACTAACACTCAAACCACTCTCTCATTTCTCTCATGCAAAACCACACACTTCTATCTCACACTCCATTTGTGCCGTCCATACTACCACCACCACCACCATGTTCATCAAATTTTCTACCATAAATCTTATGTTTAACTTGCATAAGATGGAAACCTATAGAAGACTTGAAGATTGGGCTTGCAAATGGGCTTGGTTTTGGGTTCTTTTCTTCTTCCTTCTTTAGTCTTCTCGTCTCTTTAAATAAACGTTTCCAACTTTGGATTTTGAGAAGTGTCGGTGAATAATTCCAACTCGTCTTATAATCTTTTATTTAATAGACTCGAGTTCTTCGACATATATGAATCTTTCATCTTTGGCTCTATTCTTCGATAAATCTTCAAATAGGCACAATGACTTCAAATCTTTTTCATCTCTTGGACAATAGACTTCGTCTTGAGTCTTTTTTTTCTTGATAAAACCCGTGCAATCCCATGTTTTCTTCAATATTCATCCGGTTGACTCTGGAAATACAATAAACACAAAAACCACGCATAATTCCAAACAAATGATATTAAATACGTGTTTTGGTCTTGTTTTAGCCAGAATTAAGTGGTAAAAGGATGGGTGTTTTCACACCTATCACCTGTGGAAAGCAAGCATTAGTTTGACATCAAAGCTTCACTCAGCGAAATGGCTGAGATTATTGTTGATAGTGATTGGGTAGGAAGTTACAAAGAATCTACTTCATTTGTGGCTGAGCTGGGGCATAAGTTGCGTAGAGAAGAAGTACTTCAAATGGTGGAAATAAAAGAAGAGACCAAGAATAAAGAAGTGTGCATCCCTGGTGAGATGCTGAAAGGGTCATGCATCTACTATTGGTGGTTCAAAATTTGCACACATTTCGACTTCTAAAAGGAGGAAGTCGTTCATTTCAAGGCTTGTTAGACAATGGTATTGTCGAACTAATTGGATCCGGAGAGGAAGAAGATTGTCCAAAAGTATGGGACATCAATTATCTTCTTCTGGATGGTGACAAACATAACCCTACAAAATACACCCATTGTGAGTTGGGCATGTCTTTTATGCTTGGGTTTGTTTTCCTCGTCGATTTGAGAAATGCTAGTTTAGAAGATAAGGCTTCCTCTTACCAAGTATTTCTGGGATTCGATACAAGAAATGACACTAAGTTTATTGTCGATAAAGTCTATGTTACCGTCGCCTCGAATGATCGAGGTTTCATTTCCTCATGGCAGATGAACCATCTTTATTTTTTGTGACACCCCAAAGGGGTCAAATGAAACGGAAGTGGGCACCCCAAAAAGGGTGTAAAATGCAGCGGAAATGGACACTCCCAAAGGAGTCAAATGCAATGGAAGTGGACACCCCCAAATGGGGTCGAATGCAGCGGAAGTGGTATTTGGGTTAAGGATAAGCCAAAAGTCAAAAGCACAATGCTTTGATCTAAAAGAGATGAACACGTATTTTCCTAGGTTTCTCGGTGAGGATGTAATGACATCAAATGTAAGTTATCTTAATGATAAATTATTACTGGAGGAAATCGCGAGTCAAAAGGGATTACATTCTATAACTGGATAAATAAAATAACATCAATTATGAGTCATGTCGAATATATTTAAGCTCATGCGATTATAAATTTCTATTTGCATTGATAAGCGTCCTCATCCATGTAAGGTGAAATTTATAACTCCGTTCAGTGACCTATGATTTCATTATTCAAACGAAAAAGCGTCCCAATTCGTTTCAGTAAGGATTTCATAGCCTACCTTACTTAAATATTTCCGGCAAGGCTTATTTAGAATAAATATAATATCTAAGATAATAGATATTATTAAGATACTTTACAGCCCGTTTGCTTATAACCTTCGTCTTCAGACGTCCCATAACATCTTAATACGAAATTATAAATAAACTTCTGGTCCGGTGGCTTAAGATTTCACTCTTAGACGTCCCATAACGTCTTGAGAGGAAATCATCATTAACTTAGGATCAAGAGACTCTGATCCCATATGTATAATATAGGATCATAAGTACCTTGATTTTGAGTTCCACCGCATCATTTAAAGATGCAAACTTATCCAAATAATACCACGTGAAAATACTAAAAGCAAACGTGTATAAATCGTTAATAAGTCGTGTTCCGTAGATATACGTACAAAATTATAAGCGAGAGAAAAATAAATGTTGACGCGCGATAACGTGCGCAAGAATACGTATCAAACAAGGAACTCATATATACAATATAATGATATATTACAATCATAAGTATAGGCATTGTATCATATAGTTTCTTCTAGTAAGGTATATATACCTATATACACATAATTGCAAGTTCAAACATCTAATAAAATGTAGTACACGGGATAATGCTCCCTAGTCTGTTTTTAAATATTCCAGTATGTACGGTTGTTGTAAATCTGTTCCTACTATGTGGCCAGTCAGTTTTCCAAGTAGTCAAAATAGACTAACCGGTTTTTAGTTATGAATTAATTATAAGCAAAAATTAGCGTATATGAAATGGTTAGTCTAACACCCCCACAAATGCTATGCGCAGCGGAGCTACAACATTTGGGTACTAGGCATTTATCATCACACACCAGCTATATCAAATGACTCAAAGAGACGTAAAAGTTTTAACATAAATTAAACATTGTTAAAAACATACAAGTCTACAGTTTTCCAAATCCCAAGATGATACAACACAGAGTTAGCGTTTTGGTCCCCACGAATCTCAACCCCAAAAGATACATTTTCGTTAACATGACAGAAAATTAAAAGTGTTCAAGTTAAATAATTGGTGGAAAACAAGTAGACGCAAAGCCACACACAACTCCCATCCTTTGCATGCTCCATGCTATACTTCATCGATTACCTGAAACACATGCTAAATTGGGTCAACAAATAATGTTGAGTGGAATTCATAGGTTTTACAATCTCATTTTGAACATATGTGTTATAAAAATCATTCACGATCATTCATAGAATTGTCGATCAAACAATCTATTATCAAGGTTATGACAATTCTGTTTAAGCTCATGACACTAATCCGTTAACTCAATCACCCGCGTATAATTACCGGCGTGATTAAGATGAAACCATTGCCCCTTCTAAAGGCATCGGTTGCAATTATACCTTATCTCATATTACAAGTTATCCGTCCGCAGGGGGTACTCAACGTACTAGCCCTCGTCTCGGATAGGGTCGTCAACCCCATAGTACTATCAATTGTATAAGCGGCTATTTTAAATCCACACAAGGATTAAACAATAGTTAATAGTTCATGAATATAGGGTCTTTTGCAACTAGGTACTCAACACAATTTAAGGCAACATTCGGGTCCAACAATCATTCATGACACATGTTCATTTTATAAAACTAGCATGCATCTCCCTTGCGGGTAAAAAAATTTAAAACAGTAGTAAGCGAGGCTACAAATTCACACCTTATGTATATAGAAGTAGTCGACGATACGAATGACGATCACTGATGATGATGAGGATGCCCGGGAAATTCAACACCTAACAAACAATAACGCGTAATGAGTAAATCTCATTTATAAACATTAAGTACTGTATAATATGTACATATTAGTCAATTATGATAATTACAAACTCATGCCAAAACCAAACACGTAATTTTTATTAGTTTTATACGATTCATCTACGTTATTAACGTTATTATTACCTTTTTTACGTTTTCCGCCGATACTTACCAAAAGTATGGGCTGTTTTCTAAGACTTAAACCCTTTTATAAAATTTAGGAAAATTCTCAAAAATACCTCAAGACCTGTAGAAAATCCATTTTTAATCCCATTAAAAGTTCTCACTTTTATGACCCGTTACTCAACACATTACTAAACATACATTTTTCGGACTGATTTTGGACGTTGACCATGTTGGACTTGTTTGACCCATTTAAGATACACCATTGACCCGTTCAACACCTAAGCCTAATAATAGACTCACAAATGCAGGTTTGAGACCAAAAATAAACTTTTAATCAATTACCAAACTATATCTATGGTCCCCGGGATTTGACCCAAAACCAAACATAATTTCGGATTATGTAGGTTCTCATCTCCCGGTACACGTATTTTCAAAACATCATAACTTTTGACTCGTTAGGATGCTCTTTCTTATACCAAATCGAAGCTAAGACGACGCTATACAACTATATCCTAGTCTCATGACCTGTTTACAAAGTCAAACCCATGAAAACAAGCCTAAACAATCTGCCTAAAATTACCCTTCTCAAAATCAACCTAACACTTGTTTCTAAACCATTTTATCGACAACTATCCTTAATTTAATCACTCCTAACCATTACTAAACATCTAATCATTCCTTAACACTAAAAATATCAAATCCACTCTAAAACCCATTCACCAAATCAAACATGCAACAAGCTTAATCCATTCAAAAACATCTAAAACAATAACTTAAACATAAACCCATAAGAAAAAACATCAACCACCAAGATCCACCAAACACTCCCATATTGCCGTGGGGTGTTGGTGATCAAAACACCCCAACCAAATTGATTTTGGTTGGTTTGTTGGGTGATTAATCATTATCTATACACTTATTAAACATGCATAACCCCCATTTACATCAAAACAAATTTTTGAAAATCCCCTTTGATTCTTGAAAAATTTTATGAATGCATGTTGGAATAAATTACATCAAAACACTTGGAATTGATAATTAAAATGTGGTCTAACCTTGGATTTAAATAAAAACAAGAAAAAAAAAAAGATTTTGGTGGTGGTGGTGGTGGTGTGGCCGACGGCCAAAAGAGAGAAAAGAGAGAGAGAGTGTGTAATTTTTTTTTGAATGTTTTTGTGTTGTGTGTGTTCCATTTCCCCCTTTTGTAAACTTCTAAGGACCTTTTGTGCAATTTGAGATTTCTTTTGGCCTTGTTTAAAAACGACCTCAAATGTTTGCGGGAATGACTTACTAGTCGACTTGGGAAATTTTGCGGGAGTCGGGTGTCATCCCAAACACTCCAAAATACTTTTATGACAATTTAAATGCACCCGGAAAGCAATAAAACACACCCGACTCGACTTAACACTAACCGAAAGTAAAATCCTCAAAAAATTATAATATCGATAAAGCGACAATAAATATAGAAATTTGGGCATACGTCGGGATCGTAGTAAATAAAATTTCTTAAAAATTTCAAAAATAGGCGTAAAATTTCTTAAAAATTTCAAAAATAGGCGTAAAAATTTTATCGTTCTTCTTAAATCGTCAATCGTCAAAATTACGACCTCAAACATTGGTTTCAACCAAAATTATAAAATATATAGTAAATAAAATTTCTTAAAAATTTCAAAAATAGGCGTAATTTAGGGTAAGATAAGTGACCTCGGTTTCTGGGTATTACAACCACCCCTACTTAAAGAGAGTGACGTCCCGGTGCTCGCCTCTTCTTATACTCACATTTCGTGCCGCTGGAACAGATGAGGATATCTCTCCTTGAAAAAGTCCTCACGTTCCCAAGTGTATTCCAGTCCACGCCTAGAATTCCATCGAACCTTCACAATGGGAATTCTTCTATGCTTCAGCCTCTTGACCTCTCGGTCCATAATTTCCACTGGTTCCTCCAAGAAATGCATTTTATCGTCAAGCTGAATCTCGTACAAAGGAATCACCAATTTCTTTTCCGCCAAACTCTTCTTCAAATTTGATACGTGAAACGTGTCGTGAATAGCACTAAGTTCATTCGGAAATTCTAACTTATATGCTACCGGTCCAATTCGTTTAACAACTTGAATTGTCAAATATACCTTGGACTCAGCTTTCCTTTCTTCCCAAAACGAATCACACCCTTCCACGACGAAACCTTAAGCATGACCATGTCTCCGACCTCAAAATCCAACGGTTTCCTTCTATCATCGGCATAACTCTTCTGTCGTCTTCTTGCAGCAAGTAAACGGTTCATAATTTGCACAATCTTCTCTGTCATCTCCAAAACCATTTCGGGCCCAGTCAACTGACTCTCTCCTACTTCTCTCCAACACACAGGAGATCTACACTTCCTTCCATACAACGCTTCGAATGGTGCAGCCTTGATGCTCGCATGATAACTAATATTATACGAAAACTCCACTAAAGGTAAGTGGCGTTCCCAACTTCCCCCAATATCAATCACGCATGCTCGGAGCGTGTCCTCCATCGTCTGAATAGTTCGTTCGTTTTGGCCATCAGTCTTTGGGTGATAGGCCGTGCTCAAACTCAATTCGGTGCCCAACGCACGTTGAAGAGATTTCCAAAATTCCGAAGTAAACCTACTATCGCGATCCGAAATGATCGATAAAGGTACACCATGTCTGCAACCAATCTCATTCACGTACACACTGGCAAGTTTCTCCATGCTGTCCGTCTTCTTCATAGGTAAAAAGTGAGCAGATTTTGTCAATCTATCCACTATTACCCAAATCATATCACAACCACTAGGAGTTCTAGGTAAACCCGTCACAAAATCCATAGCGATCTTCAACCATTTCCATTCTGGGATCTCAGGTTGTACCAACAGCCCAGACGGTTTCTTATGTTCAGCTTTAACCTTCGCACAAGTCAAACACTTACTGACGTAACGAGCAATCTCCGCTGTGACAATCCGTCAATTTATGGTTGATATTTTATTTTCAAATATTATTTGAAAATATTATTTTAATGTTATATTATGAACTCATTTATTTTCGGGAAGAAATTTGGATTTACGTCTTGAAGTAGCATTGACTACGTCTAAACCGGAGGATTCTACGTTACGTGCTTACGATTACATACACCGTTTTTGCGACAGTCCGACATTTAAGGAAATAAATTTATCCGTGAATATTATTTTGGGATTTTAAATTTGTGTTGGTTCATATACTCACAAATTTACGAGAAGAGATTAGGACTTACGATTTTAATTTAACGTCCTTTACGACTAAACCGGAAACCTTAGGATTACGTATTTACGTTTTCGAACTCCGTTTTTAATGAGACAATTTTTATTGGATTCGTTTTGTGCCGTTTATTCATAATTTATAAAAACGTTTTTCGTAAAATGACCCGAGGGCACGCAAATCGAGGAAACTAGAATCGAGGAGTACCCGTAAATAATTGGGGATGAGACAAAACAAGTTTTGCCCCACCCACAATATGGGATGGCTAGACTTAGCCACATACCCATGTGTTGTCAAAGCTTCACAAGGAAGCTTGTACACATGTAACAAGCTTAAGCTTTAAGCTAAACATACCACTACTCCACCTCAAAACAACTAACACTCAAACCACTCTCTCATTTCTCTCATGCAAAACCACACACTTCTATCTCACACTCCATTTGTGCCGTCCATACTACCACCACCACCACCATGTTCATCAAATTTTCTACCATAAATCTTATGTTTAACTTGCATAAGATGGAAACCTATAGAAGACTTGAAGATTGGAGGTGATTCTAACAACCAAGGAGGTGATTTAGTGATGTCTAAGGGCTGATTTTCCACAAGGATTTCATGAAGATTGGTGGACTTGAAGATGATATTGGTGTATCACAAGTTGTGTGATCAAAATCCATGTCTTGATCATAACCTACATCATCATGGTGGTATAAAGATTGTTCTCCTCATCCTTCTTTTTATTTTAATTATGTAATCTTGTATTTCTTTTACTTATGTATATGTATATGATGATGAATGATGATTAAAAATATTATGTGGGGATTTGGTGTTGATAATCATGATTAAAAAGATGAAAAACTATAAGAAACAAGGCTAAAATCTTGTTTAAATGGTAGGCTGTATAAAAACAGTAACTAACCACATGTTAGACTGATAAAATGGCAAAGTGGAAAAAATATACAGTAAGTATAAGATGTCATACACATGTGAGAGTTGGCCATACAATGGAATCATTATAATGAGTGAGATATGACTAAAACAAGTTTAGAGTACCAATCTGAATAGTCAGTTTTGGACGGACTATTAAGGATATTTAGAGTTGGATTGAGCAGTAGCTAAAACTAAGTTAATCGTAGCACATATCATTTAGTTTATGGTGTCCAAAAATGAGCTTCTATCTCCTTGTAGAACTCAAGATATGGTAAAAATGGTGAAAGTGAAAGTAAAAATCAGATTTTGGGAAATTAAAGTATAATAGTATTATATAAGCACTCAAATAAAAATAGTATAAAATGTGAATTAAAACCCATTAACTTATATAATACAATTATATAAATATGTATAAGGATAAATAAATGGACATTTTATAAAAATGGTAGTTTGATAAGTTTTATAAGTTATAAAACTATAAACATGATTTTTACGACTTTTTCGGCTATTACCGTAAATTAACATTTTTGTTAAATAAAACATAGACGGTTGGACCCATCTAATGTAAGCTTTTATAGACTCATATACTGATATATAAACATATATAACAAGTAAAAGCCGATAAATCCCAAACTATAGGACATACGGACATTAACGAGCTAAGTTAGCATATTGGACTAATAATTTAACTAAATAAGTTAAACACTTATAAAAAGTACTTATTGGGCTTAAACCATTTGGGCCCAACATGTAAAGTGTAAATACTGATAATACAAGTATAAAATGGATTAATACAAGTTAATGGACATATAATAGGCTTATTGGACCTAAAACACGTAAATAGGTAAAACTAGTAAACTAGTAACAAGTTACCAATACATAAACACTAAAATGAGTAAAAAAGAATATGTAAACCCACTTGATCATCATATATATAAAATCATCATATGTATACATAATTGTTATTTTTATAAAGTCATTGGACAAGAGTCTAAGACGAGTATTATTTGTCTAGTTTTTCGTGATTGAAGCACGTACCGTACATCCGAATTGTCGATAACCCGCCTTCCCACATCAACGTAAGTTCATAGCCTCGCACTCTTTTAAATGTTTTTATTAAATCTTTTATAAACCCGTGAGGGAGATAACATGTTAGTTTTGATAAAATAGGACACCATTTGTCCCGATTGTTTGTTTATTGATTTGGACCCGAATGATTGTATGACCCGATGAATGAATATATGACCCGATAGATGAAATAAAATGGATTATTAAAGTTAGGTTATGTCACTAAAAGTCCCATTAGCATGACTTGTGAACTACCGGGATTTGGTAGACGCTTATGCATATAATAGTACTATTTGGGGAGGATCACCCCAGTTCACGCCTTGACGGTTGATCCCCTTCGTGCCACATTGATTGGTAAGCGAATTTATGTATGAGAAGATTTCCATAGCGTGACCTTTGTGATGACACGCTAATTTAGATGGGCAAATTGAGTTTCGGGCTAGCTACCCGTTGTTTGTTGTAGTAAGGTAACAATGTCATGCGGCTTATAATAATCCAAAAATAACGAAATACTGCTTTACGCATTGAATTATGATATATTGCCTGACTAGCAATACAGGTTCTTATTATTGATATTATGTTCGTGTTTTTGTTTTATATAACAATATTCATATAACGGTTTTAATTTAATCTATACAACGTTATAAAACGTATTGTATGATATTTTTACGACATTGGTTCGTATAATAATTTTTAAGGCAAATGCCTATATTATGATTTTGATAAGGATTTGTATAAAATGACTTTGGCTATTTTATGGCATATTACAATGATTTGCACGAAATGATTTTCAGTAATAATTTTATACCGATGTTAAATTGATGGATTTTATTAAACTATATGAATTCACTCGGCGTTATCGCTGACCCTTTTCTTTTAACATGTTTTATCTCAGGTACTTGAAGGTAATTCTCGGGAAGACGACAAGAATTCATGGCCCGCACTTAAATAACAATTTCCATTCAAATGTTTTGTAAAATTTGTATGTAATAATATGACTTGGGACCTATGTAACTTTGATATTTATGAATGGAAATGCTTTATTATTTAAACGACGCGACTTTTAAGCGTTGTCTATGATGTGAGTAATGTGCTATCCCGTAACACCAACGAGTCTTCCACTGTATTGAATTGTGTAAATTTGGGGGTGTTACAGTTTGGTACCAGAGCTCTCGTTATAGAGAACGAAAGATTTTTAAAACCAAGGTTTTTAATAAAACATTTCAAAATCTTTTAACTATAAACATTTTTCTAAAAATGTCTAAAAATCTTTTGACTATAACGGTGCCGAAGAATTCCCGAGTTACCGACAAGGCCAGACTGAGAAGTGTTATTTTAATATATATATATATATATATATATATATATATATATATATATATATATATATATATATATATATATATATATATATATATATATATATATATATATAACTTGGATTATATATATATATGTTGTAATTTGATTACATGATTGTTTGATGATTATTTTAATATTTATACGAGGTATTTATACGACGTAGATTGTCACAAGAAACCCTAACTCCCCTAGTAAAATAATCGAAGCTATTCTCGTAGGAATTCTAGCTATCCTAGATCAAAACCAAGTTGTGGATATCTACGATCCCAACAAAATGGTTGATATTCGTAGAAGTGTAGATATTGGTTGATTATGATCATGAAGAAGAATTGGCGAGATTAAAACTGATATCGATGTCATGACGATCTTTCCTTATAGAGTGGAGTTTGACAAAATGTTACCACCTAGAAAGATGTCATCTGATTCGGTGTCACCCAATTCTTAAATTTGGAAATCGAAAGGGTGAATGTTGCACTTGAGGCTGTCATTGGAGCCTTTACCCAAAAGCCTCATGCCACTAATACCACTCCGAGAATTCTAGTTGAATGATCAAGTCATTTCATACTAGTGACTCATTTGATAACTATTGATAAAAGAGCTATAGGATTGGAAATTAAGTGTTGTTCATATCGAGCTTTTATTGCCCTATTAAGGTCTAAGAATAAGGTTCAAAGTATTGGTGAATGAGGTAGGATATTGAATTGAGTATAAGTTGATTGAAACTTGAATAAAGTAAAATTTAACTTGTATGGAATATGAAATTATTAAAAAGAAGTCATTAAGTCCTGTGATTGAATTATAAGGTTTTAATTGATTATTGATTTGTGTTAAGGGTTGTTCCTAGGCCATTGTCCACTAATGAGGATGCCCAGTGTCCAAGAAATAAATTGAAGAAATCTTCTTCTGAATTGAGACCGATGGATCTTCTGGGACAGGTGGAACACCTAATAACTCTTGTAGATTAGTATTCATTGGGGTATCTTTTAAAAATCCCTAACTTAACTGAGACATCAGTTGGTAGGATGAGTTCTTGGAATTGTATGACATAGTGACACGTAATGTGTTACGGTACAATTTTAACTTGTTTGTGATTAATAAAAAGACTACCTTTGATTGCTAAATTCTACATGTATCGATGTTATCTATCCTTTATTGCTTCATCCTAATGTTCGCATTAGTGATGCAACCATTGAAAAAGTACTCATCTTGATTTGAGTTACGTTGTGAATTATTCTTTTGAGTGCCATCGAGGACATGAACCTCATGATTATTTGGCTAAAGCTCATTTCCTATCATATTGTAGTTAGTTCTTGGTGAACCACTCTTCATCACTCCTTTGCAGATCACTTATTGTTTTTATAAGATAAAACAGTATTCCTTGAGAAAATTGGATTTTCATCACTATATGGATTATTCAAAGTGAGATTTATAAGTAATCATTATCGAAATAAAGCTGTTTATGAAACACCTTGGAAAACTTAATTGTTTTCATAACAAAGAAAATCTTTGTAAATTTATTCTTGATACTTATTTAAGAATTAAGCATGAAAATGTTTTTATTATGAACATGATGATAAAATTTTGACGAACTGAGTATTGCATTGTTAATCTTGAAATTGTATATAGTTGCGCGCCTACATACAATTTGGAATGGACCATGCAAGGCTGATTAGTAGTCACCATAAAACTGATTAATAAACACTACATTTTTTTTAAAGATTGTGAAAGATTAAATTTATGAGATCTGCAAGAAGTGAAAAATAGGTACATATTGATAGGGACACCTACATATGTGCCCGTACCATTTATTTTTCTGAGTCGAATTTACTCATCTGTGGAAATTGTCTTATTTGACAGTTGACAATTCTTTCTTGTCTATACCTCGCGTGGCGAGATTCTTTAAAAAAATATCTGATTATCGAGTGTTGATACCCGATTGGATGTATCGATATTCCTAACATTTATTTTGATTAGATTTCATTTGAATGACCTGGGTAACGATCTGAGGAGCTTTCGAATGCGTACTCAAATTATGAAAACATGGTATATATTCATATTAATTAAATGTTTTCGTCTGTATCTTATTTGAAATTCTCTCGCGTAGATTATGCGTTGACCTTACTCTTTTAAGGTTAGTTATGTCTCCAGATATCCCTGAATTGTGAAGGATTGTGAGTTATTATTAGTCTTTTGAGAAGTTCACATCTTATCGACGGCAATAAAACTGAAAAGTTGATAGTGCCAGTAGAATGAATTGATTGATTATGACATGACGACATTGTTTTAATTGATGGGAACTCGAGTAGAATTCCCCTAAAAGATAAGATGTTGATTATCAAAAGTGATCTAAATAATTCTTGGTGGATGACGATATCCTGTATTTAGACTTAAAATTATACCATGAATGATTGTGAATTAGTCATAGATATGGTAATCTAGAAAGAACTTCAAATAAATGTATTAAAAGTTGTTTCCGTTATCTGAAACTTTAGGAGGAATTTATCGACGAATTACCTAGACTTTCGCCATTAAGGCAAGTTGAAATTGGTATTGATTATATTCCTGGTGCTGCACCTGTGGCTTGTGCACTATACGTCAGCACCATCTGAATTAAAGGAATTACCGTACAACTGAGAGAGTTGTCGGAGAAAGATTTTATTCTACCAAGCCCGTCATCATGAAGAGCTATGGTGTTATCATTCCTTATATTTATAGATTACTGTGAACTGAGTAAATTGACAATCGAAAACGATATCCATAACTCGAAATGGAAGATTTGTTCGATCATTTACAAGGTTCTATCGTATGGTTTAAAGATTTGATCCACGACATGGTTATTATCAACTTCGCGTCCGCGAAGAAGATTATCTATTCCAATCACTACATCTGGTACTTGTAATGAACATTATGAGTTTCACGTGATGTCGTTTGGATTAACCAATACACAAGTAGCATTCATAAAGTTGGTGAATCACGTGTGTAGGCTGTAAATTGATAAATTCATGCTTGTGATCATTAAGGACCATATGTTTGTTTATAAGAATAAGAATGAGTTAATAATTATTTATAGACTGCCTTAAATTGGCCGAGTAGTGAAAACCTGTACCTTAAATATTTAACATGTGATTAAAGACTAAATCCCTTACATTATTTGACCATGTGATTAATAAATAATGGAATCTATATTGACTCTTTAAAAATTTGAGCCATTTGAGACTTTGGGTTTTACAAAAAAAAATAAAAAAAATAGAGAAAAGTGCAAATGTGTTTTGACAAATGTTTTATCGAAAAGAACTTTTGAGGGATTATTCCGTTATACCCAAAACATTTAACTAAACTTCTGTTTAGGGGTAAATGTTTGTGTGTACTTCTAGACAACTTAAGAAGAATTGAGGAAACCATTTAAACCATAACTTGAAATTTGAAACGATAATTTACGCTTTTCAACTTAGAAAATTTTGACCAAAAATATAAACAAAGATTTTTCGAACATTTACGAATCCTATTAATTATTTTCGATAAATCAACAAAAATCGTGTTAATTAAATTTAAAATTTATTTTGAACATTTTCATATAATTGGACGGACTAAGAAATTTAAAAATCTTTACGTTTACGTTTCATAAAAATTGAATATTTGTTATTTAATTACCTGTAATAACTAACGACGCTTTAGACGTCGGATTGAGTAAAACTGATAAAAATAATAGTTGAGATAAAACTGAAACTTAGAAAATATGAAGAAAGGTGAACGTAATTACTGACACATAATATAGGGAGGATAAAGAACCAATTAGGACATGTTCCTTAGTAATGAAGGTGCAAAATAAATTTCCGAACAATTTAAAAATAGTTGATGTTTGTAAAAAGGATAATATAGATAATAAAAGGGGTTCGCGGCTAATGTGAACCATTAGAATTGAGAAGCCGATGGCGTTAAATGTTTTAAAGGCCACTTGTAGTTGCCTGAATGTGGAGATTTTGAGATTTAGTCATGCTGGAATCTCGTAAGTATAAGTATTCTATTCATAACATTTCTGACTAAATATATCTTTATCTAAAGAAGTTGTACCGATGGCAAATTATGAAGGCAGACATTGCCTCATACATTAGTAAACGTCTAACTATTACAAAGGTCATCATCTGAATTTGATTCGATTTGGGTCATCGTCGACAGACTAACCAAATCTGCTAATATCATTCCTGTTAATGATAGATTCTTGATGAAGAAATTGACACTTTTGTATTTAAAGGAGTTGTGTAAACATGGTGTGCCTGTATCGATCATCTCTATCAAGATCCTCGCATCGCATTGAATTTCTACAGATTTGCTCAGAAGTCATTAACAACGAATCTTGATGAGAGAACTATGTACCACCCCAATCGAAGGGACGAGGTAAAGTAACGATACAAAATACTAGAAGTGTTGTTTTATGTTTGAATGATTGACCTTTGGTAGTAAACTGTAAAATCATTTTCCTTTGGAGAGATTATCATTGATAATTATCATATTAGGATCGAGATCGAACCTTGTGAGGATATATATTAGAGCATCTGTAAGCAGGAGTTGGGTTAAAGACACCCGGCATACACCCATTGTGAGTTGGACATGTGTTTTAGGTTTAAGGTTTCCTATGATGGCAAACCTAACCTTACAAAATAATCGACCCGCGAGACCTGAAATGATTGTGGAAATTAGGATCTGATTATTGACTGCCGGTAATGGGTAGGAGGATATGTGAATATGAAATGTATATCTTGAAGTGCCAGATGGGTAGCGAAGTTATGCCAAAAATTTTAACCATGGAAAAATGAATAGATGATCTGAAAGATCATGGGATATAAGTCCCCGTTGTATGGGACCATTGAGATGATGTAAAAGATTGGTTTGAAAGGCATGTAAGGTGGATCTACCCTAGGACTTCAAGAGCTGCGTGAATTATGTTTCGTATATCTAACTTGATAAAATGTCTATCAAGTGAAAGTCTGACTATTCCTTAATGAAGTTTAGATCGGCGAAAAGTTGCATTCATCAAAAATCCGTGAACATCATGGATAGAGAAAGTAAGTCAACAATAAGCCTGATCTTATTCCTGTAGTTATGCTTGATGAAACTCGCGTATTGTAATGAATTGCACTTGTGAGAAAAGACCGAATGTGGAGGAAATACCCACATGGCTTTAACTCTATAAGAAGCGAGTAGTAAGATGATCTTTGAGGACAAAGATCATGTTTAGGGGTAAATGCTGTGACAATCCGTCAATTTATGGTTGATATTTTATTCTCAAATATTATTTGAAAATATTTTTTTAATGTTATATTATGAACTCACTTATTTTTGGGAAGAAATTTGACTACGTCTTGAAGTAGCATTGACTACGTCTAAACCGGAGGATTCTACGTTACGTGCTTACGATTACATACACCGTTTTGGTGACAGTCCGACATTTCAGGAAATAAATTTATCCGTGAATATTATTTTGGGATTTTAAATTTGTGTTGGTTCATAAACTCACAGATTTACGAGAAGAGATTAGGACGTACGATATTAATTTAACGTCCTTTACGACTAAACCGGAAACCTTAGGATTACATATTTACGTTTTCGAACTCCGTTTTTAATAAGACAATTTTTATTGGATTCGTTTTGTGTCGTTGATTCATAATTTATAAAAACGTTTTTCGTAAAACGACCTGAGAGCACGCAAATCGAGGAAACTAGAATCGAGGAGTACCCGTAAATAATTGGGGATGAGACAAAACAAGTTTTGCCCCACCCCCAATATGGGACGACTAGACTTAGCCACATACCCATGTGTTGTCAAAGCTTCACAAGGAAGCTTGTACACATGTAACAAGCTTAACCTTTAAGCTAAACATACCACTACTCCACCTCAAAACAACTAACACTCAAACCACTCTCTCATTTCTCTCATGCAAAACCACACACTTCTCTCTCACACTCCGTTTGTGCCGTCCATACTACCACCACCACCACCACCATGTTCATCAAATTTTCTACCATAAATCTTATGTTTAACTTGCATAAGATGGAAACCTATAGAAATACTTGAAGATTGGAGGTGATTTTAACAACCAAGGAGGTGATTTAGTGATGTCTAAGGGCTGATTTTCCACAAGGAGTTCATGAAGATTGGTGGACTTGAAGATGATATTGGTGTATCACAAGTTGTGTGATCAAAATCCATGTCTTGATCATAACCTACATCATCATGGTGGTATAAAGATTTTTCTCCCCATCCTTCTTTTTATTTTGATTATGTAATTTTGTATTTCTTTTACTTATGTATATGTATATGATGATGAATGATGATTAAAAATATTATGTGGGGATTTGGTATTGATAATCATGATTAAAAAGATGAAAAACTATAAGAAACAACGCTAAAATCTTGTTTAAATGGTAGGCTGTATAAAAACAGTAACTAACCACATGTTAGACTGATAAAATGGAAAAGTGGAACAATATACAGTAAGTATAAGATGTCATACACATGTGAGAGTTGGCCATACAATGAAATCATTATAATGAGTGAGATATGACTAAAACAAGTTTAAAGTACCAATCTGAATTGTCAGTTTTGGACGGACTGTTAAGGATATTTAGAGTTGGATTGAGGAGTAGCTAAAACTAAGTTAATTGTAGCACATATCATGTAGTTTATGGTGTCCAAAAATGAGCTTCTATCTCCTTGTAGAAGTCAAGATATGGTAAAAATGGTGAAAGTGAAAGTAAAAATCAGATTTTGGGAAATTAAAGTATAATAGTATTATATAAGCACTCAAATAAAAATAGTATAAAATGTGAATTAAAACCCACTAACTTATATAATACATTTATATAAATATGTATAAGGATAAATAAATGTATATTTAATAAAAATGATAGTTTGATAAGTTTTATAAGTTATAAAACTATAAACATGATTTTTACGACTTTTTCGGCTATTACCGTAAAATTAACGTTTTTGTTAAATAAAACTTAGATGGTTGGACCCGTCTAATGTAAACTTTTATAAACTCATATACTGATATATAAACATATATAACAAGTAAAAACGGATAAATCCCGAACTATAGGACATACGGACATTAACGAGCTAAGTTAGCATACTGGACTAATAATTTAACTAAATAAGTTAAACACTTATAAAAAGTACTTATTGGGCTTAACCCATTTGGGCCCAACATGTAAAGTGTAAATACTGATAATACAAGTATAAAATGGATTAATACAAGTTAATGGACTTATAATAGGCTTATTGGACCTAAAACACGTAAATAGGTAAAACTAGTAAACTGGTAAGAAGTTACTAATACATAAACACTAAAATGAGTAAAAGAGAATATGTAAACCCACTTGATCATCATATATATAAAATCATCATATGTATAGGTTTCCGTGATTGAAGCACGTACCGTACGTCTGAATTGTCGATAACCCGCCTTCCCACATCAACGTGAGTTCATAGCCTCGCACTCTATTAAATGTTTTTATGAAATGTTTTATAAACCCGCGAGGGAGATAACATGTTAGTTTTGATAAAATAGGACACCATTTGTCCCGATTGTTTGTTTATTGATTTGGACCCGAATGATTGTATGACCCGATGAATGAATATATGACCCGATAGATGAAATAAAATGAATTATTAAAGTTAGGTTATGTCACTAAAATTCCCATTAGCATGAATTGTGAACTACCGGGATTTGGTAGACGCTTATGCATATAATAGTACTATTTGGGAACGATCACCCCAGTTCACGCCTTGACGGTTGATCCCCTTCGTACCACATTGATTGGTAAGCGAATTTATGTATGAGAAGATTTCCATAGCGTGACCTTTGTGACGACACGCTAATTTAGATGGGCAAATTGAGTTTCGGGCTAGCTATCCGTTGTTTGTTGTAGTAAGGTAACAATGTCATGCGGCTTATAATAATCAAAAAATAACAAAATACTGCTTTACGCATTGAATTACGATATATTGCCTGACTAGCAATACATGGTCTTATTATCGATATTATGTTCGTGTTTTTGTTTTATATAACCATATTCATATAACGGTTTTTATTTAATCTATACAACGTTATAAAACGTATTGTATGATATTTTTACGACATTGGTTCGTATAATGATTTTTAAGGCAAATGCCTATATTATGATTTTGATAAGGATTTGTATAAAATGACTTTGGCTATTTTATGGCCTATTACAATGATTTGTACGAAATGATTTTCGGTAATAATTTTATACCGATTTAAATTGATGGATTTTATTAAATTCTATGAATTCACTCGGCGTTATCGCTGACCCTTTTCTTTTAACATGTTTTATCTCAGGTAGTTGAAGGTAATTCTCGGGAAGACGACAAGAATTCATGGCCCGCACTTAAATAACAATTTCCATTCAAATGCTTTGTAAAATTTGTATGTAATAATATGACTTGGGACCTATGTAACTTTGATATTTATGAATGGAAATGCTTTATTATTAAAACGACGCGACTTTTAAGCGTTGTCTATGATGTGAGTAATGTTCTATCCCGTAACACCAACGAGTCTTCCGCTGTATTGAATTGTGTAAATTTGGGGGTGTTACATCCGCCTTCATATTCGGCCACCAGTAGACTTTCTTCAGATCATGATACATCTTATCCGCTCCAGGATGTATCGAGTACTTCGACTTATGAGACTCGTTCATAACCAAATCTCGTACTCCAGGCATTCCTTCCTCGGATGGACACAACGGTAACCAAATCCGATTCTCAAAATATCTCAGCCCGTCTGACATAACCACAAAAAGAGGTTTCAACAGTCTCCCCAGATTCTCAGCACCAACATTTTCTTTCATTAATCCCTTCTCTTGAGCCTTCAATATTGTCTCGGTCAAATCAACACCCTCAGTCATCACTAATGCTCTGACTCTCAAAGGTTTCTCTCTATCCTTCCTACTAAGTGCATCCGCTACAACGTTCGCCTTGCCAGGATGGTAGCGAATCTCGTAGTCATAGTCACTCAGTAGTTCCACCCATCGCCTTTGTCTCATATTCAACTCCTTTTGGTCTAAAATGTGCTGCAAACTCTTGTGGTCAGTGAATACAACACACTTCGTCCCATAAAAGTAGTGTCTCCACAACTTAAGCGCAAAAACTACAACTCCCAATTCCAAATCATGCGTAGTGTAGTTTTCTTCATTATTCCTCAATTGTCTCGACGCGTAAGCAATCACCTTCTCACACTGCATCAACACAGCTCCATAACCCTTACGAGACGCGTCACAATACACCATGAAGTCTTCGATTCCTTCTGGCAATGACAAAATCGGAGCAGAACACAACTTGTCCTTAAGTGTTTTGAAAGCGATTTCTTCATCATCTCCCCATTCAAACACCCGATTCTTCTTAGTAAGCTTGGTCAACGGCTTTGCAATCAACGAAAACCCTTCGATGAATCTCTGATAATACCCAACTAAACTAAGAAATTGTCGAACTTTAGTCGGCGTTGTCAGTGCTGACCATTCCTTGATTGCCTCAACCTTGGCAGGATCCACACGAACTCCTTTGCTATCAATTACGTGCCTAAGGAATTGTACAGATTCTAACCAAAACTCACATTTAGAGAATTTCGCGTACAGCTTCTCTTTCTTCAGCAGATCCAGTATCTTCCTCAGGTGCTTTTGTGTTCTTCCTTGCTCTTGGAGTAAATAAGAATATCATCGATGAATACAATGACAAACTTATCCAAATACGGCTTGCACACTCGATTCATAAGATCCATGAATACTGCAGGCGCATTTGTTAGCCCAAAAGGCATCACTCGGAATTCAAAATGTCCATACCGCGTACGAAAGGCAGTTACAGGAATATCCTCCTCTCTAACTCGCAGTTGATGATACCCTAATCTCAAGTCGATCTTTGAGTACACACAGGAACCTTGCAATTGATCAAACTAATCGTCAATCCTTGGCAATGGATACCGATTCTTAACCGTCAACTTGTTAAGCTCTCAATAGTCGATACACATCCAAAACGACCCATCCTTCTTCTTTACAAACAACACTGGCACTCCCCATGGTGATGAACTCGGTCGAATAAACCCCTTATCCATCAACTCTTTCAATTGATCCGATAACTCCTTCAACTCTGACGGTGCTAATCGATAGGGTGCACGAGCAACTGGTGCAGCTCCTGCATCAAATCGATTCGAAATTCGACTTCACGGGCGGGCGGTAAACCCGAAAACTCATCAGGAAAAACTTCTGGATATTCTCGAATTACAGGTACCTCTTCCAACTTTGCCTCTAAGTCACCATCACTAGAAACTTGTGCCAGAAACACATCACATCCATCTTCTACATACCTCATCATTTTCAAGCAAGATATCACTTTCAAACGAGAGGTACATTCATCTCCTTTCACAGTCAAAACCCTATTCCTCAACGGGATTTGGACTAATCTTTCTCCACAAACGATCACCGCACTATGCGCCATTAGCCAATCCATCCCAACGATCACGTCGAACGATCCTAGCTCTATAGGCATTAAGTCGATATCAAAGGCATAATTCCCTAACTTCAAGGTACACCCTCTTAGTATAGCATCTGTACTAACAATCTTCCCATCGGCTAATTCCACGTTATAATTAGTAGTTAGCATTACCGGTTTTCTATTGATATGACGACTAAATTTTACATCTACAAAGCTCTTGTCAGAACCAGAATCAAACAATATACTACCATAACGAGCGTCAAGTAGAAACGTACCGGTAACCACATTCGGGCCTTGCGGTTTATCATCGGTACCTACTCTATACACAGCAGCAGCATTATTTCCTCCTTGCCTATTTCCAGTTTCCGGGCAGTTCCCTTGCTTATGCCCCCTTTCTCCACACCCAAAGCAAACCATCACCTTCGTGGCATTTTCCCCAGTAGCCACCCCTTTAGCTCGGCAATCTGCAATTCTATGACCCGCTTTTCCGCACTTGCCACACGCAGGTGGGAAATTCCCTATATGGTACAAATTACATCGACCATAATGAGGATTCACCTTAGCTCCTCTAGGGGTAGTGACAGCCCTCATCCCATCACTTCTTCTCTGGTTGAACTGCTGGTTGCGGTTCTGACCTTGGTTGTTACGGTTTCCTCCATGATTTTGACCTTGGGATTAATTCCCTTGAGCTGCTTCCCACTTTCTCGTGTTCCCCTCGGCAATGTAGTCCTTCTTATCTTGCAGCTTGACATCCACTAGTGCGTGAGCCATTTGGACTGCTTCATCGAATGACCCAGGCTTAGATGAAGTTGTCTCACCCTTGATATTGCTTGACAAACCCTTGATGTACTGCTTCATTTTCTTGTGATCATCAGCAAAGGCATCGGGACACAAAAGGCTCAACTCATTAAACCTCCTTGTATACGCGGTGATGTCATTGTTCCTCAAAGACAAATGCCTTAACTCATCTTCTAGCTGACCCAGTTCTTCTACGGGACAAAATGTTTTGGTCAAGAGTGCCTTGGTAGCAGTCCAAGTTCTCGCATTTGCTACCGCTAATCCGACAGTGGCCACTTGATTGTTCCACCAACTTAAGGCGTCATCGAGAAAAGTGGCAGCTGCAAACTTGACTTTATTTGCCTCTGAACATCCGCTAATTTAAAAAGTGCTTTCGATCTTCTCCAACCATCTTTGGAGTTCTAAGGCTCCGCCAGTACCACGAAACTACGTGGGACCGCATTTCATAAAATCAGCATAAGTACACTCCCTTGTGGCTTGCTGTCTTCCTGCATTTCCACCTTGATCTGGGTTTCGGTTTGCACGATCCGCTTCGAGTGCATTTGCAATTGCTTCTTCAATCATTGTGTTCACACAGTTAGCTGTCAGCTTTGGAGGCATGGTGAATTCTCAAGTACACCTCTCTACAAAGAAAGGGAAAATAGAAAACAAGGTAAGTATACACATCAAGATTAAGATAGATTTCTCTTTCAAGATATAATATAAGTACAACAACACATCACTACAAGGTTACTAATATTCATCAATCACATCACAAAAGAGCAAATTAAAGACATATCATAGATTATGAAAGGTAAACATGGATTCCATTGATAAACCAACCAAAATCTGTGACAAGTAATGCCACTACAACCATACACCAACAAACTTAAGTCATCAAGTTTTCATCACAATACCATCATACAGGAGTCTAAAATAGTTCGATTACAACGATCAAAAGATAAAATAAAATACAAGTAACTAGTCATGTGGTGATCCACACGACCTCTTGGATGGTGGTTCTTCTTCATCCTCTTCGGGCTCTTCGTCACTGTCTTCTTCTTCCTCGTCCATCTTCCTCTTTCCCTTATCACTCGGCTCACACTCAGTTACCTTCTTCATTCCAGAAGTAGATCCACACTCCAATGCTACCTGATTCCCTAAAGTGACACACATACCCCTGGCGGGTGGCTGGACCATGAAATCATTAGCCTCCTGCTCCGAGTCATCTACAAATCTCCAATCTTGTGGTAGGGATGCTCTAACACGGTACTCCCAACTTCGCATCCTAGCCAACCTCGCTTGATCTTCCTTAACTTGCTCAAGACTAGTACTCAGGTTTGCTATCATCGATCTCAAACTATTAATATCACTCTTATTCGCTACTCCATCAAATTCACCCCTTGCAGTTCTTGCCAACAACCTCTAATGTGCCCTCTCATTCTCGTCAAACCTTTTGATTACTCTAGTTTCCACCACGTACCGTTCGTACATCAACCTCTCCATTCTTCTCAAGACAAGCAGAACGTCACGATAAGCTCTTGGTCCGGGGCAGATAACTCTTGCGATGTCCTGATGAAGAGAATTAGCGATTGCTGCAGCGTCGGAACTTCTAGGGATACCTGGCATACCAATCAGATGAGAGATACGAGTAGGCCTGGGGAAGGTAGTACTCCTTCGATCGGGGTCCTGAGCTTGCACATTGTCCGTCTCGGATTGTCCTTCAACAGATGTTCCAACATTTCCCCTTTCGTGTCCTACGATGTATTCGTCTCCATTTCCGTTAGGCGGTACCTTGGCCATTCCTGCAATAACAGAGAATTTTGGAGGGTACGTAAGATTATTATTCAATATTTATAAATACATGCATGCAAATGCATTGCAAAGGTGGTACACATGCCCAAAATGTGATAATATGATGCCCATGCATATGTAATACAAGAATTACGGTATCGAGTACTCCACATACAATTCCAACGTTTACATATAGTAGTTCAATATCTACGTAATAAATACTCACATATATTACTTCAACTCAAAGGTATACATCTATACCATCAATACTAAAAATAAACCTTACCGGAGCCATGCAGGATAGTTGTGTGCTTGGACAATTTCTTACGACATCAAAAGTTATAGTTTAGGATTTTTCAAAACAACCTAGTTCTCTATAACTCATGGCTCTGATTACCAATCTCTAACACCCCCACAAATGCTATGCGCAGCGGAACTACAACATTTGGGTGCTAGGCAGTTATCATCACACACTAGCTATATCAAACGACTCAAAGAGACGTAAAAGTTTTAACATAAATTAAACCTTGTTAAAAACATACAAGTCTACGGTTTTACAAATCCCAAGATGATACAACACAAAGTTAGCGTTTTCGTCCCCACGAATCTCAACCCTAAAAGATACATTTTCGTTAACATGACAGAAAATTAAAAGTGTTCAAGTTAAATAATGGGTGGAAAACAAGTAGACGCCAAGCCACACACAACTCCCATCCTTTGCATGCTCCATGCTATACTTCATCGATTACCTGAAACACATGCTAAATTGGGTCAACAAATAATGTTGAGTGGAATTCATAGGTTTTACAATCTCATTTTGAACATATGTGTTATAAAAATCATTCACGATCATTCATAGAATTGTCGATCAAACAATCTATTATCAAGGTTATGACAATTGTGTTTAAGCTCATGATACTAATCCGTTAACTCAATCACCCTCGTATAATTACCGGCGTGATTAAGATGAAACCATTGCCCCTTCTAAAGGCATCAGTTACAATTATACCTTATCTCTTATCACAAGTTATCCGTCCGCAGGGGGTACTCAACGTACTAGCCCTCGTCTCGGATAGGGTCGTCAACCCCATAGTACTATCAATTGTATAAGCGGCTATTTTCAATCCACACAAGGATTAAACAAAAGTTAATAGTTCATGAATATAGGATCTTTTGCAACTAGGTACTCAACATAATTTAAGGCAACATTCGGGTCCAACAATCATTCATGACATATGTTCATTTTATAAAACTAGCATGCATCTCCCTCGCGGGTAAAAACAATTTAAAACAGTAGTAAGCGAGGCTACAAATTCACACCTTATGTATATAGAAGTAGTCGACGATACGAATGACGATCATTGACGATGATGAGGATGCCCGTGAAATTCAACACCTAACAAACAATAACGCGTAATGAGTAAATCTCATTTATAAACTTTAAGTACTGTATAATATGTACATATTAGTCAATTGTGATAATTACAAACTCACGCCAAAACCAAACAAGTAATTGTTATTAGTTTTATATGATTTATCTACGTTATTAACGTTATTACCCTTTTTACGTTTTTTGCCGATACTTACCAAAAGTATGGGCTGTTTTCTAAGACTTAAACCCTATTATAAAATTTAGAAAAATTCTCAAAAATACCTCAAGACCTGTAGAAAAACCATTTTTAATCCCATTAAAAGTTCTCACTTTTATGACCCATTACTCAACACATTACTAAACATACATTTTTCGGACTGATTTTGCACATTGACCATGTTGGACTTGTTTGACCCATTTAAAATACACGATTGACCCGTTCAGCACCAGCCTAATAATAGACTCACAAATGCAAGTTTGAGACCAAAAATCAACTTTTAATCAATTACCAAACTATATCTATGGTCCCCGGGATTTGACCCAAAACCAAACATAATTTTAGATTATGTAGGTTCTCATCTCCCGGTACACGTATTTTCAAGACATCATAACTTTTAACTCGTTAGGAGTCGTAAGCTCTTTCTTATACCAAATCGAAGCTAAGACGACGCTCTACAACTATATCCAAGTCTCATGACCTGTATACAAAGTAAAACCCATGAAAATAAGCCTAAACAATCTGCCTAAAATTACCCTTCTCAAAATCAACCCAACACTTGTTTCCAAACCATTTTATCGACACCTAGCCTTAATTTAATCACTCCTAACCATTACTAAACACCTAATCAGTCCTTAACACTAAAAATATCAAATCCACTCTAAAACCCATTCACCAAATCAAACATGCAACAAGCTTAACCCATTCAAAAACATCTAAAACAATAACTTAAACATAAACCCATAAGCAAAAAGATCAACCACGAAGATCCACCAAACACCCCCATATTGCCGTGGGGTGTTGGTGATCAAAACACCCCAACCAACTTGATTTTGGTTGGTTTGTTGGTTGATTAATCATTATCTATACACTAATTAAACATGCATAACCCTCATTTACATCAAAATAAACTTTTTGAAAATCCCCTTTGATTCTTGAAAAATTTTATGAATGCATGTTGGAATAAATTACATCAAAATACTTGGAATTGATAATTAAAATGTGGTCTAACCTTGGATTTGAATAAAAACAAGAAAAAAAAAGATTTTGGTGGTGGTGGTGGTGGTGTGGCCGACGGCCAAAAGAGAGAAAAGAGAGAGAGAGAGTGTAAAATTTTTTTTGAATGTTTTTGTGTTGTGTGTGTTCCATTTCCCCCTTTTGTAAACTTCTAAGGACCTTTTGTGCAATTTGGGCTTTCTTTTGGCCTTGTTTAAAAACGACCTCAAATGTTTGCGGGAATGACTTACAAGTTGACTTGGGAAATTTTGCGGGAGTCGGGGGTCATCCCGAACACTCCAAAATACTTTTAGGACAATTTAAATGCACCCGGAAAGCAATAAAACACACGCGACTCGACTTAACACGAACCGAAAGTAAAATCCTCAAAAAAATTATAATATCGATAAAGCGACAATAAACATAGAAATTTGGGCATCCGTCAGGATCGTAGTCGTCATCGTTCTTCTTAAATCGTCAATCGTCAAGATTACGACCTCAAACATTGGTTTCAACCAAAACGATAAAATATATAGTAAATAAAATTTCTTAAAAATTTCAAATATAGGCGTAGTTTAGGGTAAGATAAGTGACCTTGGTTTCTGGGTATTACAGTTAGCGTATAAGCTTAAGCTTGATACACAATCAATCATGGAGGATTTAAAAATCTTAGTATAAGATTTTCAGGATTTATTTGGATTTCAATATAATACCAACTCATTTTTAGGCAATCCATCTATGTTACTGTATTTTAGTTAAGTACATCATTGTACAAGTATTAATAACTTCCATTTAAATTTGTTATTAATAATATCATTTAAGTAAAAGCATTTTACTAACCATTGTTGTATTTTACTTTTATAATCTACGTACATTAAATTTCACAATTTTTATGAACAGTTATAAAAGTAATAACACTTTAATACATTTAATTTAATGTCCCCAAAGTTTTCCCAAGTTAAATAATAACCCTTTGTTTACAAGTTTCAGAAAAGGATGGTTCTAGTCCATTTAGTTTAGGATTCGCTCAAGTTTTAATACATTAAATGAAATAAGGGGTCTAAGGTTTGCTTAAGTTTCAGTTATTAGCAAAACAAGTCCCTCCATGTTTTACTAGGTGTACACTTTCCGGTTCTTAACAGTTTTAGTCCTTAGGGCTTCTAGCATTTTCGGGATACGGCAAGTGTAGTCCCTCTAGTTAAAATTAGGTTTTATAACTTCCATTAAGTGGTGAGAATTGTCCCTAGGGCTTCTAAATGCTTCGCCTAATTACACGATTAGTCCTTAGAGTCATAAAATGACAATTTAACCTTCAAGAATTTACTAAAGTGGCCCTTAGGGTTTAATAAGTCACGAATGGCATTTATTACTCCCTAGGCTTTCAAATATTTTGAATATTAATCCTTGTAGTTACTGTTTTATCAAGACAAGTTTCAATGTCACGGTTTTAATCCATGAGTTTAATGAATTGACATTTTTAGTCCAAAAGTTTTTATAAGATATATTTTTGGTATAAAAACTTTGTTTAAGTATAATATCACTAAGTGGGCTTATTAAATGTGTCAACAGAGCTAATGGGCTTCCCAAATCCTTATTGAGCTTACAAGATCCATTAACAATTTTTGTGAGCTAAAGATTTCTTAATGGGCCTAATTACATTTTAGATCCATTAATATTACAAGTTTTACTACATAGGTCCATAGGAAAATAAATGGGCCTAATGGGCTTCCTAATGGGCCTAAACATATTTTAGTCCATTAATAATTCAAGGTTTGCTAAGTGGGCTTACTAGGCATTAGATGGCCTAATAGGCTTAGTTAATGGTTCGACTATATTGCATTGGGCCTATAGGGCCTATTCAAGTTTTGGGCTATTGTTGCATGGGTTTATTATAAGTTCACAAGTTTATTATAAGTTCTAAAATGAATCAGATAGCCCAAGCTATATTTCTTTTCCATGTGTGTTCATTATGAAATCTAGGTTTATTACTTTAAAAGAAAATTTTAAAATCCATACATAAGATCAAGGTTTCTACAAGTTTGTTATAAGTTCAACATGATTTAATCAAGATCTCAAAAAAAATAATCAAATTTTAGATTTTTCCAAGGTATATAAAAGTCTAGTTAAGTTTACCAAAGACGTGGTAAGGATTTTCAAAGATACATTAAGATTTCTAAATATAAAAAAAATCTAATTTAAATTTTTCCAAAATTTAATTAAGTTCTTCCAAAATACAATTATTCAAGAAAAGATTCCCAAAATCCTTTTCTTTTATTATTTTTTTTGCTAAGATATATATAAAAATCTATTCCAAATTTTTCAAGATTTCCAAAATCTATTTTTGATTTTCCAAGATTTTCCAAAATCTATTTTAGATTTTTCAAGATTTTCCAAAATCTATTTTAGATTTTTCAAGATTTCCAAAATCTATTTTAGATTTTTCTAAGATTCCAAAAGATTTGGTTAGATTGTATTCAGATATTTCTAAGGGTTGTTATGTACAAAGTTGTTTGTGGTTACAATGCATTGTTCAGGCCATCATACTTCAAAAGCCATTCTATAAACGTTTGAGGAGCGAGGGAACTTTAAATCGTAAACCCAACCACTCAGTCAAAACGTAATATCGAGATGGAACATCTTTAGTATAAAGTTCCATACTAACATGGCCTATTTGTATTCCAAATAGGGTTTCATTAAATACCTTAAGTATTTTAACACCTTCATAAGGATATTACACAATCATAATATGTAAAGCACGTAAAGGGTTAGCATCTAGTACTATCATAAATTATAAATGCATAAGATAATGAATTGTATTTAAATTATATAGTTATGCATTCTCTCTATGCTAAATGCTCTCTAAGTATATCCCCGTCAAAAAACCAGTTTTTGATTCTAAGTTTTTGAAAATTTTGTCCGGCTATAGTTCAGTTAATAAAACAGAAAAACAATTTTATTTTCGATCTGATTCTCTATAACCATTACCCTGATACCATTATGTGACACCCCCAAATCAGGTTTGCAGCGGAATAGTAATTGAGTGTCACGTTGCGGATCATAGAACAAATGGCATACAAAGCATTGATCATAATTACCTGATTTTAGATACAATTGATACAAATATGGTTTAGTACAATCAGTTGAAATGTTAAATATCATTTGTTACAAATATCCCAGTGAAAATAGATCCCCCAGTTATTATGATGCTCCTATATGATGCTCAGTCCATGCTCAAATAATCTAGCTTAATTTCCTAAGATAAACATGCTTAAAACATTCAACATAAAGTTCGTGAATTCATAGAGATTTGTAAAATCATAGTTCAGGACTGTAAATTGTCCTACATAGTGTTTCACAAAGTTTGATATAAAAATCAAGTGTAGGATCTCAAATATCCCATATAGTATTTCATAAGGTTTGATAAAAATCAAGTTCAGATATATCAGTATGTTCCATGTATTAATGTACCAAATAATAAAAGGTCAAGTGTAGAACCGCAAACATCACAAACATAGTATCGCATAAAGCCAAATACGATAAGGTAATTACATTCCCATATTGCCAGAAACTGAGACTTGACAGTTAAGTCATCGACAAATGAGGACCCTTCGCCTTATTAAAAGGCACCCGATAATAATAAGTTCTGACATGTGAAACCTCTGTTGTCCTAGCCGCGGCACAGTGAGCATGACTCACCCAGATGGGGATGGTCAATCCCAAATAGATCTATTTATAACATTCAGGCAATTCAAAAATTCTAACAGTTTCAGATGCACGGTTCATGCGGGTTCATCTACAATAGGCAAATGTATTTAAGAGTAACAGTTCAGTTTGCGTCTCCTTGATCAACAATTTATTAAGTATAAGTGTGGGGCCTCGATCTCACGATATAAAAGTCATATAGTCAAAACAGTTATAGCATGTCTCCCCCTTGCGGGTTAGTAAAAACATAAATAGTAGTGAAAGGCGAGGCTATGAACTCGCCTGAATAGCTGTGTCCGGATAAAATCACAGATAGTCCAGATAGTATGCTCACGATACAGTTAATTACCTAAGTAATTTTAAATGATCTCAGTATATGCATATACAATGCATAGATGTGTCCAGATAATTAAAGCGCATGCTTATACTTGTTTTAAATATCTTGTCGTTTATTATCCAATTCGTATGTATTTATTTATACGTAGTAATAAACATAGTGAGTCTTTTAAGTTTCTACGATTCACATTAAAAACCCTAATGTTTATTTCATGTAATAAACTTTAGTTAAATTGGACCAATGTGTTGGGAATAAAATGTAGCCACTCCACTTGAACGCTGACAAGAAGAAAACAAGCGCTGACAAATCAAGCGTTGACAGGAAGAAGTCAAGCGTTGATAGGTTGAAGACAAGCACTGATACAAAGATATGGTCTACGCGTATTTTGTTTCTAGTTTGTTTCTAGTAAAGATAGGATTAACATTGTATTTTCTATAATTATCTTTACCTAGAATAGTTGATACGTAGACTCTTGTACAAGGATTCTTATGTCTATAAAAGAAGACCTTTAGGTTATGTTTCATATGAGATTTTTTCATACGTTAAACACTTTCATTGTAAGCAAGTTCGATTCAATCAATCAAGTAAATGTTTGTTTTACATCCTTTGTATGTTCTTGTTTAAGTGTTAATTCCGCATAACACTTAAATTACTTTATACATAAACAAAGTTTCTCTACGTGTATAACTTGATCTAATCTCGTTTACACAAGCTAAATCGATCTATGTTTGGGATCAACAAGTGGTATCAGAGCTTGTTGAGAAACTTTGATCTAAAAGAACACAAGAACCCTAAATCACCAAAACCCTAATTTTCACAAAACCCTAAGAACATCATGTCCACTCTAGAAGTAACCTCCTCCTCCTCAAACCACAACATCAAGATTCCCATGCTAGATGCAGACAATTTTGAGCTGTGGAAGTTCAACTTTGAGCAATATCTGCAAATCCATGACTACACTCTCTAGGAGATTATTGAATATGGAAACACATTCAATAAAGCTCAAAAGATGGCAGATGCCATTGCTACAAGATTAGCTGTTCAAGGATGCTCTGAAGCAGATAAGAAAGAAAAACCTGAAGATGGTAGAGCTGTGTCTGCTGATGATATAGCAAAGAAAAGGGTTGATATGAAAACCCTAAGCATTCTGAAACTCTCTTTGAGACAAGAAAATCAGCACAAATACAGAGGTTATGATTCTGTAAAAGACCTTTGGGCAGCCCTTGAAGTTGCATATGGTGGTAATGCTGATAGTGTGAAAGAGAAAAGGAAGCAACTCTTACATGAGTATGTTGTTTTTAAGTCTCAACCTAATGAGAAGCTAAGTAGTCTGAGAAGCATACTTCTTGACATTACAAGCAATATATCCTTCATGAGGACAGTAATTGGTGATGTTGACATTATTGCCACTTTTCTTAAAAGCCTTGGTGATGCATGGAAGATTGAGGCAAGATCTATAATTGCCAACAACACTCACAAAAGTTCTACTTTTGATGATGTCTACAACAAACTGAGGCTGTTGGAGAATGAAACTCTTTTGGATCATGGAAGTACGTCTACCAAGAGTAACATGGCCTTCTTCTCACATAGTGAAGATCAATTTGATCAGAAGGATTCATACATGCACCCAGTTACTGGATCAACATGTGTCAACGTTGGATCATGTCCTGTCAACGCCTAACATTCAGACGCTGACACATACAAAATTGACTCTCCAAGAGTTAAGCATGCTGGTCTTGATCTGGATATTGTGTGTGCAAACATTACTTCATTGCCCAATGGTTCAGTGATACATATGAGGACCTTGAGCAAATAAGTGAAGAGCATTTGGAGGAGATGGATATAAAGTGGAACATGGCTCTTGCAAGTATAAGTGCAAACAGATGGAATAGAAGATTCAAGAAGAAGATGACTTTTAATGCTAAGGACACTGCTGGATTTGATAAATCCAAGGTTGATTGTTACAATTGTCATCGTATGGGGCACTTTATGAGAGAATGCAGATCTCCAAGATGGTCTGATGCTGGAAAACCCTCAAGCCAAATTGTTAAGGCTCAGGATCCCAAGGGCATGGTAGCAATGCAAGAAATTGATGGTGTTGGATGGGACTGGAGCTATTTGGCTAAGGATGAGGAAGAGAATAAAGCTTTGGTTGCTGAGATAGAAGAAGAAGAGCATGTTCAATATGCTCTCATGGCACACTCCTCATCTTCATCAGACAATGAGGTATATGATGATGCTTTTTGTAGTAAGGGTTGTCGTTTGAATGCTGAAAGACGTAACAAAGAGGTTTTAAGATTGTTAGGAGATGTGTGTACTGAGAGATGCAAGTTATCAAACTATCAACTTGCTCTTACTCAAACTGAAAAGACTGTAGCTGAGTATAAGAAAATGGAGCTTGACCTAAAAGATAAAATAAATAACTTAAAACATTATTTAAATGCTAGTAATGATATTAGAAACATCATGGAAAGGGTCAATGCTGAATTACAGGCTAAGTTAGACAAGGCTATCAAGAATAAGGATAATGTAGACCTTAAAATTCAGAGATTTGATAAGGCCTCACAAACCCTAGGAGAATGTGTTAGTAAACAGAGGGATTCTAGGGACATGACTGGGATTGGGATGAAAGAGTATTCTGGTGTTCCACCACCAGCTGGGGATTTCTATGGTGTCCAAAGAAAGGACTTATCTTGGACTGGTTTACCAGAACTCCAAGAAGAGGAATTTATTCCTCCACCAAGTGTCCTTACCCCAGTTGAAGAGTATAGGCAAAAGTTGACTGATTTGGATGAATGGAAGAAAGCCAACCCAACCTTGTTTGTCAAGGGTGGCATGCTTTGTGATAGCCCAAATGAGTCTACCCCTATCAAAGTAACAAACCCAATCACTGGCAAGACTGTTGACCTTGGCTCAAACGCTGTTAGAAAACCTAGCATTAAGTATGCAGAAATGTATAGAAATACTAGGTCATCAAAAATCCAAGTTACTGATACCAATTGTGGAAACCTTGATAATGGAACAGGTTTCTTTTCATCTAGACCTAGAGCTGTGTCTAGAAAAGCCTGTTATACTTGTGGTAGCTTTACACATTTAGCCTATAAGTGTGTCAACGCTTCCATGGTCAACGCTGACAAAAGGTCAAACACTGTCAGACCCAAAACATTTGTGGAGCAAAGTCCACAAGTTGTTAGACCAGTCCCATTCTTTACCAAAGGGTCTAACACTCATGGACAAAGACCTTTTCAGAAGACCAATACATGGTCTAATAGGAAATGGGTTCCTGTAGCAAACCCTAGGTTCAACGCTGATAAGAGTAATTTCAGCGTTGACAAGACCAAATCAAACGCTTACAGAAACGTTGCCAGACCAAATAATGGTAAATATTTGCAACCACAGGGAAATGGGTCTAGGGCTTCTTCTATCTTGACATGGAGACCTAAGCAAGATCAAAACCCTAACTCTAATGGGATTTCTATGACCTGTAACAGATTTAATTATATTTCAAAGGTCATCACAAAACCAATTGGGGTTAACTGGGTGTTTCATCCAAAAAGGGATGAACAAGGAGTTGTTATGAGAACTAAGTCTGTTCTTGTTGAACAACCAAATGAATCCAAGTCTGCTCAGGCTTGGGTTCCCAAAGAAAACTAATTTGTTTTCTTTATGTGCAGGGCATTCAAAAACAGGTGAATGATTATGGTTATTGGGATAGTGGATGCTCTAGGCACATGACTGGGAAGGAAGATTATCTCACAAACTTCACTCCCATTAAGGATGGTGATAAAGTTTACTTTGGAGGCGGATATGGAACTATCACAGGCAAAGGAACTCTATTCACCAACAACTTGCGTTTTGAAAACGTGTTTCTGGTAAAAGAACTTGATTACAATCTTTTTAGTGTATCACAAGTTTGTGATAACAAAAATAAGGTTCTTTTTACTGATATTGAATGCTTGGTGTTGAGCAAGGATTTTAAAATGCCATATGAGAAATTTATTGACTATATAACACCTAGGCATAAGGACATTTATAATGTGAATCTTAATGGTATTAGGATGAATAATAACATGTCATGTTTTTATGCTAAAGCTTCAGTTGATGAGAGTAATCTATGGCACAAGAGACTAGGGCACATTAACTTTAAAAATATAAAAAGACTTGCGAGACTTGGTTTGGTTGATTGTTTGCCTGAAAAGGCTTTCCACAATGACCACTCTTGTGTTGCATGCCTTAAAGGCAAACAACACAAGGTCTCATTTAAGTCTAAACAGGTGCACTCTAGTTCTAAACCACTTCACTTGCTGCATGTGGACCAGTTTGGTCAAACTAATATAGAGAGTTTGAATGGCAAATCATACTGCTTTGTCATCACAGATGACTTTTCTAGGTTTACTTGGACTTTCTTTTTAGCTATGAAAAGTGACACTACTGATACTTTAATTAACTTTATTAACCAAATTGAGAAGAAAACTGGTAATAAAGTTAAGATTCTTAGAAGTGATAATGGTGGTGAGTTTAGAAATAAACTGTTGGATGATTTTTGTGCCAAGAAAGGGATTACTAGACAGTTTAGTGTTGCCAGAACCCCACAGCAAAATAGGGTTGTTGAGAGAAAGAATAGAACCCTAATTGAAGCAGCCAGGACTATGTTGGCTGATGCTCACTTTCCCATAGCTTTTTGGGCTGAGGCTGTGATAACAACTTGTTATGTTCAGAATAGAGCATTGGTCAACAAGATACATAACAAAACACCTTATGAGTTACTTTGGGGAAGGAAACCTAATATTGGTTTTCTTGAACCTTTTGGCTGTCCTGTAGTTGTATTGGATACTAGTGATGCCTATGTAAATTTAGTGCTAAAGGTGATGAAGGCTATTTCATGGGTTATTCAGTGCAGAGTAAAGAATATAGGGTTTACCTTAAGAAGGAAAAACGTATACTTGAAAAAGTATATGTTAGGTTTTTAGAAAGTAAACCTAGTGATCCTGAAAGTGGTCCAAATTGGTTGTTTGACTTGGAACCTCTATCTAGGACTTTGAATTATATGCCTGTTACTAATCCAGACATTGTGAAGGTAACTTCAAATGTTGTGGAAGCTCCAGTTGTTGATGTTTCAGGTACACAGGTTAATGAAGAGGTTGGATCACAAACAGACAAGTCATCTCACATACTTGAGTATGTTACTGTTCCCATATGGACAGATGCTTTTGCTGCTACTTCTACTGGAAAGGAAAATGGTGGTCCCCATGTATCACCAGTTAACAACATGCATGGTCCTTCAGGCACTAACAAATGAAAATCTAGTGCTGATAGGACAAATTCAAGCGTTGATGGCTCAAACCTTGACAACACCATTTCAGGCGTGGATGGATCAAACGCTGACAACCTTGGTTCAGGCGTTGACAACTCTTTTGAGCATATTTTCGCTTCCAATTTTAAACAAGGTGAACCTTCAAGCAGAAATGAAGAGGTTCATACAGATATTGATGGAAGAGAGTCTGAAGAAGATATTGGTAACTTGGATGATGAGATTGATGACAACAGACTTTTGAGGGAGGAGTTCTTACTTCTACTATGAAGAATCACCCTTCTTCTCAAATTATTGGAGATGTCATGTCTCCTGTTCAGACTAGAAGATCTCATAAGAATCTTAGAGGTTTTATTGCCAATATACACAAGAAGGTTGATACCCCTCTTGTTCAAGCATGTTTGTTTGCCTGTTTTCTGTCACAACAAGAACCCAAGAAGATTTTTGATGCTCTCAAAGAACCAAGTTGGGTGGAAGCAATGCAGGATGAGCTTCACCAATTTGCTATTCAGGATGTTTGGGAGCTGGTTGATTGTCCCAGATATGTCAGACCTATTGGGACAAGATGGGTTCTTAGAAACAAGAAAGATGAAAGAGGCATTGTGGTCAGAAACAAGGCACGTTTAATGGCTCAAGGATATAAACAAGAGGAAGGGATAGACTATGAGGAGGTCTTTGCACCAGTTGCAAGGATTGAGGCTATAAGGATATTTCTAGCCTATGCTTCTTGCATGGGCTTTACTGTCTATCAAATGGATGTGAAGAGTGCTTTTCTTTATGGCATAATTGTTGAGGAGGTATATGTTATGCAGCCTCCTGGTTTTGAAGATCCAGAGCATCCAGACAAGGTGTATAGAGTCAGGAAAGCTATGTATGGACTTCATCAAGCCCCAAGAGCATGGTATGGCACATTGTCCACCTATCTGGTGGAAAATGGATTCAAAAGGGGCACCATAGATCAGACCTTATTTACAAAGAAGACTGGTAAGGATGTCTTAATTGTTCAGGTTTATGTGGATGATATCATCTTTGGCTCTACCAATACAAAGATGAGTGAAGACTTTTCCAAGCTTATAACAGACAAATTCAAGATGAGTGCAATAGGGGAGATGAACTTCTTTCTAGGGTTACAAGTTCAGTAGAAAGAAGATGGTATCTTCATCTCTCAGGATAAATATGTGGCAGAAATCTTGAAGAATTTTGGCTTTTCTCCACATGAAAAGAGGGCCAGTACTCCTATGGATAGAGAACACCCTTGGGGAAAAGTTGGAGATGGAAAAGATGTGGATGTTAGGCACTATAGATCAATGATTGGTTCTTTGATGTATCTCACAGCCTCAAGACCTGACATTATGTTTGCTGTGTTTGAATGTGCACGCCATCAAGTGAGTCCCAAAGAATGTCACCTTCATGCTGTCAAGAGAATCTTTAGGTACCTTATATGTTATCCAGATCTGGGAGTATGGTATCCAAAAGATTCACCATTGGAGCTTATTGCATATTCAGACAGTAACTATGGTGGTGATAAATTTGATAGAAAATCCACAACTGGTAGATGTCAGTTTCTTGGGAGTAGGTTGATATATTGGCAATGCAAGAAACAAACAGTGGTGGCCAATTCTACAACTGAAGCAGAGTATGTTGCAGCAGCTGCTTGTTGTGGACAAGTCTTATGGATTCAGAACCAACTGTTAGATTATGGGTATAATTTCATGCATACCAAGATTTTTGTAGACAATAACAGTACTTTATGCATTATTAAAAATCCTGTACATCATTCTAAAACAAAACACATAGAAATTAGACATCATTTTATAAGAGATTGTTTTGAAGAGTGTTTAATACAACCAGATAGGGTTGACACAGAAGAAAATGTGTCTGATTTATTAACTAAACCTTTTGATGCTGGAAGGTTTCAATACTTGGTAACAAGTATTAGAATGATCAATCTCACATAATATGTGTTTTGGGGTCTTAATGTAAAAGTATGTACATGATATGCATTGTTATTGGTCTTTTTGAGAAGTTAGATTTTCCACTATATATGTCTAACGCTGACAAAGGTTACCTTAAAACTGACAAGTGTTATCGTGACGTTGTCAGCAACAATGTTTGTTTTGTGGTTTTTGATCTAAGTGTGCAGGCGTTGATAGCATGTACCATTGGATACAGAGTTGCTTATGGATCCTTGGAGAATCATTTGAGCATGTTTTCATTTATAGATTATGGTTGGAATATTTATATTCCTATCTTGACATAAATTTGTATATTCATGCATATTATTGGGCAATATATGTATCACAGTTTAAGGGGAGGTTTTAGGAACCTTTAGGACTTTTGGGTATTCTTATAATACTCTTATCACAATTCTAGATTGTGTCCACAGGTGAGTATGAGTTAGTTTACTAAATCATGAGGCACTATAGCATGCAAAGTTGATATACTATGCATGCTGCCAAGACATTTTTGGCCTAGAATTGGTTGTGGTCTGTTGGGAGACTTGGGACGGATTTATAATGGGTTTTACATGGGAGTTACAAGGAATTTTATGAGATAACTTAGTTGTTAAGAATTTTGGTTAACAAGGGACACTAGAGGACTGTTATGTCTATCTTGCATAAGCAAGTGTGCATAACTGGACAGTGCTTTCCGCCCTATAATAATTATCAATTTATAGGTTATCTTCACTAGGATAAATTACTTTGTTAAGGTCCTTTTTCATTTTTATTACTTTTATTTTTGGACGTTGACAAGTTTTTTTCCAAGCGTTGTTATGACCAATTTAGACGCTGACATGGCTTTGGCAAACGTTGACAAGAATATAGCCGTTGGGCGTTGATGGGTTATGTTTGACCGTTGACACTCATTGGGACCTACCCAGTTGTTATTTTTTACGAATTTTGGGGCCGTAATTTTGGGAGCATATAACTTTTAATTAATGCACAAGATAACTTATTTTCTTTTCAATATTTTCATCATTATATTTTTAAAATAGTTGCTTAATTTTTGACCAATCACATGTGCCTATCTCTCCTATATATTTGGCTCCTATTTTTAAACAGGGTACCTCATATTCTTGTCTAACAAATTTCTCCTATAATTCATCTTTCTCAATATTCACAAACAGCTTTCTTCAAACAATGGCACCAAAGTTTAAACCAAGTGACTTGGTATTGGGATTCAGGATTCAACACAACATGATTGCTTATTTGGACGCTGATGATACTCTGTTTCCACAATAAACCCAGATGGTGGCGTATTTGAATGCATCTCCTATTAGGTATGCCCTTTCTCATGCTCCTCTCATCCTTGTCACTCATATTAAATAGTTTTGGAACACTGTTAGTACCTCAACAATTAATAATGTGACTACATTATCAGCTATTGTTCATGGGCGTACTTGGGTGGTTACTGACGCCTTGGTTCGCCAGGCTTTGCATCTTGATGATGCAGATTGTATAACCACCCTTCCCATTAATGAAATAGAACAAGGACTTCGGGCTTTGGGGTATCCTTTCCTTGATGAGGTCACTTTAAACAAATATCATAAATAAGAGTTTCCCCCAGCCTGGAAGTACCTCATACATGTCATCCTATAATGTTTGAGTCCCAAATGTACTACACACAATGAAATTAATAGATCAATTTCTAGTGCAATTGTGTGCATTGCAAATGGCCAAAAGTTGGCATGTGTAAAAACAAAGGGAATAAGATGACTTTGGCTTATCCCAGATTTTTGCAAATGGTTTTTGATGTGCAAAATTATTCCACAAGGGATCATGATGATTTTTATGAGATCCCTATGCAAAAGAAAGCTATTTTTACCAAGATGAATTCACCCCCTCACCGTGATTTACCCCTCACCCAAGCTATGCTTGCTGTTATTGCAGCAGCACAACCCCAACCAGACCCACAACCACAACTTGACCCAATACCAGAACCTTTACCTTCACCTCCACACATGGAAATTGACCAAGAACCCTTCAACGCTGACACCTTAAATGTTGGTGTTGACGCAAGTAATCCAAACGTTGATACCTTTCCTTCACAGACCCAAACACCCCTTAACCTTCAATCTACCACCCAATCCATATCTTCTTCTACCCCACCTGAATATAGGTTGCAAAAACGCCCAAGGACTACTGGTGTGTTCTCCTCTGGTGGTCCTAGCCATGTAGCAGAGAGAACCACCACCACATGTGTGGTTGGTGCTATGTATGAGGTTGGGACTATTGGTTCTGGCTTAGATGCAGGCCAGGACAGTCTTAACATCTTTAAGACCTCATCCATGCCCCATGACTCTACTTTGGGAGGTCAAATATCCATTCTAGAGGGGGCAGATTGGAACCATACACATTGATGGAATTGACGGCTGTCTTCATTAGCTTGCAAAAGCAAAATGCAGACTTGGTACAAACAGTCAGTACACAAGCCTTGAACTCAAGCAATTGAGGGAGAGGATTGTCATTTTGGAGAATGCTAGCACAAGGCGTGGGATGGAGGAATCTTCCAAAGGGGAGGATGAGAAGATTAATGTGAGTGATAAAGGCTCACATGATGGAGAATCTTTGGGTGTTGCTGAAGCCCTCACTGCATTGAAGAAGCAACCAGGTTTTGATACATCTCTGGTTAATCCTACAAATTTAAACTTGTCTTTTACAGCTATGTTGGAACAATTTACAAGAGACGCTGAGACAATTAAGTTGGGCGTTGACAAGCAAAATTTGAACGCTGACACACCAAGCGCTGACAAGAGTAATTTGGGCGCTGACACAAGGAATTTGAGCGTTGACATAGGTGCAGATATGGTTGATGTATTTCAGTCATCAGCTATTATCAAAGAAGTATCTTAACATGTATTGCCATCATCCTTACCCATCATTGATCCATTAGATAAGGGTAAAGGAATTCTGGTAAAAGTAGAAGTTCCAAAGGATGCAGCACAAGTAGAGTTTGATTCAAGGTTGGCTGCACAACTTGTGGAACAAGAAAGAAAGAAGGTTGGTGAATCACCATTTGTTATCACTTCTGAGGAACAAGAAGAAAGTGATGAAGAAAGTTCAGATTCAAGTGTGATGATAATTGAACAACCAGAAAGACTTGAATATGGTGATGACTTGGCAAGAGAGAAGCTGAGAGAGTTAAAATTGCAAGTATATTTTGATATGCCAAAAGTTGTTCAGATGTACCATGCTTGGGAGAATAGGATTATGGAGAATCCAGAATTGACAATTTCAGACCAGATTTGGGGATTGGAGATTCTTCTAAGAGTCCAAAGAGACTACAAGGTAATTCTGAAACACAAGGCTAGCAATGTTTTCTCACTGCTGAAGAGGGATAGAAGAGAGCTCTACTACATGTTACTCAGATGTCATGGAATTGGATGAACCTTTAAGAAAATGCAGGGATTATCTTTTCAAGAATTGGAGTACAAGGCAATACCTATTTGGGCAAGAGTGTAGGAAATGAACACTCTTAGACTTCTTTCAGATGAAAGGAAAGAAGAACTTGTAGAAGAGATGGAGATTCAGAAGGCAATGATTGTTCCAAGGCCTTTGAAGAAGGGAGTTCCACTTGAGTTTCATAAAGATATAAATAAAGTCGTTCCCAGTGAAGCTGTTCTTAGAAGGAGCATCAAGCTCTCACCCATGGAAGCTTCAGATATGGTACAAGTGTTACCTCTTGATGCCAGAAACCCTATCATTAGCTATGAAGAAGATGCAAGTGGGTTTTGGAAGATTGGCAGATATGGGAAAGAGGTACACACATTTACTACTCTTATGTCTCTTTGCAAGTATGGATAGAGAAGACTTGGCAGACCTTTGGAGGTTGTTGATGGCCAAGTATGAGACTGAAGCTCCTACTTTAGTCAATGGAATAAAACTTTGGTAAACATTCAAGAGAATGTGTGCACCAGAAGAAGAAGATCTTGTTTGGAAGGATCTTGAGGATGATATCAGTGGTCTTCAATGGCGTTTGTATTCAGCTGCTGGTGTATATTATTTGATCTCTACAAAGTTTGCTGAGTATCTTCTTGTAGATGCTCAGTATCCCATGCCTAAAGAAGTTTTGGACAAGATGAAGACAACACAACTGGAGATTGACTATTCAAGTGACGTGGCCAAAGATTTGATTAGGCATGTTTATTACCAATATTATAAGATTTGTAAGATTCCTCCTAGTTCTTAATTTTTATTCAGAAACTTGATTACTAGAGTAGATATCAAGTTTAGGGGAGGATTGTTGGGAATAAAATGTAGCCAGTCCACTTGAACGCTGACAAGAAGAAAACAAGCATTGACAGATCAAGCGTTGACAGGAAGAAGTCAAGCGTTGATATGTTTAAGACAAGCACTGATAGAAATATATGGTCTACGTGTATTTTGTTTCTAGTTTGTTTCTAGTAAAGATAGGATTAACATTGTATTTTCTATAATTATCTTTACCTAGAATAGTTGATACGTAGACTCTTGTACAAGGCTTATTATGTCTATAAAAGAAGACCTTTAGGTTATGTTTCATATAGTTTTTTCATACGTTAAACACTTTCATTGTAAGCAAGTTCGATTCAATCAATCAAGTGAAAGTTTGTTTTACATCCTTTGTGTGTTCTTGTTTAAGTGTTAATTCCGCATAACTCTTAAATTACTTTATACATAAACAAAGTTTTTCTACGTGTATAACTTGATCTAATCTCGTTTACACAAGCTAAATCGATCTAAGTTTGGGATCAACACAATGTCCTCAAGTTTATATTATTAGCCGAATAAACCCCTAGGTTATAAGTTAAGGAAATGACGGTTTTAGTCTTTGTGGTATTCAGCTTATATTTAGGGTAGTATAAGTTTCATAAATGCCCCCTAGGGCATTATTTAAGTTTCGGCTTATGCCAAAACAGCCCCTAGGGTTTGTCTAGGGTTTATTAAACTTTGCAAGTTTGGCAAAAGGGGTCCCTAGGGTCACTACTATGTTTTGGCAAAAGGCAAAAGGGGTCCCTAGGTTCCTATTATGTTACACAAATTACCCTGACTTAGTAATAATTACAATTGAGTCCTACCATTATGCTTTAAGTCTCGGATGGTATTAAAACACCACCCTCAACTCTCGGAAAATTACAACATTAGTCCTTATGTTTATCTTTTTGGAAAAGTGAGTTTCTATAAGTATTCATTTAGATCCCTAAACTTAAGAAAATTACAAAACCAACTCGAAAGTATTATATTTAACATTTTTAATTCGAAACATCATGGATTTACTATTTCAACCCAAAACTTCATAGATCTATCATTTCAATCCAAAACATTTATAGATCTTATCTTTAAATCCAAAAGTTTGTGAAATAATATTTTTCACACTATAAGTTTTATACAACATTATTTAATAAAAATGAAGTTTATTTTAGGTAAGCATATTATAGTGGCTTAATAGCTTAACTTCTATAAGGCAAAGTAGTGAGCTTATAAATCTAAGGCAACTAGTTATATAGATCTAGTGTTTCTAAGCTTGAATAGGTATTATAAAGCTAGCCAATACTAAACCATAGGGATAAACCCGACGTCTAGAATTTAGCATGCATAAGTTTTCATGGTTTTTATAGTTTAACATGTTTATGAGGTTATACTCATTATGGTTAAAAAGATTTTATATCACATTAACTCATAACGTATTTTAGTCGTGACCCATATAGCCTAGGGTTTTCATGGTTTTGTTTCAACATTAAGTTCTTACTAGTGATATGCATATTTAAGTTTATGTGAATGAAAGAAAAGATATTAAAAGGTAAGTTTTAAGATGCTTACTTGTTTATATAGATCTAGGAATGAACAAGTGAATGAGTAGTGATTAGAGCTTGGTTTCCACAATGGTGAATCCTTGTAACCAAAAACTAGTTGTGGCCTTCACTAGGGTTTTTAGGGTGTTCTTGTTGTCTTGAAGATCAAGGTTGTTGTAGGAGTGTCAATAATTAGCATACAAGATGGAAGAGACATAGTTTGAGGCTAGTAATTGAAGTAATAACTGGTTGTTGAAGGATTTTTGTTGAAGAAGAAAAATAAGCCGTAGGTTGATAGAGAGATATGAGAGAATATTGTCAAGTGTTTTATGTTGTGTGTGTTGGAGATCAAGTGGTATTCGGATATAGGAAAGAAGGAAGGAGATCTTGTGTATCGAAGGAAGTACTTATGAATCTTGGGTAAGATATGTTAGAGATCATGTTAGATATTAGCACATGCCAAAAAAATAGCAATTGCACATTCTTCCCATCTGTGGTTTTTGGCCGTAGGTTACAAGTCAAAGGTATTTAGGAGATCAAATGGGGATTGTATGAGATCTAGCATAAGATTTTGTAGAATTTTGTGTAAGATTTGGGAAAATATATTAGGTTTACTTGTTTACATAGTCTAAATTTAGCAAAGTATGGCAAAAACATGTACATCCCTTAATTCTCCTTTTCCTAGCCGTGTGTAGGGAAGTTAAAGGGATAAATTTGAAGGGCTTCGTTTAGTTAAATATCGATTATTTATCAATCGTCATAGAAGTGTATTGTTTTAATAACAATGAATTTCGATTAAATATCTCGTAAGTTATTACAATTAAATAATTTAATTAATTTTTATCGAATACTTCTGAATAATTAAATATAAATTTAATTATGAATTTAGTTATAAGTTGTATTTTAAATATGAAGATATTTATTAAGGTAAAAGTATGTATATAACGGTAAGTTAAAATACTTCCATATTTTCGTATAGTAAAATCATGATTTTTGTACGTAATAAGTCTCGTGATGATGTATTGTAAAGGTGGTTTGTTAAAATATTACATGATGAACGATAATAATAATAATGAAGTCGATGACGTGTTAAAAACCCAAAATTTTTGGTTTTACATCATCCACGTATGCTTATACTTTTTGCACTTAATATTTAAACAAATTCAAGAAAGCCTAAAAGTCAAGTCTTCCGTTGTATCAAACTCTGAAGCTTTCAAGAATTTATAAAGGTGTAAGTATGTGGAACATGAAGTCACGAGGAGGCAAATTTCACAAGTAATGAATGCACAAGGTCAAGGCAAGGAAACATGCTCAAGAATAAAGTCAAAGATCTCATTAGCATATTCACAAGAACAATATCGAAGACTCAAGCATAGTATGCTAGGTTTAAGATTTTGTAAAATGGTGTGACCTCCCTTAGGGGGAGATTGTTGGAAATACAAAATTCCAAAGAAAGTCTCGGTCACATCATTATTAGCATAACTAGCCAATGATCACGAGCTATAGACTATTTAGGACCTTGTAACTTGGAGTGACCTCCCTTAGAGGGAGATTGTTGGAAATACGTTTTTACGTATTTAGGAAGGATCGGTCACTCCAACGAAATATACGTAGTATGGGCTCGTGATCTAGTATGTAAACATATAACCCATAAAGCCCACATGTAGGGTAGGCTATATATACTCCCTCCTAGCATGTTAGGAGGGGTTGGTTCTCATTTCACAATCAATAAACATTCCTTTCTCTCATTCTCTCCTTTCTCTCTCTACTTTCTCTCTCTAAGATCTTCATATCTCTCCCTCTCTTTATATCATTCTAACACATAAACAATCCAAGGATTTCGTGGACCTACAGGCTTTCTATGAATACCACCGATTCTGATAAAATTTTTGAGGAAAAGAAACAAGAGCTTGAAAAGTTAAAACAAGATTTCAAAAATAGTCAAGGCAAAGATACTGAAAAAGTTACGGAACTCGAAGAACAAGACGAATTTTTTAAGAAAATTGTTTATATGACGCATGACTCTATTCAAACCATAAGAATGATTGCACCTCGGTCATTTTTTAGGGGTAGAGCTAGTTTTGAAAGTCCTAAGTACCTCGACCAAGCTCAAGCTGCGAACCCCCACTTATATCTTGATGAGTCCGAATAGACCGATCATGATTGCCCAATAGTTAGGCTCGATTATGAAGAGACATACGTTTGGGATGACGAGAGTAGATAACCGGTCAATAAAGATTTTGTGAAACCATATAATTATGCTTATGAAAACAGGTAATCCCACTTTAATCCATAACACAAGATTTAGAGTAGATTTAGAGAGAGAAAGAGAAGAAAGTTAGAGAGAGAAAGTAGAGAGAATGGTGGAAGGCTATTGTTTACTAGAGAGAGAAAGTAAAATGAACCAACACCCTCTTCCACACATGGAAGAGGGTTTATATACCCATGAGCTTGGTGGGCTCATGGGCTTGTTTCCTTGGGCCGGGCTTGGCCTATCTTGGGCATAAAGCCACTACCTTAGACAATATTAGCTTAAAGTCTAAGCCCGGTTATCCTGACTAACCTATTACAATACAAGACTTTTAACGACTAAGATGACCTATTACATTCTTGTTCGACTATATAAAATATAGGGCTAACAATCTCCCCCAATGTATCAGTCATCATTAAAATGCATAAGATGATTGAGTGAATACATTCTTGTGGAGGTGATCTTCCTTCTTAGGTCTTGTATCTTGGTCTTGATCTTGTTTGTAACGGTATTGTTCCTTCATGCCTTTGTGATCTTTATCTTGAGCCTTTGTCATCTGACATTGAGTGCTTGAGGTCTTAAGTATATCCTTGATAGAGTTCATCTTGTGCTCTTGTGACAAGATGAACTATTACATTCTTACATTCTTAAGTATCTTGATTATCGCCATCTTGTGCTCTTGTTACTTCTGATTCGACATGATCATACTTTTATTGATTTCGAAAGGCTAACAATCTACCACATAAATATAGTTGAGGATAGTCCTTCAAACATCCATCAGAGTTACGGAAGACATTAACTTTTAGTATGAACATGTGAAGACGACATCGGTTAGTACACAACTACGCCACCTTCTTGATATGCAGCAACATATATAGACACGAACGAAATGTATTTGAACATTTCACCCTAACTCGGTAGCGTTTTACCTCCGGTCGGTGAAGACCGTTAGACAGTATTAGATACCGTACCTGTGATTGGGCATATTCGATTAAGAATCTAATTGACATGGTTTCCCGGCAGTACTAGCAAGTTATCTTTACTCGACCGTCTCAAAGCAGACTGCGAATGTAAAGAGTGAATCATAAGGATAAATTATTCGTCTGATTAGAGTCGTCAATTTTGATTCTAAAAGAATCACACCATTATGCTTTCCAGTTTGTCACAAGCTTGATTCATAGAGAATGTTGTGATTCACCTACCGCAGTGCTGTTTGATGTTGACACTGGAAGGATTTCCATTCGTCACTGTAAACACTAAAGAGTGTCACTCTGAATGTTCCAACAAGATCACATGGATTTTGCGAAGAAGTCTGGAATCAAGTTTAAATCAATTAAGAATCCAAACTTAGTTGCTTTCTAGTTCTCACAAGTTTGATTTGTGTAGAATCGCACAAGTTACCTACCATGAGCTTGTTTTATGTTGACTCAAGCAGGATTTCCATCTTCATTGTGAATCGTATCACTCAGATGTTCTGGTAATATCACAAGGATAATGCGTAGGACTCGATTTTGTCCTAGTGAGATGATAGACTGATCTCTTTTGGCTCTAGACTCGATAAGTGCATTTTGGTAATCGGAGGCTGGAGCAGACTTCCACCTTTTCAATATTAACCAACTCGGAGTGAGAAAGTCAATAGATACGTGTTGATCTCCGTGACAATGAGACATGTTTATTTTGAGAGAAACTTGAATGGTTGGGGAAGGTTTGTGCATCGCATCACTGGGTCCATGACACTTGTCTTCAAAAGATGTGTTAACCTGGTTTCTACCTAAGTTGCATAGAATATTCAACTCCTTCAATACATACCAATATGTCATCACTAGCACCTTGTTGTGATTGTTCCAGTGCTAACTTAAGTAATTGGTCCACATTCAGCTTCATTCAACTCCATCTTTCCTAAAGACAACTATTTCTAGCTATGGAATGTCCTTGGGTAGATCCCTCCGGTTCTGGTTGGATCATAGGACTTAGTTTCTTATCCTAAACCACCTTTTGACTCCATCGTTCCGTCGTGGATAGTAGGTTGTTTTGGGTATATATCGTAACCATAAAACCATTGAAAACCACTCAAAGTGATTGATAAAAATCAAACTTTTAACACTTTGAAAGTTTTACATTTCCGAAAAGCTCCCCTACACACATGAATCGATATACGAAATAGTTTAGCATGTGAAGGAAAGAGTTTCACCTGAGTCTTTAAGATCACATGTTGCGATATATTACATTTTAATCACATTTTCTCCCCTGTCTCTAATATAAAAATATAATATTAGAGATATTAGTTGATTAAAATATGACAATTTTCCGAAAACCGATTGGGAGAGAAACATGTGTGCACGTATGAATCATGGAACTTCTTGTAGTCGGGATGCTCCCCCTCAACAATATATGTGTGTCTTGAAACAAAAATTTGACAAAATATTGGAGAAAACGACACCACAAAATATGTTGAGGTACGGAGTTGAGATGCCTTTTCCGAGATAAAATAATTCATATGACATTTTTAAATCGTTTTCGGAATGTGTTGGATACATAAAATATAACAATATCTGAGATGTACCCAACAACATTAAAGGCTTGATTTTGAAACGCTCCCCCTCAAAAATTGATCAAAATGACATATGATATTTTGAGATATAAAAACCATTTTATGAGGAAGGGAGTGTTGAACACACAATTTTGAAAGATTTTGAAAAATCTTTTGAGAAATTCTTGAAAAATTCTGTTCAACAGTTTAAAACAATCATGATAGAAGACTTATCTTCTATTGATTAGGGAAAGTGCACTGAAACGTACACTCCCCTTTCGGTAAAATGGACCCGATTTTCATGAGCTCAAAACTTTGATTGTTTTGTGACTAGCTCATGACCGAGAAAAGTTAATTTTCGGTTATGAAGGATAAGTTATCATCCGTGATAAACTTTCCTTAATGTAAAGTGCGAGTTCTAAGCTGACATTTACTTAGAAATCGTTTTTCATTAACTTAAAAACTTGGAATGTTTTTATGAGAAGCTCATGACCGAGAAATATTAATTTCTCGTTTAGAAGGATAAGTTATCGCCCATGATATACTTTCCTTAGTTTATGTCCGAGTCCTAAGTTGTGATGCGCTTATAAGTCATTTACACGAGCTTAAAACTTTCGAATAGTTTTAATACCGGCTCGTGTCCGAGAAAGTTTAATTTCTCGTTTTGAGGATAAGTCATACTCGGGATGAACTTTCATGTTTTTGAAGTACGAGTTATAGTCTGACATATGACTGTAAGTCTTTATACAAGAGCTTAAAAAGGTTGAATGTTTTTACAGACAGCTCATGTCCGAGAAAACATAATTTCTCGTTCTGAGGATAATTCATCATCAGGATGAACTTTCCTATCTTGTGTGCCCGGGTTATAGTCTGTAATTTGACTATAAGCCATGTACACAAGAATAAAACTTTTGAATAGTTTTAATATAAGCTCGTGGCCGAGAAATAGTAGTTTCTCGTTTTGAGGGTAACTTATCATTGAAGAGATAAAGTTCCCTTTCTTTTACGTTCGAGTTACAGTCTGATATGTGACTGTAAGTCATGTTGAAGCTTAATTGTGAAACCTCTGAGACACTTGTTTCACTGATATATGCTTCTTCAGCAACCGCACTCTGAGAGTCTCTTTGTTGAACGGGTTACAAATATTGGACATTTGTGTTCCCGTTGAACCGTGACGTCGGTACCTACACTTTCACTAGTAGTTTGTATGCTTGCATGTGGATTAGTGATATCTTTATGAGAACCATGTGGGGGTACACCTTGAACCTTTGTCGTGCTAGAGGGAAATATCTTTCCAGTAGGAACCCACATAAGACCAATTGTTTTAAAGGTTCTACCCGTTGGTAACCACCTAAGACAGGGTCTAGGAGTCATAGTTTTCTCATGCACATCGAAAGACTTAGTTGGAGAAAACCTATTTCCTTTAGGGTTCTGTCTTTGAGGTGCTCTAGCTTTTTGGTTCACCTTGTTCAGGACTTACGTTATAAAAACATTATGAATGGCATTAAAGACACATTTGTTACATTTCTTCCAAATAAAGTGCTTAACATCTGAGAAGGCGCTAGTGTTTCTAGGGTTGGCTGATTTGTGCACATCATAGAAGGGTCTAGAATTCCTAGATGTGTGATTAACGCTCCTAGGTTGTGGTTTTGTCCTATCTCTTTCTTGTTTCTTGTTCTTAGCATCCTCTAGATAGCTTTTGTGGCCGGTGTCAATTGAACTAGCCTAGGCATGTTCTTGGAGCTAAATATAGAGTCGCTTGAAGCATTCATGTGATCGGGTTTTGTAGATTTAGTTTGTCTTAAGGAGAGTCTAGATTGTGAAGTGACTGGTTTAGGCAAATTTCTACGCATGTCAACTTGGGAGGCAAACCTCGGGTTAAGCGTTTTAGGTCGTTCAGATTTAAACGCATTTGGTTGTCTAGCAACGAAGCAGTTTCTGAATGGTTGAGAAGGAGGCTTACCCAAGACTGACTGTTTTGCTAACTTAGTATCCACACTAATTCCTTTTAGCTTCCTTAATTCACTTTTCACCGCTGTCAGTGCAAAAACCTTTTCCTGAATGTGAGCCTTTAATTGCTCATTTAGTAGAAGTAATTGAGCGGCACGTTGTTCTAACTTAATGTTCATATTGTCAAATATGTCGTTTTTAGAATTCGAGTCATTACTATCTATAGTGTCGATAGGTTGCACAGATATTTCACTTAATGAAGCAAGCATAAGACTTTGATTTTGAGAAGCCGATTTTGATTCTAACAAATTAATTTGTTTCAGAAAATATTCTTTTTCTTCATTAAAATCTTGAATCTTACGATCTAGTTGTTGTTTTTTGTTCAAGAACAACAATATTCTTTTTCAAGTTTTTCAAAATAAGCCTCAAATTTGTTATTTTTCTTTGAAAATTCGAGTTTGGCATCCTCAAAATCTTTTGTCATTTGAGCTAACAGAGTTTCGAGCTCGTGAGTCTTAGAATCAGTATTTAATTGTACTCGTCCATTGGCTCATCGTCACATGTGGGCCCGATAGTTGTATCAGCGGCTTCTGTATCGTTCCATGAGCTTGTGCTGGTATGTTGAGTTTTTGATTCTGCCCCGCTGCTTTCGGTAACAACCGAACAAGCATCCAATGCTTGACCCTTATCGACGTTGTTATCATTCGTCTGCATCATTCTTTGATTCACCCTTCGTTCAAATTGCCTTTGATGGCGTGTTCTTTCAATAATTGACTTCTTTATATTACTCATATGTTGAAGAAGTGTCTCTTTGAACGCTTGAAGATCTACGAGAGTATATTTCGTAAAGTATGTACTTGATAACTCTCGATCGTTGTTGGATAAGCCACTTGAGTCAATGAATTGCTGGAACAGATTGTTGAGAGCTAAGAGGAGCTCCATGCATAGAATCTCATGAAAATCATCTCTCTCAAGTTCGTGTTGAAGATGGTCCACAAGATGTAGCATCGATCTGGTGAATGTCTCAACATCTTTACCAAATAGTAGAACGAATACCTGTTTGAATCCAATGTCAAGACGAGTGCCTTTTAGGTCTTCTCTTGAAAGAACCTAAAGGTGTGATTGAAGCAACTTTAAGTGTTCCATGCATCTTTCTTTTGCTTTAACATCTTGTATTTGATTGCATGAACGGTTTTGGTTATATAATCCTTGTTAGTAGGTTTACTGATTGGATTCTCAGTATTTATCTGAACCTCTGGATTCAACATCTTGTCTTTAATCATCTCAGTCATGGACGTTGTTTCTGTTGAATCTGTTGTATTGAAAATGTCCATTTAGGGGATGTAGTAAGAGGATATGATGTGTATGGATTATGGATCTTAGTAGATGTGTTGTAATACAAAAGATTAAGTATATAAAAAGTTACCATCTCGATTAAATTCGAATTGATTATAGTTGAAAGTGTGACTCAGTTGTTCTTTCTAGAAAGAAAGTAAATTGATTATCTAATGTAAACTAAAGATGAAAATGTCGTTGAGTAATTAGATAAAAATGAAAGCTTTAAAATGTAAAATTTAAAATAAAGACTTTTAAAATTAAAAAGTAAATGATGAAACTTATAAAAATGTAAACTTTAAAATAAATCTAAGATAAAACAAGTTTAAAATTAAACTTTAAGAAAATTGGCATGAAAAATAAGGTTTGAAATTAAAATAATGCGGGAAAATAAAAACATAACTTAATTCTGAATCCATGATTATGTCACAATCCGGAATACCAAAAACTTACTCCTATCCGGAATCCAAAAAGTAGCAACTATCCGGAATCCAAGATTAGTTACCAATCTGAAATGTTATTTTCTCTTGCAATCCGGAATAATCAATAATACCCTTATCTGGAATCTGTGTTATTGCTCATATCCGGAATGTATGATTAAGGAGCTATTCGGTATGCCTTGATTTCATTTCTTATTCGGAATCACTACTAGGATCTTAATCCGGAATGTTGAGTCCTTAAGCTAATCCGGAGTGTACCTTTAGTCACTATCCGGAATGTATGAAAACCCTTATTCGGAATACGACCCAATCCTTTATCCGGAATGCTTGTTGTTCAATCCCAATCCGGAATCCGAAGTCTTCTTCTTATCCGGAATAAGTGAAAGCTTGTAAACTGGAATCCCTTGAACACTTCACTATCCTGAATATGCAAACTGAATTTTATCCGGAATATGGAGTTGGTGCTTATTCGGAATACCAAGATCTTCCACAATTCGGAATAATGATTACTAGTTACTATTCGGGAAACTAGGATTATAGAAACCCGGATAAGACTAAAATTAAGCACAAAGTAAAAATAAGCTATAATTTAAATAAGCACTTACCTAAAACTTAACCAAATCAATTTTAAGAAAAAAACAAATAAGCCAAAATTTAAAAACTTTAAAAACACTAAATAATATAAATATTTAAAATCAACTTTTTATAAAAATAAACTAATAAAAACACTTGATTAAAAATAAGGAAATCAAACAATAAGCACTAAACACAATAAGCTATAAAGATCAAACACATCAAAACCAATAAGCATAATCGAACAAACACATAAATCAAAACAAGAACATGATTCAACAACTACATGATTATCTAAATCAAACAAGATTAAAAATAAGAAAGGTAGAATGAGAATGATAAATGAAAAGCTTGAAATTAAGATTAAGATTAAGATCTAAAGACAAGATTAATGTTAAAAGCTTGAAAACATTAAAGAAAAGCTAGAGAGAGAAAGTAATTTAATCTACTCCTAATTACCTTACAAAGATTTAACTAAAATCTACTACTTCTAAATGAAGTATTAAGGACTATATATAGGAGGAGGAAATGTGTTGATGCTTTCTTCTTTCTTCTCGTCTTTTCGTCTTTTAAATTCTTCGTCTTTCTCGACGTTTTCTCAGGATTTGTCGATATGAAATGAACTCGTCTTCTAATTTTCTTCTTATATTAGATTTGGTTCTTCGACTTCATTAAACTTACGTCTTTAGACTCTTTCTTCGATAAATCTTCAGAATAGGCCTTTGACTTCCGTTCTTTTTGCACTCTTGATCTTTTGACTTCGTCTTTTGTCTTTTCTTCGATAAAAGCCCGTGAAAGCCCGTGTTTTCTTCCCTTTACACATTTTGGTCCTAAATCACAACAAAAACACAAACCATGCAAAATTCCAACTTTTACGACACTAAATACACGTTTTGGTTTGGTTATTTTTATAGCTAAGTGGTAAAAGGATGGGTGTTTTCACACCTATCAAATCCCCTACACTTGACCATTGCAATGCCCTCATGCAATGCATTAGTTACAAAGCAATATTTACATTTTCCATCATAATTAACCTACCTTAGCCTTTATTAAACACAAGACATTAAGGAAACTTAAAGAGAAAGAAAATTAAAAACATTTAAAGGACGGAACAAGTAGAGAAATCAAATACTTACATTAGGGCTTTGAGTTGTTATGAATGTTTATCACCCTCAAGTTTCACGTTCCCCACATCAAGCTTAAAAATGAGATCATTGTTATTATAAGTTAGTAAAGCTAACACAAACTCATGTGGACCAATTATTCACTTAGACTCCATTATTCCTAGGTGTATCTCTTATATTTTATTGTTGTCTTGAATGATCACGAGGATGCTTTGTTGACTTATTTCGATAGTTATTTAGGCTAAAAATAAAGTAGACGATTTAACCAATACTTAGCTAAAGGACAAAATCTTTTAAAACTACTTCTCGAGACCTCATAAAGTTCATATCTTGACATAACTCGCTTCACGATTTTAGACGTTTCTTGGATCGATATTTGGCATTGACTTCATACTTCGAATCTTGAGAGATGATCTTGAAATAATGGTCTACTCTTTATAATAGGAATTTCTTCACTTGAAGTTTTTGAGAGATTCTTTAACTTGGACCACGACTTCTTCATTTTTCTCCAATCTTTATTTAGGATTTTGATATACAACGATTCGCCTCCTTTTAGGACTTGGATCTATTTATCCTCATACCTTTCTAGGGTCTTTCCGGATAGACTTCTCCATTATCTTTGGGGGAGTATTTGCTTTTCGTCGTGTGTCTCGATCCTTCATATTGATTTTTGATAAATGATTATTCACATCACTTTGGATCTTTAGAAACAAAATGAAGCCCTCATGCTTTGTTAGGGCCTTTTCGGACTCGCCAATCTTCACATCCCGCTTCAATAAGTTATGCCTTGGCTATGAACTCTAATTAATACCGAGCAACTTTTAAACGATCTTGTGCTAGAAGCTAAGTAACTTTTCAAATCGTACGACCTTACTTATTGCTATTAAATTTATTAACAAGCGATGGGAGAAAAAGCTCATAATTAACTGACATAAATTCATGAAAGAATACCAAACTTATAATTGACTCTATCATCTCTCGTTCTCCATAATTTAAAATCTCAAGGAATGAGACTCGTGGATGCTTATCCTATTAGATCAAAGTTTTGGGTTTTCAAGTCATCTATAGGATCTTGCAACTTCTTAGACTTTTTCAAGTTTAGAATTCGCATTTTAAAGTTCCCTTGATAAACGACTTTCTAGGATCAATTATAGGAACTTGCGAAAAGTTCTTGTTCTTAACCCGTAAGAGTTAAGACTTTCGCGTTTCAAAGTTCCCTGTGTAAAATCCTAGCAAAAGTTGATTTAAACATGTTAAGGATACTAGCTAGAGTAAACTTGGATAAGTAAACTCGGGTTTAGTCAAAAGATTCACGATGGGCCTAATATATCAAAGATATCTAAAACTATTGAAACCATTAATTAAAATTTATTATAATGAAAGAAAATAACGAAAATAAATGAAAATACAACTAGGCCAAAATAGATAAAAAAATTTGAAAAATGTCGAAAACTCAATTTTCCAGTTAAAACGAGGACAAATTCATGGAAAAGCCCACTTAACTTCGATAGAAGTCCCCCCCCCCCCCCCCCCACAAACACTTAAGATAAACATTCTCCTCAATGTTTAAGCATGTGGGAGTAAACTCCCCTACACTTAGGACATTGTGCACGTTGAAGAATATAAAATAGTGAATCAAAAGAGTTTGGGATAAAATCGTGAATGCGGGAACAAGAAATCACGGGTCGTCAAAAATCATCAAAAGTGAATCTTTGAAAGCGCCAATCCATGAACATCATAAGAAAGAAAACAACAAACACATACGAGGGTCTCCCCTTATAATTATTATAAAAAACGGATAAAAAGGATAGATCATTGGGTTGCCTCCCGAGAAGCGCTTGTTTTTGTTCACCAAGTCATGAGCCTTACTCGACCTTGATTAGAATGGTAAGAACCTTGAAGAACATCCACCAAGGTCAAATACATGGTTTTCGTCCTTCAAATAGCACAAACTTAAGGTGAACAAGACAAGCCAAAGAAGAGTAAGCGAGGTTCCCTTAAGCAGTTTTGAGCACGGTGGTAAATGATGAAGTGAAAGCATAGCTCCATAGTTTCCAAAAATCTTTCCTTTTATTTCATCAGATGGATACTGAGATGGTTTGAAAATTTCGATACCCGGTTCGAACACCTTTTCCTTTAGGGGAAAATAAGAATTAGACTAAGTAGACCTTGAAGATTCTCCTATAAACCGGACAATCTCATCCGAACTAGGTGGAAAGAGAGGTGTCAAAACATAGGTACTACAGATATTGGTGTCTTCCGGTTTCTTCTCCTTGGAAATGAGTTTCTTAATATCCGAAGGAGGATAAAGACCATAATCAAAGTCCAAAGGAGGAGAATCATGCTCATTGGGAAAGTATGTAATAAGAAAAGTAGCAAAATATTCCTCAAATGAGTAATCATCCAAAGTAGGATCAAGCATTGTTGGCGGAGGATCTTCATCAAACATAGGAGCATAATCATCATCAGGAGACATATCATTTGAAGAATCACTCGAAAGAGTGTCAACATCATCAAAGTCATCATAAGTTGGCATGTCTTTAAACTCTTAAGAAAAATCATCATAATCATCTAAATCGGAACTAGAATCATCATCATAATCATCATAGATTGGTGGAGAAGCATAATTGGTGGGGAATCCCAATTGGAGAGGGAATCATTAGAATCATCCACATGGTCTTGGAAAAGTGGATTATCATATCAAGTCTCGAAAAGAAGATTTTCATGTAGCACAAAAGCATCAGGCTTTGTACTTTCCAAAGGAGTTGTATCAAGCTCGTATTTAAGCACATCAATGATATTCACCGATTCTTTTCCCTTCGATTTTCTTGTAATCTTCCCCATCTTAAAAACTTGTTGATCATTCCCGACCCTTAGAATAAGTTCAACTTCGGAAACATCGACTAAAGCTTTTTCGATTCTCAAGAATGGCCGTTCAAGTATGAACAGAATACGAGGTTCCATTTCATAATCAACAACAAAAAAATCGACCGGAAAAGTGAAGGTACCAACTTTAACAACACATCTTCGGCAATACCAACGGGGTAAGCGATAGTTCGATTTGCTAGCTCAAGAGTCATCTTTGTTGGTGTAAGGTCGGGTAATGATAACTTTTTCCAAACACTTAATGGAATCAAATTAACACTTGCCCCGAGATCGGCTAAGGCAGTAAATTCTTCAACTTTGTTAAAAATGCAAGGTAGCACAAGACGACCGGGATCTCTTACTTTTTCCGGAAGTTCTTTAAGAATGACAGTAGAACAATTTTTTTAAGCATGTGTTAACAAACTCAGCCATCTTCTCCTTCTGACTAAGCAATTCCTTGAATGCTTTGACAAATTTCGGCATTTGGACAAGTGCTTCAACAAGGCTAATGTTGAAATTCATTTTGGAGATCATCTTCAAATAAGAAGTAATTTGAGCATCCTCTTTAGTGAGCAATTTGCACTTGTCTAACCGAGAAGGATAAGGGATGTTGGGTTTAGGTGGTGAAGATGTAGAAGGTGAAGGTTGAGATGCTGATGGTTGAGAAGTAGAAGGTTTAGAGGTGGAAGGTGGGGTGATAAAGGTTTTGTCCTTGGTACTTCTTTCGTAAGAGATGGAGACGGTAATGTAGAACTATTACTCGGAGTGGTAGTAGGAAGGATAAATGGGGGTGGAGGAGGTGTAGATGGAGTAACTAGGGAAGGGATATATGGTCCTACTAGAGTTGCTCCACTACGTGTAGTAATAGCACTCACATTAGCTCTAGGGTTTGTTTCGGTTGTAGAAGGAAGAGCACCTTTGGGACGAAGGGTTTGAAACATTTGAACAAATTTCCAATCCGTGGAATCTTGCATTTCCTTCATGGTTTTCTCATGATCGGTTAATTTTTGTAGAATCAAGTCCATGTGTGGATGAGGTAAATTGAACCCTTGTTGTTGAAAACATTGGTTGGGGTATTGGTTATATGGTTGAAAACCTTGAGGATTGAAACCTTGGTTTTGAAAGCCTTGAATTTGCATTTGATAATTGCCTTGGTTTGTATTGTAGCCCCTCACATTTGCATTTTGTTGAACATTTGCTCTTGGTGGCCCTTGGTTGTTATGGGTGGGTGAGTGTGGTCTTCGTTAAAAATCGGGTGGAGCCAAGTAATTTTTTGAGTTATAAGACAAGTGATTAACATCGACATTAGGCTTGAAATGAACTCTCTCCGTGTTGTTATAAGCATACACATCTCCGTGAGATTGATCATAAGCTTTATCACAATTAGCATAAGAGTGTGGCCCACCACAAGTTTCAAAAGTAATATTGAGAGCATGGGCATGTTGAACAGGAGGGTTATCTCTTAAAACAAGTTGTTTTATTGTTGAAGTAAGTTCCTTAAGTTGATTAGCCGTCTCATTCTTACTGGCACTAGCCATAGTAGCCCTGACGTTCTTGGTTTGGACTTTGGCTTTCTTCTCAATAATTGCCCAAGCCTCATTCATAGTTTTGACAAGAATATTACCCCCCCCCCCTCCCCGAGGAACTATTTAGTGAATCTTGGTCAATCAAAGTTAATCCATTATAAAAAGTATTAATTTGATGCACCTTTGTAAAACCGTGTTGTGGACAGTTTCGTAAAAGTTCCTTAAAATGATCCGAAGATTCACTAAACGTCTCACCGTACTTTTGTTCAAAATTAATGATATCATTCTGCAAAGCGGTAGTACGTGAGGGTGGAAAGAAATAGTTTATGAACTTTGTCTCAAGGTCCGTCCATGTGACAATACTCTGGGGTGGTTCCTTATCAAGCCAAGTCCGGGCTTGTCCCTCGAGGGAGAAAGAGAAGAGGAGCAAACGAATTGCCTCTTGTGAAACCCCATTGTATTTAACAGTATTGGATAAGTGTACGGACCTCTTGATGTGATCGTGAAGATCATCATGAGTGCAGCCTAAGAAAGGTGTTGCGGAAACCATTTGAATGAAACCGTACTTGAGCTCGAAGTTGTTGGCGTCAATAGTCGGCACCACAATCGCATCATCGTTGCCTTCGACATGTGATTGCAAGAGATCGGTTATTGGACGGTTCTCCATTGTGTTGACAACGGGAGGCTCTACAACAGGAGGTTCAATAGTAGCGACTTGAATGGAATTCCTTTTGCGTGAACGGGTACGCATACACCTACAAAAGAAAAGAATAGCAAAGAAATAGAAGAAATAAAGTTAACGTGAAAATAAAATATTTTTGGTGCAAAACTCTGAAAAAGGAATGCTTTTTATGATTTTTTAAATGTTTTTGGATTTTTTGAAATTTCAGTTTTTTATGTATTTTTGAAAATTTTTGAGCAAGAAAAATAACGTTCAAAAGTGAACGGGTCCCAAAATCCAACGCGTCTCTCACAAGAAACCGTTAACCATCACGAAAAGAGCAGGCAGCGGCGCCATTTAAATACAAGGGATTTTCCTAGTATAAAAAATTATCGTCTCGTCTTAGTTCAAATTGACTACAGTTGAAAGTGTGACTCAGTTGTTCTTTATGAAAAGAAAGGAAAATGATTATATATTTTAAAACAAAGATGAAAATGTCGTTGAGTAATTGAATAAAAATTAAAAATTAAAACTTTAAAAGATTTAACTAAAAATAAATACTTTTAAAAGTAATTAAGTAAATTTGAAAACTTGATAAAAAGTAAATATGCAAACTTAACAAAAATGTAAACTTGAAAATCGAACTAAAATGAAACAAGCTTAAAATTAGACTAAAGAAAATTGGAGGGATAAATAATGTTTGAAAGAAATTTTGGAAAACCAGTAAAACCTAAGTCGAAATCCAAGATCCTGTCACAATCCTGAATACCAAAACTTACTCTTATCCGGGATCTAATAACCACCTTATCCGGAATACGCCCCAAATTCCTTATCCGTAATCCTTGAAGTTCAATCCCAATCCGGAATCAAGAGTCTCCTTCTTATCCGGAATACTAATGCTAGATTGCTATCCGGAATCCACAAAACACATGTAATCCGGAATACGAGAAATTTCCACTATCCGGAATGTGAGTGCACTAGGTAATCTGGAATAAGCAAAAGCTTATCTGGAATCAGGTCTAAACTTATATCCGGAATAATTTAAAGCCTAATTCGGAATCACTTGAACACTTCACTATCCGAAATATGCTATGTTGTGATGTTATCCGAAAGATAGATTTTGAGAGCAATCCGGAATGTGTAGCTGATGCTTATTCGGAATATTAAGATTATCCATTATTGGGAATATGAGTACTTGTTACTATTCGGGTTACTAGGGTTTCACTAACCCGGATAACATGAAAATGAATAATAAGCCAAAAATATAATAATAAGCTAAAAAAACAAATAAGCAATTAACCAAAACTTAACCAAAATGATTTCAAGAAAAAGCAAATAAGCCACAATTTAAAAACTTTAAAAAACACTAAATAATCTAAATATCTAAAATCAACTTTTTATAAAATAAACTATTAAAACACTTGATTACAAATAAGAAAAATAACACAATAAGCACTAAACACAATAAGCTATAAAGATCAAACACATGAAAATCAATAAGCACAATCAAACAAGCACATCAGTAAAGTAATAAGCATAAATATTAAACAACTACATGATTATGTAAATCAAACAAGATTAAAAATAAGAAAGGTAGAATGAGAATGATAAATGAAAAGCCTAAAATTAAGATTAAGATTAGGATCCAAAGATAAGATTAATATAAAAAGCTTAAAAACATTAAAGAAAAGCTAGAGAGAGAAAGTAATTTAATCTACTCCTAATTACCTTACAAAAATTAAACTAAAATCTACTACTTCTAAATGAAGTATTAAGGACTATATATAGGACGAGGAAATGTGTTGATGCTTTCTTCTTTCTTCTCGTCTTCTCGTCTTTTAAATTCTTCGTCTTTCTCGACGTTGTCTCGGGATTTGTCGATATGAAATGAACTCGTCTTTTAATTTTCTTCTTTTATTAGAATTGGTTCTTCGACTTCGTTAAACTTCAGTCTTAAGACTTTTTCTTCGATAAATCTTAAGAATAGGCCTTTGACTTCTGTTCTTTTTGCACTCTTGATCTTTTGACTTTGTCTTTTGTCTTTTCTTCGATAAAGCCCGTGAAAGCCCGTGTTTTCTTCCCTTTTTCACATTTTGGTCCTAAATCACAACAAAAACACAAACCACGCATTATTCCGACTTTTACAACAGTAAATACACGTTTTAGTTTGGTTATTATTATAATTAAGTGGTAAAAGGATGGGTGTTTTCACACCTATCATGTTGTGATGTGATTGTGGTTGAAATTCCAAAAATTCCAAATTTTTTCTCAGTCAGACAATAATTTCTTCAGTCCGATATAACGGTAGACTGAAAATTTTGGAATCGCCAAATTTTGAAATCGAGTTCGAAATAGCCAATAACTAGTAGGGAAAAAAATTGAAAAGTGAAAATTTTTGACAAAAATAAAACATAAAATGGCCTAAAAATTTGAATTTTGGTCCGAAAATTAGAATTTTTGGTCGAAAAATTTTTCGTATCGCCAAAATTCGAAATCGAACCTTAAATGGTCTAAAATGTTGTAGGAAAAACATTTACTATAAATTTTATTTTATTTTATATTTTTTTGGGTAAACTATGTTCCGGGGCTAGTATAGATAGTAGGTAAGTCTAAAAAGTACTCGAACACAATTAAGAAAAGTATTGATCTCGCAATGTTAAGAAATTATTATTTCGCAATGTCAAGAAATGATTCTGCCGCAATGTCAAGAAATGATCCTATCGCAATGTCAAGAAATGATTATGTCACAATGTCAAGAATTGATTTTGTCGCAATTTGTATCCTGTCGCAATGCCACATGTCGCAATGTTACCTGTCGCAATATCACCAGTCGTAATGTTACCTATCGCAATGTTAGGTGTCGCAATGTCACATGTCAGGTGTCGCAATAACTATCGCAAAAAGAAACCCTATCGCAGTATTGGTCACAATACTGATCACAATACATAAACCCTAGCCATTACGATGGAAAACAAGCCAAATATGTCGCAATAAGTGTATTGTTCCAAAACTTTAGGGAAAAAATGAGATTTTTGACTAGAAATCCGTGATTTTAACCAAACCAAAGCACCCAAATCTCTACCACAACTATGTAGAAGATATATGGATCACTTGGAATAACAAAAACACGAACAAATTTTGAAACTTGGGTAAAGATCAATCAAAACTCACAAATCCAATAAAGAACACACCACAAATCTTTAATCACCTATCTACTATAGGCTCTTGATACCAAATGTTAATCCCACTTTAATCCATAACACAAGAATTAGAGTAGATTTAGAGAGAGAAAGAGAAGAAAGTTAGAGAGAGAAAGTAGAGAGAGTGGTGGAAGGTTAATGTTAACTAGAGAGAGAAAGTAAAGTGAACCAACACCCTCTTCCACACATGGAAGAGGGATTATATACCCATGAGCTTGGTGGGCTCATGGGCTTGTTTCCTTAGGTCGGGCTTGGCCTATCTTGGGCATAAAGCCACTACCTTAAAAATATTAGCTTAAAGTTCAAGCCCGGTATTCCTGACTAACCTATTACAATACGAGACCTTTAACGACTAAGATGACCTATTACATTCTTGTTCGAATATATAAAATATAGAGCTAACAAAAATGGTCTTTATGGTCTTTACACTTCACAAAAGCAGAAGTCTCGTGAGGAATTGTTTCTTGAGAGAAAACAACGAAGAATTCAATGGAAGAAAAATTTTACCACTAAGAAATCAGATGTTTATAAATATATTAACTATTTGCCTCTTAATGTTTCTAAAAGAAAAAGTAAAAAAACACTTGGTATTCTTAAACATCACATTGATAATGTTCAATCAATCGTTGAAAGAGATTGGCAAAAACGTGAAAATGATAAGTGGAAAAAAGAGATTCCTCACGATATAACTGTGCTTGTGAAAGAACTTTTAATACCAAATACGAAGATAATAAAATAAAATGTTCTTAAGTTTTAAAAATTAATTTGGTCTGAAATGTTTGATGATTTGAAATATGTTGAGTCTCTTGAAAAAGAAATTGATGAACTTTAAACTGACGAATCAGATTTTTCAAACAAATATGATCTACTCTTAGAAGAATGTCTCTCCAAAGATATTTAGTGTGTTACTCTTCAATATTGTGCTGATATCGATGAATATTCTGGTGTTGCATGCAAATATCTTGACAAGATCAAAGAGTGTGAACGGCTTGAAACTGAGCTTTCGAAACGTAAAAAAATGTTGATAGAAAGGATTTTAGGTTACTTCAAAACCGATGTGATTTTCTTCAAAAACATTTTCATTCTCATGAAATTGCTTTGAAAAAAGAAGTAGGTAGTTTTCCACATGATAATAACTTGCAAGAAAAACTTTCCAAAACGTTTCGAGAATTGAATAAAAAGTGTATGGAAATTACGGATTTGAAAGCTCAGATGCAAGAAAAAGACATAGCAATCGAAGAGTTGAAGAAACTCGTTGCTAAGATGGGTGGGAACATTGTGTAACCTAGAGATAAGAAACCTATTGTTAGACAACCCAATGCATATAAAGTAACTAAACCCTCTCTCTCGGGAAAACCATCTGTTTTCTCTAATTCTGCAGTTGGAAAACCTAGTTTGCCCCCAAGACATATAGGAAGGGTAGGTTACCACATATTACTCCCAAAACAGATATTTGAACACAAAGCATTAAAAACACAAATGAGATTAAACCAGGGATGTATAGATTGGACACTAAATCCACACATAACAAAGAAAGTCAATCGCCTCAGACTTCTAGAAACACTAATAGACGTGTGTCTTTTACTAAAGGAGTAGTCCCCGATGCTAGTGTTAGCCGGCCTCAACTTAAGAGCACTCGAATGAATGAAAAGGTTTGGCAAAACAAGAGTCAAGGGAAGATGAAGAAAGTAGAAGACAACACTAGGAATTTTAATGTTTCTAAAAATAAAATGTTTGTAATCGCATGTAATGACGATTTGAACAATTTGACTTTGATTGCTTTGAATGTTAAGTTTGTTTGTATGAAATGTGGAAAATATCCTAATGTTAATCATGCTATGTGTGTTCCGAATAATGTAAAAGGCGTAGATACTAGAACTAAGAAGCAAATTGGGATGCCAATTAGTGCTAGTAAACCCAAACGTAAACTGAACCATTCTGGTGCAAACCCCCTAAGAAAAGTATTGCATCAGACTCCACTATAAAGCACTCTAGAAGCAAAATTAGAGAATTATATGAGTCTGCTAGAAAGTCTTGGAAATGTTGGTTTGTTAATCAATGTCCTCCATGATATAAATGGATGCCTAAGGTTAGGACTGAAAATGTGACTACGAGTGTTAGCATGCCTTTAAGTGTTGAAACTAGGGACACTAATGATTCAGATATCACTACTAACATGGAATCCAATTTAGCAAATGCTCCATCGTGTTCTAATTCTTCTGCAGGTGATCGAAATAATTCTCTTCATATTGTACTTCGGGTAAACCAAGCACATGACAGGGAATCTCAAGCTTCTAATTAACTTATGGAGAAGTTCCTGGATACGGTTCGATTCAGAAATGATCAATTTGCACTGATCCTAGGATATGGAGATTTGGTTCAAGGGAATATCTCGATCAAAAAGGTATACTACGTCGAAGGGCTCAATCATAATCTTATCTCGTTTGGTCAATTATGTTATGCGGATTTGGAGGTTGCATTTAGAAAGAAGACATGTTTTGTTCGTGATTATGCTGGAAATGATTTATTCACCGGTTCACGGGGTACAGATCTTTACACGATTTCACTTCAAGACACAACTTCCTCAACTCCAATTTGCTTCATGGCTAAAGCATCAACGACTCAAGCATGGTTATGGCATCAACGTCCATCTCATCTCAACTTTGATACCATCAACTTGCTTTCCAAGAAAGATATTTTGAGAGGCCTTCCAAGCTTGAAATTCATCAAAGATCATCTTTGTTCTTTTTGTGAGATTTGTAAAGCTAAACGAAGTAATTTCAAGACAAAGACTAAACCAAGCTCCAATGGACGGTTAGATCTTCTTCATATAGATTTGTGTGGTCCCATGCGTTTTCAAAGCATCAATGGGAAGAAATACATTATGGTAATTGTCGATGACTACTCAAGGTACAAGTGGACTCACTTCTTGAGGTCCAAAGATGAAACACCTGAAGTTCTCATCAACTTCCTTAAGCTGATACAACGTGGCTTCAAGCTCAAGTTAAAGTGATACGTACTGACAGAGGCACATAATTCTTGAATTCAACTCTAAAGAATTATTTTGAAGCCTAAGGGATTGAACACGAAACATCTATTGCTAGAACACCTGAATAAAACGGCATTGTTGAAAGACGAAATCGTACTTTGGTTAAGGCTGCTCGAACATTATTATCCGTTTCAAAACTACCACTATTATTTTGGGCCGAAGCTGTGTCAACCGCATGCTACACACAAAACCGTTCCTTAGTTATTCCATGATAAAAAAAGACACCATGTCACATAATTCATGATCGCAAACCTTCACTCAAACACCTTCACGTTTTCGGATGTACGTGTTACATAATCCGAGATGGTGAAAATCCGGATAAGATGAAAGAGAAAGGTGATGCATGTATTCTAGTGGGATATGCAACTCAGTCTAAGGGATATAGAGTTTACAACAAGAGAAAAAAATTGATAGTCAAAACTATTCATGTCATATTAGATGAATTACAAGAAGTGGCACTTGAACAAAACAGTTTAAGTCCCGATCCACAACGACAAAAGACTTATGTGCACAACCGTATGGAACTCAGAACTCAAGACAACAACAATGAACCGTCAAGTTCAAAGCTGGTTCAACAAACTGTGCGAAGAGCTGATATGATAGTGGACACGACAATTGAAGAATTGGAAATGTTATATGGACCAATGTATGATGAATATTTCACGGGGGAGAAACATGTTGTATCAAAGTCTTCTGCTCTCACTCATGATAAGAATGATGATATCGTTCATCATCAACAAAAGGATACAACTTCATCTACTTCGACACGGGTTGCTACAGATTTAGCTACTCAAAATATCACATCAACAATCGATCCTACAACATCCACAACTACTGTCATTACTCTAGAGAACCCAAATCAAGCAGACGATGCATTATCTGACGATGACGATTTTCACAATCCATTCGGTACATCGGTACATGAAACTGGGGAGTCTTCTACTCGCCATGTTGATCCGTCAAATATGCATACGTTTTATCAACGAAATCCTTCAACACATCATTGGACACGAGATCAACCTTTGGTTCAAGTAATTGGAAACCCTTCACAGCCCGTTCGTATAAGACGACAACTAGAAACTGATGGCGATGTTTGTATGTGCGTACTTTCCGTGAGTACAGCTGAACCGAAAACATCAATTAAGCCATGGCTGATCATGCTTGGAATGAATCGATGACGGATGAACTTCAACAATTTGAAAGACTTAAGGTCTGGGAACTTGTTGATATACCATACGATGTAACTTCGTTAAATATTCGATGGATCAGAAAAACAAGATGGATGAAGAAAACACGATCATCAAGAACAAATCTAGGTTAGTTGCTAATGGGTATGGCCAGAGAGAGGGTATTGATTTTGAAGAATCGTTTGAACCAGTAGCTCGTATGGAAGCGGTTAGGTTTTTCCTTGCTTATGCTGCACATAAGGGATTCATCGTTTATCAAATGGACGTGAAGACAACTTTTCTTAACTGTCCTTTGAAAGAAGAAGTCTATGTCACGCAACCATAAGGGTTTGTCAATCCGCATTATCTTGACAAGGTGAATCGTCTCCACAAGGCATATGGACTCAAGCAAGCTCCAAGAGCGTGGTACGATGAGCTCTCGAAATTTCTGGTATCCAAAGGTTTCTCAAAAGTTTCCATTGATCTAACCTTGTTCATATATAAATATGGGGATGACATTTCGCTTGTGCAGATTTACGTTGATGACATTATTTTCGGGTCTACTAACCCAAAACTTTTAAAATGGTTTGAAAAATTAACGCACATCACATTTGAAACGTCAATGATGTGAGAACTAAAATTATTTATAGGAATTCAAGTTCACCAATCCCCAAGTGGTATCTTTATTAACCAACCTAAGGATTGTCAAGAGATAATCAAAAAGCATGGTATGATCTCATGTGACCCAATTGGGACATCATTATCAACCACCTCCCTAGATGCTGACTTGGAGGGAAATGCCATAGATCAAACGAGATATCGTTCCATGATCGGCTCCTTCATGTATTTGATAGCAAACAGACCCGATATGTCACATGCTACATGCTATTGTGCATGATATCAAGCCAGACTCACTGAAAAGCACCTCAAGGAGGTTAAACGGATCTTTCGGTACCTCAAGAATACCATTCACTTGGGACTCTGGTATCCGAAGGAAACCGGTTTCTTTCTAACGGCCTATTCAGATTTTGATCACATAGGGTGTCTTGATACTCGAAAAAGTACTTTTGGTGGTGCATAATTTCTAAGACAAAATAAGCTTGTGGGATGGTCTTCCAAGAAGCAGGATTGCACGTCACTTTCATCAACCAAAGCGGAGTATGTGTCTCTTTCTGCGTGTTGTGCTCAAGTTCTTTGGATGAGAACACAACTCACGGATTATGGCTTCCACTTTGATAAAGTACCTATGTACTGTGACTGAAAGTCAGGCATAGCCATCTCCTACAATCCAGTACAGCATTCCCGCATGAAGCACATTGATGTCAGATACCACTTCATAAAGGAACAAGTTGAACGAGGTATCGTTGAGTTATACTTTGTTGGAACGGATTACCAATTAGCCGACTTGTTTACGAAAGCTCTGTCGAAAGATAGGTTTGAGTACCTCATTAGGCAAATTGGTATGAGATGTTTCACTCTAGCAGACCTTGAGATTCTGGCAAAGGTGTCTGCTTGATTCATCTATCAAACATCTACTTGTAAATATCATTGAAAAAGCAAAATACCAAAATATAAAACACATAAAAGCAAAACACAAAATTAAAAACATTTGAAAATCCAAAAGTATTCTTCTCGACATGTCTTTCAGTATCGATTATATGGACGTGCCTAGAAATGTCGCTCAATAGCGACACGGGTGTGTACATAAAGCTCGAATGAAAGTTGTAAATATTTTCAAATCATGTCATTTCTATTTTTTAATAAAGGAAAATGTCTATTTTGGACAAATTTTCCAACAACGGGTATAAAAATCTATCTTGGGTTGAGCTTGTCATAAAACATTCAACGTTTTGAGCTCAACACAATGGCATGTAATCACTTTCAGATTGCGACCCGGATTGATATTCACGGGGGAGTGTACGCTTTAGTGCGCTTACCCTCAGCGGAAGAAGAGAAATCTTCTTAGACTTGAGTGGATTCGTCAAGACATTCAAAGTCTATGAACTCAAGTTTATGCTTTAGAAAAACCTCTTCGTCTAAAAGAAATGGAGTTTTTCAAAAAGCGTTGAACACAATTTATTCAAGAGTTTTTCAATGATTATTCAAAATCTTTTAAAAATTTTGTGTTCAATAACACCTATCCTCAAAAAGTGAAATGTGGATCACATCCTCACAAGGACAATTCAACTGGATCAATTTTTTAGGGGGAGCGTTCCAAAAAATTCATGCTAGATAGACACATTTTTCTCCCGAAGACTTTCAAGACTATTTTTAGCAATATATGTTAATCAAATTTGGTATCTCTAATATCAAACCATTTTATATATTAGAGATAGGGGAAAATGTGATTAATATGTGATCTAAAGACTCATGTACTTTAACTCTTACTCACATGTGTGAAACACTTTTGACTATCGATGCATATGTGAAGGGGGAGTTTTTCTGAAATGACAAAACTAGCTAGGTGTTAAATGTTTTCAAACACTTTGTTAGAATTTAAAGTGGTTTATGGTTACGATTAAATACCAACAACATCTTTAATCCACGATGTTATTGGTGTCAAAAGGGTGGTTAGGTTTAAGTACTATGATCCAACCAGAATCGGAGGGATCTTTCCAGGGACAATCCAATAGATTATTAAAAGTCCTTAGGAAAGATGGAGTAGATTGTGAACGTAGCTGAATGCCGACTAAGTACATAAGCTAGCACCGGAACAATCACAACAAGGTGTTAGTGATGACGTCTTAGTAATCATTGAAGGGGTTGAAGAATGAAAAATAGATTTAAGGATAAAGGGTGAAAAGAAATTAGCCCTCCATACAACTTAGGTAGAAACCGGGTCAACACATCATCAAGAAAACACATCATGGACCCAGTAATGTAATGCACAACCCTTACCTAGCTACTCACGCTTCTCTAAAAAGAAGTTTGTTTTATTGTCACGGAGAACAACACGACTTCGATTGACTTTCTCACTTCGAGATAGTTGATATTGAATAGGTGGCATCTGCTCCAGCCTCTAACGACTAAAAGAGCACAAATCGAATCTAGATCCTAGAGATCAATCAAATCACGTTAGGACACACGGAATGACGATAAAGAGAGCCCTACGCTATATCCTTGCGATATTGCTCGAACACTCAGAGTGATACTACTTAGTATTCACAATGATGAGTGGAAATCCTTCTAGTGTTAACATCAAACAGCACAGTGGTAGGTCATGTGTAAGATTCGTTAAGAATTAAACATATGTAAAACTAAAAATCAATAGTAGTTTGATTCTGAATTGATTCAATATCGTTTCAGGTTTCTACGCAATATCATTATGGTCTTGCCAGAATATTCACAGTGATATTCATTAATATTCACAGTGACGAATGGAAATCCTTCTAGCATCAACCTCAAACAACGCTACGGTAGGTAACTTGTGAGATTCTTTATGGATTAAGCTTGTGTCAACTGGAAAGCAACAATGGCAAGATTCTTAAAGAGAATCAAACTTGTTCCAGGAATTTGAATTGACGACTTTAATCAAGCGGATAGTTATCCAACTGATTCACTCTTTATGTTCGCAGTCTTGCTTTGAGACGGTCGAGTAAAGATAACGGCTAGTACAGCGGCGAAACCTTGTCATGGAGATTAATAATTGAATCTACCTAATCACAGGTGCGGTATTTAATATCGTATAACGGTCGTCACCGACCAGAGGTAATACGCTACCGATTTAGGACGAATGTCAACGCCATTCAGTCCATGTCTATGTTTTGTCTCAAGAAGGTGGCGTTATGGTGTACTCAGCTAAGTCAAAGAATAAAGACACAAGATCGCAAGATGTCAAAGACAAGTCAAGGATGGTGACCAATAAGAATGAAGCAGTCATTTTGAATATCACAATACTAAAGATTAATTATATCAATAAACACTCACATGTCATAGAGGAATGACCTCTCAGTGAGTGAGATGATATTCTCAAAATATTGTATCATCAAGAATGATTCGGTCACAGATTTGAAGATCTCAAGATTAAAGACAAAATCTAAAGACAACGACAAAGGATCAAAGATCAGAGCATGAAGGAACAAGACTACTATTACACGTTCCGACTCATTTATGGCGAGATTGGTAATCTCTATTAATCTCCAAATGTCGTTGAGGAATAACCTCTTATTGGGGGAGATTGTTAGCCTCAAAATATTGAGTCAAACAAGAATTTTCGGTCATAGGATTATTATGCATTATTCTTAGCACGTTGTAATAGATAGTAGAAAAGTCAGGAATCACGGGCTTGATAAAATAGCTAATAGTCCATGTTTAAGGTTATTTAGTTAATGGATTCAAGCCCGACATATTATCATATAGCCCATAAGCCACATGTAGGTTTGGCTATATATATCACCCTCATAGCATGTTAGGAGGGTCTTGGTTACAATTTTTCTCATTCTCTCTAATCTAATATTCACAAAGTTTCCAACCATTCTCTCTTTTCTCTCTCTACTTTCTCTCTCTAGAATTCATCCATTTTTCATCTCTATTTCTTGTTTAATCATCAAATAATATGAGACAACAAGTACTATCTAAAATATTTGGGCTCATGTTCTTGAAATAATTAGCGTTTCACGATTAAAAAGGGACTTTAAGGCAGCAGTAAACATAGTGTCAATAAACATATTTGGGAAGCATACCAGAAACGCTTGTATTCCAGTTTAGCATATATCCCCTCATGGGTTTTCAAATCATTTAAAAGTATTTATCTTTAGTGAGAACATGAACTCACCTGGTGTCCATAGATTCTGAGCTGCATCAAATATATCTCATTCACCAAAGAACAACTTGGTCTCGCAATCAACAACTTGGTCTCACACAAACCTAGATTAACACATTTTTTTATAATATCATGTCTTTGATCTTTAGTTTAATTTTTTAAGTATTTCTTTATGATATTTTCCTAAGGTGCATAGGTTATTTATATCACATCATTGTTCGGGCCATCATACTCAGAAGCCATTTTATAAATGTTTGAGGAGCGAGGGCACTTTAAATCGTAAAACCAACCCAGTTAGAACATAATATCGTGATGGAAAATCTTTGTACAAAGCTCCATACTAACATGAAATGTTTATTACTCTCTCAAATGATAATTATTGTATAATATATACTTTATATGCTTTTAGTTTCAAAGTTGGCAAAAATTAACCTTTAGTGATAAGTTTAACTTAATTACACTTTTAACCCTATAAGTATATAGTTTAAGTATTTACAATCTTAACCTTCTAATATTAACCTTAAGGTTTAAAACTTAAAAGTATTATTCATTATAACTTTAACTTTATTAAAACAACACTTTTAACCCAAAATGTTTATAGTTTCAAAAATGATAGTTTTAGTCCCTATACTTGCTTAAAATTACGTAACAACCTTAAAATTGTACAGAAAGACCTAGGAACTTAAAACAAAGTTTATAAAAACATTTCTAATCATATAAAATTAGTTTTTCAGATCTATAGCTTTTGAAATGGAGTTTATCTCATTATTTCATTTCAATTACAAAACTAGGGTTTTATAACATCTTTGATTTATAACTTTCAGTTTAGCTTATTATATGAACTAAAGCTTATTATATTAGCTTATTAACATCTTATAAACATTACAACAAGTCATAGAAAATCATTATAGAAAGATCTAAGCTTAAATAACATAGTAATTACCTAGGTAGCTCTAGAATGACTTCTAGGGCTCCTTATGAACTTCTTTTTCTTCTAAAGCTTCAAGAAATTTAATGGATACTTCTTAGGCATGGTTTCTGGTCTCAAGGAATCCGTATAACTTTGTTAGAAGTGGAAAATCAGAATGGTTAAGGAGTTAAATGAGATCGGGGTGCAAGTTTACAATGAAAGGGTTATGTTGCTATTTATACTACATTTCAACACTTAGTGTAACACCCCATTTTTGGTAAATGGAATGTCACGCGTGATTATGGCGTGTCATCAAAGCATACAAGGATAAATGTCTTAAACATTACATGACCATAAAGTAAATACCAGAAACAAACATTAGTACCCCAAAGTATAAGCTCGTCACACACAAACATAAGTACTGTAAAGGAAAAGGACTAAACAATGTCCATGGAAACAAGTAGCTAAATGTATGAGGATAAGTATAAAGTAATGAAGCTAGAAAGCTTCCAATCCATATGCACGTACGCTTAGAGTCTATGAGCGTCCCTGAGTACCTACCGTTTTAGGAACATGAAAGGAAACCGGCTAAGCATAACGCTTAGTTCACAGATATACAAGCATAGAATGAATAACATAAACATATACAATATAGCAGCGGAATGGATTAAGTCCTAGAAAACCTAGTATAACTTAGTAAAACTAGTCTTATAGTTTGAAAAGCCTTATGTTTATCTTATAAAAATTGTTTAACATGTTAACCATTAAGCTAATATAGGTCATGAAATATCAACATGAATGAATACTTGGAGGGGTGACTCGTCATGCAATTAGAGGTGTTGCCTCTAATTAATATTAGTTTGGGTAGTAGGGATCAACTCCTTGTGAAGGATGCAAGGCACACACCACATTCACCTGGATAATCTGTTAAAAACATGTAACCTAGGATGCACCCATACGCCCCACATGATAACATAATAATATGGCCAAAAGCTGAAAGGGACGCCACGAGCTATCACTCCGCCGTGGTGAAGTCAGAACACTGGTGCCTCTAGTATCATGGTTATGATACCTCCATAACTAGGTGAAACTGGTCATGCATGTATATGGCTTAGACATTTAAATTAAACATAAGCAAATCAAGACATATAAAACATATACTGGGAAAACAGTTGACTGCATACGGGGAATCCTAATAAGGAAAGAATGTCCATACTGAATGGACAGAGAATCCATACCTTATGTCCAGTGAACGAAGAAGATGAACGAAAGAGAGTCCTACTTCGATCTCACTAATGCTACATAAATAGTATAAGTGTATAAGTATTCTGGTTACTGACTACGTAACTGGTTTTATATCATGTCTTAGCTTGTTTTATATGTTCATGTCTTGTTTTACTGATTTTATCGTTATGCTGTGTTTATCATGTATTATGGATATTCTGAATAAGTATTACTTGTATTTCTTGTATTATTATACTTGTTGTGTAATAATAAGTAACTTTCTGAAAATAGCAGGTTTCCTAAAATAGGAAGTTTCCAAAAACAGAAAGTTTCCAAAAATAGATTTACTGCTTAAAATAGATAAGTTTCTAAAAATAGAAAGTTTCAAAAAATAGTAAGTTTCCTGAAATAGAAAGTTTCCATAATTAGAAATAAGCTGGATTATTAAGCTAATACGATAAGCTTAAGTTTTACTGATTAAATATACTAAGTCATGTGATTATAGTATATTTTATTAATTATATCATGTTAATTAAATAAACTATATGTTATATGATTTAATTAAATATAGTCATGATTAAATTAAATTAAAGTGTATATAATACTTAGTTTAAAACATATATTAATATTTATATTCATATAACCTAAGTCATGGAAATTAATTAATTATATGTCATGTTGTAATAAATAATTAATTACTATGGTCTAATTTACATAAATAAGTACTTAGGTTAAAATCATGTATTATTAATTAATAATAATAAACCTAAGTCCATGTTTTAATTAATATAATCATATGTCATGTTAAATTAATTTAAATTAACTTGTAAAAATAATAACCCGAACCTATGTATTATTTTTATTAAAAACATGTCGTGAACCAGACCCGTGAACCCATGAACCGGCCCGAACCAAAATCCCACCGAAAAAAGTGGCAAACCGGCCTAACCCGGTTGCCCCTGCCTTCGGCCCACTGCCACCGGCTGTGTGCCGGTGGTCTTGCCCTTCTTGGCCCAGTCGCTGACCACACCGGGTTCCCACCGACTGTGTGTCGGTGGTTCCCCCTGCCTGCCCTACGGTGGTTCCCCCTGCCTGCCTAAATTAGCCACCGGCTTTAGCCGGTGGTGGGGCAGTGGCTGCCGAGACCAACCGAACCACAAGGACACCCCCGACGCCCTTGCCCTTGCTGCCGACCGAACACCCAACACCACCGAGACATGGTCTCGTGTGGTGGTGCGAACCAAACGCCGCCGAGAGCATCATGGCTCTCAATTTGTGTGGCGGCCGACCACCAAAACCCAAAAACAATCCCAATAATTTTCCCCACCAAGATTTTAGCATGTTTTTAATCTTGTTTTTAATTCCCCATGATCACATGTTCATATAACATAAAAGGAATTAAAAAGAGAGGATTTCCGGATTACCAAAACACGTGGAATCAATAGATCTTGGATACACGAACACGTACTTGTGATTTGTTAAATAAAAATCAAGCAAACCCCCTTGTTTTCTTAGTGTAGCCGCCGGCCTAAAGGAGAGAGAGAAAGAGAGAGAGAGAAATATGGTTTTTGCTTTTCTAAAATTCTTTTGTAATGTTTATGTTTACATATTTGTTTATTAATTAAAAATAATTTGGGTTGGGCCCCCTTTCTCTTTGTGTGTCGCGGCTACCAGGGCCCACCAAGGGAAACCTGTAGCTATTTCGTGTTCTAAATTATTATGTGTTTGTGTGCTTGTATTTACGTGACGTTATTATTAAATGTTCGTGTTATAATATATACTTGTACGTAGTCGTAATAATAATTACGTAAATACATAATTATACGTTCGTGATTCTTACGTTCATGATTTCATGTTCGTGATTTAATTATTATCAATAATAATTATCGTGCCTTATTACATAATTAATACTTATCGTGTAATAACACGTACGTAGTTCTTGTAATTTATTTTCGTGAAACGTATTCATGTTATAAAAGGAAAGTTTTAATCATGTAGGTACGATACTAAGGGTACTATTCATGGTAAAGCATGCGGGTTTTACAACTCTTTCCCCCTAAAAAGAATAATTCGTCCCCGAATTATAGATAACATAAACTGAAAAAGAGGAACATACCCGAATTCAAAAATTGAAATGAGGGTAAGAAGTCTGGATAGACTCCTCGGTTTCCCAAGTGGCTTCCTGCTCAGTATGATCCCTCCAAGGATTTGGACGAATGGAATCGTCTTCCTCCTCATGACTCGTTCTTTCCTATCAAGAACTCATTCGGGTTCCTCTATGAAGGAAAGATCTTCACGAATCTGTTCCAGTGGATACTGAACAATGTGATGGGGATGATACTTGTACCCTCTGAGTAAGGACACATGGAAGACGTCGTGTACGTGAGAAAGCTGCGGAGGTAATGCTAAACGATAAGATACTTCACCGACTTGCTCAATGACATCAAACGAAATCGAGGACTTAGCTTCCCTTTGATTCCAAAACGCTTAACGACACGTGTCGGCTATACCTTAAGAAAGACGTGATCTCCTACGTTAAAATGTAAGTCCCCACGATGTTTGTCGGCATAACTCTTCTGACGTGATCGTGCTTCTTGCAATTTCTACTTAGCTACAACGACCTTCTCGTTGGTCAACTCTATCATTTCTGGTTCTTCAAGTGTTCGCTCAACAACATGATCCCAGCATATTGGGGCGCGACACTTCCTTCCATACAACATCTCAAATAGAGCATACTTAATGTTGCCGTGCCAACTGTTGTTGTATGCAAACTCTACCAAACAGATGTAATCGTCAAAATCTCATGTCTATTCCAACGCACATGAACTCAACATGTATTCTAATGTCTGAATTGTTCGCTCTGATTGCCCGTCTGTTTGAGGATGAAAAGCGGTGATGAGCTTAAGTTTTGTACCCCCAATCTTTCTGCAGACTCTTCTAGAATCGCAAAGTGAAACAAGGATCTCTGTCCGAGACGATGCTGGATGGAGCACCATGAAGTCTCATGATCTCCTTCTTGTAAGTATCAACTATTTTACTGACCGAATATTCCTTGCGGATCGATAAGAAATGAGCTGAGTTAGTAAGTCGATCAACGATAACCCAAATCGCATTGTGCCTTCTCTTTGTCTGCGGAAGACCAGTAAAAAAATCCATGGTGATCTTTTCCCACTTCCACTCTGGAATATTTAACGGTTGTAGAAGACCGCCAGATCGCTGATGCTCGATCTTAACCTGCTGGCAAGTAAGACATTTGGAGACGTAAGTCGCAACGTCCTGTTTCATACCACTCAACCAAAAGTATTGCCTGATGTTGTGTTACATCTTGGTCGAACCAGGATGAATGGAGAATGGGGAGCTATGAGCCTCATCTAACAATGCTTCCCGGAGTTCTTGATCATCAAGAACACAAAGTCTCGTGCCCTGCCATAAGATACTGTCTTCGTCTACACAAAATTATGTCTGCTTCTCTAAGTTCTGAATTATCGCCCATATTTCACCATCATCCTTCTGAGCTTCCTTGATACTAGAGAGTAACTCATATTCCACCCTAAGATTATCCCAGTAACCGTGCTTTCCACGTACCATGATCTCGATGTCTAGTCGTTCTAAGTCTCTTATAATTTCCTCCTCAATTTTAATGTCGTTTATCATTCCGGCCTTCCTACTAAGTGCATCTACCACTACATTCGCCTTGCCGGGATGATACTATATATTAATGTCATAATCCTTCAACATATCTAACCATCTCCTCTGTCTCATGTTCAATTCACGTTGAGTGAAGATGTACTTCAAGCTCTTGTGGTCTGTGAAAATGTGACATGATTCTCCATACAAGTAGTGCCTCCATATCTCTAATGCAACCAAAACTGCTGCAAGTTCCAGGTCATGGGGTAATTATCCTCAGAAGGCTTAAGCTGTCGTGAAGCGTACGCGATCACTTTCCCATGTTGCATGAGAACACAGCCAAGTCCCTTCCCTGAAGCATCACTGTAGATTTGAAATCCACTTGAACCAGATGGGAAAGTAAGAATCGGTGTAGATACTAACTTATGCTTTAGGTCTTCAAAGCTCTTCTCTCTTTCTGCAGTCCAAACAAATCTCTCCCCTTTTCGGATCAGTTTGGTCAATGGTAGTGCTAAACGGCAAAAGTTCTCTACGAACCTACGGTAGTAACCAGCTAAGCCTAAGAAACTGCGAACCTCAGTCGCTGATGTCGGTCTTGGCCACTTGGTAATAGCCTCAACCTTTGCTGGATCCATGGTGATTCATCCTGCTGATACAATGTGACCTAAGAACGCCACCTTGTCTAACCAGAACTCACTGTAAAACCCGCATGCTTTTACCATGAACAATACACTAATAATCGTACGTACAGGATTAAAACTTTCCTGTTATAACATGAACACGTGTCACAAATATTAATTACGCGAATTACGTACGTGTTATTACACGATAAGTATTAAATACGTGTTAGTACACGATAACTATTAACTACGTGTTAGTACACGATAATTTTCAACAATAATTATAATCACGAACATACGAACATGAAATCATAACGTTTATAATCACAAACCTAGTATATGTATTCGAGTTATATTTGTTACGATTACGTATAAATATATTTTACGACACGAACGATAACTAAATAAATCACGTAAACACGACACTAGAACACGTATATAATTTAGACACGGAAAACAATGGGTTTCCCCTTGTGGGCCCCACATACCCGCGGCAAGAACACAAGAAAGGGCCAAGCCCATTTGACTTTTAACTAAATAAGAAAAGAAGGGGAATCATATTTTTCATAATCACAGAATATTAGAAAAATACAAAACCCTATATCCTTTCTCCTTCTCCCTTTTTGGCCGCCGGTTTAAGAACACCACAAGGAGGGTGTTGTTGATTTTTGGTGATCCAATTCTAGTAGATATCGTTCGTGTTATAGTCCTCCATTGTTTCACGCATTGGTAACCTTTAAACCCTTTCTTTTTATTCTTTTTATTATTTTTATTAGATCAAGAACACATGAATTATAAGGTTTATAAAAACAAGCAAATAAAACATGTTAGTTAAAATCATGGGGGTTAAATCATGGTGGTTTTCGGGTTTGTTGGTTCGGCCGACGCAAGGAAACCGAGAGCCTAGGCTCTCGGTGGGTTTTTCAACACCACCAACCGAGACCTCATAGTCTCGGTGTGTTTTGGTGTCTCGACCGCCAGAGCAAGGGAACCCCGACATATGTCGAGGTGTAGTTGGTCTTTGGGGGGTCTCGGCTAAAACAAACAAACACCACCGTCTTAAGCCGGTGGCTATAATGAACAAGCAGGTTGAGCCAATGCCGCGACAGCAGGGGGAACCTTGCCTAGACGGCGGATAGTCGAGAGACCAAGGAACCACCGGCTTAAGCCAGTGGTATTATTGCAAAGGCAGGGGCAACCGGCAAGGGCCGGTTTGCCACTATTTTGATAGGTGTTTATTCGGCCGGTTCACGGGTTCACGATCCAGTTCACGACATGCGTTAGTAAAATAAAACACAGTTCACAACTTGGTTAATTTTACAAGTTTAATTATTTTACAAGTTTATTTAATTACTAGATTAATTAAATTAATTTACATGTTACATAATTAATTTAATTAACACATGACCTACGTTAATTATTATTATTAATAATTCATGATTTTAACCTAAGTATCTAGTTATGAAATTTAGACTAAGTAATTAATTAATTATTAAAACCATGACTTATAAATAATTAATTTCCATGACTTAGGTTATATTAATATATATATTAATACATGTTTTAACCCAAGTATTTTAATAATTTAATGTAATTAAATCATGTTATATTTTATTATATCTTATAACCTATAGTTATTTAATTTATATGTAATAACTAATAAACTATACTATTTAATCACTTGACTTAGAATATTAATCAGTAAACACTTAAGCTTATATTATTAGCTTAATAATCTAGCTTATTTCTAATTATGGAAACTTTCTATTTTTAGAAACTTATTTAATTAATCCAGCTAATCTATTTATGGAAACTTTCTATTTTTGGGAACTTTCTATTTTTGGAAACTATCTATTTTTGGGAACTTTCTATTTTTGGAAACTTTCTATTTTTGGAAACATGCTATTTTTAGAAAGTTACATATTATTAAACAACAAGTATAATAATACAAGAAATACAAGTAATACTTAATCAGAATAGACAGAATACATGATAAACACAGTATAACGATAAAATTAGTAAAACATGACATGAACATATAAAACAAGCTAAGACATGATATAAAACCAGTTACGTATACAGTAATCACAAGACTTATACACGTATATTATTTATGTAGCATTAGTGATATCATAGTAGGACTCTCTTTCGTTCGTCACTTGACACAAAGTACGGATTCTCCGTCCTTTTAGTATGGACATTCTTTCCTTATTAGGATTCTCCGTATGCAGCCAACTGTTTTCCCAGTATATGTTTTATATGTTTTGAATTGCTTATGTTTAATTAGATACCTAAAGCCATATACATGCATGACCAGTTTCACCTAGTTATGGAGGTACCATAACCATAAAACTGGAGGCACTAGTGTTATGACTTCACCACGGCGGAGTGATAGCTCGTGGTGTCCCTTCAGTTTTTGGCCATATTGTTATTATCATGTGGGGCGTGTGGGTGCATCCTAGGTTATATGTTTTTAGAAGATTATTTAAGTGAATATGGTGTGTGCCTTGAATCCTTCACAAGGAGCTGATCCCTCCTACCCAAAACTTATTTTAATTAGAGGCAGACCCTCTAATTGCATGACGAGGTCACCCCTCCAAGTATTCATTCATGTTGATATTTCATGACCTATATTGGTTAATGGTTAACATGTTAAACAGTTTTTATAAGTTATACCAGGTTTTCCAGAACTTATAAATTTCCGCTGCTATTAGTCTTATTTATGTTTTAGCCATTCATACTATGTCGTATATCCGTGCACTGAGCGTTATGCTCAGCCGTTACTTTCCTTTCCATATCCCAAAACGGTAGGTACTCAACGACAAACTCGAGCATTTGGAGGACATGAATAGGATGGAAGCTGCCATAGAGTTATTCTCCTTTTGCCTTCATATACTTATGCTCGTTTAGTCATTTATCATTTCCTTTACTTTATTATGTTTTGGGCTTATGTTTAGGAACCGATATTTGATTCTGGTTTTCCCTATGGTCATGTATGTTTTAGTACATATTACCTTGCATGCTTTTATGACACCCCATAATTACGCGTAACGGTCCACTTATCAAAGTGGGGTGTTACATTATGGTATCTTAGCCAAGGCTTCGACTTGTGGGCTCTAAAACTTGACCTGTGACTAGTGGGTAGTCATCAGGAGCTTCCTAAGCCAACACTTGTTATTCTATGTACTATGTTTTCAGCACCTTGTTGTTTTAACCATGATGTTTTCAGCACCTTGTTGGTTTAACCATGATGTTTTCATCAGTATTGTTTTTACTAATATGGACTGAACATCCGTCATCCATACTTATTTACGTGCCATTGTTTTATGCACGATGTTCCTTGTGAACTGTGGCTAATGTGAACTGAACCCAGTAGTTCATAAGTGGTCACATGAAATTTTTTCTGTTAAGTTTTGGCAGCTGAGTTTCATTTATTTATTCCATGTATCATTGTCGCAGGTTTATGATTAAGTAACGGTTGGTACAGGACTGGCCCTATTTAGTCGCATGTGATTTTATCGAAACTTTTAACTTTGGGACCGACCCATAGGCGTCCCCTCGCCATGTCTTTTGTTTTGGGTAAACTGACCATTGGCGTTTACCCTCGCACATATAAAGGTTTTTGTAAACTGCATCATGCATTCATGCACTGTTTTTCATGTAAAACAATTTTCTCATGATTTATTGGCATAATTTTTTTCATGTCCCCTCATAAGTTACTATGTTTTAATGTCAAGTATGTTTTTATACTGTCATGGTTAACTTTAGTTTCATGCTGATTATGTTATACACTCCATCATGATAGATTGTTTTATGTTTATTCATGATGACTTCGTTTTCACGTGATTATGTCTTACGTCTCTTTTGTTGTTTATGCTTTCATGCAAGACACTGTTGCGATTCATTTAAATCCTACTTTCATGATAGTCATGGTTGGTTTTCATTAATCATGTTTTCAAGAAAATCATCATTGAAATTCGTTTAACCACACGTTAGCGTTTCTCTATGCTACCAGAATGAGATATATACTGGCATTGCCAGGTTATCATGATGGTCTTTCTAACCGTTTAACCAATTATTTCCTTTAAAATCATGTCAGATGATTGACCCCATACCGATCATTTTCATGTTCACTCTATGTGTACTACATGTACCGTATCCCATGTGCGTATTCCACTTGCCGATAGTCTAAAAATTGCTGATGCCGCTCATAGCTTGGAGAGGTTACTAAGGGTTGATGCTGCGTATTGTAGAGACGCTACGAGATGATGACGCTGTTCACAACTTGGAGATCTTACAAGAAGAAGACAAAGGCGTTAGATCAAAGCGATCAGACGAGAAGATACTTCACCACCAGACGATTTCCATCAATCATTGTCCCTAATTCTTAGTTACATGTCACACGTCATTCAGTTGTTGTTTCAGTCATATGAGTGAGAACCGGTACCAGCCGACCACTCAGCTGAATAGTTACATGAATCACAGTCATGAGAATGACCGTCATGGAACTGATAGACAGGATGATGGTAACCACTACTATGACAACAACTATCCTAGCAATCACAACCAAAGCTCCGGCCGCGGACGTGATCAGAAATACAAAGGATCAGTAGTCCAACCAATCCACCAATTCTGGCATAATAACCTAATATTTTTAGTTCTATTTGTTTCCCATATGGATACACATGTCAAGACATCAGACAAGACCCATGTCTCACGTATACTTTCTGAAGACACATGTCATGCTTATATTTCCAAGACACGAGTCAAGACACACGACTTACGTCAAATTCTGGAACATCCTAAAGAAATTCAGGGTACCCTCCAAAGGGTATATCCATTTTGTTGTTCCATATATTAATCAGACCACAAGAATTTCAGTACCATCACCAGTATATCAGTGGGATCTGTCACGTTTGCTCGATGACACTTTCATTTCTTGCACCCATATTTCATATATTCATGACCATAAATGACGCCATTCATATTCCCCATCTATACAAAGGTTTTCCTTCAACCTAATGATGAGATCCAAGATGCTAACGCATTTCCTCGGACTGACGTGAGTTGAATTTAATCCTATTTATGGACTACGAACAGCACACCCTGCTAAGATTCATGATTTCGTACAGTAATGTTCAGTCTCCTGAATACATTCAGCATGGTTTTCCATCAGGGAAATCTGTACAAATTATCTATGCTCTACAAGCCATGACTGCTAAAATTTTATAGATGTCAGTTAAGACACGACCATTGAAGTTCCTTTTATGCATAACCAGCCGATTATACAAAAATATTCCCATACATTCCAGAAGAACGTTCAAGGAGAAGGATGGTAACGTGAGATTATGTGTCGACTACCATCGACTTAAACAAATCACCATCCATAACCATTATTCTCCTCCATGTATTGACAACATGTCCAATCAAATTTAGGGTGTCAAACACCTTTCCAAGATCGAATTCATGATCATGCTGCCAACAGTGACGAGTGAAAGAGCAGGACATTTCCATGACTGCTATTCGTGCACGAATCGGTCATGCTAGAATCATGATTTTTGTCTTAGTCTCATAAATGCTACAACAACATTATGAACTTAATAAATTAAGTTCCATGAACTCATAAACAAATACATTAGTGTTTTCATCGAGGATAACCTGATTTTCTCTAAGTTTGGAGAAGAGTAGGAAGACCACATGTGCACTATGTTGAAAATTCTACGACAAGAGAAATTTCACCCTGAAATTTTCCAATATAAATTCTGGTTGATTACAGTGACATGCTGAATCACATGGATTCTCATGGTTAATCTTACCACGACTCAGCTTATGCGTAAAGGTGAGAACCCTACACTACGATAGGTGTTCTAAGAAATCCTACGCTAAGAAAAGTCTAATTTCGGAGACTTAGAGTTTCACAAACTTCTATGTATTAAGTTTTTACGAAGCAAGATACAGTTACGTTAATATCTAGGTACCTGACATACCAACATGTTAAGATAGAACACCAAAAGACTAGGATGTTTTCCATCATCTGAAATTATGAATAGATATGGGATAAGATCTCCATGGATTTTTGTTACCAGATTAACGCAAACTCAAAAGAAGCATGATGCTGTCTGGGTTATTGCCAACAGTTTGATCATCTCTATAGAATCCTTACATCTGAAAGGATTTCAGAACCAACAAATTGATCGGACATGTTCCAGCCAGGGCTCATCCGATCACTTGGTAACCCCCTCAGCTATTGGGTCACACAAAGGTTTGCATTATGTTCCTTATTTACGTTCACGTCCTTGTTCTAATTTTACGACTTTCTTTCACACTCACGTTCATGACACTAGTCATGTTCATGATCGTATCTTGGCTTACGATTTTACGTTCATTTTCGTTCAGGGAAGTTTTACAAGAAATTGAGAGACCAGACTCAAGTTTAGTATAACTCTCTATTCTCAGATATACGTTTCACGTCACATTCCACTTCTCACCTTATAGCATTTGGCGATACCGCCACCGTATTCCATGTTCACGATATCTTTCACATGTCATGTTCATTCCACATTTCTCATATCACGTTCACGATATGTTACACGTATTGTTGATCACGATATGTTTGCCATTTTTCGTTCATCATATCTCCACGTATCACGTTCAAAATTGTTCACGTATCACGTTCACAATTTTTCCCGTACTACGTTTCAGTACGTCTCGCGTATCATTGCTAAGACAGTACTATTATCAGTCAGTTTGGGATATTTTGCATCATAACATTTCAGTTACCCTTGCACGTTAACTCTTATTTCCTCGCTCAAATTCAGGGGATCTATCTTACGTTGATGACAATGAAATTTTCCTGTTTTCAAGTCAAGGTCAGGAGGACCAAGATTTATCATTTGTATCAAGATCTTGTGAAGGAACCGTTCCAAGTGGGAAGCCACTTAGAAACAGACAAGTTCATCCGGACTTCTTATCCGTTTTCTATTATCGATTAGATACGTCCTTTCAATCACGTCACGTTCCATGTCCTTTCAAGACATGTCACGTTCCACGTTCCTTCTACCATGTCACCTGCATGTCCTTTTATCTTACATACCCTCTCAGTTTGATTCGGGTATGTTTCTCTTTCAATTTACGTTACCTATAATTCGGGGACGAATTATTCTTTTTAGGGGGGAAGAGTTGTAAAACCCGCATGCTTTTACCATGAACAGTACACTAATAATCGTACATACAGGATTAAAACTTTCCTATTATAACATGAACACGTGTCACGAATATTAATTAAGAGAATTACGTATGTGTTATTACACGATAAGTATTAAATACGTGTTAGTACACGATAATTATTAACTACGTGTTAGTACACGATAATTTTCAACAATAATTATAAACACGAACATACGAACATATATTCATGACGTTTATAATCACGAACCTAGTATATGTATTCACGCTATATTTGTTACGATTACGTATAAATATATTTTACGACACAAACGATAACTAAATAAATCACGTAAACACGAGATGAGAACACATATAATATTTAGACACGGAAAACAATGGGTTTCCCCTTGTGGGCCCCACATCCCCGTGGCAAGAACACAAGAAAGGGCCAAGCCCATTTGACTTTTAACTAAATAAGAAAAGAAGGGGAATCATATTTTTCATAAAAATAGAATATTAGAAAAATACAAAACCCTAAATCCTTTCTCCTTATCCCTTTTTGGCCTCTAGTTTAAGAACACCACAAGGAGTGTGTTGTTGATTTTGGGTGATCCAATTCTAGTAGATATCGTTCGTGTTGTAATCCTCCATTGTTTCACGCATTGGTAACCTTTAAACCCCTTTCTTTTTATTCTTTTAATTATTTTTATTAGATCAAGAACACACGAATTATAAGGTTTATAAAAACAAGTATATAAAACATGTTAATTAAAATCATGGGGGTTAAATCATGGTGGTTTTCGGGTTTGTTGGTTCGGCCGACTTAAGCAAACCGAGAGCCTAGGCTCTTGGTGGGTTTTTGATCACCACCAACCGAGACCTCATGGTCTCGGTGTGGTTTGGTGTCTCGGCCGCAAGAGCAATGGAACCCCGACATATGTCGGGGTGTAGTTGGTCTTTGGGGGTCTCGGCTAAAACAAACAAACATCACCGGCTTAAGCCGGTGGCTAAAATAAACAAGCAGGGGGAACCAATACCGCGGCAGCAGGGGGAACCTTGCCTAGCCGGCGGCTAGCCGAGAGACCAAGGAACCACCGGCTTAAGCCGGTGGTATTATTGCAAAGGCAGGGGAAACCGGCAAGGGCCGGTTTGACACTGTTTTTGATAGGTGTTTATTCGGCCGGTTCACGGGTTCATGATCCGGTTCACGACACGCGTTAGTAAAATAAAACATAGTTCACGACTTGGTTAATTTTACATGTTTAATTATTTTACAAGTTTATTTAATTACTAGATTAATTAAATTAATTTACATGTTACATAATTAATTTAATTAACATGATAGGTGTGAAAACACCCATCCTTTTACCACTTAATTATAATAATTACCAAGCCAAAACGTATATTTAGTGTCGTAAAAGTCGGAATTATGCGTGGTTTGTGTTTTTATTGTGTTTTAGGACCAAAAGATGAAAAAGGAAGAAAACACGGGCTTTCACAGGATTTTATCGAAGAAAACGAGAAAAGACGAAGTCAAAAGATCAAGAGTGCAAAAAGAACGGAAGTCCAAGGCCTATTCTGAAGATTTATCGAAGAAAAAGTCTAAAGACGGAAGTTTAATGAAGTCGAGAACCAAGTCTAATTAAAGAAGAAAATTATAAGGCGAGTTCAATTTATATCAACAAATCCCGAGACGACGTCGAGAAAGACAAAGAATTTAAATCGAGTCGAGACAAGTAGAAAAGAAGAAGAAAGCATCAACACTCCTCCTCTCCTCCTATATAAACCCTCCTAATATGTCATTAGGAGGTGTTAGTCATTTTACAGTAGAATGATTTGTTTTAGGAGTAGGAGTACTGTAATTTACTTTATCTCTCTAGCTTTTCTTAAATGTTTTAAGCTTTTTCATTGATCTTGTAATTTGAATCTTTAATCATCTTAATTTCAAGATTTTTCAATTAATCATTCTCATTCTACCTTTCTTTATTTTTAATCTTGTCTAATTTTGATAATCATGTAGTTTGTTAATCATGTTCTTTGATTGATTGATGTTTTTTTGTGTTTGATTGTGTTAGCTATTTAGTCTTATAGCTTATTGTGTGTTTTGTTTAATTTTAATTAAGTGTTTTTAAAAGTTATTTTATAAAAAGTTGATTTTAAATATTTTGATTTTTTTAGTGTTTTTAAAAGTTTTTAAATTTTGGCTTAATTGCTTTTTCTTAAACTTGATTTGGTTAAGTTTTTAGATAAGTGCTTATTGAGTTTTAGCTTAATTTTCCTTTTTGCTTATTTTGTAGTTAATTCGTGTTGTGCCAAAACCCTAGTAATCCGAACTAGGTGCATATTTACTTTTCCCGAATTAGGTAATGAACCAGATTCCCAATTAGGTCCTAAGTTGTAGACTAAGAACTACTTGTGGAACTCTGGCATTTCGAACTAAGTACTCGACACACATTCCGAACTAAATTAAGTATCCAACATCTCGAACTAGGTGTTGGACTAATAGATTCCGAACTAACAACATGGTCATATTCCGAACTAACAACATGGTCATGGCTACTTGTGTGCTTGGATAATTTCCCGCCAAAATTGAGCTAGTAGCCTGGGTGCTTCAGCTACTAGCTTGCCTGTTTTTTTATTAATTAATATTGTTCCGTACTCGTTTAGTTTTATCTGGAAGTTGTTCTGATTTTTATTCAGAAAGTCTCGTATTTTTAGTTATATTTTTCGTCGATTTTTAGTATTAGTATTTTTTCGAAAAGTTTAAGTTTTATCTTTTATTTAGTGCTCGCTTTAGCTTTTACCTCGTTTAGTTTTAAAGTAGCCACTTAGTCCCATTTCCTCCTTTTTCATTAGGTAAACTTTATTTTCAAGTCGAAATTTAGTTTCTACTTTTAGATTTATTTTTATTAATTGTTTTGTTTTAATTTACGTTTTATTATTTGTTTTGCTCCTTTATTATTAGTTATTTGTTTTTGGTTTATTTTAAATACTTTTTGCATTTACTTTTTAATTAGTTATAGACAACGACAACCTTTTATTTTATTCACCAAGAACGACTGAGTGACACTTTTAACCGGAGATCAATTCGATTAGACACCGAGAAAAACGAACTTTTTAACTAGCAAAATCACAATATAAGACTTTTCTACCCTTTAAGACTTATCCTCCTGCCTCTCATTTATTATGTTCCTCCGGGACCGAGGACAAGATTTTTGATCCCGGTATTACATTTGAGGCTTCCCTATGGACCATTTAATTCGGGGACTAGTCAGGCTCGTGACTCGGTGAACAAAAACAAGCGCTTCTCGGGAGGCAACCCACTAATCTATCCTTTTTATCTGTTTTTCATCCTAAGTGTAGGGGGAGCCCCGTAGGAGTTTGTTGTTTTCTTTATTATGATGTGCAGGGATTGGAGCTTCAAAGACCCACTTTTGATGACTTTTGATGACTTTTGATGACCCATGATTCCGTGTGCCCGTCTTCCCGGTTTTATCCTAAACTCTTTTGATTCTCTATTTTATATTTTTCAATATTAAAATAGGAATCACTTTAGTTGTCTCTTCCTTAGAAATATTTAAACAACGTGCACAATGTCCTAAGTGTATGCGAGTTTACTCCCACATGCTTAAACATTAAGGACAATGTTTATATCAAGTGTAGGGGGGACTTCTTTCAAAGTTAAGTGGGCTTTTCCATGAATTTGTCCTCGTTTTAATCGGAAAATCTAATTTTTCGACATTTTTCAAAATTTTTAATCTATTTTGGCCTAGTAGTTTTTCCTTTGTTATCGTTATTTACTTTCTTTGCTAAAATAAAGTTTATTAAAGTGGTTTTAAATTTTCAAGCGTCATGAATCTTTTGACTCAACCCGAGTTTACTTATCTAAGTTTACTCTAGCTAGTATCCTTAACGTGTTTAAGTCAAGTTTTGCTAGGCTTTTATATAGGGAACTTTAAAACGCGAAAGTCATAACTCTTACGGGTTAAGAACACGAACTTTTCGCAAGTTCCTATAATTGATCCTAGAAAGTCGTTTTTCAAGGGAACTTTAAAATGTGAATTCTAAACTTGAAAGAGTCTATGAAGTTGCAAGATCCTATAGATGACTTGAAAACCCGAAACTTTGATTTAGTAGGCTAAGCATCCACGAGACTCATTCCTTGAGATTTTAAATTGTGGAGAACGAGAGATGATAGAGTCAACTATAAATTTTGTATTCTTTCATGAATTTATGTGAGTTGATTATGAGCTTTTTCTCACATCGCTTGCTAATAAATTTAGTTGTAATAAATAAGGTCGTACGATTTGAAAAGTTACATAGCTTCTAGCCCAAGATCGTCTAAAAGTTGCTCGGTATTAATTAGAGTTCATAGCCAAGGCATAACTTATTGAAGCGGGATGCGAAGATTGGCGAGTCCGAAAAGGTCCTAACAAGGCATGAGGGCTACATTTTGTTGCTAAAGATCCCAAGTGATGTGAAGAATCATTTATCAAAAATCAATATGAAGGATCGAGACACACGACGAAAAGCAAATACTCCCCTAAAGATCGTGGAGAAGTCTATCCGAAAAGACCCTAACAAGATATGAGGATAAATAGATCCAAGTCCTAAAAGGAGTCGGATCATTGTATATCAAAATCCCAAATAAAGATTGGAGAAAAAGAAAGAAGTCGTGGTCCAAGTATGAAGAATCTCTCAAAAACATCAAGTGAAGAAATTCCTATTATGAAGAGAAGACCATTATTTCATTAACGTCTCTCAAGATTTGAAGTAAGAAGTCACTGCCAAATATCGATCCGAGAAAGGTCTCAAATCGTGAAGTGAGTTATGCCAAGATATGAACTTTATGAGGTCTCGAGAAGCAATTTTAATAGATTTTGTCCTTTAGCTAACTATTGATTAAATCGTCCCACTTTATTTTCAGCCTAAATAAACAATCGAAATAAGTCAAACAATGCATCCTCGTGATCATTCATGACAATCATAAAATATAAGAGATACACCTAGGAATAAGGGAGTCTAAGTGAATAATTGGGCCACATGAGTTTCTGTTAGTTTGCTAACTTATAATAACAATGATCTCGTTTATAAGCTTGGTTTGGGGAACGTGAAACTTGAGGGTGATAAACATTCATGACAATCAGAACCCCAATGTAAGTCTTTGATTGCTTTACTTGTTTTGTATATATTTCTATCTTTTTAGTTTCCTTAGTGTTTAGTATGTAATAAAGGCCAAGGTGGGTTATTTTAGATGAAAATGTAAAACTTGCTTTGTAATTAATGCATTGCATGAGGGCATTGCAATGGTCAAGTGTAGGGGATTTGATAGGTGTGAAAACACTCATCCTTTTAACACTTAACTATAATAATTACCAAGCCAAAACGTATATTTAATGTCGTAAAAGTCAGAATTATGCGTGGTTTGTGTTTTTATTGTGTCTTAGGACCAAAAGATGAAAAAGGAAGAAAACACGGGCTTTCACGGGCTTTTATCGAAGAAAACGAGAAAATACGAAGTCAAAAGATCAAGAGTGCAAAAATAACGGAAGTCCAAGGCCGATTTTGAAGATTTATCGACGAAAAAGTCTAAAGACGGAAGTTTAATGAAGTCGAAAAATCAAGTCTAATTAAAGAAGAAAATTATAAGACGAGTTCAATTTATATCGACAAATCCCGAGACGGCGTCGAGAAAGACAAATAATTTAAATCGAGTCGAGACAAGAAGAAAGAAAGAAGAAAGCATCAAGACTCCTCCTCTCCTCCTATATAAACCCTCCTAATATGTCATTAGGAGGTGTTAGTCATTTTAGAGTAGAAAGATTAGTTTTAGAAGTAGGAGTAGTGTAATTTACTTTCTATCTCTTGCTTTTCTTAAATGTTTTAAGCTTTTTCATGGATCTTGTAATTTGAATTATTAATCATCTTAATTTCAAGCTTTTTCAATTAATCATTCTCATTTTACCTTTCTTTATTTTTAATCTTGTCTAATTTTGATAATCATGTAGTTTGTTAATCATGTTCTTTGATTGATTGATGTTTTTGTGTGTTTGATTGTGTTAGCTATTTAGTCTTATAGCTTATTGTGTGTTTGATTTAATTTTAATTAAGTGTTTTTAAAAGTTATTTTATAAAAAGTTGATTTTAAATATTTTGATTTTTTTATTGTTTTTAAAAGTTTTTAAATTTTGGCTTAATTGCTTTTTCTTAAAATTGATTTGGTTAAGTTTTTAGATAAGTGCTTATTAAGTTTTAGCTTAATTTTCCTTTTTGCTTATTTTGTAGTTAATTCGGGTTGTGCCAAAACCCTAGTAATCCGAACTAGGTGCATATTTACTTTTCCCGAATTAGGTAATGAACCAGATTGCGAATTAGGTCCTAAGTTGTGGACTCCGAACTACTTGTGGAACTCTGGCATTCCGAACTAAGAACTCGACACACATTTCGAACTAAATTGAGTATCCAACATCCCGAACTAGGTGTTGGACTAATAGATTCCGAACTAACAACATGGTCATATTCCGAACAAACAACATGGTCATATTTCGAACAATATAACATTGACATGCATCGCTACTTGTGTGCTTGGATAATTTCCCGCCAAAATTGAGCTAGTAGCCTGGGTGCTTCAGCTACTAGCTTGCCTGCTTGTTTATTAATTGATATTGTTCTGTAATCGTTTAATTTTATCTGGAAGTTATTCCTATTTTTATTATGAACGTCACGTATTTTTAGTTATATTTTTCGTCGATTTTTAGTATTCGTATTTTTTCGAAAAGTTTAAGTTTTATCTTTTATTTAGTGCTCGCTTTAGCTTTTACCTCGTTTAGTTTTAAAGTAGCAACTTAGTCCCATTTCCTCCTTTTTCATTAGGTAAACTTTATTTTCAAGTCGAAATTTAGTTTCTACTTTTAGATTTATTTTTATTAATTGTTTTGTTTTAATTTACGTTTTATTATTTATTTTGCTCCTTTATTATTAGTTATTTGTTTTTTGCTAATTTTAAATACTTTTTGCATTTACTTTTTAATTAGTTATAGACAACGACAACCTTTTATTTTATTCACCAAGAACAACTGAGTTACACTTTTAACCGGAGATCAATTCGATTAAACACCGAGAAAAACGAACTTTTTAACTAGCAAAATCACAATTTCATTGTGACAATCCGTCAATTTATGGTTGATATTTTATTCTCAAGTATTATTTAAAACATTATTTTAATTTTATATTATGAACTCACTTATTTTTGGGAAGAAATTTGGATTCACGTCTTGAAGTAGCATCGACTACGTCTAAACCGGAGGATTCTACGTTACGTGCTTACGTTTACATACACCGTTTTGGTGACAAGTCCGACACTTCAGGAAATAAATTTATCCGTGAATATTATTTTGGGATTTTAAATTTGAGTTAGTTCATAAACTCACAAATTTACGAGAAGAGATTAGGACTTACGTGAATAATTTAACGTCCTTTACGACTAAACCAGAAACCTTAGGATTACGTATTTACGTTTTTGAACTCCGTTTTTGGATGAGTCAATTTTTATTCGATTCGTTTTGTGCCGTTGATTCAAAATTTATAAAAACGTTTTTCGTAAAACGACCCGAGGGCATGCAAATCGAGGATACTAGAATCGAGGAATACCCGTAAATTAGTGGGATGAGACAAAACAAGTTTTGCCCCACCCCACTAATATGGAACACTTAGCCACTAACACCCTTAGGTGTCAAAAAGCTTCACAAGAAAGCTACTACACTTGTCATGTAAAGCTTAACTTGTAAGCTACACATAACAAAACAACCACCTCAAACCATTTTCTCCTAAACACATACATGCAAACCACTCTCATCCTCCCTTTTTCTCTCTCAAAAATTCGTCCCATATCACCCTAAAACACCTATTTTGATCAAATTCAACCACAAAATCTCATGTTATTTCTACATATGATGATGTCCTTTTGATGTTATAAAGATTGGAGGTGATCTTAACATGTAAAAAGGAGTTTTCAAGGGAGTTTGGGGCTGATTTCTCAAGGTGTTTTCATGAAGAACAAGGGCTAATTTTTGGAGGAATCTACAAATACTTGGTGATCCTAGAAGTGATGTTGATATCTCATAAGATTGGTTACCCAAAACCAAGTCTTGTTCATCATCAACCCCATCTTTTCATCACTTTGGTGGTATAGAGATTGTTCTTCCCATCCTCTTGTTATTTTGATTATGTAATCATGTAATTTTTTTTTTATTGTACATGTATATGATGAATATATGATGATAAAAATGTTGTGTGGGGATCAAGTGTTGATAAATATGATTAAAAGGATGAAAAACCATAAGAAACAAGGCTAAAATTTTGCTTAAATTGTTGGCTGTATAAAAATAGTTAGTAACCAAGTTATGAACTGATAAAATTGCATGATGGAATCCATTTACAGTAAGTGTTAGATGTCATACACATGTGAGAGTTGGCCATGAAATGGAATCATTAAAATGAGTGAGATATGATCAAAACAAGATTAGTGTACCAATCTGAATAGTCTGTTTTATAGGGACTGTTAAGGATAGTTAGACACGGAATGAGCAGTAGGTATAACTAACTTATTTGTAGCACATAATATGAAGTTTATTCCATCTAAAAATGAGCTTCTATCTCCTTATAGAACTCAAGATATGATAAAAATGGTGAAAATGAAACTAAAAATCAGATTTTGAAGAATTAATGTTTAATAGTATTATATAAGCATTCAAACTAATATAGTATAAAATGTGAATTAAAACCCACTAACTTATGAATTTCATTTATATAAAAATGCATAAGGATAAATAAATGGACATTATATAAAAATGGTAGTTTGGTAAGTTTTATAAGTTATAAAAACTATATACTAAGTTTTACGTCTTTTCGGCTAAAACCGAAAGATTAACGTTTTTGTTAAATAAAACTTAGACGGTTGGACCCGTCTAATGTAAACTTTTATAAACTCACATACTGATATATAAACATATATAACAAGTAAAAATCGATAAAACCCGACTAATTTGGTAAAACACTTATAAACATATTTATTGGGCTTAACCCATTTGGGCCCAACATATAAAGTATAATACTGATAATAAAAGTATAATTGGGCTAATGAATAGTATTGGGCCTGTAATAGGGTTATTGGGCCTAAAACATGTAAATAAGTAAAACTAGTATAAAAATGTTACCAACACCTAAACACTATAATGAATGAGTAAAAATGTACAATACCACTTGATCATCATCTTATTTATAAAATCATCATATGTATACATAATTGTTATTTTTATAAAGTCATTGGACAAGAGTCTAAGACGAGTATTATTTGTCTAGGTTTCCATGATTGAAGCACGTACCGTACATCCGAATTGCCGATAACCCGCCTTCCCACATCAACATGAGTTCATAGCCTCGCACTCTTTTAAATGTTTTTAAGAAATTTTTTATAAACCCGAGGGAGATAACATGTTAGTTTTTATAAAATGGGACATTAGTTGTCCCGATTGCCTGTTTATTGATTTGGACCCGAATGATTGTATGACCCGATGAATGATTAAATGACCCGATAGATGAAGTGAAATGGATTATTAAAGTTAGGTTATGTCACTAAAAGTCCCATTAGCATGAATTGTGAACTACCGGGATTTAGTAGACGCTTTTGCATATAATAGTACTCTTTGGGGACGATCACCCCAGTTCGCGCCTTGACGGTTGATCCCCGTCGTGCCACATTGATTGGTAAGCGAATTTATGTATGAGAAGATTTACACAAGCGTGATTATTGTGACGACACACTAATTTAGATGGGCAAATGATTGTCGGGTTAGCTACCCGTTGTTTGTTGTAGTAAGGTAACAATGTCATGCGGCTTATAATAATCCAATTAACGAAATACTGCTATACGCACTGAATTACAATGAATTGCCTGACTAGCAATACGGGGTCTTATTATTGATTTTATGTTTGTGTTTTGGTTTTACATAACCATATTCATATAACGATTTTTATTTGGCTTATACAACGTTATAAAATGTATTGTATGATGTTTTTAATGACAATGGTTCGTATAACGATTTTGAAGGCGAAAGCCTATATTATGATTTTGATAAGGATTTGTATGAAATGACTTGGGCTATTTTATGGCCTATTACCATGATTTGTACAAAACGATTTTTGGTAATAAATTTATACCGATGTTATATTGATGGATTTTATTAAAATCTATGAGTTCACTCGGCGTTGTCGCTGACCTTTTCTTTTAACATGTTTTATCTCAGGTACATGAAGGTAATTCTCGGGAAGACAACAAAATTTCCTGGCCCGCACTTAAATAATAATTTCCATTCAAATGCTTTGTAAAACCTGTATGAAATACAATGACTTGGGACCTATGTAACTTTGATATTTATGAATGGAAATACTTTATTATTAAACGACGCGATTTTTAAGCGTTGTCTATGATGTGAGTAATGTGCTATCCCGTAACACCAACGATTCTTCCGCTGTATTGAATTGTGTAAATTTGGGGGTGTTACAGTTTGGTACCAGAGCTCTCGTTATAGATAACGAAAGATTTTAAAAAACCAAGGTTTTGAATAAAACATTTCAAAATCTTTTAACTATAAACATTTTTCTAAAAATGTCTAAAAATCTTTTGACTATAACGGTGCCGAAGAATTCCCGAGTTACCGACAAGGCCAGACTGAGAAGTGTTATTTTAATATATATATATATATAACTTGGATTATATACATATATATATATATATATATATATATATATATATATATATATATATATATATATATATATATATATATATATATATATATATATATATATATATATATATATATATATATATATATATATATATATATATATATATATATATATATATATATATGATGGAATTTATTACATGATTGTTTGATGATTATTTTGATATTTATACGAGGTATTTATAAGACGTAGATTGTCACAAGGAACCCTAAATCCCCTAGTAAATTAATCGAAGCTATTCTCGTAGGAATTCTAGCTATCCTAGATCTAAACCAAGTTGTGGATATCTATGATCCTAAAAAAATGGTTGATATTCGTAGAAATGTAGATAGTAGTTGATTGTAATCTTGAAGAAGAATTGGCGAGATTAAATCTAATATCGATGACATGACGATCTTTCCTTATAGAGTGGAGTTTGATAAAACGTTACCACCTGGAAAGGTGTCATCTGATTCGTTGTCACCCAATTCTTAAATTGAAATCGAAAGGGTGAATGTTGCACTTGAGGCTGTCATTGGAACCATTACCCAAAAGCCTTATGCCACTAATACCTTTCCGAGAAGTCTGATTGAATGTGTTAGTCATTTAATACTAGTGACTCATTTGATAATTGTTGTTGTAAGAGCTATATGATTGGAAAATAAGTGTTGTTCATATCGAGCTTTTATTGCCCTATTTAGGTCTAAGAATAAGGTTGAAAGTATTGGAGAATGATGTAGGATATCGCATTGAGTATAAGTTGATTGAAACTTGAATGAAATAAAACATAACATGTATGGAATATGAGATTGATAAGAGGAAATCGTTAAGTTCTGTGATTGAATTATAAGGTTTTAAATGATTGTTAGTTTGTGTTAAGAGTTGTTCCTAGGCCATTGTCCACTAACGAGGATGCCTAGTGTCCAAGAAATAAATTGAAGAAATCTTCTTCTGAATTGGGACCGATGGAACTTCCGGGACAGGTGGAACACCCAATGACTCTTGTAGATTAGTATTCATTGTGGTATCTTTTAAAAATCCTTAACATAACTGAGACATCAGTTGGTAGGATGAGTTCTGAGAATTTTATGACATAGTGACACGTAATGTGTTACGGTACAATTTTGACTTGTTTGTGATTAATGAAAAGACTACTTTTGATTGCTAAATTGTACATGTATCGATATTATCTATCTTTTATTGCTTCATCCTAATGCTCGCATTAGTGATGCAACCATTGAACAAGTACTCATCTCGAATTAAGTTACGTTGTGGATTATTCGTTTTTGAGTGCCATCGAAGTCATGAACCTCATGATTAACTGGCTAAGCTCATTTCCTGATATATTATAGTTAGTTCTTGGTGAACAACTTTTCATCACTCTTTTGCTGATCAATCATTGTTTTTATAAGATAAAACAGTATCCCTTGAGAAAAATTGAATTTTCATCACTATAAGGATTATTCAAAGTGAGATTTATAAGTGATCGTTATCGAAATGAATTTGTTTATAAAACACCTTGGAAAACTTAATTGTTTTCATAACAAAGAAAATCTTTGTAAATTTATTTTTGATTCTTTGATATGAGTGTAAATACTCATATAATTTATAGCTTAAAACAATGAAATATTGCACGAAATGTATCAAAAATGCCTTGTATATGCTTGTTTCTTGTTTGAATGTGTGTAGCTACCAAGTTCACGAAAACCGAAGAAAACCGACACGAGATTGATGAAAAAGATCGAGGAAGCCAAAATCGAGTTCGATTTAGAGGATTTAATATTTAAATAAGAAATTTGAGCCAAGTGGGACCCACATTTGGGAAATGGGCTTAAAAGCCCAATTATGATTCAAGATAAATTCACTTGTTGGTTAATGATCCAAAAGGCCCAAAATGGATTTTATTTACACGGATGGATTGTTTTTAGGCCAAAAGCCCATGAATGGAATGAAATAAGAAACGAAGGAATGTTAGATGGGCCTAGGGTTTTCAGTAAAAAAGAAGTTTATTTAAACATCCCATTACTTACACTCACACAAAACCCAAAACGTTTTCTTTCATTTACCTCCCATCCCACACGTCACTCACACGTTTATTTAATATCTCACTTATTTTGTTTTTACCCACAAACGCTCCACCCACTTTTCCATTACATAAATAAAAAAAAACCAACCCCATCCCATCTCATAAATTAATACTCCTTTCGTTATTTACTATGTATCATCTTCCCCATTTATCTCCCACCAAAACCTAAAACCAGTAAAAACACCTTACTGTTCATAAACCCTAGCAAAGTAAAAAGTCCATATTTCATAGGGATTTTTATTTATTTGTTTAACTCACAAAAAGGGGATTAAAAGCCCCCAATTTTTAGGAAGAGAGGGTATGGAGAGGCTATGCTACGTGGTCGATTTTGATTTGAAGCTACACCTCATTCCCCAATCCCACCAATCAGAGGCCGCAAAAGAAACACAACTAGCACACGGATGCCACGTTGGCGATCCGTGTGCTAGATTGAGCTATTTCCACCATCCGATCAAAGAAAGAGAGAGAAGATTGAAGATCAATGATCCATAATCAAAAGGGATATTCCCTAGAATATGCGAATATTCGCTCAAGGAAGCCCTTGGGGGGGCTATAAATACCCCCAATTTATCTTGTATTTTTCATCCTTTACTTTTTATTTAATGTTACTCTGTAGAAAAAGATTTAGGTTAAATATTGTATTTCTTTTTAAGCTTTGTAATGTTTCTTTAAAATTAATGAAAGATCAGCTTATTCCATTATATCGTGTCTTGTCTCATTTAAAATCTTTTACTGCTTTAAATTGATTTACGAATTAACCTTATTTTCTGTTTAATAAGAATAACATTTGTGATGATAAAAATAAGCTAATTAATAGCTTAATTTTTATTATCAAAAGTAAAAAGGATTTTAGTTGTTTTTTCCCTACTGGAAAGACAATACATATGTTTCGAGAATCATTGATAAAGATAGATGGTGGTATGGTGGTTTCGGTTCCGTTTCATAGGTTGTACAGCACAATCCTACTTCCCAATGGTATCCACAAAAGGTGCTAGTTTCTTTTCCTTTTAAGTTTTATTTTAATTGAAACTGCTTCTTTGATTTTACTATGATGTTGACTTTTATGATGTTTAATTTAATGATGATATAAGATTAAACGTTTGTAATGATTTATTAGTTTCGTTTATTTAGTTTGATAAATTCTGGATGAGTGTCTATATGTTTTAGTAGCTTACAATTTGGATTTATAAGTTCTAGATATTTATGAGTTTTTGTTGGTCACTTTATTGGCATTTCTTAAATTGTGTTAAAATGAATCTGATATGATTCATAGTAGAAGAATGAATCTGATGTTATAGATTGATTTGTAGGTTAATTATGTTGCGTGAGTTAATTTAACTGCTAAATGAATCTGTTTAGTGAGCTTTATGTTCCATACAATGATGTTTTTCTTCTGAATGATTGAATGTTGCTTTGGGGTCTCATTTGATTGCTCGGTATCATTTATCTGTTTTAATTTTAGTGTAGCTTTACTGTTTTAAATGTTCAGTAATTTCTGAATTTTTGCTAAATTTAGATTTTGGATAAATCAGTTTGATTTGGTATTGTTTTGCTGTGCATCTAATTTCATTAGGAAATTGTTTTGGTCTGCTGATTTCCTGCTTAACTGGGAGATTTTTATATAGTTTGCTGAATGATTTAGTGGTGTGATTTTCTGCTTAATTTGGATAATTTTATTGTCTGCTGATTCTTGTTTATTTCCCTTTGATAGTATTACTGTTGTATTGATCCAGTAATCTGCTTATCAGGTTCCATTAACCTGATAAGCTTAATAAGCTGATTCCTATCAGCTTATGCAAATAAGCTCACAAAAAGTCTCTCCTGAGACATTCACTTTGTCATATCTGTCAAAAGAATTATTCTCAAAAAATTATGTCACTTGGGGGTCTCGAACTCGAGACCTCCCCTATACCAATCGAACGTGATAGCCATCTGGGCTGCAAGCCCTTACGAATAAACTCTCAGCTTTCTCATTAATATAGTGCTTTCCGCTTTGGCAGATTTATTCTAGTTGCGTTTTTATTTACTTTAAAATTTTTTTCAATCATTTTTCTTTAATTAGAGTTTTAATTAAAATGTTTTAGTTAAATAAGAATAATGAATTTAAAAAATAAAATAAATAAATAATAAATAAATAATTTTTTTTATTAAATTTAAATAGACTAATTAGTTTAATTTTTATTAATTAGACTTTTATAATATTAGATTTTTATAAAAATAGTTTTTTTTTTAATAAATTTGTTTTAGGTGAATTTTATAAGTATATTAGTTTTAAAAAAAAAGTTTTAATTAGATTATTTTTAAAGTAGAGTAAAAGTTATAATTTTTAAATAGATTAATTTTTATAGATTATAAATTTGTTTAAATTTTTAATTAGTGTGTTAATTTTAAGTAATCTTTTGTAGAATTTTTAAAATAGGCGGGTTTACGATTCATGCACATTAGGCTAAATTTAAATAGCTTAATATTTGTAGATTTAAGTTGTAGTTAAAAAACCGAAAACCAATTCAAATCGATTGTCCATATCAAAGCAAAACGTCTCAAATTCATAAGATCTTCGTGTACAACGAACTCGACTCACTCACGTGTTTAATTGAATTCGTCATTGGTATTATTAGACTATTACTTTTTCCTAAAGGTAATTTTCTAATTTACCATATAACGTATATCAAATAAATCACTATACACATCCACGATACATCAAAAATTTTGGCGCCGCTGCCGGGGATCTTGTGTACGATTCGTCTTTGTGGAGATTTGTTGATCTTGGATTTGAAGACCCTTTCCGTCCTCGGAAAGTTTTGTTTCTATTATATAGTATGTATCGTTTTTCTCGTTTTTTGTGAATAATATATTGTATTACGTAGCACAATAAATTTACATACTTTTCAAATAAGCCTTAGTTGGGATTTCATTACCTAGCTATTGTAGTCGAATCCAAAACAAAAATAAAGGAAAAATAGATAAATACTAATAAGAAGTTTGAACTCGATTTATACAAACTATAAGGTGGGTATAAGGCGACGTGCTATAAAAGGCTGTCTAAGGAAAAAGGTTTTTAAGTGCTTTGTGCCACCTCGTTTCCCCGCTTGCTTGTGCGTATATTGAGAGGGACAACCTATTATTGGTTTGCCGACTCAAGTAGTAATAAATCTTATTTTTTTTGTTGTTTACTTATTGAACCTCGAGACGTTTAGGTTTTCACCTATCATTTCAAAGTCGACCGAGGATAATTTACTTCCATAGTGGTTATCCTTATTCCTTGTTTTTTATCGATCATTTATTGATTGAGCAATACCAAATAAATACCAAAAATAATCTTCTTCTTGTATAATTTCTTTTCTTAAATCCTCTAAATTCTCGTCTTTGTAGTGTATGCAATTACGTTCTTCTCGTCTTGTGATAGATTTTAATAGGCTTGAAAATATTCCTCGTAGAAATAGAAATCGTCAACAACGAATAGTGGAACCCGAGCTTCCACCTATTGTTGTAGAGATGGCCGATAACCGAACAATGGAGGAATTGCTTCGTGCACCCACCGAAGGGTATGGGGAAGCAATCGTTGTGCCGGCTATTTTGGCGGATCATTTTGAGATTAAGACGGGTCTTTTATCGCTCATTCGTGCCGACCAATTTCGTGGCACTGAGACCGATAGCCCGCATTCTCACATACGGAATTTTAATCGAATTACCTCGACTCTCAAATTTAGAGATGTGCCGAATGACGTGATTAAGCTCATGCTTTTTCCGTACTCGCTCGAGGGTAGTGCTAAGCTTTGGTATGAGAAAGAACCACCGGGTTCGATTTTAACTTTGGATGATTTAGTGTCTAAGTTCATGAATTATTTCATTCCACCTTCCAAGATAACACACTTTAAGAATGAGATCACTAGATTTGAACAAAAAGTGCATGAATCGTTTGGGGTTGCTTGGGAGAGATTTGAAGATTTGTTAAGACAATGTCCACACCACGGTTTCTCGGAATTGCATCAAATTAATACTTTTTATAATGGGCTTAATATGATTGAACAAGATTCTTTAAATGCCGCCGTGGGTGGTAATCTTTTAAGAAAAACACCGAGAGACGCGTGGAGAATAATTGAGGATAAGTCCAGAGCACAATATTCACGAAACACACCGATAGTTTCCAATGTGAATTCATCTAATCACGAGATTGCTAGATTGGACTCTAAGATTGATAGTGGATTTGCGACTTTGTTGAGTGAGATTAGGAAGAATCCTCATGGATCGATTAATATGGTTGATAATGTTTGTGTATCATGTGGTGGAGCACATCCTAATTATGCTTGTTTAAACGCGGGGTTTGATCAAGCTAGTGCTTTGCCGCGACGGGAACTTATGGCTCCAACGGTCAAGTTCCTCGTCAAAATCATGTTGCTCCACCGGGTTTTCCACCGGTTCAAAATAGGTACAACAATGGAAACAATGGGAATAATTTTAACCGTGGTAACCAAGGGAATTTTAATCAAGGAAATGGTTTTAATGCTAATCAAAACAATCAAGGTTTTCAAGGGAATAATCAAAATGATTTGTCAAGCTATATCAAGTCAAATGAGGAAAATTTGAAAGCCTTCCAAAATAACATTCAAGGGCAAATTAATACTTTGAGACTCGATTTTCAAAATACGATTAAAGGGAAAAATAACAAGATTGAGCTTAATCAACAAAGGCTAGAGAAAACTCAAAATCGTATGCAACAAAATTTGTAACAAGGTAAAAATAAATTGCTTTCGATGTTTGAAGGATTCATGTCTAAACCGTCATCTTCTTCGGGTTGCTTAACTAGTAATACCATTCCAAACCCGAAGGGAGAGCTTAAGACCATAACCGTTTATGATGATTGTGAGAATTTAGATGAAGTTGAAGTGATTGAGTTTAAGCCTCCACCTAAGGAAACTTTTCTAGAAGTTACTAAGGCTACTTTGAATGTGATTAGTACCTCGGTTTTCTTTGATTTCTTTCCCGAGAAATATAAAGATCCGGGTCAATTCTTGATACCTTGTATTTTCAATGAGCTTGGGGTTTGCAAAGGCCTAGCCGATCTAGGAGCTAGCATTAACATCATGCCTCTAGCCCTTTGGAAGACAATTGATTATGTGCCTCTTAGTACCACTCGTATGATCATTGAGCTTGCTAAGGGAACCACCACTCGACCGGTTGGTATAGCGGAAAATGTCATTATGAGAGTGGGAAACTTCTTGTACTTAGCCGATTTTGCTATAGTCGATTATGAGACCAATCCTCGTGTGCCAATTATTTTAGGAAGACCATTTTTGTGCACGGCTCAAATTCAAGTTGATATGAGGAAAGAAGAAATTAAATTGTTTTATGGAGATAAAAGGATTGTTTTTAAACCGGAAAAGATTCCAAGATTTGCTCCTAAGAAAATTGAAAGTGTTAAGCTTGTTGAAACAATTGAAAGTGATAAGAAAGCTCTTTTTGATAAAGGTGTTTTTCGTATTTTAGAAACTTCTGATTGTGATAAAGGAAAGTTAAAATCAAATGAAGAAGCTTGCTTTGTTGAAACATGTTGTAACCTTTCCTCATCTACACTCACTCCACACGAGGATGCTAAGATTGAAAAACAAATAGATGATTACTTGAGTGTGACATTTGATGCTAGTGAGTTTGTTAATGAGAATTTTGATCTCGAAAGTGACATTGCTTTAATTGAACAATCTTTGAAAATGGACTCATTTTCACTATCTTCTAAGGATCATGTTGATGTTCCTAAGGCACAATCTTCATTTGAAGAGCCTTTGATTCCTAACTTCACACCGAGTTAGGTTAGTGACTATCCATGTGATAAGTTCATCGATGAACTTTTTGCTATCCTTGATCCACTTCAACGGGGAAGTAAAGACGTTTCCGATCTCGAGATCGAACGTGATTCTTGTGTTTTACCTACCATTCTCGAGGAATTCACCGATGAATTGCCTTCTAATGAGAATGATGATCTTGTATCCGAGTGTGATACACTTGATACTTTGTCGGATATTTCTTGTGATGACAAGGATGACGACACTTTCATGACTTAATCAAATCCTCTTTTTGAAGATTCATTGAACAATAATCTGTTGTTTCAAGAGGATTTTGAGAGCATCACACCTCCTACATCTCACAACCTTTGTGATGATGAGCTTCTTATGAAGGAGGTTGATGAGTTTCTTTACATAGACATTCCTTCGGAATTTGAGGAAGAGTCTAATGAAGGTGATGAAGACTCTTGATTTGATCACCCGATTTATGATGATGACAATGTTGACCCAGAGGGAGAAATTACTTTTGCTCCAATCATCCTTCCCACTCGCTTTGATCTTAATGTGCGGGTTTTTCATGCGACTCGTTTTGAGTACCATGACCCCTTTATTCACATTCATATGAGTGAAAAGGTCAACAAAGTCATGCAAGTTGAAACCACTATGGTTGAGACTTATGTACCACCATTACCATGTGCTTCATATGACTTTGGATTAGCATGGGGGGACGACACCTTGTTGTCTATTCCTTTCTCCACCGAGGACGAGGTATTCGACCCCGGAATCGTTTATTTAGGGAAATCTCGGCCTTTCACCGATGTAATAATTGAAAGATTTTTCGATCATATTGGTGCGAGTTTATCTCGTGGAGCATGCTACATCCATACGATTGTTTGTGACTACTATCTCTTTTTAGAGATTTGTGTTGGAGTTTTATCCTTTCGTTTGTCATCCGACAACGAGGATGAAATCTTTGACCCCGGAATCGTGCTTCATGTTGGATTTTATCCTATTATGCCGGTTTTCACCATTTTCCCTAAGGACTAATGAATGCGGGGATCGAGTCAAGCTCATGACTCGGTGAACAAAAACGAGTTTTTCTATCTTCTTTCTATTTTCTAACACCTAATAAGGCTTGCTCTTTCAAGCTCGTGCTCGTGATTTGTTGTGTTGTGATCTTAGGTATGACCCTAATTTTTGAAGATTCTCGTGTTCGGTTTTTGCCGGTCCAATTGATCTTCCATTCTTTGAATGCCAAAAAGGGGCACACTTTCTTACCCTTGATTTTTATCGACTAACGTTTTATCTTGAGGCATAATTAATAAACGGCTTATAGATTTGTGTGCTCTTTCCATGCTAGGATTTTGCATTAGAATCTTCGTATTTTAGCAAGGGGGTGTCACTTCTCATTTTTCATAAAAAATTTAATTCTTTGTGTTATTTTTAAGTTTTAATAAAGGAAATAAGTGTTTTTGACACGAATGTAGGCTTTCAATAAGAATAGTTTTTGACTCGACTCGGTTTTTAAACTTAGCTTTTCCTTAACGTATTTGATATAAGTTTTTCTAGGCTATTATATAGGGAGCTTTAATACGCGAAAGTCTTAATTCATACGAGTTAAGAACAAGAACTTTTCGCAAGCTCCTATAATTGATCCTAGAAAGTCGTCTATCAAGGGAACTTTTGAACGCAAATTCTAAAACTTGTAAAAGTATAAGAAGATGCAAGATCCTATAGATGACTTGAAAACCCAAAACTTTGATTTAATAGGCTAAGTATCCATTGATTTCATTTTTGGAATTTTATAATATGGAGAACAAGAGATGATAGAGCCAATTATAAGTTTGGTATTCTTTCGGGAATTTATGTGAGTTAATTATAAGCCTATTCTCCCGTCGCTTGTTAATAATTTTAGTTGCAATAAATAAGGTTGAACGATTTGAAAAGTTACTTAGCTTCTAGCCCAAGATCGTTTAAAAGTTGCTCGGTATGGATTAGAGTTCATAGCCAAGGCATAACTTATTGAAGCGGGATGCGAAGATTGGCGAGTCCAAAAGGTCCTAACAAGACATGAGGGCTATGTTTTATTGCAAAAGATCTCAAGTGATGTGAAGAATCATTTATCAAAAATCAATATGAAGGATCGAGACACACGACAAAAAGCAAAATACTCCCAAAAAGTCATGGAGAAGTCTATCCAAAAAGACCATAATAAGGTATGAGGATAAATGAAGCCAAGTCCAAAAAGGAGGCGGATCGTTGTTAATCAAAATCCCAAATAAAGATTGGAGAAAAATGAAGAAGTCGTGGTCCAAGTATGAATCTCTCAAAACTTCAAGTGAAGAAATATTATGAAGAGAAGACCATTATTTCGTGAACGTCTCTCAAGGTTGGAAGTATTAAGTCACTGCCAAATATCGGTCCGAGAAAGGTCTCAAATCGCGAAACAAGTTATGCCAAGATATGAACTTTATGAGAACCCGAGAAGCAGTTTTAAAAGATTTTGTCCTTTAGCTAACTATTGATTAAATCGTTCACTTTATTTTAGGCCTAATAAATTATCGAAATAAGTCAACAATGCATCTTCATGATCATTCAAGACAACAATAAAATATAAGAGATACACCTAGGAATAAGGGAGTCTAAGTGAATAATTAGCCCACATGAGTTCGTGTTAGTCTACCAACTTATAATAACAATGATCTTGGTTTTGCACTTGGCATGGAAAAGTGAAAAGTCGAGGATGATGAATCTATTTGAGTTTTTATGATCCTTAAAGTTATTTTTCGAATAATGATCAATACATTATGCAAAATAAAATGTCAAAAGTTGAATAATGGTGTAGATATAGTTTAATTTTATCATTGCGTGAGGACACGGCAATTGCTTAGCATGGGGGAATTTGATATGAGTGTAAATACTCATATCATTTGTAGCTTAAAACAATGAAATATTGCACGAAATGTATCAAAAATGCCTTGTATACGCTTGTTTCTTGTTTGAATGTGTGTAGGTACCAAGTTCACGAAAACCGACGAAAACTGACACGAGATTGATGAAAAAGATCGAGGAAGCCAAAATCGAGTTCGATTTAGGGGATTTAATATTTAAATAAGAAATTTGAGCCAAGTGGGACCCACATTTGGAAATGGGCTTAAAAGCCCAGTTATGATTCAAGATAAATTCACTTGTTGGTTAATGATCCAAAAGGCCCAAAATGGATTTTATTTACACGGATGGATTGTTTTTGGGCCAAAAGCCCATGAATGGAATGAAATAAGAAACGAAGGAATGTTATATGGGCCTAGGGTTTTCAGTAAAAAAGAAGTTTATTTAAACATCCCATTACTTACACTCACACAAAACCCAAAACGTTTTCTTTCATTTACCTCCCATCCCACACGTCACTCACACGTTTATTTAATATCTCACTTATTTTGTTTTTACCCACAAAAGCTCCACCTACTTTTCCATTACATAAATAAAAAAAACCAACCCCATCCCATCTCATAAATTAATACTCCTTTCGTTATTTACTATGTATCATCTTCCCCATTTATCTCCCACCAAAACCTAAAACCAGTAAAAACACCTTACTGTACATAAACCCTAGCAAAGTAAAAAGTCCATTTTTTTCATAGGGCTTTTTATTTATTTGTTTAATTCACAAAAGGGGGATTAAAAGCCCCCAATTTGTAGGAAGAGAGGGTATGGAGAGGCTATGCTACGTGGATGATTTTGATTTGAAGCTACACCTTATTCCCCAATCCCACCAATCAGAGGCCGCAAAAGAAACACAACAAGCACACGGATGCCACGTTGGCGATCCGTGTGCTAGATTGAGCTATTTCCACCATCCGATCAAAGAAAGAGAGAGAAGATTGAAGATTAATGATCCAGAATCAAAAGGGATATTCCCTAGAATATGCGAATATTCGCTCAAGGGAAGCCCTTGGGGGGGCTATAAATACCCCCAATTTATCCTGTATTTTTCATCCTTTACTTTTTATTTAATGTTACTCTGTAGAAATAGATTTAGGTTAAATATTGTATTTCTTTTTAAGCTTTGTAATGTTTCTTTAAAATTAATGAAAGATCAGCTTATTCCATTATATCGTGTCTTGTCTCATTTAAAATCTTTTACTGCTTTAAATTGATTTACGAATTAACCTTATTTTCTATTTAATAAGAATAACATTTGTGATGATAAAAATAAGCTAATTAATAGCTTAATTTTTATTATCAAAAGTAAAAAGGATTTTAGTTGTTTTTTCCCTACTGGAAAGACAATACAAATGTTTCGAGAATCATTGATGAAGATAGATGGTGGTATGGTGGTTTCGGTTCCGTTTCATAGGTTGTACAGCACAATCCTACTTCCCAACGGTATCCACAAAAGGTGCTAGTTTCTTTTCCTTTTAAGTTTTATTTTAATTGAAACTGCTTCTTTGATTTTACTATGATGTTGACTTTTATGATGTTTAATTTAATGATGATATAAGATTAAACGTTTGTAATGATTTATTAGTTTCGTTTATTTAGTTTGATAAATTTTGGATGAGTATCTATATGTTTTAGTAGCATACAATTTGGATTTATAAGTTCTAGATATTTATGAGTTTTTGTTGGTCACTTTATTGGCATTTCTTAAATTGTGTTAAAATGAATCTGATATGATTGATAGTAGAAGAATGAATCTGATGTTATAGATTGATTTGTTGGTTAATTATGCTGCGTGAGTTAATTTAACTGCTAAATGAATCTGTTTAGTGAGCTTTCTGTTCCATACAATGCTGTTTTTCTTCTGAATGATTGAATGTTGCTTTGGGGTCTCATTTGATTGCTCGGTATCATTTATCTGTTTTAATTTTAGTGTAGCTTTACTGTTTTAAATGTTCAGTAATTTCTGAATTTTTGCTAAATTTAGATTTTGGTTAAAATCAGTTTGATTTGGTATTGTGCTGTGCATCTAATTTCATTAGGCTATTGTCTTGGTCTGCTGATTTCCTGCTTAACTGGGAGATTTTTATATAGTTTGCTGAATGATTTAGTGGTGTGATTTTCTGCTTAATTTGGATAATTTTATTATCTGCTGATTCTTGTTTATTTCCCTTTGATATTATTACTGTTGTATTGATCCAGTAATCTGCTTATCAGGTTCCATTAACCTGATAAGCTCAATAAGCTGATTCCTATCAGCTTATGCAAATAAGCTCACAAAAAGTCTCTCTTGAGACATTCACTTTGTCATATCTGTCAAAAGAATTATTCTCAAAAAATTATGTCACTTGGGGGTCTCGAACTCGAGACCTCCCCTTTACGAATCGAACGTGATAGCCATTTGGGCTGCAAGCCCTTTGGAGTAAACTCTCAGCTTTCTCATTAATATAGTGCTTTCTGCTTTGGCAGATTTATTCTAGTTGCGTTTTTATTTACTTTAAAATCGTTTCAATCATTTTTCTTTAATTAGAGTCTTAATTAAAATGTTTTAGTTAAATAAGAATAATAAATTTTAAAAAACATATATAAAAAAAATATATAAAAAAAATATAATAAATAATAAATAAATAATGTTTTTTATTAAATTTAAATAGACTAATTAGTTTAATTTTTATTAATTAGATTTTTATAATATTAGATTTTTATAAAAATAGTTTTTTTTAATAAATTTGTTTTAGGTGAATTTTATAAGTATATTAGTTTTAAAAAAAAAGTTTTAATTAGATTATTTTTAAAGTAGAGTAAAAGTTATAATTTTTAAATAGATTAATTTTTATAGATTATAAATTAGCTTAAATTTTTAATTAGTGTGTTAATTTTAAGTAATCTTTTGTAGAATTTTTAAAATAGGCGGGTTTACGATTAATGCACTTTAGGCTAATTTTAAATAGCTTAAAATTTGTAGATTTAAATTGTAGTTTAAAAACCGAAAACCAATTCAAATCGATTGTCCATATCAAAGCAAAACGTCTCAAATTCATAAGATCTTCGTGTACAACGAACTCGACTCACTCACGTGTTTAATTGAATTTGTCATTGGTATTATTAGACTATTACTTTTTCCTAAAGGTAATTTTCTAATTTACCCTATAACGTATATCAAATAAATCACTATACACATCCACGATACATCAAAAATTTTGCCGGTCCACTTGATCTTCCATTCTTTTAATGCCAAAAAGGGGCACACTTTCTTACCCTTTGATTTTTATCGATTAACGTTTTATCTTGAGGCATAATTAATAAATGGCTTATAGATTTGCGTGCTCTTTCCATGCTAGGAGTTTGCATTAGACTCTTCGTATTTTACCAAGGGGGTGCTACTCTTGAGCTAAGAAACATTGAGGACAATGTTTGGTTTTAGCATGGGGGAGTCAATCGATATAATCGCTTGCAATTTCTTTTGTCGTGTCTAAACGTGTTGTTTTTCTCATTTTTCATAAAATTTTAAATTTTTTGTGTTATTTTTAAGTTTTAATAATTAAAATAAGTGTTTTTGACATGAATGTAGGCTTTAAATAAGAATAGTTTTTTACTCGACTCGGTTTTTAACCATAGCTTTTCCTTAACGTATTTGAATTAAGTTTTGCTAGGCTATTATATAGGGAGCTTTAAAACGCGAAAGTCTTAATTCATACGAGTTAAGAACAAGAACTTTTCGCAAGCTCCTATAATTGATCCTAGAAAGTCGTCTATCAAGGGAACTTTAAAACGCAAATTCTAAAACTTGAAAAAGTCTAAGAATTTGCAAGATCCTATAGATGACTTGAAAACCCAAAACTTTGATTTAATAGGCTAAGTATCCATTGATTTCACATTTTTGAAATTTTACAATATGGAGAACAAGAGATGATAGAGCCAATTATAAGTTTGGTATTCTTTCGGGAATTTATGTGAGTTAATTATAAGCCTATTCTCCCATCGCTTGTTAATAAATTTAATTGCAATAAATAAGGTTGAACGATTTGAAAAGTTACTTAGCTTCTAGCCCAAGATCGTTTAAAAGTTGCTCGGTATGGATTAGAGTTCATAGCCAAGGCATAACTTATTGAAGCGGGATGCGAAGATTGGCGAGTCCAAAAAGGTCCTAACAAGACATGAGGGCTATGTTTTATTGCTAAAGATCTCAAGTGATGTGAAGATTCATTTATCAAAAATAAATATGAAGGATCGAGACAGACGACGAAAAGCAAATACTCCCAAAAAGTCATGGTGAAGTCTATCCAAAAAGACCATAATAAGGTATAAGGATAAATGAAGCCAAGTCCAAAAAGGAGGCGGATCGTTGTATATCAAAATCCCAAATAAAGATTGGAGAAAAATGAAGAACTCGTGGTCCAAGTATGAATCTCTCAAAACTTCAAGTGAAGAAAATCCTATATGAAGAGAAGACCATTATTTCATGAACGTCTCTCAAGGTTGGAAGTATTAAGTCATTGCCAAATATCGGTCCGAGAAAGGTCTCAAATCGCGAAGCAAGTTATGCCAAGATATGAACTTTATGAAGTCCCGAGAAGCAGTTTTAAAAGATTTTGTCCTTTAGCTAACTATTGATTAAATCGTTCACTTTATTTTCAGCTTAATAAATTATCAAAATAAGTCAACAATGCATCCTTGTGATCATTCAAGACAACAATAAAATATAAGAGATACACTTAGGAATAAGGGAGTCTAAGTGAATAATTGGCCCACATGAGTTCGTGTTAGTCTACCAACATATAATAACAATGATCTTGTTTTTGCACTTGGCATGGAAAAGTAAAAAGTCGAGGACGATGAATCTATTTGAAGTTTTATGATCCTTAAAGTTATTTTATGTCTTTGCAAAATAAAGTTTCAAAAGTTGAATAATGGTGTAGATATAGTTTTATTTTATCATTGCGTGAGGACACGACAATTGCTTAGCATGGGGGAATTTGATATGAGTGTATTTACTCATATCATTTGTAGCTTAAAACAATGAAATATTGCGCAAAATGTATCAAATATGCCTTGGATATGCTTGTTTCTTGTTTGAATGTGTGTAGGTACCAAGTTCGTAAAAACCGGCAAATATCGACACGAGTTTGAAGAAAAAGATCAAGGAAGCCAAAATGAGCTCAACTTGGGTGGATTTGACAATAATGCAAGAAAACGGGCCAAGTGGGACCCACATTTTGGGAAATGGGCTTAAAAGCCCATTTAAAGAAGTAAAATTCACTTTTGAAAACCAATAGCCCAAATATAAAGAATAAAGAAAACGGATGGATTGTTATTGGGCTACAAGCCCAATTCAGTGGAAAAGAACGAATATAAGGATGTATATGGGCCTGTTAGGGTTTCAAACGCGTTTTCATTCTTACTCACATCACATAAATATAACCATTCCCTCACCCTTATTTTTACACGTCACCCACTTTCTTAATAACCACACAATACAATATTCAACCGTTCCATTTACCCACACCACCCCACTCATCACTTTTAATAGTCGATAAAAACTATGTTTTTTATTCTCTCTCTCACCCTTCTTCCCCCACTTCACATATCCATAAACCAGTAACTTTATGGTACTGTTCAAAAACCCTAGGCCAATAAAAAGTCCATTTTAATTAGGGCTTTTTATGTATTCTATTAATTCAAGAAAAGGGGATTAAAACCCCCATGGTTTAAGGAAGAGAGTAGATGGAGAAGGGCTTGATACGTGGCGTTTTCCTATAGGATGCAACACCTCAATCCTCCTAATCCACCAATCAAAAGCCTCAAAGGAAGCATAACTAGCACACACGGATGCCACGTTGGCAATCCGTGTGTGTTATGTGAGATGATAACCGTCCGATCAAGGCCAAAGAAGAAAGAGAAAAAAGAAATTAATCTTATGGCTGGAAATCAAGAAGAATATTCCAAGATTGATGCGAATATCCTCTTCATCAACAGCCTTGGGAGGCTATAAAATCCCCAATTTTCTTGATCCATCCCTTCTTTTACTTTAAAGTTATTCGGTTAAAATAGTGATAGGATTAAATCTTGTAATTTCTCTTTTTAATCTTGTAATTTTTCTTGAATTTAATAAAAGTTACTCATTTTGATTCAATTGGTGTCACGTTTATTTTTGTTTGAAGTTATTAATGAATTAATTTTATTACTGTTTATCAAGAATAATGTTTAGGATGTTTAAGATAAGCTAATTGATACCTTAGCTTTAATATCACAAGTTAAGTTTTGGGATAAGATTTTTCCCCACTGGAAAAAATCTTTTAAAAAAAAATTTGTTCGTGTCTGGTGGTATATGGTGTATGGTGGTTCGGTATGATGGTGGTTCGGTTCATCTAGGATGCGTAGCGCATACCTACTTCTCAACGGCTTTCTACAAATGGTTCGATCCCTTTTTAATTTCAAGCTTTTAGTTAGATAAAATGTTATGTAATCTGATTATGAGTTTTAGTTTAATATGCTTAAGTGATGATTATACTGATGTTTGTTTGATTTAAATTTAATTGAATTTAAGTTTTGACTGTATACGGCTTTGAGTTCCACTTTCTGAATGATTGAGGGTTTATAACTGTACGAATTATAGCTGATTAATTTGAAGTGAGTTTACTTTTAATTTGTTTGAATGATTTGTTAGGATTCAGTCGGAATTGGATAATCGGATTTTTATAACTGCTTGTTTTGGATTTAACTTGACTGAGAATCTGGATAGTTTTTTTTTTTCATATAACATTGGCCTGCTGAGATTCATTTTGCTGAGTAATGGGTTTTTAGTTTATATAAGATGTTGTGTATTTAATCTCAAATGATCAGTTGAGTAATTGAAATAATCAGTTTTTATTTAACTTTAAGGATTAGGAATTTCAGCAGCTCTTTTTAAATTGGATTTACTGATATGAACTTTGGTATCTAAATATTGCTTTTCTGTCATACTAATTTGATGAAAATGGTTAAGTTAAATATCTCTGATATGATTAATTTGATTGATATAATTTAATAAGTAGTCTTAATGATATTCGCGATTTTGTATGATGAAAAGTTCGATTCTCGGAATCCTCCCGAATTGATCTCAGTTAAAAGTGGAATGATTTGTTCTTGGTGACAAAAAGTGGATTTGGTTTTCTATTCTAAATAAATGAAGTAAATAAAGATTAAAGCCAGAAACAGTAAATCACTAAAAATAGAACATCAATTTAAATTAAACAATTAAATGATAAAGCTGTAAAAGATCCTTACTGAAAACTAGTGCTATTCGGAATAAATGGAGAAGATGCTCTATTCGGAATGATGAACATGCGGGAAAATAAAGTCTACTCGGAAAAATGGCTTATGCTGAAAAACATGCTATTCGGAAAAACCCATCTATGCGGAAAGTTATCCTATGCGGAAAATAATACCTATTCGGAAAATGATGCCTATTCGGAAAACATGCCCTATTCGAAAAGATGGCTTATGCGGAAAAACTAGCTTATTCGGAAAATATAGCCTATTCGAAAAACATGCCCTATTCGGAAAGATATGGTCTATGCGGAATATCTGAGGTATTCCGAGTAAGAGAAAGTTAACACCCCTATTCGGAATATCCAAAATTCCGAATAAGGGAAATGGGAATTCGCCTATTCAGAATATTGGTCCAGTTCGGAAAGTCCTGGGAATCAAGAACAGTAACAGTAACAGCAAAACAGGGGACTCGAATCAATCCAAAATCAAACTAAATAAGTAAAAAGGTTTTACCAAATTAAACACAAATCATTTAAATACCATAAGTAACTAATCCCACCAATAAAAACACTAAATCAACAACTTTTTAAGATCAAACTTGAATCAAATAAAAAACTTAAGAACTTGCAATAGAAGATGATGAAAAACAAGATGAATAAAAAGATAGAATTGATAGATTAATGGAAAAGTAACAAGAGTAATGATTAACACTTACAATATTGAAAGAAAAATGAATAATCACCAAACACCCTAATGATGTTTTTGATGAACCAAACCTAAGAACTGGGAAAAAGAAAAAAAATGAAAAGCTAACTCCCTAAAATGTGAAGGAAAACCCTATTTATAGTCCTAGTGGTTGGTTGGTGAGTGGGCTTTCTCCCTTTCTTCTTGTCTTCTTGTCTTTTCAGAAAAGTTGACGTTTCCGATTCTGATTCGGGATTTGTCTTCGATTAAATTCAACTCGTCTTTTAATTTCTTCGTTAAATAGACTTGAGTTTCTTTGACATATGTAAATCTTCCATCTTTGGTCCTTTTCTTCGATAAATCTTCAAATAGGCCCATTGACTTCAAATCTTTTGCATCTCTTGGACAATAGACTTCGTCTTTAGTCCTTTTCCTTGATAAAACCCGTGCAATCCCATGTTTTCTTTAATATTCATCCGGTTAGCTCTGAAAAACACCATAAACACAAAAACCACGCATAATTCCAAACAAATGATATTAAATACGTGTTTTGGTCTTGTTTTAGCCAGAATTAAGTGGTAAAAGGATGGGTGTTTACACACCTATCAAATCCCCTACACTTAACCATTGCCATGCCCTCATGCAATGCTTAGTGATAAAGCAAATTTTACATTTTTCTCATAATTAATCAACCTTGGCCTTATTCAAATACTACTAAAAATTAAAATACTAAGAGAACTTAAAACTTTAAAATAAACAAAAGGATAGGAAACCATTTTCACTTGAAAATAGCTACATGGAAATAACTTGCAAAGAGATCAATGACTTACATTAGGGCTTTGGTGCCGTGAAGATTCATCACCCCCAAGTTTCACGTTCCCCAAACTAAGCTTAAAAACGAGATCATTGTTAGTATAAGTTAGTAAATCAAACACTTACACACATGGCTTAATTAAATGCTTAAACTCCCTTATTCCTAGGTGTATCTCTTATATTTTATTTCTGTCTTAGAATGATCATGAAGATGCATTTTTGGACTTATTTCGACAGTTTATTTAGGCTGAAAGCAAAGTAGGACGATTTGATCAATAGTTAGCTAAAGGACAAAATCTCTTAAAACTGCTTCTCGGGATATCAAAAAGTTCATATCTTGGCATAACTTGGTTCACGATTTGAGACCTTTCTCGGGCCGACATTTGGCATGTACTTCATACTTCATATCTTCGAGAGACGTTCTTGAGATAATGGTCTTCTCATCATAATAGAGTTTCTTCACTTGGAGACTTTTGAGGGGTACTCCAACTTTGTTGACCACGACTTCATGATTATTTCTTCAATCTCTATTTGGGATTTTGAGATACAACGATCCGCCTCCTTTTCGGACTTGAATCTATTTATCCTCATACCTTGTTAGGGTCTTTTCGGATAGACTTCTCCATGATCTTTATGGGAGTTGATTGCTTTTCGTCGTGAGTCTTGATCCTTCATATTGATTTTGGGAATAATGCTTTTCACATCACTTTGGATCTTCAGAAATAACATTGAATCCTCATGCCTTGTTAGGGCCTTTTCGGACTCGCCAATCTTCGCGCCCCGCTTCATAAGTTATGCCTTGGCTATGAACTCTTATCATTACCGAGCAACTTTTAAACGATCTTGGGCTAGAAGCTAAGTAACTTTTCAAATTGTACGACCTTACTTATTGCAGATAAATTATTAGCAAGTGATGGGAGAATAGGCAAATAATTACACCAAGTGAGCTTGCGCAAGAATACCGACTTATAATTGACTCTATCATTTCTCATTCTCCACAATTTAAAATCTCAAGTAATGAGATTCGTGGATACTTAGCCTAATAAACCAATTAAGGTCTACATGGTTAAGGATACTAGCTAGAATAAACTTAGATAAGTCTATTCGGGTTGAGTCAAAATAAACGCAATGGGCCTAATATGTCAAAGATTTCTAAACTAGCTACACCACTTTATTAATATTTTTGATTTTATTACGGGATATATACATATGGAAGCAACGATAAAAATTTTAAAAATTACGACTAAATGGCCAAAGTTAATAAAAAATTTTAAAAATGTTGAAAAATAGGATTTTCTGGTTAAATGAAGGCATTTTCATGGAAAAGTCCACTTAAAACTTCGATAGAAGTCCCCCCTACACTTAAGATAAACATTGTCCTCAATGTTGAAAAAAATTGAATAACGATAGTTGAGAGATAGAACCGGATTTCGGATAACACGGGAGCACGGTTCTTCATAGATTTCCAAGATTGCAGTTATCCCTGTAATCACATCACCACACAAACACAAATGACCAAAATAGGTCCTCCCTTACACTTAGGGGGTTAAAAGGATAGATACTCGGGCTGCCTCCCGAGGAGCGCTTGTTTTTGATAACCGAGTCACGAGCCTGACTCGATCCAAAATTAGTTCATGGGGAACGTGGTGAGGGATGGAATCACCTCCTGAGAGGTGTCCTCACCATAGTACAACTTCACTCGTTGGCCATTCACCTTAAAATTCGGTCCATTAGGTTGAGCGAGCTCAAGAGTACCATATGGAAAAATTTGGGCAATGGTGAATGGGCCGGACCAACGAGATTTCAGCTTGCCCGAAAAGATTTTCAACCGAGAGTTAAAAAGTAAGACTTTGTCTCCAACATGGAACTCTCGGTTTTTGATCTTAGAGTCGTGAATGAGCTTAGTTCGTTCCTTATAGATCAAAGAATTTTCATAAGCGTCATTCCGAAGTTCATTCAGCTCATTGAGTTGAAGCTTCCTATGATCACCGGCTTTGATGATATCGAAGTTAGCCCATTTCAAGGCCCAATAAGCCTTGTGTTCCAACTCAATGGGGAGGTGGCACGCTTTCCCGTAAAGACGATAAGGCGTACAGCCGATCGGGGTCTTGTAAGCAGTACGGAAAGCCCACAAAGCATCATCAAGTTTATCAGCCCATGAGGCACGATGCTCTCCCACGGTTCTTTCAAGAATTCGCTTCAGTCCTCGGTTGGAGATTTCAGCCTGGCCATTAGTTTGTGGGTGGTAGGCTGTGGAAAGACGATGATTTACACCGTACTTAGCCATGACTCTTGCGAATTGGTCATTGCAAAAATGAGTCCCACGATCACTAATAATGGCACGAGGCACACCGAATCTAGCGAATAGAGCTTTCAAAAAGTTACAAACCACCCTTGCGTCATTAGTAGGTAAAGCTTTGGCTTCAACCCACTTTGAAACGTAGTCAACGGCTACAAGGATGTATTTGTTTCCTTTAGAAGAAGGGAATGGCCCCATAAAGTCGATACCCCAAACATCAAAGATTTCACACTCTTGAATGAAATTCTGAGGCATCTCGTCTTTATGTATGATCTTGCCTTGTTTTTGGCAAACATCACATTTTTTAACCATATCGTGAGCGTCACGATATATGGAGGGCCAATAAAATCCCGAGTCAAACACTTTTTTGGCGGTGTAGTTGGGACCAAAGTGACCACCGGTGGGTCCTTTGTGGCAAGCATTAAGGATTTCCGACGCTGCCGGTCCGTCAACACATCGGCGGATAATCAGGTCGGCACATTGTTTGAATAGGAAAGGGTCATCCCAAAAGTAAGTCTTAATGTCGGTGAAGAACTTCTTCTTTTGTTGGGACGTCAACCCTTCTTTGAGAATTCCACCCGCCAAATAGTTTGCAAAGTCCGCAAACCACGGGGTTTCATTCGGCTTCGAGTTTATAGACATTAAGGTCTCCAAGGTAAAAGAATCATTGATTTCTTTATTTGGATGATCCCCTTGGTATGGATCCTCAAGTCTGCTGAGATGGTCCGCGGCTAGGTTTTCTGCTCCTTTCTTATCACGAATTTCGATTTTAAATTCCTGGAGCAGCAAAACCCAGCGAAGAAGTCTTGGTTTGGAATCTTGCTTTGTCAACAAGTACTTCAGCGCGGAATGATCGGTATACACGATGGTGGTGGAAAGGACAAGATAGGGGCGGAATTTCTCAAAAGCATAGACAACAGCTAAAAGCTCTTTTTCGGTTGTCGTATAATGCAATTGTGCCCCCGTCATTGTCTTGCTAGTGTAATGGATCGGTTGGAAGTGTTTGTTCACTCTTTGTCCAAGAACCGCTCCAATAGCAAAATCACTGGCATCGCACATCAACTCAAAGGGTAGCTCCCAATTAGGGGTAACCAAGACGGGTGCCTTAGTTAGCTTATCCTTAAGTGAGTCAAAGGCTTCAAGACACTCTTTGGAAAAGATAAAAGGAGTATCTTTTTCCAAGAGGTGGGTCATCGGGCGAGCGATTTGAGAAAAATCTTTGATGAATCGACGGTAGAAGCCCGCATGACCCAGGAAACTTCTCACACCCTTCACGGTTGAAGGTGGAGGTAACTTAGCGATAACATCGACTTTAGCACGGTCTACTTCAAGACCGGCTTTCGAGATCTTATGTCCAAGCACGATGCCTTCTTTTACCATAAAATGGCATTTTTCCCAATTCAGAACTAGGCGAGTGTCTTCGCACAGCTTGAGCATACGTTCTAAATTGGCAAGGCAAGAAGAGAAAGAGTCCCCGAAGACCGAGAAATCATCCATGAAGACTTCCATGGTTTGTTCAACCATGTCATGGAAGATAGCTAACATACACCTTTGGAAAGTCCCGGGCGCATTACATAAGCCAAAAGGCATTCTTTTGTAAGCAAAAGTGCCATAGGGACAAGTGAATGTAGTCTTCTCTTGATCTTGGGGATCGATGGGTATTTGGAAATAACCCGAGAAACCATCAAGAAAGCAGTAATATTCATTACCCGCTAATCGTTCAAGCATTTGGTCCATAAAAGGTAGAGGGAAATGATCCTTTCTCGTGGCATCATTGAGTTTGCGGTAGTCTATACAAACTCTCCACCAAGTAACGAGACGAGTGGAAATCAACTCGTTGTGTTCATTGGGAACAACGGTTATTCCGCCCTTCTTGGGCACACAATGGATTGGACTAACCCATGGTGAATCTGAAATAGGGTAAATCATACCCGCATCAAGAAGTTTGATAACCTCTGTTTTGATGACTTCATGGATTTTTGGATTCACCCTTCGTTGGCTTTGAATTGTGGGCTTAAAGTCGTCCTGCATGAGAATTTTGTGTGTGCAGAAGTGAGGATCAATTCCACGAATATCCGAAATTTTCCAAGCGATAGCCTTCTTATGATCTTTCAACACGGCGACAAGTCGGGCTTTCTCTTCATCCTTCAAATCCTTAGCAATGATGACTGGCGACTTCTTCTCTTCTTCGAGGAATACATACTCAAGATGGGGCGGCAACTCCTTAAGTTCCAAATCTGGAGGATTTTCGACGGGAGGCGTATTCGAAGTCGGAGTATCGATAGCAATAACAGTGGGAGATGGAGGGGAAGGATTGTCTTCTTTGAGGAGGTTTGTAATGAAACTGAGATCTTCATCCCAATTGATAGTAGAATCGTCATTGTCTAAATGCACATCTCCCATAGTGGCTTCCAAATCTTTCCAAAGGAAATCACTTTCTCCAAATAGAGATAGTGATGAGTCGATAGAGGAAACGGTCTCAACATTGGGAAGAGAGGTAGGAATATTTTTACAAGCATCTTTGAAATGTTCTTCACAAGCCTCATCAAGAACGTCAATACAATTAACACTCTCGTAAGAATAAGGCTGTTTAGAAAGCTTTCCCATGTTGAAGACTACTTTATCGTCACCCACTCTCATGATAAGCTCGTCGGCTTCAACATCAATGAGAGTGCGACCGGTCCTCAAGAATGGACGACCAACAATGAGTGGCACACGGGGGTCCATCTCGTAGTCGACGACAACAAAATCAGCAGGGAAGGTAAATTTGTCGACTCCTACAATGACGTCTTCGGCTATCCCCACTGGATAAGCAACCGTACGGTTGGCCAATTCCAAAGTCATTTTGGTAGGGACTAGCTCTGGGAGAGATAATTGCTTCCAAACACTTAGAGGCATGAGATTAATACTGGCACCTAGATCGGCTAGGGCCATGCAATTCTCTACTCCCGGGAAATTGCAAGGGATAAGAAAACGACCCGGATCACCAAGCTTAGTTGGCAATTTCCTTAAGAGCACTGCAGAGCAGTTCTCATTAAGTTGGGTGTTGGCAATATCGAGGAGCTTTTCCTTGTCGCTCAGAAGATCTTTAAACATTTTCGCGTATTTGGGCATGTGAGCGAGAGCCTCAGCGAAGGAGATATTGAAATTCAATTGTTTGAACATTTTAAGGAAGTTCGAAACCTGAATATCATCCTTGCTCTTTTGCTTCTCTTTCCTCAACCTAGATGGATAAGGTATATTGGAAGAAGAGGAAGGCTTTGGGAGAATAGGATCACTCACAGCCACGGGTGGAGGAGGAGTAGAAGGAAGAGGTGGAGAAATTGGGGAAGGAGAAGGATGAGGAATAGGAGCAGGTGACTCGTTCTCCTTAGTCACAACCACCGGTGGAGGTATAGGAAGCTCGGGTTCCTTTGTACCTTTTCCACTTCGAGTAGTGATTGCTTTCATCTCCCCTCGTGGGTTCGCAACGGTGTTACTCGGAAGAGTACCCGAAGAAGAGGGTGGACTACCTTGGAAGAAACTAGCCATCATGTTCCTCAGATCATTTGTTTGGCTATCCAACGTGTTTCTCATGTCGGCTCTCAAATCATTTCCTTGCTTTACCAAGTCTGCCTTCAAGTTTCGCACTTCCTGTTGGAGATTTTCCACAATCACATCATTGGTCCTCATGTAGGTTGCAACCTCTTGGTGTAATGCAGTGGTTGTTTGGTTGGGAGGAGCATTGTATGCAGGTGGTTGGTAAGCAGGTTCTTGGTAGACTTGATTGTTACGTTGAGGCGGTTGTTGCTGCTTGTGAGGAGGGATGTATGGTTGTCGAGGTTGTTGTTGTTGTTGAGGAGGGCGATTAAGGTTTTGTTGTTGGTTTGGGTTGGTAGGAGGAAAGCCAGGTGGGGAAAGATAATTGTTAGAGCGGTAGCTAAGCAAGTTACGGTCACCTTGAGGTTTAGCTTGATAAGCAGGTTGAGGATAGGTGCCATATGCCGCATTCACATTCTTAGCAGGGTAGTCTTGTGTGGCGGTACAAGTTGTGTAAGAGTGAGGACCACCGCATATCTCACAAGGTTGGCTGACAGCGTTCACTTGAGCGTGTTTGGCGTTGTTGCTATTGTTGTTGTTGACGGTGTGGGTGACAAGCGATTCAAGAAGCGTGGTGATTTTGTCAAGTCGCTTGTCGCTGTCATTAGTGCTAGCACTAGCAACATTGGTCCGAATACTCTTGGTTTGCACACGAGACTTGTTCTCAATGATATCCCAAGCAGCATTGGAAGTCTTAGCCAATAGATTACCCCCCGAGGCACTGTTCAGTAAACTTGGTCACTCATGCTTAAACCATTGTAAAAAGTATTAATTTGATGTACTTTGGTAAAACCATGTTGTGGGCATTTTCTTAAAAGATCTTTAAAACGATCCCAAGATTCACTGAATGACTCATCGTACTTTTGTTCAAAATTTATGATCTCATTCTGCAAAGCGGTAGTACGAGATGGTGGAAAAAAGTAATTTATAAACTTTGTTTCCAAATCCGTCCACGAGAGAATACTCTGTGGCGGTTCCTTAGCAAGCCAATGCCGGGCTTGTCCCTCTAAAGAAAAGGGAAAAAGTTGTAACCTTATAACTTCTTGTGGAACACCATTGAATTTGACCGTGTTGGTGAGTTGTAGAAATCTCTTGATGTGGTCGTGTGGATCATCAATGGTACGTCCCAATAATGGTTGAGCGGAGACCATCTGGATAAAGCCTGATTTTAGCTCGAAATTGTTGGCGGCAATTGGTGGTATAACAATTGGATCCGTGTTACCATCGACATGAGCTTGCAGCAATTCAATCATCGGGCGATTATCCGGAAGGGGCTCATTGTTGTTGTTATTGTTCATGTTGTTGAAAGGCGGGTTGTTGTTGTTATTATTGTTTGGAGGTGGTACACCGGCCATGTCTAAGTGATCGAGAGGCTCGGGCTCTTGATAAGACGTGGATCGAGTGCGCATACACCTGCAAAAGAACTAACAAGGCAAAAACAATACAAAAATATTTTTGGTTTTTTATGGTTTTTTACTTTTTAGGATTTTTTAAAATTTTATATTTTTTAGTGTTTTTGAAAATTTTTGTGAAAAAGTAACGTTCACGGGGAACGGATCCTAAAATCCAAGTTCTCACAAAAAACTTTTGATCTTAACGAGAAGAGCCGGCAGCGGCGCCATTTGATATTCGCGATTTTGTATGATGAAAAGTTCGATTCTCGGAATCCTCTCGAATTGATCTCAGTTAAAAGTGGAATGATTTGTTCTTGGTGACAAAAAGTGGATTTGGTTTTCTATTCTAAATAAATGAAGTAAATAAAGATTAAAGCCAGAAACAGTAAATCACTAAAAATAGAACATCAATTTAAATTAAAGAATTAAATGATAAAGCTTTAAAAGATCCTTACTGAAAACTAGTGCTATTCGGAATAAATGGAGAAGATGCTCTATTCGGAATGATGAACATGCGGGAAAATAAAGTCTACTCGGAAAAATGGCTTATGCTGAAAAACATGCTATTCGGAAAAACCCATCTATGCGGAAAGTTATCCTATGCGGAAAATAATACCTATTCGGAAAATGATGCCTATTCGGAAAACATGCCCTATTCGGAAAGATGGCTTATGCGGAAAAACTAGCTTATTCGGAAAATGATGCCTATTCGGAAAACATGCCCTATTCGGAAAGATATGGTCTATGCGGAATATCTGAGGTATTCCGAGTAAGAGAAAGTTAACAACCCTATTCGGAATATCCAAAATTCCGAATAAGGGAAATGGGAATTCGCCTATTCGGAATATTGGTCCAGTTCGGAAAGTCCTGGGAATCAAGAACAGTAACAGTAACAGCAAAACAGGGGACTCGAATCAATCCAAAATCAAACTAAATAAGTAAAAAGGTTTTACCAAATTAAACACAAATCATTTAAATACCATAAGTAACAAATCCCACCAATAAAAACACTAAATCAACAACTTTTTAAGATCAAACTTGAATCAAATAAAAAACTTAAGAACTTGCAATAGAAGATGATGAAGAACAAGATGAATAAAAAGATGGAATTGATAGATTAATGGAAAAGTAACAAGAGTAATGATTAACACTTACAATATTGAAAGAAAAATGAATAATCACCAAACACCCTAATGGTGTTTTTGATGAACCGAACCTAAGAACTGGGAAAAAGAAAAAAAATGAAAAGCTAACTCCCTAAAATGTGAAGGAAAACCCTATTTATAGTCCTAGTGGTTGGTTGGTGAGTGGGCTTTCTCCCTTTCTTCTTGTCTTCTCGTCTTTTCAGAAAAGTTGACGTTTCCGATTCTGATTCGGGATTTGTCTTCGATTAAATTCAACTCGTCTTTTAATTTCTTCGCTAAATAGACTTGAGTTTCTTTGACATATGTAAATCTTCCATCTTTGGTCCTTTTCTTCGATAAATCTTCAAATAGGCCCATTGACTTCAAATCTTTTGCATCTCTTGGACAATAGACTTCGTCTTTAGTCCTTTTCCTTGATAAAACCCGTGCAATCCCATGTTTTCTTTAATATTCATCCGGTTAGCTCTGAAAACACCATAAACACAAAAAGCACGCATAATTCCAAACAAATGATATTAAATACGTGTTTTGGTCTTGTTTTAGCCAGAATTAAGTGGTAAAAGGATGGGTGTTTACACACCTATCACTTAACTGAATGGTGATATCATATTTTCGGTTTTATGTAAATCTGGATTATTGAGTTTGCGTGATGATTTTGGTGATGATTTTGGTTACTAATTTGAATGCTGCTTAAATAGATCTTGTTACTGCTTGTTTCTGATTGCACTTATCTTGCTGATATATATGATTTATAAGCTGATCAGTCCAATTGACTGATAAGCCCACAAGTTGTTTTCCTCACAGCTTAAAGCTAAAAAGCTCATTTAAGTCTCTCCTGAGACTTTTGTTAATATTCTGTCAAAAAGTTTAATTCATAAAAATATTTGTCTCTTGGGCGTCTCGAACTCGAGACCTCCCCTTTACCATTCTAGCGTGTTTACCATCTGGGCTTGAGTCCCTTTTGAGTTTTTAACTTGTTATTTGATTAATATTGTGCACTCGTTTTGGTAGAATGTATTTAGTAACGTTTTGTTTAACTTAATTTACGTTTAAGTATAATTTTAATAAGAGATTTTATAAAAGTAGTTTAATTTGTTTCAAATATTTTATTAATAGTTTAAAAATCTAGATAGTAAAAACATATAAATAATAATAAATAATAAAAAAAATGTTTTTATTAACTTTTAAAGTTTAAATAATTTTCAATTTAGTAGATTTTTATAAATTTAGATATAAATAAAATAGTTATTATAGTAGATTTATTTAAATGTAATTTTCTTTAAAAAGTTTAATTAGTTTCTTTTATATAGATTAAAAGTTTTAGATTATTAAATAGATTATATTTTTCATAGTTAATTAAATTAGTTTAATTTTCAAATAGTGTTATTTTTTTTAAGTAATTAATTGTTCGTAGATTTTTTTTAAATAGGCGGGGTTTATGATTCATGCACTTTAGGTTAATTTTAAATAGCTTAAAATTTGTAGATTTTAATTGTAGTTTAAAAACCGATAACCAATTCAAATCGATTGTCCAAATCAAAACAAAACGTCTCAAATTCATAAGATCTTCGTGTACAACGAACTCGACTCACTCACGTGTTTAATTGAATTCGTCATTGGTATTATTAGTCTATTACTTTTTCCTAAAGGTAATTTTCTAATTTACCCTATAACGTAATCTCAAATAAATCACATATACACATCCATTTACATCATTCTTATTTAAGAATTAAGCATGAAAATGTTTTTATTATAAACATGATGATAAAATTTTGACGAACTGAGTATTACATCGTTAATCTTGAAATTGTATATAGTTGCGCGGCTACATACAATTTGGAAGTAACCATGCAAGGCTAATTAGTAGTCACAATAAAATTGTTAATAAACATTACATTTTCTTTGAAGATTGTGAAAGATTAAATTTTATGAGATCTGCAAGAAGTGAAAAACAGGGACATATAGATAGGGACACCTACATATGTGCCCGTACCATTTATTCTTCTGAATCGAATTTACTCATATGTGGAACTTGTCTTATTTGACAATTGATATTATTTCTTGTCCAATTCTTTCGTAGTGAGATTCTTAGGAAAAGTATCTGATTACCGAGTGTTGATACCCGACTGGATGTATCGACATTCCTATCATTTATTTTGATTTGATTTCATTTGAATGACCGGGGTAACGATCCGAGGAGCTTTCGATTGCGTACTTAAATTATGAAAACATGGGATATATTCATATTCATTAAATGTTTTCGTCTGTATCTGATTTGAAATTCTCTCGCGTAAATTATGGGTTGACATTACTCTTTGGATGATAGTTGTGTCTCCATATATCCTTGAATTTGCGAAGGATTATGAGTTTTTATTTTTTTTGAGAAGTTCACATCTTATCAACGGTAATGAAACTGGAAAGTTGATAGTGCCAGTAGAATAGATTGATTGATTATGACATGACGACATTGTCTTAATTGATGGGAACTCGAGTGGAATTCCCCTAAAAGATAAGATGTTGATTATCAAAAGTTATTTAAATAATTCTTGATGGATGACCATATCTTGCATTTAGACTTGAAATTGTACCATGAATGGTTATGAACTAGCCGTAGATATTATAATCTAGAAAGAACTTAATATGAATTTATTAAAAGATGTGTCTGTTATCTGAAACTTTAGGAGATATTTGTTGGTGAATTAAAAGAATTACTGTGCAACTGAGAAAGTTGTCGGAGAAAGCTTTTATTCTACCAAGCTCGTCATCATGAAGAGCTATGGTGTTATTATTTCTTATATTTATTGATTACTGTGAAGTAGGTAAATTGACGATTAAAAATCTATATCCACTACCCAAGATGATAGATTGTTCGATTATTTACAAAGTTCTAGCGTATGTTCTAAAGATTTGATCCACGGCATGGTTATCATCAACTTCGCGTCCGCGAAAAAGATTATCTATTCCAATCACTACATCCGATACTTTTAATGAACATTATGAGTTTCACGTGATGTCATTTGGATTGACTAATACACATGTAGCATCCATATATTGGGTGAATCACGTGTGAAGGCTGTAATTTGATAAATTCATGCTTGTGATCATTAAGGACCATCTGTATGTTTATAAGAATAGGAAGGAGTTAATAACTATTTATAGACTGCCATAAATTGGCCGAACAATAAAAACCTGTACCCTGAATATTTAACATGTGATTTAAGATTTAATCCTTTACATTATTTGACCGTGTGATTAATAGAAAATGGAATATATTGACTTTTCAAAGATTAGAGCCATTAAGACGTTGGGTTTTACCAAAAAGAAAATGGAAATATTTTTTGACAAATGTTTTAACAAAGGATTTTTAAGGGATTATTCCCTTATACACAAATCATTTAACTAAACTCCTGTTTAGGGGTAAATGTTCGTGTATACCTCAAGACAACCTAAGAGGGATTGAGGAAACCATTTAAACCATGACTTGAAATTTGAAACAACACTTTTTGCTTTTCAACTAAGAAAATTTTGACCAAAGTATAACCAAAGATTTTTCAAACATTTACGAATCTTATTAATTATTTTCGATAAATCGACAAAAATCGTGTTAATTAAATTCAAATTTGTTTTGAACATTTTATTATAATTGGTCGAACTAAGAATTTAAACTTTTAACGTTTACGTTTCATAAAAACTTAATATTTATTGTTAATTTATGTATACTAATTATCGACGCTTTAAAACATCGGATCAAGCAAAACTGATAAAAATAATAGTTGAGATAGAACTAAGACTTAGAAAATATGAAGGAATAATTTCTGAATAAATACGGTCATGATATTTATTTCATCGAGGAAGGTGAATATAATTACTAACACATTATGTAGAAAGGATAAAGAACCAATTAGGACATGTTCCTTAATAATGAAGGTGAAAATAAATTGCCGAACAATATAAAAATAAACAATGCTTGCGAGAAGGATAATATAGATAATAAAAATGGGTTCGCGGTTAATATGAACCATTATAATTGAGGAGCCGGTTGCGTTAAATTTATAAAAGGCCACTAGTGGTTGTATAAATATGGAGGATTGTGAGATATAGTTATGTTGGAATCTTGTAAGTATAAGTATTCTATTCCTGTCATTTCTGATTTAATGTATCATTATTAGAAGAAGTTGTACTAATGGGAAATTATGAAGGCAGACATCGCCTCATACATTAGTAAACGTCTAACTATTGCAAAGGTCATCATCTGAATTTGATTCGATTTGGGTCATCATCGACAGACTAACCAAATCTGCTAATATCATTCCTGATAATGATGGATTCTTGATGAAGAAATTAATTCTTTTATATTTAAAGGAGTTGTGTAAACATAGTGTTCCTGTATCGATCATCTATGTCAAGATTCTCGCTTCGCATCGAATTTCTAGAGATTTCCTCAGAAGTCATTGAGAACGAATCTTGATGAGAGTACTGTACCACCCCAATCGAAGGGACGAGGTAAAGTAACGATACAAAATACTATAATTGTTGTTTTATGTTTGAATGATTGACCTTTGGTAATGAACCGTATAATCGTTTTTCTTTGGAAGGATTATCATTGATAATCATCGTATTAGGATTGAGATCGAATCTTGTTAGGATCTAAATATTAGAGCATCTGTAAGCAGGAGTTGGGATGAAGACACCCGACATACACCCATTGTGAGTTGAACATGTCTTTTAGGTTTAAGGTTTCCTATGATGGGGAACCTAACCTTACATATTATGTGAAAATCCGTCAATTTATGGTTGATATTTTATTCTCAAATATTATTTAAAAATATTATTTTAATGTTATATTATGAACTCACTTATTTTTGGGAAGTAATTTGAATTTACGTCTTGAAGTAGCGTCGACTACGTCTAAACCGGAGGATTCAACGTTACGTGCTTACGTTTACATACACCATCTTTGGTGACAGTCCGACATTTCGGAAAATAAATTTATCCGTGAATATTATTTTGGAGTTTTAAATTTGTGTTAGTTCATAAACTCACAAATTTACGAGAAGAGATTAGGACTTATGATTTTAATTTAACGTCCTTTACGACCAAACCGAAAACCTTAGGATTTCGTATTTACGTTTTCGAACTCCGTTTTTGATGAGACAATTTTTATTAGATTCGTTTTGTGCCGTTGATTCATAATTTATAAAAACATTTTTCGTAAAACGACCCGAGGGCACGCAAATCGAGGAAACTAGAATCGAGGAATACCCGTAAATTAGTGGGATGGGACAAGTTTTACACTTGCCCACCCCACTAAGTGTCGCATCCAACATTAAGCCACCTCACCCCATGAGGTGTCCAAGCTTAACTAATAAGCTTCAACACATGTACTAGCCTAACATCTAAGCTAAAGTTACCTCAAAACCATCCAACACTAAACCATTATCTCACAAAACACACATGCAATACCACTCTCATTTCTCTCCTCCCTCTCTCTAAAATTCGTCCCAAAACCATCATCAAACACCCCTATTTGATCTATTTTAGCCATAAAATCATGTGTTATTCATACACATGATGATGCTCCTTTGAAGCCTTGAAGATTGGAGGTGATTCTAACATCCAAGGAGGTGATTTGGTGATGTCTAAGGGCTGATTTCTCAAGGAGTTTTCATGAAGATAACGGGCTGATTTCACAAGGAATCTACAAATACTTGGTGATTCTAGAAGTGGTGTTGATATCTCATAAGATTGGTTACCCAAAACCAAGTCTTGTTCATCATCAAACCCATCTTTTCATCACTAATGGTGGTATAGAGATTGTTCTTCTTATCCTCTTATTATTTTGATTATGTAATCTTGTATTTCTTTTACTTATGTATATGTATATGATGATGAATGATGATTAAAAATGTTATGTGGGTATTTGGTGTTGATAGATTGGATAAACATGGGTAAAAAGATGGACAAAATACATGTAAAATGGGTAAATCTTGTTTAGATTGTTGGCTGTATAAAACAGTAAAGGACCACATGTTAGACTGATAAAATGGAAAAGTAGAAGCAATATACAGTAAGTAATATGTCTTGTACACATGTGAGAGTTGGCCATGCAATGGAATCATTGTAATGAGTGAGATATGATCAAAACAAGTTTAAAGTACAAATCTGAGTTCACTGTTTTGGACGATTTTTAGAAAATACTTAGAGGCTGATTCAACAGTAGCTATAGAAGCGTTAAATGGAGCACATATCATTTAGTTTATGTCATAAAAATTTGAGCTACTATCTCCATATATAACTCTAGATATGGCAGTTTTGGTGAACATGAAAATAAAAATCAGATTTTGGAAATTAAAGTATAATAGTATTATATAAGCACTCAAATAAAAATAGTATAAAATGTGAATTAAAACCCATAAACTCATATAATACATTTATATAAATATTTATAAGGATAAATAAGTGGACATTTTATAAAAATGGTAGTTTGATAAGTTTTATAAGTTATAAAACTATAAACATGATTTTTACGACTTTTTCGGCTATTACCGTAAAATTAACGTTTTTGTTAAATAAAACTTAGTCGGTTGGACCCGTCTAATATAAACTTTTATAAACTCATATACTGATATATAAGCATATATAACAAGTAAAAACCGATAAAACCCGAACTATATAACATACGGACATTAACGGGCTAAGTTAACGATTATTGGACTAATAATACAACAAAATGGACTAAAACACTTATAAACTTATTTATTGGGCTTAACCCATTTGGGCCCAACATATAAAGTATAAATACTGATAATACAAGTATGAAATGGATTAATACAAGTTAATAAACTTATAATAGGCTTATTGGACCTAAAACACGTAAATAGGTAAAACTAGAAAACTAGTAAGAAGTTACCAATACATAAACACAAAAATGAAGTGAACGAGAATATGTAAACCCACTTGATAATCATATATATATAATCATCATATGTATACATAATTGTTATTTTTATAAAGTCATTGGACAATAGTCTAAGACGAATATTATTTGTCTAGGTTTCCGTGATTGAAGCACGCAACGTACATCCAAATCGCCGATAACCGCCTTCCCACATCAACGTGAGTTCATAGCCTCGCACTCTTTTAAATGTTTTTATGAAAGGTTTTATAAACCCGCGAGGGAGATAACATGTTAGTTTTTATAAATAGGACACCATTTGTCCCGATTGTTTGTTTATTGATTTGGACCCGAATGATTGTATGGCCCGATTGTATGACCCGATAAATGATTAAATGACCCGATAGATGAAATTAAATGGATTATTAAAGTTAGGTTATGTCACTAAAAGTCCCATTAGCATGAATTGTGAACTACCGGGATTTGGTAGACGCTTATGCATATAATAGTACTATTTGGGGACGATCACCCCAGTTCGCGCCTTGACGGTTGATCCCCGTCGTGCCACATTGATTGGTAAGCGAAATTATGTATGAGAAGATTTCCATAGCGTGACCTTTGTGAAGACACGCTAATTTAGATGGGCAAATTGAGTATCGGGTTAGCTACCCGTTGTTGGTTTAGTAAGGTAACAATGTCATGCGGCTTATAATAATCCAGTTAACAAAATATTACTATACCCATCGAATTACGATGTATTGCCTGACTAGCAATACGGGGTCATACTATTGATATTATGTTCGTGTTTTGGTTTTATATAACCATATTCATATAACTGTTTTTATTTAATTTATACAACATTATCAAACGTATTATATGATGTTTTTACGACATTGGCTCGTATAATGATTTTTAAGGCAAATTCCTATATTATGATTTTCGATAAGGATTTGTATAAAATGACTTTGGCTATTTTATGGCCTATTACAATGATTTGTACAAAATGATTTTCGGTAATAATTTTATACCGATGTTATATTGATGGATTTTATTAAACTCTATGAATTCACTCGGCGTTATCGCTGACCTTTTCTTTTAACATTTTTTATCTCAGGTACTTGAAGGTAATTCTCGGGAAGACAACAAGAATTCATGGCCCGCACTTAAATAACAATTTCCATTCAAATCTTTTGTAAACTTGTATGAAATGATTATGACTTGGGACCTATGTAAATTTGATATTTATGAATGGAAATGATTTATTATTAAACGACGCGATTTTTATGCGTTGTCTATAATGTGAGTAATGTGCTATCCCGTAACACCAACGAGTCTTCCGTTGTATTGAGTTGTATAAATTTGGGGGTGTTACAGTTTGGTACCAGAGCTCTCGTTATAGAGAACGAAATATTTTTAAAACCAAGGTTTTGAATAAAACATTTCAAAATCTTTTAACTATAAACATTTTTCTAAGAATGTCTAAAAATATTTTGACTATAACGGTGCCGAAGAATTCCCGAGTTACCGACAAGGCCAGACTGAGAAGTGTTATTTTGATATATATATATATATCTTGGATTATATATATAATCAAAGCTATTCTCGTAGGAATTCTAGCTATCCTAGATCTAAACCAAGTTGTAGATATTTATGATCCCAACAAATGGTTGATATTCGTAGAAATGTAGATATTAGTTGATTGTGATATTGAAGAAGAATTGGCGAGATTAAATCGATATCGATGTCATGACGATCTTTTCTTATAAGAGTGGAGTTTGACAAAACGTTACCACCTAGAAAGATGTCATATGATTCGTTGTCATCCAATTCTTAAATTGAAATCGAAAGGGTGAATGTTGCACTTGAGGCTGTCATTGGAACCATTACCCAAAAGCCTCATGCCACTAGTACCTTTCCGAGAATTCTAGTTGAATGATTAAGTCATTTCATACTAGTGACTCATCTGATAATTATTGTTGTAAGAGATATAGGATTGGAAATTAAGTGTTGTTCATATCGAACTTTTATTGCCCTTTTAAGGTTTATGAATAAAATTGAAAGTATGGGAGAATGAGGTAGGATATCGAATTGAGTATAAAATCAGTTAAAACATGAATAAAGTGAAACTTAACCTGTATGGAATATGAGATTGTTAAGAGGAAGTCATTAAGTTCTGTGATTGAATTATAAGGTTTTAATTGATTGTAGGTTCGTGTTAAGGGTTGTTCCTAGGCCATTGTCCACTAATGAGGATGCCTAGTGTCCAAGAAATAAATTGAAGAAATCTTCTTCTAAATTGGGACCAATGGATCTTCTGGGACAGGTGGGACACCTAATGACTCTTGTAGATTAGTATTCATTGTGGTATCTTTTAAAAAAAATCCCTAACTTAACTGAGACATCAGTTGGTAGGATGAGTTCTTGGAAATGTATGACATAGTGACACGTAATGTGTTACGGTACAATTTTGACTTGTTTGTGATTAATGAAAAGACTACCTTTGATTGCTAAATTCTACATGTATCGATGTTATCTATCCTTTATTGCTTCATCCTAATGTTCGCATTAGTGATGCAACCATTGAGCAAGTACTCATCTTGATTTGAGTTACGTCGTGAATTATTCTCTTTTGAGTGCCATCGAGGTCATGAACCTCATGATTATTTGGCTAAAGCTCATTTCTTATCATATTGTAGTTAAGTTCTTGGTGAACAACTCTTCATCACTCTTTTGCAGATCACACATTATTTTTATAAAGTTAAAACGGTATCCTTTGAGAAAATTGGATTTTCATCACTATATGGATTATTTAAAGTGAGATTTATGAGTAATCATTATCGAAATAAGGTTGTTTATGAAACACTTTGGAAAACTTAATTGTTTTCATAACAAAGAAAATCTTTGTAAATTTATTCTTGATTCTTATTTAAGAATTAAGCATGCAAATGTTTTTATTATAAACATGATGATAAAATTTTGACGAACTGAGTATTGCATCGTTAATCTTGAAATTGTATATAGTTGCGCGCCTACATACAATTTGGAAGTGACCATGCAAGGCTGATTAGTAGTCACCATAAAACTAATGAATAAACACTACATTTTCCTTGAAGATTGTGAAAGATTAAATTTTATGAGATCTGCAAGAAGTGAAAAATAGGGACATAGTGTTAGGGACACCTACATATGTGCCTGTAGCATCTATTATTCTGAGTCGAATTTACTCATCTGTGGAAATTGTCTTATTTGACAATTGATAATTCCTTCTTTTCAAATTCTCCCGTAGTGAGATTCTTAGGAAAAGTATCTGATTACCGAGTGTTGATACCCGACTGGATGTATTGACGTTCTTATCATTTCTTATGATTTGATTTCATTTGAATGACCTGGGTAACGGGCCGAGGAGCTTTCGAATGCGTACTCAAATTATGAAAACATGGGATATATTCATATTCATTAAATGTTTTCGTCTGTATCTGATTTGAAATTCTCTCGCGTAGATTATTCGTTAACCTTACTCTTTTAAGGTTAGTTATGTCTCCAGATATCCTTGAACTTGTGAAGGATTATGAGTTATTATTAGCCTTTTGAGAAGTTCACATCTTATCGACGGCAATAAAACTGGAAAGTTGATAGTGCCAGTAGAATGGATTGATTGATTATGACATGACGACATTGTCTTAATTGATGGGAACTCGAGTAGAATTTCCCTAAAAGATAAGATGTTGATTATCAAAAGTGATCTAAATAATTCTTGATGGATGATTATATCCCGCATTTAGACTTGAAATTATAACGTGAATGATCGTGAATTAGTCATAGATATTATAATCTAGAAATAACCTAATATGAATTTATTAAAAGATGTTCTTGTTATCTGAAACTTTAGGAGGTATTTGTTTGTGAATTAACTAGACTTTTGCCATTAAGGCAAGTTAAAATTGGTATTGATTATATTCCCGGTGCTGCACCTGTGGCGTGTGCACTGTACGTCAGCACCATCTAAATTTAAAGAATTACCGTACAACTGAGAGAGTTGTCAGAAAAAGATTTTATTCTACCGAGCTCGTCATCATGAAGAGCTATGGTGTTATTATTCCTTATATTTGTTGAATTACCGTGAACTGAGTAAATTAACAATCGAAAACGATATCCATAACTCGAAATGGAAGATTTGTTCGATCATTTACAAGGTTCTAGCGTATGTTCTAAAGATTTGATCCATGGCATGGTTATCATCAACTTCGCATCTGCGAAAAAGGATTATGTATTCCAATCACTACATCTGGTACTTGTAATGGACATTATGAGTTTCATGTTATGTCGTTTGGATTGACTAATACACATGTAACATCCATAAATTTGGTGAATCATGTGTGTAGGCTGTAATTTGATAAATTCATGCTTGTGATCATTAAGGACTATTTGTTTGTTTATAAGAATAAGAATGAGTTAATAATTATTTATAGATTGCCCTGAATTGGCCGAACAATGAAAACCTGTACCTTGAGTATTTAACATGTGATTTAAGGCTTGATCCTTTACATAAAATGACCGTTTGATTAATGATGGTAAAATATATATATATTGACTCTTCAAAAATTAAGAGCCCTTTTAAGACTTTGGGTTTTACCAAAAAGAAAGTGCAAATATGTTTTGACAAATGTTTTATCAAAAAGAACTTTAGAGGGATTATTCCCTTATACCCAGAACATTTAACTAAACTCCTGTTTAGGGGTAAATGTTTGTGTATACTTCTAGACAACCTAAGAGGAATTGAGGAAACCATTTAAACCATGACTTAAATTTGAAACGACAATTTTTGCTTTTCAACTAAGAAAATTTTGACCAAAGATTTTTCGAACATTTACGAATCTTATTAAATATTTTCGATAAATCAACGAAAATCTTGTTAATTAAATTCAAATTTATTTTTGGACATTTTATATAACTGATCGAACTAAGAAAATTAAAATTTTTACGTTATGTTTCATAAAAATTAACTATTTATTATTTAATTAGTCGTAATAATTATCGACGCTTTAAACGTCGGATTAAGCAAAACTGATAAAAATGATAGCTGAAACGAAACTGAAACTTAGAAAATATGAAGGAAGGTGAACGTAATTACTGACACATTATGTAGAAAATATGAAGAATCAATTACGATGTATTTCTTAATTGTGAATGTGCAAAATAAATTGCCGAACAATTTAAAATATAGCTGATGCTTATAAAAAGGATAATATAGATAATAAGGGGTTCGCGGCTAATATGAACCATTAGAATTGAGGAGCCGATGGCGTTAAATGTATAAAAGGCCACTTGTGGTTGCCTAAATATGGAGATTTTGAGATATAGTAATGTTGGAATCTTGTAAGTATAAGTATTTTATTCCTGTCATTCTGATTTAATGTATCATTATCAGAAGAAGTTGCATTGATGGCAAATTATGAAGGCAGACACTGCCTCATACATTAGTAAACGTCTAACTATAGCAAAGGTCATCATCTGAATTTGATTTGATTTGGGTCATCGTCGACAGACTAACCAAATCTGCTAATATCATTCCGGTTAATGATAGATTCTTGATAAACAAATTGACTCTTTTGTATTTAAAAGAGTTATGTAAACATGGTGTGCCTGTATCGATCATCTATATCAAGATCCTAGCTTCGCATCGAATTTCTAGAGATTTGCTCAGAAGTCATTGAGAACGAACCTTGATGAGAGTACTATGTACTACCCCAATCGAAGGGACGAGGTAAAGTAACGATACAAAATACTATAAGCGTTGTTCTATGTTTGAATGATTGACCTTTGGTAATAGACCGTATAATCGTTTTCCTTTGGAGAGATTATCATTGATAACCATCGTGTTAAGATTAAGATCAAATCTTGTTAGGATCTAAATATTAGAGCATCTGTAAGCAGGAGTTGAGATGAAGACACCCGACATACACCCATTGTGAGTTGGACATGTCTTTTAGGTTTAAGGTTTCCTATGATGGCGAACCTAACCTTACAAAATACTCGACCCGCGAGACCTGAATTGATTGTTGAGATTAGGATCTAATTATTGACTGCCGATAGTGGGCAGGAAGTTATGTGAATATGAAATATAGATCTTGAAGTGCCAGATGGGTAGCGAAGTTATGCCAAAAATTTTAACCATGGAAAAATGAATTGATGATCTGAAAGATCATGGGATATAAGTCCCCGTTGTATGGGACTATTGAGATGATGTAAAGAGATTGGTTTGAAAGGCATATAAGCTGGATCTACCCTAGGACTTCAAGGACTGCGTGAATTATGTTTCGTAAATCGAACTTGATAAATATCTATCAGGTGAAAATCTGAATTCTTCTTGATAAAGTTTAGATCGGCAAAAAGTTGCATTCATCAAAAACCCATGAACATCATGGATAGAGAAAGTAAGTCGACATTAAGCCTGATCTTATTCTCGTAGTTATGTTTGATGAAACTCGCGTATTGTAATGAATTACACTTGTGAGAAAAGACCGAATGGGGAGGAAATACTCACATGGCTTTAACTCTATAAGAAGCGAGTAGTAAGGTAAGATGATCTTTGAGGACAAAGATCCTGTTTAGGGGTAAATGCTGTGAAAATCCGTCAATTTATGGTTGATATTTTATTCTCAAATATTATTTAAAAATATTATTTTAATGTTATATTATGAACTCACTTATTTTTGGGAAGTAATTTGAATTTACGTCTTGAACTAGCGTCGACTACGTCTAAACCGGAGGATTCAACGTTACGTGCTTACGTTTACATACACCATCTTTGGTGAAAGTCCGACATTTCGGAAAATAAATTTATCCGTGAATATTATTTTGGAGTTTTAAATTTGTGTTAGTTCATAAACTCACAAATTTACGAGAAGAGATTAGGACTTATGATTTTAATTTAACATCCTTTACGACCAAACCGGAAACCTTAGGATTTCGTATTTACATTTTCGAACTCCGTTTTTGATGAGACAATTTTTATTAGATTTGTTTTGTGCCGTTGATTCATAATTTATAAAAACATTTTTCGTAAAACGACCCGAGGGCACGTAAATCGAGGAAACTAGAATCGAGGAATACCCGTAAATTAGTGGGATGGGACAAGTTTTACACTTGCCCACCCCACTAAGTGTGGCATCCAAAATTAAGCCACCTCACCACATGAGGTGTCCAAGCTTAACTAATAAGCTTCAACACATGTACTAGCCTAACATCTAAGCTAAAGTTACCTCAAAACCATCCAACACTAAACCATTATCTCACAAAACACACATGCAATACCACTCTCATTTCTCTCCTCCCTCTCTCTAAAATTCGTCCCAAAACCATCATCAAACACCCCTATTTGATCTATTTTAGCCATAAAATCATGTGTTATTCATACACATGATGATGCTCCTTTGAAGCCTTGAAGATTGGAGGTGATTCTAACATCCAAGGAGGTGATTTGGTGATGTCTAAGGGCTGATTTCTCAAGGAGTTTTCATGAAGATAAAGGGCTGATTTCAAAAGTAATCTACAAATACTTGGTGATTCTAGAAGTGGTGTTGATATCTCATAAGATTGGTTACCCTAAACCAAGTCTTGTTCATCATCAATCCCATCTTTTCATCACTAATGGTGGTATAGAGATTGTTCTTCTTATCCTCTTATTATTTTGATTATGTAATCTTGTATTTCTTTTACTTATGTATATGTATATGATGATGAATGATGATTAAAAATGTTATGTGGGTATTTGGTGTTGATAGATTGGATAAACAAGGGTAAAAAGATGGACAAAATACATGTAAAATGGGTAAATCTTGTTTAGATTGTTCGCTGTATAAAACAGTAAAGGACCACATGTTAGAATGATAAAATGGAAAAGTAGAAGCAATATACAGTAAGTAATATGTCTTGTACACATGTGAGAGTTGTCCATGCAATGGAATCATTGTAATGAGTGAGATATGATCAAAACAAGTTTAAAGTACAAATCTGAGTTCACTGTTTTGGACGATTTTTAGAAAATACTTAGAGGCTGATTCAACAGTAGCTATAGGAGAGTTAAATGGAGCACATATCATTTAGTTTATGTCATAAAAATTTGAGCTACTATCTCCATATATAACTCTAGATATGGCAGTTTTGGTGAACATGAAAATAAAAATCAGATTTTGGAAATTAAAGTATAATAGTATTATATAAGCACTCAAATAAAAATAGTATAAAATGTGAATTAAAACCCATAAACTCATATAATACATTTATATAAATATGTATAAGGATAAATAAGTGGACATTTTATAAAAATGGTAGTTTGATAAGTTTTATAAGTTATAAAACTATAAACATGATTTTTACGACTTTTTCGGCTATTACCGTAAAATTAACGTTTTTGTTAAATAAAACTTAGTCGGTTGGACCCGTCTAATGTAAACTTTTATAAACTCATATACTGATATATAAGCATATATAACAAGTAAAAACCGATAAAACCCGAACTATATAACATACGGACATTAACGGGCTAAGTTAACGATTATTGGACTAATAATACAACAAAATGGACTAAAACACTTATAAACTTATTTATTGGGCTTAACCCATTTGGGCCCAACATATAAAGTATAAATACTGATAATACAAGTATGAAATGGATTAATACAAGTTAATAAACTTATAATAGGCTTATTGGACCTAAAACACGTAAATAGGTAAAACTAGAAAACTAGTAAGAAGTTACCAATACATAAACACAAAAATGAAGTGAACGAGAATATGTAAACCCACTTGATAATCATATATATAAAATCATCATATGTATAAATAATTGTTATTTTTATAAAGTCATTGGACAATAGTCTAAGACGAATATTATTTGTCTAGGTTTCCGTGATTGAAGCACGCAACGTACATCCAAATCGCCGATAACCGCCTTCCCACATCAACGTGAGTTCATAGCCTCGCACTCTTTTAAATGTTTTTATGAAAGGTTTTATAAACCCGCGAGGGAGATAACATGTTAGTTTTTATAAATAGGACACCATTTGTCCCGATTGTTTGTTTATTGATTTGGACCCGAATGATTGTATGACCCGATTGTATGACCCGATAAATGATTAAATGACCCGATAGATGAAATTAAATGGATTATTAAAGTTAGGTTATGTCACTGAAAGTCCCATTAGCATGAATTGTGAACTACCGGGATTTGGTAGACGCTTATGCATATAATAGTACTATTTGGGGACGATCACCCCAGTTCGCGCCTTGACGGTTGATCCCCGTCGTGCCACATTGATTGGTAAGCGAAATTATGTATGAGAAGATTTCCATAGCGTGACCTTTGTGAAGACACGCTAATTTAGATGGGCAAATTGAGTATCGGGTTAGCTACCCGTTGTTGGTTTAGTAAGGTAACAATGTCATTCGGCTTATAATAATCCAGTTAACAAAATATTACTATACGCATCGAATTACGATTTATTGCCTGACTAGCAATACGGGGTCATACTATTGATATTATGTTCGTGTTTTGGTTTTATATAACCATATTCATATAACTGTTTTTATTTAATTTATACAACATTATCAAACGTATTATATGATGTTTTTACGACATTGGCTCGTATAATGATTTTTAAGGCAAATGCCTATATTATGATTTTCGATAAGGATTTGTATAAAATGACTTTGGCTATTTTATGGCCTATTACAATGATTTGTACAAAATGATTTTCGGTAATAATTTTATACCGATGTTATATTGATGGATTTTATTAAACTCTATGAATTCACTCGGCGTTATCGCTGACCTTTTTTTTAACATGTTTTATCTCAGGTACTTGAAGGTAATTCTCGGGAAGACAACAAGAATTCATGGCCCGCACTTAAATAACAATTTCCATTCAAATCTTTTGTAAACTTGTATGAAATGATTATGACTTGGGACCTATGTAAATTTGATATTTATGAATGGAAATGATTTATTATTAAACGACGCGATTTTTATACGTTGTCTATGATGTGAGTAATGTGTTATCCCGTAACACCAACGAGTCTTCCGTTGTATTGAGTTGTATAAATTTGGGGGTGTTACATAATACTCGACCCACGAGACCTGAAATGATTGTTGAAATTAGGATTTGATTATTGACTGCCGATAGTGGGCAGGAGGTTATGTGAATATGAAATGTAGATCTTGAAGTGCCAGATGGGTAGCGAAGTTATGCCAAAAAATTTAACTATGGAATAATGAATTGATGATCTGAAAGATCATGGGATATAAGTCCCTGTTGTATGGGACCATAGAGATGATGTAAAAGTTGGTATGAAAGTCATATAAGCTGGATCTACCCTAGGACTTCAAAGGCTGCGTGAATTATGATTCGTATATCTAACTTGATAAAATGTCTATCAAGTGAAAATCTGACTATTCCTTAATGAAGCTTAGATCGGCGAAAAGTTGCATTCATAAAAAACCCGTGAACATCATGGATAGAGAAAGTAAGTCAACATTAAGCCTGATCTTATTCCCGTAGTTATGTTTGATAAAACTCGCGTATTGTAATGAATTACACTTGTGAGAAAAGACCGAATGTGGAGGAAATACCCACATGGCTTTAACTCTATAAGAAGCGAGTAGTAAGATAAGATGATCTTTGAGGACAAAGATCCTGTTTAGGGGTAAATGCTGTGACAATCCGTCAATTTATGGTTGATATTTTATTCTCAAGTATTATTTAAAAACATTATTTTAATGTTATATTATGAATTCGCTTATTTTTGGGAAGAAATTTGGATTCACGTCTTGAAGTAGCATCGACTATGGCTAAACCGGAGGATTCTACGTTACGTGCTTACGTTTACATACACCGTTTTGGTGACAAGTCCGACACTTCAGGAAATAAATTTATCCGTGAATATTATTTTGGGATTTTAAATTTGAGTTAGTTCATAAACTCACAAATTTACGAGAAGAGATTAGGACTTACGTGAATAATTTAACGTCCTTTACGACTAAACCGAAAACCTTAGGATTACGTATTTACGTTTTTGAACTCCGTTTTTTATGAGTCAATTTTTATTAGATTCGTTTTGTGTCGTTTATTCATAATTTATAAAAATGTTTTTCGTAAAACGACCCGAGGGGACGCAAATCGAGGATACTATCGAGGAACCGTAAATTAGTGGGATGAGACAAAACAAGTTTTGCCCCACCCCACTAATATGGAACACTTAGCCACTAACACCCTTAGGTGTCAAAAAGCTTCACAAGAAAGCTACTACACTTGTCATGTAAAGATTAACTTGTAAGCTACACATAACAAAACAACCACCTCAAACCATTTCCTCCTAAACACATATATGCAAACCACTCTCATCCTCCCTTTTTCTCTCTCAAAAATTTGTCCCATATCACCCTAAAACACCTATTTTGATCAAATTCAACCACAAAATCTCATGTTATTTCTACATATGATGATGTCCTTTTGACGTTATAAAGATTGGAGGTGATCTTAACATGTAAAAAGGAGTTTTCAAGGGAGTTTGGGGCTGATATCTCAAGGAGTTTTCATGAAGAACAAGGGCTGGTTTTTGGAGGAATCTACAAATACGTGGTGATCCTAGAAGTGATGTTGATATCTCATAAGATTGGTTACCCAAAACCAAGTCTTGTTCATCATCAACCCCATCTTTTCATCATGTATTTTCTTTCTTATTGTATATGTATATGATGAATAGATGAAGATAAAAATGTTGTGTGGGGATCAAGTGTTGATAAATATGATTAAAAAGATGAAAAACCATAAGAAACAAGGCTAAAATCTTGCTTGCATGGTGGAATCCATTTACAGTAAGTGTTAGATGTCATACACATGTGAGAGTTGGCCATGAAATAGAATCATCAAAATGAGTGAGATATGATCAAAACAAGATTAGTGTACCAATCTGAATAGTCTGTTTTGTAGGGACTGTTAAGGATAGTTAGACATGGAATGAGTAGTAGCTATAACTAACTTATTTGTAGCACATAATATGAAGTTTACGCCATCCAAAAATGAGCTTATATCTCCTTATAGAACTCAAGATATGATAAAAATGGTGAAGATGAAACGAAAAATCAGATTTTGAAGAATTAATGTTTAATAGTATTATATAAGCACTCAAACTAGTATAATATAAAATGTGAATTAAAACCCACTAACTTATAGATTTCATTTATATAAAAATGCATAAGGATAAATAAATGGACATTATATAAAAATGGTAGTTTGGTAAGTTTTATAAGTTATAAAAACTATATACTAAGTTTTACGTCTTTTCGGCTAAAACCGAAAGATTAACGTTTTTGTTAAATAAAACTTAGACGGTTGGACCCGTCTAATGTAAACTTTTATAAACTCACATACTGATATATATAAACATATATAACAAGTAAATATTGATAAATCCTGACTAATTTGGTAAAACACTTATAAACATATTTATTGGGCTTAACCCATTTGGGCCCAACATATAAAGTATAATACTGATAATAAAAGTATAATTGGGCTAATGAATAGTATTGGGCTTGTAATAGGGTTATTGGGCCTAAAACATGTAAATAAGTAAAACTAGTAAAACTAGTATAAAAATGTTACCAACACCTAAACACTATAATGAATGAGTAAAAATGTAAAATCCCACTTGATCATCATCATATTTATAAAATCAGCATATGTATACATAATTGTTATTTTTATAAAGTCATTGGACAAGAGTCTAAGACGAGTATTATTTGTCTAGGTTTCCGTGATTGAAGCACGTACCGTACATCCGAATTGCCGATAACCCGCCTTCCCACATTAACGTGAGTTCATAGCCTCGCACTCTTTTAAATGTTTTTAAGAAATGTTTTATAAACCCGCGAGGGAGATAACATGTTAGTTTTTATAAAATAGGACACTAGTTGTCCCGATTGCTTGTTTATTGATTTGGACGCGAATGATTGTATGACCCGATGAATGATTAAATGACCCGATAGATGAAGTGAAATGGATTATTAAAGTTAGGTTATGTCACTAAAATTCCCATTAGCATGAATTGTGAACTACCGGGATTTGGTAGACGCTTATGCATATAATAGTACTATTTGGGGGCGATCACCCCAGTTCGCGCCTTGACGGTTGATCCCCGTCGTGCCACATTGATTGGTAAGCGAATTTATGTATGAGAAGATTTACACAAGCGTGATTATTGTGACGACACGCTAATTTAGATGGGCAAATGATTGTCGGGTTAGCTACCCGTTGTTTGTTGTAGTAAGGTAACAATGTCATGCGGCTTATAATAATCCAATTAACGAAATACTGCTATACGCACTGAATTACAATGAATTGCCTGACTAGCAATACGAGGTCTTATTATTGATTTTATGTTTGTGTTTTGGTTTTACATAACCATATTCATATAACGATTTTTATTTGGCTTATACAACGTTATAAAACGTATTGTATGATGTTTTTAACGACAATGGTTCGTATAATGATTTTGAAGGCGAAAGCCTATATTATGATTTTGATAAGGATTTGTATAAAATGACTTTGGCTATTTTATGGCCTATTACCATGATTTGTACAAAACGATTTTTGGTAATAAATTTATACCGATGTTATATTGATGGATTTTATTAAACTCTATGAATTCACTCGGGATTATCGCTGACCTTTTCTTTTAACATGTTTTATCTCAGGTACTTGAAGGTAATTCTCGGGAAGACAACAAGAATTCATGGCCCGCACTTAAATAATAATTTCCATTCAAATGCTTTGTAAAACCTGTATGAAATACAATGACTTGGGACCTATGTAACATTGATATTTATGAATGGAAATGCTTTATTATTAAACGACGCGATTTTTAAGCGTTGTCTATAATGTGAGTAATGTGCTATCCCGTAACACCAACGATTCTTCCGCTGTATTGAATTGTGTAAATTTGGGGGTGTTACATTCATAACACATGACTTAGGTTAATTATTATTATTAATAATTCATGATTTTAACCTAAGTATCTAGTTATGAAATTTAGACTAAGTAATTAATTAATTATTAAAACCATGACTTATAATTAATTAATTTCCATGCGTTAGGTTATATTAATAAAAATTTTAATACATGTTTAAACCCAAGTATTTTAACCATTTAATGTAATTAAATCATGTTATATTTAATTAAATCTTATAACCTATGGTTGTTTAATTTACATGTAATAACTAATAAACTATACTATTTAATCACATGACTTAGAATATTAATCAGTAAACACTTAAGCTTATATTATTAGCTTAATAATCCAGCTTATTTCTAATTATGGAAACTTTCTATTTTTAGAAACTTATTTAGTTAATCCAGCTAATCTATTTATGGAAACTTTCTATTTTTGGGAACTTTCTATTTTGGAAAGTATCTATTTTTGGGAACTTTCTATTTTTTGAAACCTGCTATTTTTAGAAAGTTACTTATTATTAAACAACAAGTATAATAATAAACGAAATACAAGTAATACTTAATCAGAATAGACAGAATACATGATAATCACAGCATAACGATAAAATCAGTAAAACATGACATGAACATATAAAACAAGCTAAGACATGATATAAAACAAGTTACGTATACAGTAATCAGAATACTTATACACGTATATTATTTATTTAGCATTAGTGATATCGAAGTAGGACTCTCTTCCGTTCGTCTTCTTCGTTCAATGGACACAAGGTACGGATTCTCCGTCCTTTCAGTGTGGACATTCTTTCCTTATTAGGATTCCCCATATACAGCCAACTGTTTTCCCAGTATATGTTTTATATGTTTTGAATTGCTTATGTTTAATTAGATACCTAAAGCCATATACATGCATGACTAGTTTAACCTAGTTATGGAGGTACCATAACCATAACACTAGAGGCACTAGTGTTATGACTTCACCACGGCGGAGTGATAGCTTGTGGCGTCCCTTCAGTTTTTGGCCATATTATTATTATCATGTGGGGCATATGCGTGCATCCTAGGTTACATGTTTTCAACAGATTATTCAGGTGAATGTGGTGTGTGCCTTGCATCCTTCACAAGGAGTTGATCCCTCCTACCCAAAACTTATATTAATTAGAGGCAGCCCTTCTAATTGCATGACGAGGTCACCCCTCCAAGTATTCATGCACGTTGATATTTCATGACCTATATTGGCTAATGGTTAACATGTTAAACAGTTTTTATAAGATAAACATAAGGCTTTTCAAACTATAAAACCAGTTTTACTAAGTTATACCAGGTTTTCCAGGACTTAAACATTTCAGTTTCTATTAGTCTTATTTATGTTTTAGCCATTCATACTATGTCATATATCCGTGCACTGAGCGTTATGCTCAGCTGTTACTTTCCTTTCCATGTCCCAAAACGGCAGGTACTCAAGGACAAACTCGAGCATTTGGAGGACGTGCATAGGATGGAAGCTGCCATAGAATTCTTCTCCTTTTTCCTTCATATACTTATGCTTGTTTAGTCATTTCTCATTTCCTTTACTTTATTATGTTTTGGGCTTATGTTTGGGAATTGATGTTTGATTCCGGTTTTCCCTATGGTCATGTATGTTTTAGTACATATTACCTTGCATGCTTTGATGACACGCCATAATTACGCGAAACGGTCCACTTATCAAAGTGGGGTGTTACACTCACACTTGGAGAATTTAGCATACAGCTGCTTCTGGCGAAGAATCTGTAATACTGTACGAAGATGGTCTTCGTGTTCCTCCTTGGACTTAGAGAATTTCAGAATGACGTCAATGAAGACAATGACGAACTTGTCCAGAAATTCATGGAAGATTTTGTTCATCAAATCCATGAACACAGTTGGAGCATTGGTAAAGCCAAATGGCATGACTACAAATTCGTAGTGCCCATAGCGTGTACGAAAAGTAGTCTTGGCGATGTCCTGCTCTTTAACCCATAACTGGTGATAGCCTGACCTCAGATCAATTTTGGAGAAATTTTTGGCCCCTTGGAGTTGGTCAAACAAGTCGTTAATGCGTGGTAATGGATACCTATTCCTGATGGTGATCTTGTTGAGCTTGCGGTAATCTATGCAATGACACATATTGTCGTCTTTCTTCTTCATGAATAAGACCGGTGCGCCCCATGGAGATGCGCTCGGTCGAATGAAGCCTCGTTCTAGAAGTTCTTGCAATTGGTCCTTTATCTCCTTCATCTCTATGGGGGCCATGCGATAAGGATCCTTGGAAATCGGCTCAGCTCCTGAGATGAGCTTGATGTTAAACTCTACTTCACGTGCATGTGGTATGCCCGGAAGTTCTTCTGGAAATACGTCCGGAGATTCTGACACTATTGGTTGGTTCTAAATTGATGGAGATTCAGCATCCATGTCATGAATAGTAGCTAGATAGCCCTCACAACCATATGAAAGTAAAGCAGCGTGTAGGGTTGATATGATTTGTACAGACCTTCCGGGTATGAACCCGTTGTGAATGTACTCTGGTGCATTTGCATCACTGAAGATGACCCGATATGTATGACAGTCTATGGTGGTGTGATGTTTGGATAGCTAATACATGCCCAATATCATGTCAAAATCACTCATGTTCAGTGGAAGTGTGTCAACAGGACGAATCTTGTCATCAAACTCTAGGGGAAGGCTCTTGTACATATGGGTTATGCGTAAAGAGTCTCTTAAAGGCGTTGAAATGTTTACTACATTCTCTAATGGCATAGGGGATATCCTAACATTCTTAGCATAAGAAGTAGAAATAACCGAATGAGTAGCACCCGTGTGAAATAAAACACATGTAACCTAACCATACATATACAAGATTCTAGTGATGGTACATGTGGACTTGTTGGCCTGGTCGCGAGAAGTCATGTAAACGCGTCCACTAGTAGGAGGCGGCTTGGAATCAGCATGTCCAGATGTGCCCTCCATATCGCCCTTGCGACAGTCCTTCATGCGATGACCATTAAGGCCACACTTGTAGCAGGCGTCGTTGTCGCGGCGACATGGTCCTGGGTGCCTACGGTTGTAGATAGTGCAAAGAGGATGAGTATAGCCTCCAGCAGGTGCCCTTGTTGGCTGGGAGCCTGTTAAGAACAGTATACATTAGACATGGTTCATAGGTAAAAAAGGACAATGCAGAAAATTCGTAAGATGTAATACCAGTGATAGCTGGACGGTTAGGCTGTGAACCTATTTGGTTCTGGTCCCTCCTGTTACCATGATTCCTGGTAGAAGATTGTTAATGTGTCATAATTATGAATTATTGTATGTAACATAAGAAGATGAGTAAGTGTAAGGACCTGCTGTTGTTGGAGTTTTCAGCGTTGTTACGGTAATTATCATTACCGCCATGCCTATCCGTAGCAGAACGGTCGTGAGTCTGACCGTTTCCCTTGGGCGGAGTAGGCTGTTGCTGAGTAGCTGGCTGAGACCGGTCCCCAGTCTTCTGCCTGAAAGATGCAATTTAAAGAGAGATATAAATATTGGATAATACTGAAAGAATTCGGAATGGTCACCGCTGAATAACGAATTTTTACCTCTTCTCGGGTCTCTCTGCTTCCACGAACTCTTCTCTTTCTTGCAGCATCTCTAGCTTACGTGCTGCATCGGCAACGTGTGCCACCGTATTGAACATAGCACACACCAAGTTGTTAGCGACCGATGTACGAAGAGCCCACCAGAAGTGGTATGCTTGCTCTTCGGAAGTACCTGCTGTTGTGCCAAGAAACCCATCCAAACGGAGAAAACGCTGCATGAACTCGTTGCTATTCTCTCCAGCTCTCTGCCTGATTCCGTGGTACTCCCTATTCAGCTTGTCTTGCTCAGCCTTGGGGAAGAACAGTCCCATCACTAAATCCCTGAACCGAGCCCAAATCAAACCATCCACCCAATCATCACCTCCCTCAGACTGCTTGAGTGCCTTCCACCATCCTAGCACATCACCTTCGAACTTGTAACAAGCCAACCTCGACTTGAAGACGGGGTCACAACCCATTGCATCGAATATCTTTTCAATATGAGCCAACCAGATTTTAGTTTCACTATGGCTATCAGTTTTCTCGAAGGATCGAGGGCGTTGCTTGTTGAATCTCTCCAGCCATGTGACCAATGTTGTTGGAGCAGGAGGAAGAGGTACTGGGTGCTGTTGCTGATTGTTGACAGCCTGCACCTCAGCCCTGATTTCGTTCCTCAGCTGAGGAAGCAAAGCTTGCATCGCAGCTTGGACTGCTGCATTGAGTTGTTCCTGCTCGTGTGTGAGATCCATCTGATAGTATAACATAAAAATACATGATTAAACTGATCAAAACATAAAATATATACATGAAAAAAATTTATATCAATAAATCATGAGAAAAATTTTATGTAGGAAAACTAGTACATGAATGCATGATGCAGTTTTATGAAAACTTTTATATGCGCGAGAGTGAACGCCTATGGTCAGTTCACTCAAAACAAAAGACATGGAGAGGGGACGCCAATGGGTCGGTCCTAAAGAAAAATGTTTCGATAAAAGCACATGCGAATAAATAGGGACAGTCCTGTACCAACCATTACTTAGTCATAAACATGCGACAATGACATATATATGAATGCATGAAAACAATGAATGCATGAAAACAATGAATGCATGAAAACCGACTGTCAATTCTAGGAAGACCATTGTGACTAGCCACTAATCACAGTTCGTGTTTTGAGAGCCTACAGGTCGAAGCCTTGGCTCTGATACCATGATTGTAACACCCTATTTTTGGTAAATGGAATGTCACGCGTAATTATGGTGTGTCATCAAAGCATACAAGGATAAATTTCTTAAACATTACATGACCATAAAGGAAATACCGGAAACAAACATCGGTACCCCCAAATTATAAGCTCATCACACACAAACATAAGTACTATAAAGGAAACGGACAAAACAATGTCCGTGGAAACAAGTAGCAAAATGTATGATGATAAGCATAAAGTAATGAAGGCTATAAAGCCTCCAATCCATATGCACGTACGCTTAGAGTCTACGAGCGTCCCTGAGTATCTGTCGTTTTAGGAACATGAAAGGAAAACGGCTAAGCATAACGCTTAGTTCACGGATATACAAGCATAGAATGAATAACATAAACATATACAACATATAGTAGCGGAATTGATTAAGTCCTAGAAAACCTTGTATAACTTAGTAAAACTGGTTTTACAGTTCGAAAAGCCTTATGTTTATCTTATAAAAACTGTTTAACATGTTAACCATTAATCCAATATAGGTCATGAAATATCAACGTGCATGAATACTTGGAGGGGTGACCTCGTCATGCAATTAGAGGGGTTGCCTCTAATTAATATTAGTTTGGGTAGGAGGGATCAGCTCCTTGTGAAGGATGCAAGGTACACACCACATTCACCTGGATAATCTGTTAAAAACATGTAACCTAGGATGCACCCATACGCCCCACATGATAACATAATAATATAGCCAAAAGCTGAAAGGGACACCACGAGCTATCAATCCGCCGTGGTGAAGTCATAACACTAGTGCCTCCAGTGTTATGGTTATGGTACCTCCATAACTCGGTGAAACTGGTCATGCATATATATGGATTAGGCATTTAAATTAAACATAAGCAAATAAAAACATATAAACATATACTGGGAAAACAGTTGGCTGCATACGGGGAATCGTAATAAGGTAAGAATGTCCATACTGAAAGGACGTACAATCCGTACCTTATGTCCAGTGAACGAAGAAGACGAACGGAAGAGAGTCCTACTTCGATCTCACTAATGCTACATAAATAGTATACGTGTATAAGTATTCTTGTTACTGAGAACGTAACTGGTTTTATATCATGTCTTAGCTTGTTTTATATGTTCATGTCTTGTTTTACTGATTTTATCGTTATGCTGTGTTTATCATGTATTATGGATATTCTGATTAAGTATTACTTGTATTTCTTGTATTATTATATTTGTTGTGTTATAATAAGTAACTTTCTAAAAATAGCAGGTTTCCTAAAATAGAAAGTTTCCAAAAATAGATTTACTGCTTAAAATAGATAAGTTTCTAAAAATAGAAAGTGTCCAAAAATAGTAAGTTTACTGAAAAAGAAAGTTTACATAATTAGAAATAAGCGGGATTATTAAGCTAATATGATAAGCTTAAGTTTTACTGATTAAATATACTAAGTCATGTGATTATAGTATAGTTTATTAATTATATCATGTTAATTAAATAAACTATATGTTATATGATTTAATTAAATATAGTCATGATTTAATTAAATTAAAGTGTATAATACTTAGGTTAAAACATGTATTAATATTTATATTAATATAACCTAAGTCATGGAAATTAATTAATTATATGTCATGTTTTAATTAAAATTAATTACTATGGTCTAATCTATATAAATAAATACTTAGGTTAAAATCATGTATTATTAATTAATAATAATAAACCTAAGTCCATGTTTTAATTAAATTAATTATATGTCATGTTCAATTAATTTAATTAACTTCTAAATAAATAAACTTGTAAAAATAATAACCCGAACCCATGTATTATTTTTATTAAAAACATGTCGTGAACATGTCGAGAACCGGCCCGGACCAAAACCCTACCGAAAACAATGGTAAATCGGCCTAAGCCGGTTGCCCTGCCTTCGGCCCACTGCCACTGGCTGTGTGCCGGTGGTCTTGCCCTTCTCGGCCCAGCCACTGACCACACCGGGTTCCCAGCGACTGTGTGTCAGTGGTTCCCCCTGCCTGCCCAGCGGTGGTTCCCACTGCCTGCCTAAATTAGCCACCGGCTTTAGCCGTTGGTGGGGCTGTGGCTGCCGAGACCAACCGAACAACAAGGACACCCCCGACGCGAGTCGGGGTTCCCTTGCTGCCGACCGAACACCCAACACCATCGAGACATGGTCTCGTGTGGTGGTGTAAACCAAATGCCACCAAGAGCATCATGGCTCTCGGTTTGTGTGGCGGCCGAACACCAAAACCCGAAAACAATCCCAATAATTTTCCCCACCATGATTTTAGCATGTTTTTAATCTTGTTTTTAATTCCCCATGATCACATGTTCAATAACAATAAAGAATTAAAAAGAGAGGATTTCCGAATTACCAAAACAAGTGGAATCAATAGATCTTGGATACACGAACTTTTGATTTGTAAAATAAAGATCAACCAAACCCCCTTGTTTTCTTGGTGTAGCGGCCGGTCTAAAGGAGAGAGAGAGAGAAATAGGGTTTTTGCTTTTCTAAAATTCTTATGTAATGTTTATCTTTACATATTTGTTTATTAACTAAAAACAATTTGGGCTGGGCCCCCTTTCTCTTTGTGTTCCACGGCTACCAGGGCCCACCAAGGGAAACCTATAGCTATTTCGTGTTCTAAATTATTATGTGTTCGTGTGCTTTTATTTACGTGACGTTATTATTAAATGTTCGTGTTATAATATATACTTGTACGTAGTCGTATAAAAATTACGTAAATACATAATTATATCTATAATAGTTATCGTGCCTTATTACATACTTAATAATTATCATGTAATATCACGTACGTAGTTCTTGTAATTTATGTTCGTGAAACATATTCATGATATAAAAGGAAAGTTTTAATCATGTACGTACGATACTAAGGGTACTATTCATGGTAAAAGCATGCGGGTTTTAAATTATCCTCCAAGTTATGCATCCTAACGTGTAATATCAGTATTAAGGTGACCATATAAAGCTACAAAATCCTAAGGAAGTCTGGTAATAAACTATGGACCCTTGAATCAAAATATCATGGTCTTGTGGCGGAAATGAAGTCACGGCAAGGAAAGGATAAGTATGTGTAATCTACAAGTAGGTGATACACCTACTTAAAAATATCCCAAAATATCTATTAGATCTTATCCAAAATTTTAATTTGGGAGGGAAAGAGTTTAAATGCATTTTGGAGGGAAAAGCCTAATTAGGTCATAATCAAGGGCTTGTAACTTTGTAATTCTTGTAATTAAGGGTTTAGGAATGTTATTAGTGATATATTAGGGTATAATTAGGGTTTACACATTGTAATTAAGAATTTTGGATCCTTGGTTTGAGGCTTAACAAAGTTTTGAAGTGAACTTGGGAAGAAAACCTAACCGGATTAGTGTTTCTAATGATCTAGGGTTAAATCTTTGTTAATTCGTTATTCTTGATTTAGCTACTGATATAAATTCAATTTATACATCCTGCATTGTCCTTAATATTTTCATGAAGTCTATACATTGGTTTTACTAAGTTAGTCTAAGTAAACATGTCCAAAGTGTGAAAATACCTATTTTGACCTAATTTATATGCCATGCATTAAAATTTTGTACATTGTGCATTAGGGTACTTGTAACTTATCTTATGATGATATTATAGCCTAAATGTAATGCTATTTAAGTTTGTACACTTGTCCTAAAATACTATGCATTGATTCTAGGTAAAATGCTTTATATAAGGGTTTTTAGAAGCCTAATGACTTTGTACTTTGGGTAATTAGTGTTTATCTCCTCATGTAAACTTATCCTAGTTCTTATATGTTACGCTTATGACTTTTAAAGAGTATACACACTTATTTTAATAAGTTATATAGGTTAATCATATCCTAGGAGGTAATAGGATTAATTATAATTTCATGCCTATCTGGCAGCCATTTGAAGTAAGAGCTCTAGGAAGAAAACAGATGGTTTGGGTCAGGTTGAACCAGATCATGAATAACGTTATCCGACTCTTAACAAGTCCAAGTAATAAATTTTGCTTCCTTTTTATACCGACATAAGCAATATTATAATAAATCAAATGAAATTAACTGTAAAAATATAAAGAAAAGGGGCAGGTATGTTGTCAAAACGAGTTCACGTCTAATGGGTGGGTTAAATTGGTTTTTGTAAAGAATTTGTAATTATGATTTTCGATCTTTGGCTAACTAATCGACGGGGTTTGAAACCATCGCCATGCAAACATAAACCGGGTAAAGCCCTCTCCCTTTTCAGGAGCTTGGCATTGCAAATTTAAAGTTGTGTTAACCAACTTATACTGTTAATATATATCTTTATCGTTTCATACATAACTGATATTATACTTTAAAATATTTATTACCTGAAAGTTCTATATTTAGTTTGATTGATTCATATTAACCACGATAATTACACTTTCTTAAGAGTTGACACTAAAACAGTATGTGATAACCGACACCATTTGAAGGTATCTAACAAAGATGAATCTTTAATCCACTTCAAAGAGTCAACTAAAAGAACACATTCCATACCGCAATATTTAACCCTATCCTATCAGCAACTAGCCCAAATTTTAGATTAATTGAACATAACTACTCTTAAACCTTAGTTACTCTGATGTCATACGGTATCCCAACGCTATGTTAAACGTAATTAAAATATTTTATCATTCAGTGACATAACTAACCTTGTAAGTTTTATGATATTAAGCATGAAGATACTCTTGTTTCACATGTAGTAGCAAAGTATTCCAGGCATGCCACATACTTCAGCTTCTTCACTATAAATGTTCACAAGATATTTGCATCCCGAGAAGAAGGTTTAGCTATAGGTGGTTCACATCTTAATAGTCATGTGATTTGAGAAACAAATTATCAGTTTTAGCAACCATCAACACGAGATAGTCTATCTAGATGATGTGCCATCATTTACTTCATGTGAGCAGACATGATGTACATAACTTATAAGAAACCAAGTCAGGCTAACATAAATAAGTGAATAATGTTCCATAAGTAGGAGTACATATTATGCTAATAACTTGTGATAAATGTAACTTTTATAACTGAGGAAACAAGACTAAATACCTCAGCTAGATGTCAAAATAAACATATTCGGCTAAAAGTATTTGTATCTCCAACTGAATTCAAGTTACAACAAATGAGTAAACTAGAAAATTACATGTATATCATTCCATCAAACATTACCTAAATTCATAATAAGAAAACCAAGCACGCCAATTGATATACTTGATATGATACATGATGGACTCCAAAAAGCTCAAAAGATTTTTCTGCAACACAAGAACAAAACCATATCAGCAACACACTATCACCCTACCTCAAATATCAAAACTAAGGGGGCGTTTGGTTAATCTGAGGGGAATGGGAATAGTTAAGGGTAATGGAATACAAAGGAATGCAATGAACATTCCCTAGTATTATCATTACCATTGTTAGTGCTTGGTAAATAAAAAATGTGGTGGTGATTGCAGATGGTGGCAACAACTGTTAGGGTGATAGTCGATGGTTGTGACGATGATGAGCATCGTGGTGGCATCGGGAGGATGGTGGTAGCGACAATAGTGGTGGTCAGTGGTGGTGGTGGCATCAGAGATTGGAGGTGTCGAAAAGTGGTGGTGGCGTCAAGAGGGTGGTGGTGGCGACAAGAGGGTGGTGGTAGCGAAAATGGTGGTAGTCAGTGGTGGTGGCGGAGTTAGAAAGTAGTGGTGTCGGACAGTGGTGGTGGCGTTAAGAGGTGGTCATAGCGACAATGGTGGTGGTCAGTGGTGGTAGTGGCAATAGAGAGTGGAGATGTCAGAGAGTGGTTGTGGCGTTAGGAGGGTGGTGGTAGCGACAATAGTGGTGGTGGCGTCAGAGATTGGTGGTGGTGTGGGAGAGTGGTGGTGACGTTAGGAGGGTGATGGAAGCGACAATAGTGGTGCTCACTAGTGGTGGTCACAAGTGGTGGTGGCATAGAGAGTGGTGGGGTCGGGGAGTGGTAGCATCGGAGAGTGGTGATTTCGGAGTGTGATGGTGGTGTCAGAGTGTGATGGTGGTGTCAGAGAGTGGTGGTGGCGTTAGGAGGGTGGTGGTATACTGGTAGCGACAATGGTGGTGGTCAGTGGTGGTGGTGGCGTGGAGTGGTGGTGTCAGAAAGTGGTGGTGGCGTTAGGAGGGTGGTGGTTGCGACAATGATGGTGGTTAGTGGTGGTGGTGGTGGCGGATAGTGGTGGTGGCGTTATGAGTATGGTGGTAGCGACAATGGTGGTGGTCAGTGGTGGTGGTGACGTCGGAGAGTGGTGGTGGAATCAAGGGGGTGGTGATCAGTGGTGGTGGTGGTGGTAAGTGGTGGTGGTGGCGTCAGAGAGTGGTGGTGACGTAAGGAGTGTGGTGGTAGCGACACTGGTGCGACACTTGTAGTGATCAGTGATGGTGGTGGTGGTAGGTGAAGACATACATACGTCAATCTATTACCTTGAATCCATTATCCCCAATTTACAGGGAAATGGTTCATTACCTATTAGTGGGTAATGATTACCTATATTTTCATTAACCAAGAAGTATTAATCATTCCCTTTCCCATTCCTTACCCCCTAATACCTTTAACCAAGCACACCCTAACTTTATAGAGAGATGGATAAACAATAGATAAATCTTTAGAAACCTTGAAAGGCGTAAGTAAGAAATTCGAGTATAGTAAAACCTCAATGTGAACGCATGCCCCTAAATGCTCCCAAATATCCCTTATATCATTGAGAACATTTACTTCCAAAATAGATTAGAGGGTATTGGTAACAGCTGGAATGAGACTATATAAACATTTGAGTCTGATGCAATATTGCAAAGAACTCGTGAGAACAATAAAATCACTACTTTGTAAATCAATTCTTAGGATGATACATCAGTGGCAATACAATTAGGTTCCTTGAAAAAAGAGACATAGTGTACTCCTATCTATTTTCAGTTAATGAAATTATATCAAAACTATATAATAAAAGACAATCAAACATAAAAAAATGATATGTTACAAATAATGTAAAAGTTAATTTTTATACCGTGATAAGGGATTCAAGAGTTGATAAAAGTTGGATGCAAAATCGGTTGTCAACCAACATTCTGGTGAAGAAATAGTGACGCGGTGAGAGATTTGTGAGTAGTTTATGACGGATTGTGTATGGAGAGAGGAAGAAGGATTGATGAACAATGGTTAGGGGCGGTTAAAAGTTTTATGTTTGGGCGAGAGAAAACCCTGATTTAGGGGAAAAAATAATTGAGAGGAGCGGGACTAGCTAAAATTTTATTTCGAGAAGCGGGAGCGGTTCAAAATTTTTACGCATAAGATGAAAATAATTTGCAACACTATAAAAAATGCAGCAATAAACTTATTAATGCAACACTTATTATGAAAATGTTGCTTATTGTATGACATTTTCGAAAAACAAACACATTTCAAAAGTGTTGCTCATAAAATGTTGCATTATCCTCATTTTCTTGTAGTGTAAAGTTAATATGTCACTACTAGTTCAAAAATATTTGAATGGTCCAATATACTTTTGCTTGTTTTCCGGATGAATAACACCTTTTTCAAGGTAATAAGTAGTAACATAGCGCGATTTCTCATTCATAACGATTTATATTATAAATTGTCGTAGCTTCACTTTGCAGCGCGTAATCGTTATCGGGTTTGAATGGTATTTTCAATAGTTTCATGAACTATTTTGGGTCTTGTAAGTTGAAAATCTCCAAATTTAGCGTAGCAAATACGTAAATGGCACTTCTATCTATAGAGTGCTTCAATTAGTATTCCTTTAATTATAGCATGATAACTATTGTTATACGGGAAATTTTACCAATGATAAGTGTCCTTCCAAAAATTCATAACGCATACATGGAGTATGTAGTTTAGTATTTGGATAGTTCTTCCACTTAATACATTAGTATACTTATATTTTCATTAAAATAATAGACTAAGTATAACATATCACCCTCGGGTATTTTGTATATACTTTAGGATTCAGATGTGAAACAATCTTCGCGATCTTAGATGATAGATATTGATACTCAATGTCGACAGATTATTTCTTATATAACCTCGTCAGAGTTTCCATATTATCGATTTCCTTGATAGGAATCAATCCTGCAGCTTTAGTAAGTCAATTGACATTGACCCGGATGGAATCATGTCTACTTGAAGTATCAGAATCCTTTATTGTTCTTTCCTATTTCCATTTAGGACATTCTGGTTGAACTAGTAAGTTAGATGACTTTCAATATTCTGCTTTATTTCTTAAAGCATAATATAAGGATTTCAATATTTTGTGATTTTAGAAGTGGTAATATTTCTTTAAAATCTTTGATAAAATTCCTTAATAAACTTTCATCATTTCATGGGTATCAATAATAGGACACAACTCTGCAAACTATTGAAATCTCCTCGTGTAAGTCTCGAGGTTATTTCCTTTTATCATTAGATAGCGGAGCTCTTCTTCCACCTTCTCGATTTTGATTGGAGAATAATATCATCTTTATAAGAGATATTTGAAATTTAATCTAGTGATCTCATGAACTTCTTTTATCTCAATAGGTCGAGTATAAAGAATTCAACAATATAACTGACAAAGTGATATCTTCTGGTAGCAAGCTTCATATGATTCATACAATAGAAAACTGATTTGGCTCTTTCAATCCAACAGGTGATACTAATAGCATCTTTTCTTCCTTGGATATTAAAAACTAACTAGCCATTGAATTCTCTTTCGACTAGTACCTCTCGTTAACAATTTGTAATTGCGGGATTGTAGCCACGCCATTGTCAATTATTCGTCAAATAATTTTAGGTTTTAGAATGATAGATAGAAGAGAAATCATTCAGAATTCAAGGTATACTCATATCAAAAAGCATCTTTCACATATGTATATTGATACATATAAACGCTTATCGGACACAAGGTATATATTTTCAGTTTATTTGGTACGGTTTATAGGAAACTTATCATGTTGATTATCATTCATATATAAGGATAATAAATCCAAAAGAGTTGGGTATATAGGAGATTATGTCTCTCAGTTGGAGTTATAAAGATATGACTCATACATAATCGTAACATAATTTTTCAAGATACAGAATGGAGGAATATAACAGAAAATGTAACAAATCATCGTATATAAGGAAAGTTTCTTTTACATACCATATATTTTATGTCGGAATAAAAGAATCTTTTTGAGATACGAAAGCAGAGAATAGGATAACTTTAGCAAACTTCGGGAGTTTCCTTAGCCTTTCTTCAAACTTGCGGGTTATATTCAACTGATATTTCAAATTATCATAGAAGATAACAGAAATTCCAAAAATATATACTTTATCAAGCATATGCTTTTTCCAAAATTTACGCAAATTTATTTCATAATCATTTGTGAGAAAACAAAGAAATAAGGATCTCTTAATTCTTAGAAATAACTATGGAATGACAGGATTCGATGAAAACACAACTTTTGTTTATTAACAACTTGTCTGTTTATATTTACAGGACAAGCTTCACTGTTAACATAAAAGTAAAGACATAAAATTGAAAAATATATTACAATTTCTAGTCTAATGTCTTCATCTTTCTTCTTGAATTCTTTGATGTCATCAAAAAGACTTCGTATATTCGCTTGATGTAGAATTTGAATGTCCTCAATGATTAACTCAAGAGTAGAAATCTTTAGTCGAGCTTGAACAATTTCTTCATCGTTTATCACTTTTCTTCTCTACAACATGGCTTTGGCTTCTTCAAAATCCTCTTCTAACTTCTCAAAATCTCGTTGAATGATTCTTCGGCCTTTCCTAAGTCCGTTAACTTTATGTTCGAGATCTTCAATACTTTCGGGAGGAAGTTCTTTCAAAAAGGGTAGGATATCTTTAAATTGTTGTTCAAAGGTATTTTTAGGAGAATTTTCAAATATAGGTGAGGGTTTATTAATAGGATAATGTGATGGATAAATTTGATATTGAGGTGTAAATTTATTTCTTTATTATATGCTCGTATAACTTGCATATAGAGGTCATCATCAAAAGGCAAAACGGCTTTTGGGATTTTCTGATCTTTGAATGAATTTTCTGAGGTATCATAGGGATTATTCATCGGGAGATTGGAAATATATTTTGGGAAATCGTATGGATTACTAGTAGAACATGCATCTTGAGAATCCGATAAGATGTTAATAGGAGGAAGATAGGAATACATATTTCTCAAGACGTCCATAAATAACATAACTTATTTAATATTATATCACGTACATATAAACATAATATCATTTACACATAAACATAATATCAATTATGCATAATCTTAAACTTACAGATAATTCTGGAGAGTACCAGCACAGGCATTAACATTACTTTAACATCATTCTTGAAGAAGCACTTGCTTTAGCACGGAGGACTTTCTTAAAATTATTTAAAAAGTAGTTATAGTCAAGATTTTAATTCTTGTTATTTATAACCATGGCTCTGAGTACCAATCTATAACACCTCGATTTTTACCTTAACGTAGTGGAACATTAATTTGGGGTATTACTTCATAGAACGCAAGTTATAATGATAGAAAACAACTCAAAAGACTGATTAAATAAACTTTCTTTATATATCATAAAAAATCAATGTTTTACAATATGAGGTTCCCAAAATATAGAATAATAATTTCAAGCTTGTGCCTCTTCATGCAATTCTCATGCTGCTCCATGCTATGAATCTTTAATACATGAGATATATGCTTAAAATCAACATAATGGTTGCGTGAATTCATAGGTATAAAATCATTTTGAATACAAGATCCTTTTCCGAGCTTGTTGTTATTCGCCAATATAAATAAATGTATTAATGCACTAAGCTTACGATAACGCGGTAATTAGTGTGAAAACAATTATCCTTTTACCACTTAAAAGAAATAAAAAAGGGACCAAAATGTGTGTTTAATGTCTAATAGTCGGAATTACACGTAGTTTGTGTTTTTATTGTGTTTTAGGACCAAAAGATGAAAAAGGATGAAAACACGGGATTTCACGGGCTTTTATCGAAGATAAAGACGAAACACAAGTCAAAATATCAAAAGTGCAAAAGAACGGAAGTCAAAGGCCTATTATAAAGAATTATTGAAGAAAAAGACCAAAGACGGAAGTTTAACAAGTCGAAGAACCAAATCTAATAAAAGAAGAAATTAGAAGACGGGTTCAGTTTTATTTATGGACGAATCCCAAGACAATGTCGAGAATGACGAATTTATTAAAAAGACGAGAAGACAAAAGAAAGAAAGAAACAAATCACCAACCATTCCTCCACTATATAAAGACTATTTTCTTTCATTTGTAGTTAGTTAGTTAGTTTATTCTTTAGGTAATTAGGAGTAGGTGTAATCTTTACTTTTTTCTCATTTTTCTTTAAGCTTTTCATCTTTAATCTTTCATTGTTAAACCTTTATTCTTTTTCTTTTAATTAAGCTTTTCATTTAATCTCATCCTTCCTTTCTAGTTTAATTTGTGTTTGAGTTGGCTAATCATTTTGTTATCTTATTCATGCTTATTGCTTATTTGGTTGTGTTGCTTATTTTTTTGTTTTAATTACTTTTGATGTGGGTGATTTAATCTTTTTAGCTTATTGTTCTTATTTTTCTTATTGCTTATTTTATTGTTTGGCTTATTAAGTTGAGTGGATTTGATTAGTTTAATATTTTTATATTAGATTTTATTGTTTTGTTTAATTTGGTGCTTATTATATGTTGGAAATACGTTTTTCCCAATAAAGTCTCGGTCACATCTTAGTTAGCATAGATTACGAGATATAGACTATTTAGAACTTTGTCTCTTGGAGCGACCTCCGTTAGGGGGGATTGTTGGAAATACGTTTTACGTATTTATGAAGGTCCGGTCGCTCCAACGATAATTATGTAATGGGCTCGTGATCCATTTAGTTAATGTATAGTCCATATAGCCCACATGTAGGGTGGGCTATATATATCCCCTCCTAGCGTGTTAGGAGGGGTTGTTGGTTGTTCATTTCACATTTTTATTCATTCCATCTTTATTTTCTCTCTCTAACTTTCTCCCTTCTCTCCTTTCTCTCTCTACTCCTTCATCTCCTCTTTCATCTTTCTTATATTTAATCCTTTAATCAACCATCTTTATATATATCAAATCCATCAAATCCATCATGTAGAATAGGCCAATAATTACGTAGACCTTCAATTGGTATCAAGAGCCAAGGTTTGATTGGTTTATTCTTGCTTTTATTTTATTTTTTTATTATTGATTTTGGTGGGTTTCGATTTAATCAAGCTTTTGTATTAAAAAGTTTGTATTTTTTATATATAAAGTTTGTATTTTTATGTTTTAAATCATAAAAAGTTTGTATTTTTCATATAAAGTTTGTGTTTTTATGTTTTAAATCATAATTTAATCTTTGATTTACTTATTTTATATAAAAATCACAAATTTTTTTATTCAAAAATCAATTTTTTTTATATTATCAGTTTCTATTTTAATTTGTTATTATTAGATTTTCTTTTAAGTTTTTATAATCAGTTTTTTTTATAATCTGTTTCTATTTTTTATATAATCAGTTTTTTTTATAGTTTTTATATAATCATTTATTATCAATTGGGTCGAGTTTTGTCTTACATGTCTCGAGTTTTATAGTTTTTATATAATCAGTCATCTTTGTCCAGTTTTGTCCAGTTATCTTTGTCCAGTTCTCCTTGTCCAGTTTCTATTTTTTTTATATAATATCAGTCAGTCTCATCAAGTTCCGGGTGGACCTCAGTCAGTCTCATCAAGTTCCGAGTGAACAAAGTTCCGGACGAACAAAGTTCCGGACGAACAAACTTCCGGACGAAAAAAGTTCCGGACGAACAAAAAAGTTCCGGGTGAACGAAACTTCCGAGTGAACGAAAAGTTCCGGGTGAACGAAAACTTCCGGGTGAAAGAAAAGTTCCGAATGAATGACACTTCCGAATGAATGAAAAGTTCCGAATGAATAAATTCTTCCGAATGAACCAAATTCAAACATAACGGAAAACAAACACAAACCCACACAAAATCTTTACTGGACTCTCACAAGACTCGAACATCGAACCTCCCCTCTCGACTCACAAAATCTTGACTGACTCAAACTTTCAAACAAACCATTTTCACCTCTCGTTACACCCTCACCCTCACCCTCACCTCTCGATCGTCCCTCGTCTCACGAACACAACACCCTCAAAACTAAAATCCTCTCGTGTCACACAATACACCCTCTCACATGCACACTACACCTCTCGAACCACTAAAACTTACAACACCTCTCACCCCCAACCTCGAATATCACTCTTACACGACACCAAACTGACTCCCTCACACTTCACCTAGACTGACGCTCGACTCCAAAACCAAAAGGATCTCAGATTAAGTCTTAACAATTGAAGATCTTCGAAGATCTTGTGTTTTTGACCATTTTTCTTCACTGACCCATATCGAGTGTAATCCTCTTTTGATATACGAATCTTCAAGAGAAATTGATAACAATTTTGTTATATTTCGTATTTGATTTTTTTTTTCAACACATGCAAACATAATGTTTTAAAACTTGTTAAAATCGACTCTTTATTTCATATCAAAGACAAACATCACAGAAGGACTCTACAGATGATAGAAGAGAGACTCAACAACAAAATAAAACATATCATTACGACCTACCCGAGACCCCATACAGGATCTTGAAGACTGAAATTTCGCTAGTGTCTCTCTCTCGAAGCAACAAGTTCTTTTCGTTGGGATCGATTCGTTCTGATTGTAAGGATCTTGTTTGTGTAAACTTTTGATTTGGGAGTTGAGATCAATTGAGAGGATAGAAAGGATGTTGTATGTGAGATTTGGGTGACTGAAATTGGTTTTGAGATGAGACGGAGATTTCGAGATTGAGAGGTTTGTGAGTTTGGTGGCTGTGAAGGAAAGAGTGCATAAGGATTAGGTTAACCAATTTTAAAGGGCGGAGAAAACTAAGAAGTGGGTGTGATACTGTTTTAATTTTGTGGTTTGATTTTTTTTATATATATAACACGTTTGTTATAAGTCGTGTGTTATTTGTTAAGAAGCCACGTGTGTGGTGCTTTGTATTTTTGGTAAACACAAATACACGCTATATATTAGATTTTTTTTTATTTTTTTTTTTCAAACTTATCAGATTTTTGAAACTTATAGGATTTCCTTATTTTTTTTTCATTTTTTAATTTTAGAAAGTTTTTTTTTGTTGTTTAGTTAACTTTAGTTATTCCTTTTTATTTTGAAAAATTTTTATTCTTGTTAACTTTTATTTTGATAATCTATTGATTTATTTATTTTTATTAAAATTTTTATTTTGAAAATTTTTATGATATTAAGTTATAATCGTGACGTGACAAAGTGACAACGTGACAAAGTGACAACGTGACAAAGTGACGTGTTAAGGTGACAAGATTTATTTGTCGACGGGTTTATTTTTTGAGTGAGCCGAGGCTGTATTGGATTCCGATTTGTTTTATCAAACGGTTGAGTCGACAAAAATTTCTTGAGCTGACAATAGAGTTATATCATCAGTCGAGGAATTTACAGTGTTATTTACGGGTCTTTCGTTTTTTCACGAACTCTAAAATCCCGAAAACAACAACATCCACGTCCTTCTTAATCGATATTTAATGGATTCGTTCGATTCGACATGTCAAAAGGGAGAATCGCATTTAATGCAAAACAAAGTTAGAAAAAGTGGCATCACTTCATTTCAAATGCTCCAGTCTCATCTTGTCACTCTTTCGGGGATTCAAGGAGGGAGCGAATTTGTGACAATCTTTGGACAAGATCGTCATATACTCATCGACTCAATTTTTACCACTTTGACCCAACTCGCCGAGCAACTCAACAATGACAACTTTAATCACTCTGCATCGACACTTGCCTATAAGGCTCTTGTGACACAACTCACGCCTTTCCTCCAATTCAATATCATCAAGCCTGAAAGCTCAGTGATTTGCCAATCATTTCTTCGAGATACACATACCGAGCTTCGAGTTTTCCGTGATACGATTTTGAAACTCATGTCATCTGTCGCGTCTTCGATTTATGAAAGATCTCGACTTCAGCAAGGGTATGATAATGGAGTGCAAGACTCTTCGATGCAAGAGGAAACTGGTCATACGGTTGACAACTTGGAGCCTAACGATGGCAAGAGCACGGAATCAGGAGAACAACATGATACCAGTGGTACGTCAGGGAATGTTCACGAGATCTCTCTTGATGACACCTTACCCGTTTATGACGAAGAGCCTACAAATATGATACAATGTAATGTTGTTTATGATGTATATGCTAATGACATGCCGCATATTGAGCATTCTGAACCTAATTATGACAAACATGGGATGGAAAAGAGTGATAGAAATACCACTTCTGATTCATCCGATGTGAGTCATAATGGGGGAGAAGGTGTTCAAAATGCTAAACATCATGATAAATGCTTTATAACTGCCTCGTTAACTGATTCTGATTCCAAGATTAAAGAGCTCGAAATGATCGTAGCTCGGCAATCAAAAGATCTAGAGGATGCCAAACTTGAATTTTCTAAGAAAACGGACAAATTTGAAACATACTTTGAAAAACTTGAAAAGTCAAACGTTGTTGTTGAAAGAAAATTAGATCAAAAAGTTTTAGATTCTAAAGCTGAAAAGGAAAATCTTTTGAAACAAATTCAGTTTCGAGAGTCTAAATTGGCATCCCAAGATAGAGTGCTCAAAGAGAATGAGACTTTAAAAGCCCAGGTACAGGAAAAGGTCTTTGCTATAGCCGCGTTGAAAAACGAGTTAAGGAGAAATAGAGGACCTAGTGTGGACACTAAGCTTGAAAAACCATCAATCTTGGGGAAACCGCCTACAAATCAGTTCGTCAGACAACCGATTGTCAGACAACCTACTGCATTTAGATCCGAGCGACCACAATCCTCGAGACCGCGGTTTGCCTCCCAAGTTGATTTGGGACATATTTCTAGAACAGTCACTCCACCAACTAGGCCTAATGTGACTAAATCAGTTTTAGCAAGACCTCATCACATGATTGCCCATAGTTTCTCTAAGAATAGTTCAATGAACACGTCTAGAACTAGTTCAACTAATGTGCGCCATGATTTTGGTCAAAGGGAAGCTATTCAAAAGACACATGTAAGAGATAGTAATGTCCAACCTAGTCAGATGCCTTCTAGATTACCCAACACTGCTAACCGTAGCATGTCATCTCCTAGGAGCATCGATCTATCATCTAGGAAATACTCGGACATTAAATATGCTACTTGTAAAACATGTAGAAAATGTGTCTTTACGGCAAATCATGATTCCTGTATCAAAAAATTGCTTAATGAGGTGAACTCCCGTGCTAGACTTAAATCCCAGTGGGTTGCTACAGTCAAACCCGTTGGTAAAATGTGGCGCCCCACTGGTAGATCTTTCACTCTTGTAGGAAACGAGTTCCCTTTAACTAGGATAATCTCCGACTCTACGAAGACTGCTAGGGAGGAAATTGAAAAGGATGATACATCACTTAAGCCTGAACTTAAGGTTTTCTATAAAAGGAAACGTTTGCCAACTAAGACAGGTGAATCATCCCCTCAGGCCACCTCTGACACAAGAAAAGAAAACCGTGAACCCCCACGTGCTTCTAAAATAGATATCTCTAACCCATGCAAAAGTATACAAACTCCTAATGAGAATGCAGGTACCAAAGTTGATGTTCCAAAAGAACGAAGCGGTCCAATCATTGTATACCGTTCAACTAAGGACACTCTCAGAGTTTGGTTGCTGAAGAAGCAGATATCAGAGAAACTAGTATCTCAGGGGATTCATGGTTAAAGCTTGCACAGGACTTACAGTCACATAACAGACTGTAACTCGATCTCAAAAGACAGGAAAGTTCATCCCGATGATGACTTATCCTAAAAACGAGAAATTCATTTTTCTCAGGCATGAGCTTATGTTAAAAACATTCCACGTTTTTAAGCTCATGCACAAGGACTTATAGTCACATCACAGACTATAACTCGCTCCTCAAAGAAAGGAAAGTTTATCGCCGATGGTAAACTTATCCTAACAACGAGAAATTAATTTTTCTCAGGCATGAGCTTATATCAAAAAACATTCCAAGTTTTTTAAGCTCATGCATTATGGCTCCTCGTTAAATGACAGACGACGACCCGGACTTCAGAGACAGGGAAGTTTATCTACGCAACGATAACTTACCCTCTTAACAAGAAATTAATTTTTCTTGGACACGAGCTTATCCTAAAACCATTCAAAGGTTTTAAGTTCGTGTAAAAGGCTCATCATTAAATATCAGATGATGACCCGATCTTCAATTAAAAGGAAAGTTTATCGCCGACGATAAACTTATCCTAACAACGAGAAATTAAGTTTTCTCGGGCATGAGCTAAAATTAAAAAACATTCGAGGTTTTTAAGCTCATGCACAATGACTTACAGTTAAATGTCAGACTGTAACTCGAACTTCAAATAAAGGAAAGATTATCTTTTATGATAACTTATCCTCATAACGAGAAATTAACATTTCTCGGTCATGAGCTTGTATTAAAACATTCGAAGTTTTAAGCTCAGAAAGGAAAGTGTATCTTTTAAATAAGAGAACTTTTCCTCGAAACGAGAAATTAACCTTTCTCGGTCATGAGCTTTCCGTTAAAACAGTCAAAGTTTTCAAGCTCATGAACACGACTTCTAAGTATATGTCAGCTTAGGACTCGTTCTTCAGATAAAAGGAAAGTTTATCGCCGATGATAAACTTATCCTTAACAACGAGAAGTTTACAACTTCTCGGACTTGAGCTTTCCTAAGATATTCCAAATCTTAAGCTCAAGTAATTGGTTTTCAAAACTTTGAACACAATTTTTCAATAATTTCTCAAAAGGTTTTTCTAAATCTTTCAAAATTGTGTGTTCAAAAAATGTTTTGATAAAAAGAGCATGTCTTCTGGAATCGATAATATTTACGAACCTAGAAATGTCATTCAATAATGACACGGGGTTGTAAATAAAGTTCGAGCAGAAGTTCAAACTTTTAAAACATGCTCAAAATGGTTTGCTATTATTTCCGATAGTAACCCGCTTTTCACTTTAAAGTCAAGCATTTCACCGGAAAGCTTTGACTTCAGAATCCGAAGTTATCATCTCCACCAACCGTAGCAACTTACAATTGATATCTACATACTCGACGATGCGACTACTCAAACGGTGACTACAACTCTTTCAATAGAACACGGGTCAACAATTGAGGGGGAGCAATTGTCCAGCATTCAGAATCCTTGATGCCGAGAGTGCCAAGATCACATATTGGTGTTAAGACAACCATATCAATCATTCACATGGAGTCAAGAGATAACTTCAGAAGTTACGAGGAAGACCAACATTCGTGAACAAGAACCATGTGAATCTTTCATATGATGTTCTCCATCATTCAGGTCCTACCTCGTAAATTGTTAATCTTGTGAATTCATTATCATATATGATCTTTGCACGTGATAAATACCTTACACTTGTGTTTAAAAGGTATTTAATTTACGTTTCAGCACACCCTCATTAATTTGAGGGGGAGCTTGTGTAACTCATGAAGATAATTGGATTTGCATTTTTCTTCCCAAATTTTCTTAAAATGCTATTAAATCAATTGATATTAAAAACATCGATTGAGTTAATATTTTTAATATGGGGGAGAAAATGTGATTTAATATGGGATATGATCAATCATAAATGGTTTGACTTAACGTGATAGCTCATCCCGACATGTGCAAAATGTTTTCGGATATCGTAGCATATGTTAAGGGGGAGCAAAATGGATTTGCACTTCAAAATGGATTTCATGGTGACATACACTTACCCAAAACATCTCTATTCACGACGGTGAAGATTGTGGTGAAATAAGGATGGTAGGATAGGTTAAAGTCTAATGATTTCTCTAGAACCGGAGGAATCTTCCCAAGGACATTCCATAGCTAGAAATAGTAGTCTTTAGGAAAGATGGAGAAAGATTGTGAACGTAGCTGAATGCCGACCAAGTACTTAAGTTAGCACTGGAACAATCACAACAAGGTGCTAGTTATGACGTATTGGTAAGCATTGAAGGGGTTGAAGAATGAAAAAGAATTGTAAAGATAAAGGGTGTAAATAAAGAAGCCCTCCTTACAACTTTAGGTAGAACCGGGTCAATACATATGCTATTGAGATCATTTTTGTTAATGATTCTCGATATTGAAGAAAGACATCATGGACCCAGTGATGCAATGCACAACCCTTCCCAGCTAACTCAGATATCTCTTAAAAGATATTTGTTTTAATCACACGGAGACAACACATTATCTATTGATTTATTCACTCCGAATAAATTGGTATTGAAAAGGTGGCACTCCTCTCCTGCCTCCGATCACTAAAATCCAAAATGCACGATCGAGTCTAGAGCCATTTGAGATCATCAAATATCTCATTAGGACACACTTTAATATTTCCTTGCTTCTTCACACACCGTGAAAAGTAAGAAAGATCTTAAGAGTCCTACGCAAAATCTTCATGATCTTGCCTGAACATCCGAGTAATACGAAAGTATTTACAATGAAGATGGAAATCCTTCTTGAGCGAATATCAAAAAGCTCATGGTAGGTGACTTGTGCGATTCTTTATGAATCAAACTTGTGATAACTGGAAAGCAACAGTGGTTTAATTCTTAAATGAATTTAAACACGTTCCAGGCCTCTACGCAATATCTTAGTGATCTTTCCAGAACATTCAGAGTAATACTATTAAGTATTTACTGTGACGAATGTAAATCCTTCTAGTGTTAACATCAAACAGCACTTGGTAGGTAACTTGCAAGATTCTATATGAATCAAGCTAGTGACAACTGGAAAGCAACGATGGTGCGGTTCTTAATTGAACTTCACTTGTTCCAGGAACATGAATTGACGGCTTCAAGTCATGCGGATAATATTATCCAAATGATTCACTCTTTACGTTCGCAGTCAGCTTTGGACGGTCGAGTAAAGAGAACGGGTTTACCCGCGAAATCTTGTCAAGGAAGTTCTTTATTGAAACTACCTGCCACAAGTACGATATTTAATATCGTCCAACGGTCTTCACCGACCGGAGGTAAAATGCTACCGAATTAGAATGAAATGTTCAAGGCCATTTCATCCGTGTATATTGTTTGTTGCTAATTGTCTTATGCAGCGTAACAAAAAGGTGGCATTGCGGTGTACAATCCAGAAGAAGTCGTCACCACATGCTTATACTACATACAATTAGTACTTCAACAAATTCAAGAAAGCCTGAAGGTCAAGTCTTCTGCTGTATCAAACTCTGAAGCTTTAAGGAATTTAAAAGTATAAGTATGTGGAACATGAAGTCACGAAGAGGCAAATATCACAAGTGAAGAATGCACAAGGTGAAGGCAAGGAAACATGCTCAAGACTAAAGTCAAAAATCACATCAAGCATATTCACAAGAACAAGATCGAAGACTCAAGCATAGATGCTAGGTTTAAGATTTTGTAAAAAGATGTGACCTCCCTTAGGGGGAGATTGTTGGAAATACGTTTTTCCCAATAAAGTCTCGGTCACATTTTAGTTAGCATAGATCACGAGATATAGACTATTTAGAACTTTGTCTCTTGGAGCGACCTCCCTTAGGGGGAGATTGTTGGAAATACGTTTTACGTATTTATGAAGGATCGGTCGCTCCAACGATAATTATGTAATGGGCTCGTGATCCATTTAGTTAATGTATAGTCCATATAGCCCACATGTAGGGTGGGCTATATATATCCCCTCCTAGCATGTTAGGAGGGGTTGTTGGTTGTTCATTTCACATTTTTATTCATTCCATCTTTATTTTCTCTCTCTAACTTTCTCCCTTCTCTCCTTTCTCTCTCTACTCCTTCATCTCCTCTTTCATCTTTCTTATATTTAATCCTTTAATCAACCATCTTTATATATATCAAATCCATCAAATCCATCATGTAGAATAGGCCAATAATTACGTAGACCTTCATTATAGTTTTAATTCATGTTTTGGTTGGCTTATTTCATAGATTAATTTGTCTTATTTTAGCTTATTTGAGTTCCGTATTTTTAGATCTTGCGTTGTCTGCTGATGTAGAAGTTTTTACTACTCTTTAGGAGAAGAGAGCAAAATAGGGAAAGTATTAAGTGTCGGTTTAGGAAAACCAAGCACTAATGACCAATGAAGTTCAAGTTCTTTTCCCAAGAAGGCAAGTGCGTTGTGTTAAGAGATGATAAACTTTTGTGATTATAATTTATGAAGAAAGAAAATAGAAGAGAGATCAGAAGAGAATGACGGTTACGATTGTGAATTAAACTAAGACGATTAGTCGTTCACGTAAAATCGTAAAAAGTGACAAAATTCAAAATTTACCCTAAAAATTCCTAGAAAATTGCAATAAATCCTAAAAATGTAATTAGAGTTTAAAAAAAAATCAAAAATCACTCAAACCTTTTATTTAATTAAATAATAATTTTTTAATGCTAATTAAAGCACAAAAATCAATTTAATTAACAAAAAGCCCAAAATGAGATCTTTCACTTGTAAACCTCTAAACTGACTTAACTAAATTTAAAACTATTTTTGAAAATTTTAAAATTAATTAAAACTATTTAAAAACAATTAAAAACTATTAAAACTTAAAATAATTTTTAATATTAATCTAATGACAATAAAAATATTCTAAAAATTGTAAAATTCCTAACTTAATGTATTAATCTTAGAAAAAGAAAAACTTGAAAAATCTAAATTTTAATTTTTAATAATAAAATAATAATAAACTAATATTAAAATCCAAAATTTATAAAAAATTCTAAAAAGTTGCAAACTAGCTTATTTTAACCTAAATAATACAGAAATGAAGTTGAAATTACAACATACCCCTATTGGGCCTAGAAATGGGCTAAAAGTCCAAACAGACCCCTTAATGGGCTCAAATAGGCCCAAAAAGAAAAATGTTGTCCAATTAAGCCCAAAAGCTCCTATCCGACTTAAAATTTGATTTTAAGAACAAAACTCTGAAGGCCCAAAAGCTGAAAATGTGTTTAAGCTAGCTTATTTCAAAGCAGCTTATTCTTAATGGGCTTTTTGGTCCATTAAGCTATAAACTGATGCCATAAGCTCAAATTTGATACACAAGCTTCTTTTGAGTTACTTAAGAGATCTGTAAAAAGAAAATTGGAAATAGCACAAGGAATAAGCCTAAATAAGCTAAAAGCTATCTTCATAAAACAACAAAATAGTCGTTTTCGAGTTCTAGGCCACCCCAAGAGGTGATTCAACTTTCAAAAGCTTTTAAACGAATTAACTAAGCTTAATAAACAAAAATTTTTCCAATAAGCACACTCAATAAGCTGAAATAAGCAGATAAGCACTTAATTAAAAGTCAACCTTATGAGTTTTCTAGTAAAAAGTCAAAGCCAAGGTCTGATAAGCTCAAAATCAAATAAATGGGTCAAATGAGGAAGATCTATCACAAAAAATAAGTTGTTGCAAGTCTAGATAAGCCAATTTGGCTTATAAATAAGCTGGATGAAAATTAACACTAGTAGGGGCTAGTTTTGGGTGTTGAGTAGTGGGAACATTTCCCACTGCTTGACTTTCTTGACTTTTTGTCTTTCGTGACTTTTTTGTGGATTCAAGTTAAGCAAAGGCACCCAAATGATCAGTTAATCATAAGGAGTCAATATCAATCACAAAAACACAATTACAAACAGCCAATCAGTGCAGTTAATTCAATTAATCACCAGATCTCACACAGACATGAACAATAAGCAGTTATGAACTTAATAAGCTGTTTAAGAAAAATTCAGCCATACAAATTGCACCAAAAGCGTACACAAGCTATATTTAATTGAAATGAACATAAATTTACAAGATTCATGCATTGGTTCAAGGCCTAAATCAAGATTCAAGCACAAAATAGTTATTGATGAACACTAAACAAGCAGATTTTTCACATTGCTGATATACTTGACCACAAGTCCAATTTCAAACACTCAAATCCTGTTAACAGGTTATATAAACTATGATTTAACACCTTTTAGCCCTAAGCATGCATATACTCTAGGTATTTCCAAAATCTTAGGTCAAAATCAGTTAAAACAAGTGAGATATAGCACAATCTTGGATTTGATGTTGTAAAGCCAATAACTTGCAGCAATGAGCACTTAACCAAGTGAATAGCAGATACAAACCATAAACAACAACTTCTAACAACGAAATAACAAGCTATGATCTTAAATATATAATCCCAAACACCCCTTATCTTTTTCAAATCACAATTTAAAAAAGTATAAGTGTATTCCAAGGTTACCCAAGCCCAATCAAACACAATAACAGTTATATCATGCAGTATCAAGCAAGATTAAGCCACAAATTAAACAAGAACACAAGCAGAACGCAAAATCACCAAAAATCAAGTATTTAAGCAAATTTTGGGTAGAAAGGCTCAAACCTCATGGATGTACATCCACACCCACGAATTTTGAGCTTATGTGCTAGCAAGAACAAGCACAAGCTTCCCCAAACAACCCTGCTAAGATTCAACAAAGTTAGAAGCAAAATTATAAAAACAGAAAGGTGACAAATCCTTGATTAATGCAACTCTTGTACCCCACACTTGATTATCGCCAAGTTATAAGCCTCACAACACCTTGATATCACAATATCAGGATGCTATGATCCACTTATAGCCCAAGAATTCCAAGGTGTACCAAGAACTTAGCAAAATATCAAGATTTAAGAACTTTGAGCAATTTCTTGCACAAAGCTTAAGAAAACGTTTTGAGATTCAGTTTTAGTAAACATGTAACATTAACAAACAGATAATAAGATTGGCACTTGGTTTCTCTTCAAAGATTTAAAAACTTTTCATTAAATAATGAACAAGGATTTACAGAACTTGAACAAAGGAAAAATCAAGAGCCACTACAAACTAATGAGTCCTATGCCTTTTATAGGCTACAAGGAGTGTCTAGAAATCATAAAAAAGTAAACCCTAATGATGTAGAAGCCCCATTATACCCTTGAGGATTGTGAACTTGCTTTAACTCATGTGATGGAACCTTGGCATTTTGTGGAGCTGTAAAGTGTGGAATTTGATCAAAGGGTCCAAAGGAATGCTTAGGATTGAAGCAGCTTGTGGGGCGTTGGATTCACTGGCCATTTTGGCATTTTCCCCAAAGGTGGTATAGCAGGGTTTATCATGTTAGCTGTTGAGTGACTTGGCCAAAGGTTTAAGGGTGGGGTTATGTTTATTCTCACCTTAATCTTAAATCTGGAAGGAATTAAAGGCTATCATCAAGTTTTAAGCAAATGCCCAATTTTGCTTAAGAACATCAAGAACACCCGTCTGATCTTTGTTTGTGTTTAAAAGTGGTGTTTAGCGCGTAATTAACTAATTAAATAATTAGTTAGTTATGGATGGTGAGTGGATTGGTGAGGTGGCGAAATGGTTAAGGGTGATTGGTGGAAATCAGGTAGTGGGGCACGTGTCATGTGGTGAGAGGTCTAGCTAACTTTCCTTGTCTGCCCAATCCAGTCCCTCTATTCTTTAATTCCTTTCACTTGTAAATAAATCAGACAAAATCCGTTTTCCTTTGTATTTGAAGTTTTATTTTTCACACTTTTGCCCCAAATACTTTTCCAAAGTATTTTCAGGGGTATTTCTTGCCAATTCTTGATACTTGAAGGGCTGATTTGGCATTTTCTTCATAGATAATGGTCTTGACTTGTATGGTTGACTTATTGGAGGACTTAAATTGACAAGTCATAATTCTTGAGGGACCATTTTTGCCATTTCTTCAAAGTTAAGGGTCCTTTTTCCAATTTGACATATTTTGAGGACCAAACTTGTAATTTCTTGTAAATAGAAGGACTTCATGGTATGTTTAACTTTGAGGAGGACTAATATTGACAATTTAGCTTTGTTGAGGGACTAAATTTGCTAATTCTTCAAAGTAGAGGGCCCTTTTTGTAAATTTGACAAACTTTAAGGACCAATCTTGTAATTATAAAGATACAAGGGTTTAAAGTGTCAATTCTTCCACATTGGAGGACCCTTCTTGCATAATCTTCAAATCTCCAAATCTTCAAGGGTTTTTCTTGGAAAATCTTCATTACGGATTGGTTCATTGTGCGGCTTCGTTCCCGTGTTCGTTTTTGTATGATTCTTGTGATCTTTTGTCATTTTCTCAATATCCGTACCAAAAATACACAAGTAACAAACACAAGCATATATTTGGCCATTTTCATGATATTTTATGCATTTAAAGCCCGTTTTGGACGATCATACTATGTATAAAAGTAGTTGCATCATTCCCCATACTAAACCATTGTCGTGCCCTCACGCAATGCTAGAATAAAGTATCGAAGCACCTCCAAAATTCATTTTTATTCACTTTTATTGAACGATAAACTAGCTACACTACTACTATTACTTCTACTTGCGTTTTAGACATAATGTATGATTTTCATCGCAAAATAGGACGTTGAGGTTCATAGAATAAGAACACATGAATGTTTCGTTAGAAATAATTTCATCGTCCTCGATTTTCACCCCAATTCTATGCTAAGCGTGCAACGAGATCATTGTCATTATAAGTTAGTAATGCTTACACTACTCATATGCCCTAATCACGTACTTATCCTCACATTTTCCTAAGTTGTATCTCTTATATTTTATTTTTTCTTGAATGTTTCACGAGGATACATTGTTTGACTTATGCAATAATAGAGATTTAGGTCTAAAAATAGAGTCCTAACGGTGTAACCAAGACCATCGAATTAATAACCCCTCCTAATAGACAACGATGTCAAAAAATTAAGTCAACAAGAAGGATCGATAAACACGGTTTTATAACGGTTTTGAACATGAGACTTATTACCAAGACTTTTATACGCCCCCTAACGGAAGGGCCTTATTATCATAGGTTTACCTTCATCTTTTATTCAACTTCGCCATGAAGCTTTTATTATGACTTCGGTCTTGCCTTGCCTTTTATTATCCGCCTCATCGGTGGTTTTATTATGGCCAATGACGTATATCCTCACGCTAAGGCGAATTTTGGATCTTTAAAGCTTCAAAGATTAAGGCTTGATTCACTTTCAGTTTTGCATAGATTTTTCGGCCTTGTGAGCTTCAAATTGTTTGCTTGATTTAGGTGAGCACTTTAAATCTTATTATTGGGTGAAGCTTTTTATTATTTGGGTGCCAATACTTCAAAACCGTGACGCTGGCGATACCTTAATTTCTTCCCAATTTAATTACATGGAAGCTACTAGAAAAGACTAGAAACCAAAAATCAAGACTAAACCGCTAAGTCAATACTTATTAAGCAAAAAATATTTACAAGCGAAGGGAGAATTTTCAAACAACGAGAACACATGAGTTTTTGAAAGAATACGAGTACTCTACGTTTAGCATAGTAACTTATAATTAACTCTATCATTTCTCGTCCTCATTTAAGAGACTTAGCCTAATAAAAAGTTAAGGAATCGAAGCTAAGTGCTCAACACGCACGGTCGAGTCAAAAATTACTCTTATTCTCGCCATCGGAAAATCTACATTCGTGTCTTCAAACACTTATGAAACATCATAAAATTTTTAAAATTTGGCCATTCTTAGCCTTATTTTGCAACAAAACGATAAACAAAAAGATAAATTTTGGAAAGCGTGAAGGTTTGGCAAGGCAAGTATCTATTCACCCCTCATACTAAAGTTAAACATTATCCTCAATGTTTCGAGTCTAAGGGTTGGAAAACCCCCATACTAGAGACGTAGTCGAATGCTTATTCTAGCATGGAAAGGGTGTAACCATTAAATTTAAAGCCGTTTATAAAGTGTGCTATAAACCTAAGGATATAACATAAAAGGATATATCATGGATATTGAAAAAGTCTTCAAAGAAAACGATCGAGTGCTCCCATAAAACGAACAAGAGAGGCTCCAATCGTGAAGATAATGATCATCTAAAATCCATAATTCACAAACAACCACGGAACAAAGGTTGGAAGGGCACAAATCCCCACACGTTACTACATTAGAAAGCGATAATATGTACATAGGATAAGCATGGGACTCCCCCATGAGGCACCTCGTTTTTGATTACCGAGTCATGAGCTCGACTCGATCCCCTCAATACTAAATATAATTGGGGAAGGTGATTTGGTCGAGGTAGTTCAAGGATGGAACTTCCCCGCCAAAGTAGTGCTTCAACCTATGTCCATTCACCTTGAAATTGAGGCCATCATTTTGAGCTAGCTCGATGGTCCCATATGGAAAAACTTAAGTCACGGTGAATGGACCGGACCAACGGGATTTCAACTTACCGGAAAAGATTTTCAAACGTGAGTTAAAAAGCAACACTTGATCCCCAATGTTAAAAACACGGTTTTTAATTTTTGAATCATGAAAGTTTTTAGTCTTTTCTTTATAAATCAATGAATTTTCATAAGCAATGTCCCTTAATTCATCCAGTTCATTTAATTGCATTTTCCGGTGTTTTCCCGTGGTCTCCATATCATCATTACTTAAGGGCCCAATAAGCTTTGTGTTCAAGTTCAATTGGCAAGTGACAATTCTTCCCATACACAAGCTTATAAGGAGTGCACCCGATGGGCGTCTTATGAGCGGTCCTAAAGGCCCATAAAGCATCGTCCAACTTATCCGACCAAGATTGTCGGTTTTCCCCAATAGATCTCTCCAAGATCGTCTTCAAAGCCCGGTTTGAAACCTCGACTTTCCCACTTGTTTGTGGGTGATAAGCCGTAGAAAGACGATTTGTAACCCCATATTTCCTTAGGACCCTTTCGAATTGGTCGTTACAAAAATGGGTTCCACGATCGCTTATGGTCGCAGGAGGGGTTCCAAACCGAGAGAACAAGGTTTTCAAAAACTTGACTACCACACGAGCATCGTTGGTGGGCAAAGCCTTAGCTTCCACCCACTTAGATAGGTAGTCAACGACGACAAGGATGTACTTATTACCACGAGATGATGGGAACGACCCCATAAAAGTCAATGCCCCAAACGTCAAAGATCTCGCACACTTGGATGATGTTTTGTGGCATTTCATTTTTTTGTGAGGCTTTTCCTTGTCATTGGAATGAGTCACACGACTTCACAAGCTCATGTGCATCTCGGTAAATAGTAGGCCAAAAGAAACCGGCATCAAAAACCTTCTTAGCCGTGAGATTATCACCGTGGTGACCACCCGTGGGTCCCTCGTGACAAGCTCTAAGGATGTTAGAAGCTTCGATACCAAAGACAGAGCGTTGAATAATTTGATCCGCACAAGTTCAAAATAAGTAAGGGTCGTTCCAAAAATAGAACTTGACGTCACGTAAGAATTTTCGTTTTTCTTGAGTCGTCATACCCTTGATGATGAAGTTGCCCGCATGGTAATCTGCGATGTCCGCAAACCATGGGGTGGAAGAATCAAGCTTAGAATTCACTACACCAAGTGTCTCGAGAGGAAATGTTTCGGTGATTTCCTTGTGTTCGTAAACACTTTGGTGAGGATCTTCCAAACGAGAAAGATGATCGACCGCTAGATTCTCGGCTCCTTTTTTGTCAACGATTTTGTGATCAAATTCTTGAAGGAGGAGAATCCAACTAAGTAATCTTGGCTTTGCATCTTGTTTAGCCATAAGATACTTGATAGCCGAATGATCCGTATACACAATGCATTTAGTCAAGACGAGATAAGGTCGAAATTTCTCAAATGCATACACCACGACAAGGAACTCATTCTCCGTTGTAGTGTATTTTAGTTGAGCCTCGGACATCGTCTTGTTAGCATAGTGAATAGGCAAGAAGTGTTTTTCATGACGTTGCCCCAATACGGCCCCAATAGCGTAGTCACTAGCATTACACATGAGCTCAAAGGGGAGGTTCCAATCGGGAGCAACAAGAATGGGAGCTTCGGTATGTTTCCTCTTAAGGATTTCAACGGCTCGTACACAATATTCGTCAAAGACAAAACATGCATCTTTTTCAAGGAGATGTGTAATAGGTCGAGAGATCTTTGAAAAATCCTTGATGAATCGACGATAAAAGCCCGCGTGGCCTAGGAAACTCCTAACTCCCTTAACGGTTTTGGGATGAGGTAATTTGGCGATGACGTCTACCTTAGCTTGATCTACCTCAATCCCCGCTTTCGAAACCTTGTGCCCTAAGATGATTCCACTTTTAACCATAAAATGACATTTTTTCCAAATTTAGCACGAGATTGGTTTCCTCACAACGCTTCAACATTCTCTCAAGATTCGACAAACACGAAGTGAATGAACTACCAAACACGGAAAAGTCATCCATGAAGACTTCCATCGTCTTCTCTATCATATCATGAAAAATAGCCATCATGCACCTTTGAAAGGTTCCTGGTGCATTGCAAAGTCCGAATGGTATTCTACGACAGGCAAACGTTCCATATGGACACGTAAACATAGTTTTTTCTTGATCACGAGGATCGATGGGGATTTGGAAGTTACCCGAAAAACCATCTAAAAAGCAATAGAAATCATTTCCCGCAAGACGCTCCAACATTTGATCCATGAAGGGCAAGGGAAAATGGTCTTTTCGAGTGGCTTCATTCAACTTAGGATAGTCAATGCACACTCTCCATCTGGTCACGAGTCTAGTGGGAATTAACTCGTTGGCATCGTTTGGCACAACGGTCATTCCTCCCTTTTTAGGGACACAATGAATAGGACTCACCCAAGGGCTATCAGAAATAGGGTAAATCATTCCCGCGTCAAGGAGTTTTAAGACTCCCTTTTTAATGACGTCGTGAATTTTGGGGTTCACCCTCCATTGACATTGGATTACGGGTTTGTAATCCTCCTCCATTAAGATTTTGTGGGTACAAAATTTGGGATCGATCCCCTTAATGTCGGATAAGTTCCACGCAATTGCCCCTTTGTGATCCTTTAGAACATCGACAAGTGCGGTTTTTTCATCATCCGAAAGATCTTTCGTAATAATAACCGGCAACTTGTCGTCCTCCTCCAAAAATACATATTCGAGATGAAGAGGTAAATCTTTCAACTCGAGGATAGGTGGTTCCTCAATTGAAGATTTGGGCTCGATACTCATAACCTCCTCGGGTGGAGGAAATGGGAAATCGTTAAGAAAATCCTTGATAATCGAGAAGTCCTCATCATTGTCAAGGTCCTCGTCACAAGTATGTGGAACATCGAATGCCTCCAACGTAAAACCACCCCCTTCAAATGGAGTGAAGGATGGTGTCGAATTATCAAGAATGGGATCTAACATAGTGGGATTGCCACTATTTTCATCATCACCAAAACCTAGAACTTCTTGTGAAAATTCCTCGCAAACAACATCACTCATATCAACGAGGTTTACGGTTGCAACCGAATAAACATGAGAAATTGGAGAATTTTGAGTTGCGTTTATAACAAGTTCCTCATCGTTGAAACGTAAGGTGTTCTTTCTAGCATGCACATCGATTAAAGCCATGGACGTATCTAAAAACGAACGACCTAAAATGAGAGGAACTTGAGGATCCGTGGGATTATCGACAACGATAAAGTCTACCGGATAATAGAACTTTCCCACTTTCACAAAAACGTCTTCCGCCAATCCACATGCGGGAATCGTGGAATGGTCGGCCAACTCGATAGACATTAGTGAAGGAGTAAGATTAGGAATATTGAGCGACTTGGAGATTGCAAGTGGCATCAAGTTAATACTAGAACCAAGATCGGCCAAGGCATAGCATTCTTCCATATCTTGGATTGCACAAGGAAATCAAGAATTTACCGGGATCACCGACTTTTTGAGGTATGTGGTTAAGATAAACCGATGGAAAACTAGACAATTGTTGCAATTCCTCCTTGTTGTTCAACATACTCTTTAAGTTAGCGGCAAATCGAGGCATCATGACCAAAGCATCGGCAAAACTCACATTAAAATGAACCTCACGAAACATTTTCATAAAAAGCTCAAATTGGTAATTATAGCGCTCTTGATGTTTCTCCTTGCTAAGTCTCGATGGAGAGGGCAAAGGTGGTGTGGGTTGAGGCATAGGCATAGCCTTTGGAATCTCGGGTTCCAAATTTGGTAATGGGTCAACCGTAGGTGTGGCATGAGCGGTACTACGTGGGATTGGGACATGCTCCTTTTCGACCACCACCTCGGCTTCTTCCTCAATTGCATCCTCCGTAGGAGAAATTGGTTGAGGAGTCGGTTCCTTAAGTGTCTTACCACTACGTGTGGTAATCACTTTCATCTCTCCCTTAGGGTTCGATATGGTGTTGCTAGGAAGACTACTCGAAGACGGTTTGCACATAATAGCCTCAAACATAGATGAAATTTTTTCCTCAAACATGGATTGCCCCGGCCTTAATCATCTCTTGTTTTATTTCATTTTGCCCTTGTTCCATTTTTTGTTGGTTTTGTTGTCAAACCTAGCATCGTTTCCATTAGCGTATTTAACAAATTCATTTGGAAGATCTTTCAAAGTTTGCAAACCCTTGTTGTTGTTTTGAAAATCATTGTTTTGATTTTTGTTTGGAACATGATTATTAGCCCCTTGATTCCCATAGTTTCCTTTGTAATTGTTTTTAAAACCAACTTGATTGTTTTGATAGTTGTTGTTAGCATTTTGATTGGGAGCAAAACCCGGTGGAGTCAATTGATTAGAGGGGGTAACTTGACCATTTTGGTTGTAAGTTCTCGTGGCCGCGTAGGCACTCGAAGTGTTACCACCGTTGGTAATGCACTCGGAGAAATCATGACCTCCAGCACAATACATACATGAAACCTCAACCGCTTTAGCCGTAGCGGGAGCACTTTTTTCTCCAACTTTGAATTCAATTAAAAGTCCTTTAAGCTTATCAAAGAATTTATTTTCCAAGTTCGCCTCAATTTGGCAATCATCGATGGTATTGGACAAAGAAGGTGAAGCCGAAGACGAAGCCTTACGAACACTCGATGTGTTACTAGGACTATACACCTTAGATCTATTATAAATTATCAACAACACTTCCTCAACCGTTTTACACATAAAATTACCACCCGCGGCGGAATTTAGATAATCCCATTCATGATCATTCAATCCATTGTAAAACGTGTCAATTTGATGCAAGTCGGAAAAACCGTGATGAGGACACTCATGTAACATTTCCTTAAACCTATTCCAAGCCGTTGAAAAACTCTCATTAAATTCTTGTGAAAATTTTGAAATCTCGTTTTTCAAGTGCGTAGTCTTAGAGGGCGGGAAAAATTGGTTCACAAACTTAGAAACGAGATCCTTCCACGTCAATATAGAATTGGGTGGCTGTTTCTCTAACCAAATTTTAGCGGGCCCTGCTAAGGAATACGAAAAAAGCATCATCTTAATCGAGTCATTAGCAACATCCTTAAATTTGTAAGTGGCGGTAAGACGATTGAATTGGCGGATATGGTTGTGCAGGTTGTCCTTTTTATCACCACGGAATTTGTTGTTTTTGATCATCGACAACAAACCTATTTTCACTTCAAAATCCTCCGCAAGGATAGCGAGAATCAAAATAGCCTCTCCGTATCCCTCGGTGGGTGCTTGAAGTAACTCCATCATAGTTCGATTCGCCATGGTTGGTTCTTCTTTTACGTTAGGTTCGTCAATAGGAGACTCCTCACTAGAAAGATTAAGAGTAGGTGTTGACTCCTTTCGGTTTCTACGTTTACGTGCACGTCTTGCTTCGTTACGAGTTTGCATAAACGTCACGTACAACGTGGGGACGAGCAAAGAAGATTCTTTTTGGTGTTTTCTATTTTTCCAATTTTTTGTGGTTTTTGATTGTTTTTACTTTTTTTGGATTTTTGTGATTGTATTAAGTAGACAAAAATCTACAAATCTCCTCCTTAATAAAATCTCTTGATTAAAAAATCCTCAAGGAATGAAATGATCAGGTGAAGTGAACGCCTTCGATGACTTTAGAACGTTGGTGGAACACCAAAACGTTCAAGAGGCTTTAATCAAATGAAACCAAGAAAATATATATGATACTTAGATAATACTTTGGTTGGCAAACCTTCGATTATCCCTTTTTATCTAAACACTCACAAGCAAGTTGGGAAACGAGGCGGCGCGAAGCACTTAAGAGCCTTTTTCCTTTGGGTATATTTTATAATACCCGCCTTATACCCACCTTATAGTTTGTGTTTTTCAAAGTTAAGCTTCACGAAAGTATTTATTTATTTTGCCTTTGATTTCTTGTTTGATATTCGAATATAATGATTGAGTAATGACCTCCCCATCAAGGTTGTGTTTTCACACTTTTGGAGTACTTGTGAATTTATTGTTCTACGTATACAATATAGTAATAATATTCACAGAAAAAACGAAAAACTGATAATACGTATTAGTAGAGTGCTACTAATACAAATAGATATTATGGCTATATATAAAAACAACAATTTCCAAATCAAAACACAACACGCCTCCCCGGCAGCGGTGCCAAAATTTATGTAGAAGTTTTTATTACTCTTTAGGAAAAGAGAGCAAAATACGGAAAGTATTAAGTGTCGGTTTAGGATAACCAAGCACTAATGACCAATGAAGTTGAAGTTCGATTCCCAAGGAGGCAACTGCGTTGTGTTAAGAGATGATTAACTTTTGTGACTATAATTTATGAAGAAAGAAAATAGAAGAGAGATTAGAAGAGAATGACGGTTACGATTCTGAATTAAACTAAGACGATTAGTCGTACACGTAAAACCGTAAAAAGTGACAAAATTAAAAATTTACCCTAAAAATTCCTAGAAAATTGCAATAAATCCTAAAAAATGTAATTACAGTTTACAAAAAATCAAAAATCATTCAAACCTTTTACTTAATTAAATAATAATTTTTTAATGATAATTAAAGCCCAAAAAGTCAATTTAATTAACAAAAAGCCCAAAATGAGATTTTTTCACTTGTAAACCTCTAAAATGACTTAATTAAATTTAAAACTATTTTTGAAAATTTTAAAATTAATTAAAACTATTTAAAAACAATTAAAAACTATTAAAGCTTAAAATAATTCTAAAAATTAATCTAATGACAATAAAAATATTCTAAAAATTGTAAAATTCCTAATTTAATGTATTTAATCTAAGAAAAATGAAAAAACTTTAAAAATCTAAATTTTAATTTCTAATAATAAAATAATAATAAAATAATATTAAAAATCCAAAATTTATAAAAAATTCTAAAAAGTTGCAAACTAGCTTTTTTAACCTAAATAATACAGAAATGAAGTTGAAATTACAAAATACCCCTATTGGGCCTACAAATGGGCTAAAAGTCCAAACAGACCCCTTAATGGGCTCAAATAGGCCGAATAAGAAAAATGTTGTCCAATTAAGCCCAAAAGCTCCTATCTGACTTAAAATTTGATTTTAAGAACAAAACTCTGAAGGCCCAAAAGCTGAAAATGTGTTTAAGCTAGCTTATTTCAAAGCAGCTTATTCTTAATGGGCTTTTTGATCCATTAAGTTATAAGCTGATGCCATAAGCTCAAATTTGACACACAAGATTCTTTTGAGTTACTTAAGAGATCTATAAAAAGAAATTTGGAAAAAGCACAAGGAATAAGCCTGAATAAGCTAAAAGCTATCTTAACAAAACAAAAAAATAGTCGTTTTCGAGCTCTAGGCCACCCCAAGAGCTGATTCAACTTTCAAAAGCTTTTAAATGACTTAACTAAGTTTAATCAACAAAACGTTTTCCAATAAGGACACTCAATAAGATGAAATAAGCAGATAAGCACTTAATTAAAAGTCAACCTTATGAGTTTTCTAGTAAAAAGTCAAAGCCAAGGTCTGATAAGCTCCAAATCAAATAAATGGGTCAAATGAGGAAGATCTATCACAAAAATAAGTTGTTGCAAGTCTGGATAAGCCAATTTGGCTTATAAATAAGCTGGATGAAAATTAACACTAGCAGGGGCTAGTTTTTGGTGTTGAGAAGTGGGAGCTTTTCCCACTGCTTGACTTTCTTGACTTTTTGTCTTTAGTGACTTTTTTGTAGATTCAAGTTAAGGAAAGGCACCAAAATGATCAGTTAATCATAAGGAGTCAATATCAATCAAAGAACACAATTACAAACAGCCAATCAGTGCAGTTAATTCAATTAATCACCAGATCTCACATAGACATGAACAATAAGCAGCTATGAACTTAATAAGTTGTTTAAGAAAAATTCAACCAACCAAATTGCACCAAAAGCATACACAAGCTATATTTAATTCAAATGAACATAAATTAACAAGTTTCATGCATTGGTTCAAGGCATAAATCAAGAGTCAAGCACAAAATAGTTACTGATGAACACTAAACAAGCAGATTTTCACTTTGCTGATATACTTGACCACAAGTCAAATTTCAAACACTCAAATCTTTTTAACAGGTTATATAAACTATGATTTAACACCTTTTAGCCCTAAACATGCATATACTCTAAGTATTTCCAAAATCTTAGGTCAAAATCAGTTAAAACAAGTGAGATATAACACAATCTTTTATTTGATGTTTTAAAGCCAATAACTTGCAGCAATGAGCACTCAACCAAGTGAATAGCAGATACAAACCATAAACAACAACTTCCAACAACAAAATAACAAGCTATGATCGTAAACAGATAATCCCAAACACCCCTTATCTTTTTCAAATCACAATTTAAACAAGTATAAGTGTATTCCAAGGTTACCCAAGCCCAATCAAACACAATAACATTTATATCATGCAGTATCAAGCAAGATTAAGCCACAAATTATACAAGAACACAAGCAGAACACAAAATCACCAAAAATCAAGTATTTAAGCAAATTTTAGGTAGAAAGGTTCAAACCTCATGGATGTACATCCACGCCCACAAATTTTGTGCTTATGTGCTAGTAAGAACAAGCACAAGCTTCCACAAACAACCTTGCTAAGATTCAACAAAGTTAGAAGAAAAATTATAAAAACAAAAAGGTGACAAATCCTTGATTAATGCAAATATTATACCCCACATGTAACACCCCTTAATTTATACAACTCAATACAGCGGAAGACTCGTTGGTGTTACGGGATAGCACATTACTCACATCATAGACAACACATAAAAATCGCGTCGTTTAATAATAAAGCATTTCCATTCATAAATATCAAAGTTACATAGGTCCCAAGTCATTGTATTTCATACAAGTTATACAAAGAATTTGAATGGAAATTATTGTTTAGGTGCAGGGCATGAATTCTTGTTGTCTTCCCGAGAATTACCTTCAAGTACCTGAGATAAAACATGTTAAAAGAAAGGTCAGCGATAACGCCGAGTGAATTCATAGAGTTAAATAAAACCATTAATATAACATCGGTATAAAATTATTACCGAAAATCATTTTGTACAAATCATCGTAATAGGCCATAAAATAGCCAAAGTCATTTTTATACAAATACTTATCGAAAATCATAATATAGGCATTTGCCTTAAAAATCATTATACGAGCCAATGTCGTAAAAACATCATACAATACGTTTTATAACGTTGTATAGATTAAATAAAAACCGTTATATGAATATGGTTATATAAAACCAAAACACGAACATAATATCAATATTATGACCCCGTATTGCTAGTCAGGCAATACATCGTAATTCGGTGCGTATTGCAATATTTCGTTAATTGGATTATTATAAGCCGCATGACATTGTTACCTTACTACAACAACAACGGGTAGCTAGCCCGAAACTCAATTTTCCCATCTAAATTAGCGTGTCGTCACAAAGGTCACACTATGGAAATCGTCTCATACATAAATTCGCTTACCAATCAATGTGGCACGACGGGGATCAACCGTCAAGGCGCGAACTGGGGTGATCGTCCCCAAATAGTACTATTATATGCATAAGCGTCTACCAAATCCCGGTAGTTCACAATTAATCCTAATGGGACTTTTAGTGACATAACCTAACTTTAATAATCCATTTTATTTCATCTATCGGGTCATTTAATCTTTCATCGGGTCATACAATCATTCGGGTCCAAATCAATAAACAAACAATCGGGACAACTAGTGTCCTACTTCATAAAAACTAACATGTTATCTCCCTCGCGGGTTTATAAAAAATTTCATAAAAACATTTAAAAGACTGTGAGGCTATGAACTAACGTTGATGTGGGAAGGCGGGTTATCGGCAATTCGGACGTACGGTACGTGCTTCAATCACGGAAACCTAGACAAATAATACTCGTCTTAGACTCATGTCCAACGACTTTATAAAAATAAAAATTATGTATACATATGATGATTATATAAATATGATGATCAAGTGGGTTTACATATTCTCGTTTACTCATTTTAGTGGTATGTGTCGATAACTTTTATACTAGTTTACTAGTTTTACCTATTTACGTGTTTTAGGTCCAATAAGCCTATTATAAGTTTATTAACTTGTATTAATCCATTTCATACTTGTATTATCAGTATTTATACTTTACATGTTGGGCCCAAATGGGTTAAGCCCAATAAATAAGTTTATAAGTGTTTTAGCCCATTTTGTTGTATTATTAGTCCAATAACGTTAACTTAGCCCGTTAATGTCCGTATGTTATATAGTTCGGGTTTTATTGGATTTTACTTGTTATATATGTTTATAGATCAGTATATGAGTTTATAAAGGTTTACATTAGACTGGTTCAACCGTATAAGTTTTATTTAACAAAAACGTTAATTTTACGGTAATAGCCGAAAAAGTCGTAAAAATCATGTTTATAGTTTTATAACTTATAAAACTTATTCAACTACCATTTTTATAAAATTTCCATTTATTTATCCTTATACATATTTATATAAATGTATTATATAAGTTAGTGGGTTTTAATTCACATTTTATACTATTTTTATTTGAGTGCTTATATAATACTATTATACTTTAATTTTCCCAAAATCTGAGTTTTACTTTCATGTTCACCAAAATGGCCATATCTAGAGTTCTATATGGAGATAGAAGCTCAAATTTTTATGGCATAAACTAAATGATATGTTCTACATTTAACTCTGGTATGGCTACTGTTGAATCAGCCTCTAAGTATTTTATAAAATTCGTCCAAAACAGTATACTCAGATTTGCACTCTAAACTTGTTTTGATCATATCTCACTCATCCTAATGATCCATTGCATGGCCAACTCTCACATGTGTACAAGACATATTACTTACTGTATATCCATTAATATATGCCATTTTATCAGTTCATCATATGATTCTTTACTGTTTTATACAACCATCTTTTTAAGCATGATTTTAACCTTTTTACATATAGTTTTTCATCTTTTTACCCATGATTATCAACACCAAAGCCCCACATAATATTTTTATCATCATATATCATCATACATATATGCATTTAAAATAAAATACATGATTACATAATCAAAATTAACATAAGGATGGGGAGGACAATCTTTATACCACCATGATGATGTAGGTTATGATCAAGACATGGATTTTGATGGAGAAACTTGTGATAAACCAAGACCATCTTCAAGACCATCATTCTTCAAGAACTCCTTGTGGAAAATAAGCCCTAAGACTCCATAGAAACTCCTCCTTGGATGTTATGATCACCACCAATCAATAGGGCTTCAAAAGGGCATCATCATATATGTAAATAACATAGGATTTGTGGTTGAATCAAGATCAAGTGAGGGTGTTTTTGGTGAGGATGGGACGACATCTAGAGAGAAGGTAGGAGAGAGTTGTGAGTTTTGCATGTTGTGAATGAAGCTAGTTGTTTAGGATAGATGGTTTTGTGTAAGCTTTGCTTATTTTGTAAGCTTTAAGACAACAAGTGGAAGCTTGTTGCTACAAGCTTGACACATCACATGTGTGGTGTCACTTGTGTAACCGTCCCATATAGTGGGGTGGGACAAGTGTATACTTGTCTCATCCCACTAATTTACGAGTATTCCTCGATTCTAGTTTCCTTGATTTGCGTGCCCTCGGGTCGTTTTACGCAAAACGTTTTTATAAATTATGAATCAACGGCACAAAACGAATCTAATAAAAATTGTCTCATCAAAAACGGAGTTCGAAAACGTAAATACGTAATCCTAAGGTTTCCGGTTTAGTCGTAAAGGACGTTAAATTAAAATCGTAAGTCCTAATCTTTTCTCGTAAATTTGTGAGTTTATGAACCAACACAAATTTAAAACTCCAAAATAATATTCACGGAAAATTCATTTTCTGAAATGTCGGACTGTCACCAAAGACGGTGTATGTAAACGTGAGCACGTAACGTAGAATCCTCCGGTTTAAACATAGTCGATGCTTCTTCAAGACGTAAATCCAAATTTCTTCCCAAAAATAAGTGAGTTCATAATATAACATTAAAATAATATTTTTAAATAGTATTTGAGAACAAAATATCAACCATAAATTGATGGATTGTCACAGCATTTACCCCTAAACAGGATCTTTGTCCTCAAAGATCATCTTACTACTCGCTTCTTATAGAGTTAAAGCCATGTGGGTATTTCCTCCACATTCGGTCTTTTCTCACAAGTGTAATCCTATTACAATACGCGAGTTTCATCAAACATAACTACAGGAATAAGATCAGGCTTAATGTTGACTTACTTTCTCTATCCATGATGTTCACGGGTTTTTGATGAATGCAACTTTTCGCCGATCTAAACTTTACTAAGAAACAATCAGATTTTCACTTGATAGACATTTTATCAAGTTAGATATACGAATCATAATTCACGCAGCCCTTGAAGTCCTAGGGTAGATCCATCTTATATGCCTTTCAAACAAATTTTTACATCATCTCAATGGTCCCATACAACGGGGACTTAATTCCCATGATCTTTCAGATTTTCAATTCATCTTTTTATGGTGAAAATTTTTGGCATAACTTCGCTACCCATCTAGCACTTCAAGATCTACATTTAATATTCACATAACCTCTTCCCCACTATCGGCAGTCAATAATCAGATCCTAATTTCAACAATCATTTCAGGTCTCGCGGGTTGTGTATTTTGCAAGGATAGGTTCGCCATCATAGGAAACCTTAAACCTAAAAGACATGTCCAACTCACAATGGGTGTATGTCGGGTGTCTTCATCCCAACTCCTGCTCACAGATGCTCTAATAATTAGATCATGACAAGATTTGATCTCGATCCTAATGCGATAATTATCAATGATAATCTCTCTAAAGGAAAACGATTATACGGTTTATTACCAAAGGTCAATCATTCACACATAAAACAAGACTTCTAGTATTTTGTATTGTTACTTTACCTCGTCCCTTCGATTTGGGGTGGTAAACAGTACTCTCAACAAGGTTCGTTCCCAACTACTTCTAAGCAAATCTCTAGAAATTCGATGCGAAGCGAGGATCTTGATAGAGGTGATCGATATAGGCACACCATGTTTACACAACTCCTTTAAATACATAAGTGTAAATTTCTTCATCAAGAATCTATTATTAACAGGAATGATATTAGCAGATTTGGTCAGTCTGTCGACGATGACCCAAATCTGATCAAATTCAGATGATGACCTTTGCGATAGCTAGACATTTACTAATGTATGAGGCAATGTCTGCCTTCATAATTTTTCATTAGTACAACTTCTTCAGACAAAGATACATTTAGTCAAAAATATCATGAATAGAATACTTATACTTACGAGATGACTACATCTCAAAATCTCCATATTTAGGCAACCATAAGTGGCCTTTTATACATCTAACGCCATCGGCTTCTCAATTCTAATGGTTCATATTTTCCGCGAACCCCTTTTTATTATCTATATTATCCTTCTTACAAGCATTATTTATTTTTATATTGTTCGGCAATATATTTTACACATTCATTATTAAGGAACACATCCTAATTGGTTCTTTATCCTTTCTATATTATGTGTCAGTATCTACATTCACTTTCCTAGATGGAATAGTTATCATGTCCGTATTTATTCAAAAATTATTTCTTCACATTTTCTCTGTTTTAGTTTCGTCTCTTCTATCATTTTTATCAGTTTTTCTCAATCCGATGTTTTAAGCGTCGATAAGTATTACAAGTAATTAAAGGTTAGATATTTAAATTTTTATGAAACGTAAACGTAAAATTTTAAATTTCCTAGTTCGACCAATTATATAAAAATGTTCAAAATAATTTGAATTTAATTAACAAGACTTTTGTTGATTTATCGAAAATAATCAGTAAGATCCGTAAATGTTCGAAAAATCTTTGGTTATACTTTGGTCAAAATTTTCTTAGTTGAAAAGTAAAAATTATCGTTTCAAATTATAAGTCATGGTTTGTGTATAAGGGAAGTTTAGTTACACAAACATTTACCCCTAAACAGAAGTTTAGTTAAACGGTTTGTGTATAAGGGAATAATCCCTTAAAATCCTTTGTTAAAACATTTGTCAAAATATATTTGCACTTTCTTTTTAGTATAACTCAAAGTCTTAAATGACTTCTAAATTTTGAAGAGTCAATTTATATTCCATTATCTATTAATCACATGGTTAAATCATGTAAAGGATTAAGTCTTAAGTCATATGTTATATATTCAAAGTACAGGTTTTAATTGTTCGGCCAATTTAGGGCAGTCTATAACTAATTATTAACTCCTTCTTATTCTTATAATCAAACAAATGGTCCATAATGATCACGAGCATGAATTTATCAAATTACAGCCTTCAGACGTGATTCACCAAATTCATGAATGCTACGTGTGTATTAGTCAATCCAAACGACATCACGTGAAACTCATAATGTTCATTACAAGTTCTGGATGTAATGAGTGGAATATATAATCTTTTTCGCGGACACGAAATTGATGATAACCATGCCATGGATCAAATCTTTAAAACATACGCTAGAACCTTGTAAATGATCGAACAAATCTTCCATTTCGAGTCATGGATATCGTTTTCGATTGTCAATTTACTCAGTTCACAGTAATCTAGAAATATAAGGAATGATAGTACCATAGCTCTTCATAATGACGAGCTTGGTAGAATAAAATCTTTCTCAGACAACTCTCTCAGTTGTACGGTAATTTCTTTAATTCAGATGGTGCTGACGTACAGTGCACACGCCACAGGTGCAGCACTGAGAATATAATCAACACCAAATTCAACTTGCCTTAATGGCGAAAGTCTAGGTATTTCACCAGCAAATACTTCCTAAAATTTCAGATAACAGAAATATCTTTTAATAAATTCATATTAGGTTCTTCTAGATTACAATATCTATAACTAGTTCACAATCATTCACGGTATAATTTCAAGTCTAAATGCAGGATATGGTCATCCATCAAGAATCATTTAGATCACTTTTGATAATCAACATCTTATCATTTAGGGGAATTCTACTCGAGTTCCCATCAATTAAGACAATGTCGTCATGTCATAATCAATCAATCCATTCTACTGGCACTATCAACTTTCCAGTTTTATTACCGTCGATAAGACGTGAAATTCTCAAAAGACTAATAATAACACATAATCCTTCACAAATTCAAGGATATATGGAGACACAACTACTAAAAAGAGTAAGGTCAACGCATAATCTATGCGAGAGAATTTCAAATCAGATACAGAGAAAAACATTTAACGAATATGAATATATCCCATGTTTTCATAATTTGAGTACGCATTCGAAAGCTCCTCGGATCGTTACCCAGGTCATTTAAATGAAATCAAATCAAAAGAAATGATAGGAACGTCGATACATCCAGTCGGGTATCAACACTCAGTAATCAGATACTTTTCCTAAGAATCTCACCACGGGAGAATTGGATAAGAAAGAATTGTCAATTGTCAAATAAGACAATTTCCACAGATGAGTAAATTTGACTCAGAAGAATAGATAATACGGGCACATACGTAGGTGTCCCTAACACTATGTCCTTATTTTTCACTTCTTGCAGATCTCATAAAATTTAATCTTTCACAATCTTGAAAGAAAATGTAGTGTTTATTCATTAGTTTTATGGTGACTACTAATCAGTCTTGCATGGTCCATTCCAAATTGTATGTAGGCGCGCAACTATATACAATTTCAAGATTAAAGATGCAATACTCAGTTCGTCAAAATTTTATGATCATGTTTATAATAAAAACATTTTCATGCTTAATTCTTAAATAAGAATCAAGAATAAATTTACAAAGATTTTCTTTGTTATGAAGACAATTAAGTTTTCCAAGGTGTTTTATAAACAACTTCATTTCGTTAACAATCACTTATAAATCTTACTTTAAATAATCCTTATGGTGATGAAAATTCAATTTTTCTCAAGGGATACTGTTTTATCTTTATAAAAACAATGAGCGATCTGCAAAAGAGTGATGAAAAGTTGTTCACCAAGAACTAACTATAATATAATAGGAAATGAGCTTAGCCAAATAATCATGAGGTTCATGACCTCGATGGCACTCAGGAATACAAAGAGAATAATCCACAACGTAACTTAATTCGAGATGAGTACTTGTTCAATGGTCGCATCACTAACGCGAACGTTAGGATAAAGCAATAAAGGATAGATAACATCGATACATGTAGAATTTAGCAATCAAAGGTAGTCTTTTCATTAATCACAAACAAGTCAAAATTGTACCGTAACACATTACGTGTCACTATGTCATACAATTCCAAGAACTCATCCTACCAACTGATGTCTCAGTTTAGTTAGGGATATTTAAAAGATACCACAATGAATACTAATCTACAAGAGTCATGGGGGTTCCACCTGTCCCGGAAGATCCATCGGTCCTAATTCAGAAGAAGATTTCTTCAATTTATTTATTGGACACTGGGCATCCTCGTTAGTGGACAATGGCCTAGGAACAACCCTTAACACGAATCAACAAAAAATTAAAACCTTATAATTCAATCACAGGACTTAACAGATTCCTCTTAACAATCTCATATTTCATACGGGTTAAATTTTACTTTATTCAAGTTTCAACCAAATTATACTCAATGTGATATTCTACCTCATTCTCCAATACTTCAATATTTATTCTTAGACCTTAATAGGGCAATAAAAGCTCAATATGAATCAACACTTAATTTCCAATCCTATAGCTCCTTACAACAATAGTTATCAAATGAGTCACTAGTATGTGATGACTCATACATTCAATAAGACTTCTCGGAAAGGTACTAGTGGCATGAGGCTTTTGGGTAATGGTTCCAATGACAGCCTCAAGTGCAACATTCACCCTTTCGATTTCAATTCAAGAATTGGGTGACAACGAATCAGATGACACCTTTCCAGGTGGTAACGTTTTGTCAAATTCCACTTTATAAGGAAAGATCGTCATGACATCGATATCAGTTTTAATCTCGCCAATTCTTTTTCAATATCACAATCAACTAATGTCTACATTTCTACGAATATCAACCATTTGTTGGGATCATAAATATCCACAACTTGGTTTAGATCTAGGATAGCTAGAATTCCTACGGGAATAGCTTCGATTGATTTGCTAGGGGAGTTAGGGTACCTTGTGACAATCTACGTCGTATAAATACCTCGTATAAATATAAAAATAATCATCAAACAATCATGTAATAAAATTACATCATATATATATATATAATCCAAGTTATATATATATATTAAAATAACACTTCTCAGTCTGGCCTTGTCGGTAACTCGGGAATTCTTCGGCACCATTATAGTCAAAAGATTTTTAGACATTTTGAGAAAAATGTTTATAGTTAAAAGATTTTGAAATGTTTTATTCAAAACCTTGGTTTTAAAAATCTTCCGTTCTCTATAACGAGAGCTCTGGTACCAAACTGTAACACCCCCAAATTTATACAACTCAATACAACGGAAGACTCGTTGGTGTTACGGGATAGCACATTACTCACATCATAGACAACGCATAAGAATCGCGTCGTTTAATAATAAAGAATTTCCATTCATAAATATCAAAGTTACATAGGTCCCAAGTCATTGTATTTCATACAAGTTTTACAAAGAATTTGAATGGAAATTATTGTTTAGGTGTGGGCCATGAATTCTTGTTGTCTTCCCGAGAATTACCTTTAAGTACCTAAGATAAAACATGTTAAAAGAAAGGTCAGCGATAACGCCTAGTGAATTCATAGAGTTTAATAAAACCATTAATATAACATCGGTATAAAATTATTAACGAAAATCATTTTGTACAAATCATCGTAATAGGCCATAAAATAGCCAAAGTCATTTTTATACAAATCCTTATCGAAAATCATAATATAGGCATTTGCCTTAAAAATTATTATACGAGCCAATGTCGTAAAAACATCATACAATACGTTTTATAACGTTGTATAGATTAAATAAAAACCATTATATGAATATGGTTATATAAAACCAAAACACGAACATAATATCAATAATATGACCCCGTATTGCTAGTCAGGCAATACATCGTAATTCGGTGCGTATAGCAGTATTTTGTTAATTGGATTATTATAAGCCGCATGACATTGTTACCTTACTACAAAAACAACGGGTAGCTAGCCCGAAACTCAATTTTCCCATCGAAATTAGCGTGTCGTCACAAAGGTCACGCTATGGAAATCTTCTCATACATAAATTCGCTTACCAATCAATGTGGCACGACGGGGATCAACCGTCAAGGCGCGAACTGGGGTGCTCGTCCCCAAATAGTACTATTATATGCATAAGCGTCTACCAAATCCCGGTAGTTCACGATTCATGCTAATGGGACTTTTAGTGACTTAACCTAACTTTAATAATCCAATTTATTTCATTTATCGAGTCATTTAATCTTTCATCGGGTCATACAATCATTCGGGTCCACATCAATAAACAAACAATCGGGACAACTAGTGTCCTACTTCATAAAAACTAACATGTTATCTCCCTCGCGGGTTTGTAAAACATTTCATAAAAACATTTAAAAGAGTGTGAGGCTATGAACTCACGTTGATGTGGGAAGGCGGGTTATCGGCAATTCGGACGTACGGTACGTGCTTCAATCACGGAAACCTAGACAAATAATACTCGTCTTAGACTCATGTCCAACGAATTTATAAAAATAACAATTATGTATACATATGATGATTATATATATATATGATGATCAAGTGGGTTTACATATTCTCGTTTACTCATTTTAGTGTTATGTGTCGATAACTTTTATACTAGTTTACTAGTTTTACCTATTTACGTGTTTTAGGTCCAATAAGCCTATTATAAGTTTATTAACTTGTATTAATCCATTTCATACTTGTATTATTAGTATTTATAATTTACATGTTGGGCCCAAATGGTTTAAGCCCAATAAATAAGTTTATAAGTGTTTTAGCCCATTTTGTTGTATTATTAGTCCAATAACGTTAACTTAGCCCGTTAATGTCCGTATGTTATATAGTTCGGGTTTTATTTGTTTTTACTTGTTATATATGTTTATATATCATTATATGAGTTTATAAAGGTTTACATTAGACGGGTCCAACCGTATAAGTTTTATTTAACAAAAACGTTAATTTTACGGTAATAGCCGAAAAAGTCGTTAAAATCATGTTTATAGTTTTATAACTTATAAAACTTATTCAACTACCATTTTTATAAAATGTCCATTTATTTATCCTTATACATATTTATATAAATATATTATATAAGTTAGTGGGTTTTAATTCACATTTTATACTATTTTTATTTGAATGCTTATATAATACTATTATACTTTAATTTTCCCAAAATCTGAGTTTTACTTTCATGTTCACCAAAATGGCCATATCTAGAGTTCTATATGGAGATAGAAACTTAAATTATTATGGCATAAACTACATGATATGTGCTACATTTAACTCTTCTATGGCTACTGTTGAATCGGCCTCTAAGTATTTTATAAAATTCGTCCAAAACAGTATACTCAGATTTGCACTCTAAACTTGTTTTGATCATATCTCACTCATCCTAATGATTCCATTGCATGGCCAACTCTCACATGTGTACAAGAAATATTACTTACTGTATATCCATTAATATATGCCATTTTATCAGTTCATCATATGATTCTTTACTGTTTTATACAGCCATCATTTTTAAGCATGATTTTAACCTTTTTACATATAGTTTTTCATCTTTTTACCCATGATTATCAACACCAAATCCCCACATAATTCTTTTATCATCATATATCATCATACATATATACATTTAAGAAGAAAATACATGATTACATAATCAAAATTAAGAAAAGGATGGGGAGGACAATCTTTATACCACAATGATGATATAGGTTATGATCAAGACATGGATTTTGATGGAGAAACTTGTGATAAACCAAGACCATCTTCAAGACCACCATTCTTCAAGAACTCCTTGTGGAAAATCATCCCTAAGACTCCATAGAAACTCCTCCTTGGATGTTATAATCACCACCAATCAATAGGGCTTCAAAAGGGCATCATCATATATGTAAATAACATAGGATTTATGGTTGAATCAAGATCAAGTAAGGATGTTTTTGGTGAGGATGGGACGGCATCTAGAGAGAAGGGAGGAGAGATTTGTGAGTTTTGCATGTTGTGAATGAAGCTAGTTGTTTAGGATAGATGGTTTTGTGTAAGCTTTTCTTATTTTGTAAGCTTTAAGACAACAAGTGGAAGCTTGTTGCTACAAGCTTGACACATCACAAGTGTGGTGTCACTTGTGTAACCGTCCCATATAGTGGGGTGGGACAAGTTTATACTTGTCTCATCTCACTAATTTACGGGTATTCCTCGATTCTAGTTTCCTTGATTTGCGTGCCCTCGGGTCGTTTTACGAAAAACGTTTTTATAAAATGTGAATCAACGGCACAAAACGAATCTAATAAAAATTGTCTCATCAAAAATGGAGTTCGAAAACATAAATACGTAATCCTAAGGTTTCCTGTTTAGTCGTAAAGGACGTTAAATTAAAATCGTAAGTCCTAATCTTTTCTCGTAAATTTGTGAGTTTATTAACCAACACAAATTTAAAACTCCAAAATAATATTCACGGATAAATTCATTTTCTGAAATGTCGGACTGTCACCAAAGACGGTGTATGTAAACGTGAGCACGTAACGTAGAATCCTCCGGTTTAAACGTAGTCGATGCTACTTCAAGACGTAAATCCAAATTTCTTCCCAAAAATAAGTGAGTTCATAATATAGCATTAAAATAATATTTTTAAATAGTATTTGAGAACAAAATATCAACCGTAAATTGACGGATTGTCACACCACACTTGATTTTCCCCAAGTTATAAGCCTCACAACACCTTGATATCACAATATCAGGATGCTATGATCCACTTATAGCCCAAGAATTCCAAGGTGTACCAAGAACATAGCAAAATATCAAGCTTTAAGAACTTTGAGCAATTTCTTGCACAAAGCTTAAGAAAACGTTTTGAGATTCAGTTTTAGTAAACATGTAACATTAACAAACAGATAATAAGATTGGCACTTGGTTTCTCTTCAAAGATTCAAACACTTTTCATTAAATAATGAACAAGGATGTACAAAACTTAAACAAAGGAAAAATCAAGAGCCACTACAAACTAATGAGTCCTATGCCTTTTATAGGCTACAAGGAGTGTCTAGAAATCATAAAAACGTAAACCCTAATGATGTAGAAGCCCCATTATGCCCTTGAGGATTTTGAACTTTCTTGAACTCATGTGATGGAACCTTGGCGTTTTGTGGAGCTGTAAAGTGTGGAATTTAATCAAAGGATCCAAAGGAATGCTTTGGATTAAAGCATCTTGTGGGGCTTTGGATTCACAGGCCATTTTGGCATTTTCCCCAAAGGTGGTATAACAGGGTTTATCATGTGAGCTGTTGAGTGACGTGGCCAAAGGTTTAAGGGTGGGGTTATGTTTATTCTCACCTTAATCTTAAATCTGGAAGGAATTAAAGGCTATCATCAAGTATTAAGCAAATGCCCAATTTTGCTTAAGAACATCAAGAACACCCGTCTGATCTTTGTTTGTGTTTAAAGTGGTGTTTAGCGCGTACTTAACTAATTAAGTAATTTGGCATTTTCTTCATAGATAATGGTCTTGACTTGTATGGTTGACTTCTTGTAGGACTGAAATTAACAAGTCATAATTCTTGAAGGACCATTTTTGCCATTTCTTCAAAGTTAAGGGTCCTTTTTGCAATTTGACATATTTTGAGGACCAAACTTGTAATTTCTTGTAAAAAGAAGGTCTTCATGGTATGTTTAACTTTGAGGAGGACTAATATTGACAATTTAGCTTTGTTGAGGGACTAAATTTGCCAATTCTTCAAAGTGGAGGGCCCTTTTTGTAAATTTAACAAACTTTAAGGACCAATCTTGTAATTATGAAAATAAAAGGGTTTAAATTGTCAATTCTTCCACATTGGAGGACCCTTCTTGTATAATCTTTAAATCTTCAAGGGTTTTTCTTGGAAAATCTTCATTAAGGCTTGGTTCATTGTGCGACTTCGTTTCCCGTGTTCGTTTTTGTATGATTCTTGTGATCTTTTGTCATTTTCTCAATATCCGTACCTGAAATACACAAGTAACAAACGCAAGCATATATTTGGCCATTTTCATGATATTTTATGCATTTAAAGCCCGTTTTGGACGATGAGACTATGTATAAAAGCAGTCTCATCATTTGCTTATTGATTGAGTTTCGGAAAAGGGTTTAGCGCATTTCCCGAAAGTGAGTTTAGTATTTAAAAAATTTATCCGAAAGTCAGTATATAAAAAATAATCCGAGAGTGACTTTTAAACAAAAGATGCGAAAGTGGCATCAACATAGATTGCGAAAGTACTTTATTAAAAAGTGCGAATGTCATTTGCTAAATTAAATTCCGAAAGTAACCATCAAATGACAAAAGTCAAAAGCATTACATCTAATACCGAAAGTGACATTTAGTTTTAAAAGATTGTGAAAGTCATTTAGAAACAATTACGAAAGTGGTAGCTAGTTTTTATCCGAAAGTCAGTTAAATAATTTATCCGAAACCCAGTTTATTCCGAAACCCATTTATTTTTCCGAAGGTATTTTTATTGTTATTCCGAAAGTTTATTTAATTTTTAGTTGAAACTTTTGATTATGATTTTTATTTTTATATTTCGACTTTTATATTTTTAATTTATTTCAAAATTTATTTTTCTTTTAATTCCGAATTCAATTTTTGTTGTTTTATTATTACTTTTTATTAAGTTTTAGTTTGTCTATTTTTTATATACTTTGTCTCGTTTTACATTTTGTCAAGTTTTATTTTTTAAGTAGTTATAGATAACCAAATCTTCTTTTATTCACCAAAAACAACTAAGTCCACTTTTAACCGAAGATCAATTCGATTAGACACCGAGAACATAATTATTTTCTTATTAAAAATCAGTTATTAAAATGGCGCCGCTGCCGGCTCTTTTCGTGAAGATTAACAGTTTTTCGTGAGACGAGTTGGATTTTGGGATCCGTTCACTTGTAAACGTTATTTTTCTTGAAAATTTCAAAATTTCAATAATCCTAAAAAATATAAAATTTCAAAAAAATCCAAAAAAATTTAAAAAATCACAAAAGCAACTTTCCTAAGTTTTGCAACCCAAAAAAATTTAAAAATCCCAAAAGTGACGCTTTTCTAAGTGTTACACCAAAAAAAATATTCCTATTTATCCTCTATTGTGTTTAATTCTTTTTCTCAACCGTTCTTATTTTTAATTCTTCATGGATTCGTATTGTGTTGGGTGTGCGAGACCATTGTCTGGTAGTCAATCATGTCAATGGTGTTCATGCGAGCGATGCAGAAGAGATCTCCCCAATTCACAATTTCGACATTGTCTATTTTGCAATTCGATAAATTCGTACTTCACCTCTAATTAATGACACTATCTCACCCTCTTAAATATATGGGGACCCTTATACGCAAAATGCCCCGTGTTTTTCTCAATACCCGTATTGCAATAATTGTGGGGGCCCTCACGATACTTTTTCTTGTCAACAGATGAATTATTATAAGCCATATCCGTGCTATAATTCCGGTTTTCATAATTTTGATCCCCCACATTACACCCTCGATCATCAACCTTCTTTCAGCATGAATGCCGAAGCACGAGGGCTTCTTTTTGAACTTCGTGACGGTTTAATTTGACTAAACGAAACATTGGACGAGCAACAGCGACAAAAGCAAGTATCTAGTTTTAGTGCTTATACCTCTACGCCTCTTGTGAGACCATTTGTTATGATGATGACGAGGATGATATTTTTGATCTCAATCCATCTTCTGAGATTACTACTCCTACTCTTGATATCCCAAATGAGTCTAAGGATATTGATATATCGAGTAAGATTAGTGATTTTAGTCTCGATAAAGTCTTTGATGAGGTTTGTGATTTTCCGACTTGTGAGGAGCTTACGGAAGAGGTCGCTCTTAATGATGATTTTTCTCCATGCTATGAGAATTTCACGTTTGAAATTTCTCCTTTTTACCCATTTCCACCGGGAGATGCAGGTGATGTCGATTTATTTTCTTCGGATTACGAGAAGTTCACCGATGAACTTGCGCTTTTAGATGAGGTGGAAGACGTTATTATTCGAGACAAATTATTTAAAGTTCATCTTCTTATTGATGAAATTGAAATTGAATTCTACTCCTATTACTGAGTCTTTACCCCCGTCTCTTACTCCTGTTGAGAATAATGACACATTTTGGAGGAAATCGACATTCTCTCAATACCTCTGGGTATTGATGATGATGACATGGAGGGGGATATTCTTTTTGATAATTTGATGCATGAAGATATTATCCCAAGTCCCCCTCCCGAGCACCTTGCATCCCATACTTTAGAGACCATTACTAAGGATGAGTACTTTGACCCGAGATGTGACAATCCGTCAATTTATGGTTGATATTTTATTCTCAATATTTATTTGAAAATATTATCTTAATGTTATATTGTGAACTCACTTATTTTTGGGAAGAAATTTGGATTTACTTCTTGAAGTAGCATCGACTACGTCTAAACCGGAGGATTCTACGTTACGTGCTTACGTTTACATACACCGTTTTGGTGACAGTCCGACATTTCAGAAAATAAATTTATCCGTAAATATTATTTTGAGATTTTAAATTTTTGGTTCATAAACTCACAAATTTACGAGAAGAGATTAGGACTTACGATTATAATTTAAACGTCCTTTACGACTAAACCGGAAACCTTAGGATTACGTATTTACGTTTTCGAACTCCGTTTTTGATGAGGCAATTTATTAGATTCTTCTCGTGCCGTTGATTCATAATTTCTAAAAACGTTTTTCATAAAACGACCCGAGGGCACGTAAATCGAGGAAATTAGAATCGAGGAGTACCCGTAAATAAATGGGGATGAGACAAAAACAAGTTTTGCCCCACCCCCACTAACCCACGGCTAAAGAGGACACCACACAAGTGATGTGTCAAAGTTTTAATAAGTTAGCTTACACTTGTAAGCTTAGCTTCATTTTGAAGCTTACTCTTTCCTCAAAACCACTAGATAAACTTTACCTCCCATTTCATACATGCAAACAACTTCATCTTTCTCTCATCCTCCTCTAGATGCCGTCCCATTTACACCTTAAACCACCATCATTGATCAAAATCAACCATGAAATCCTATGTTATTCTTGAACAAGTTGATGCCCTTTTGAAGCCCTATTGATTGGTGGTGATTATAAAATCAAAGGAGGAGTTTCTATGGAGTCTTAGGGCTGATTTTCCACAAGGAGTACTTGAAGATTAGTGGACTTGAAGATGATATTGGTTTATCACAAGTTTTGTGATCAAAATCCAAGCCTTGATCACAACCTACATCATCATGGTGGTATAAAGATTGTTCTTCTCGTCCTCTTGTTATTTTAATTATGTAATCATGTATTTTCTTTCCTATTTTATATGTATATGATGATTATATGATGATAAAAGTATTTTGTGGGGATTTGGTGTTGATAAATATGATTAAAAAGGATGAAAAACTATAAGAAACAAGGCTAAAATCTTGCTTAAATGGTAGGCTGTATAAAAACAGTAACTAACCACATGTTAGACTGATAAAATGGCAAAGTGGAATTAATATACAGTAAGTATAAGATGTCATACACATGTGAGCGTTGGCCATGCAATGGAATCATTAGGATGAGTGAGATATGATCAAAACAAGTTTAGAGTACAAATCTGAGTTCACTGTTTTGGACGATTTTTAGAAAATACTTAGAAGCTGATTAAACAGTAGCTATAGAAGAGTTAAATGGAGCACATATCATGTAGTTTATGTCATAAAAATTTGAGCTTCTATCTATACATAGAACTCTAGATATGGCTGTTTTGGTGAACATGAAAATAAAAATCATATTTTGAGAAATTAAAGTATAATAGTATTATATAAGCACTCAACTAAAAATAGTATAAAATGTGAATTAAAACCCACTAACTTATATAATATATTTATATGAATATGTATAAGGATAAATAAATGATAAATTTTATAAAAATGGTAATTTGATAAGTTTTATAAGTTATAAAACTATAAACATGATTTTTACGAATTTTTCGGCTATTACCGTAAAATTAACGTTTTTGTTAAATAAAACTTAAACGGTTGGATCCGTCTGATGTAAAGTTTTTTTTAAAACTCATATACTGATATATAAACATATATAACAAGTAAAAACCCATAAAACCCGAACTATAAAACTTACGGACATTAATGGGCTAAGTTAATGTTATTGGACTAATAATACAACAAAATGGGCTAAAACACTTATAAACTTATTTATTGGGCTTAACCCATTTGGGCCCAACATGTAAAGTATAAATACTGATAATAAAAGTATGAAATGGATTAATACAAGTTAATGAACTTACAATAAGCTATTGGACCTAAAACACGTAAATAGGTAAAACTAGTAAACTAGTAAAAGGTTACCAATACATGACACAAAAATGAGTAAATGAGAATATATAAACCCACTTGATCATCATATATATAAAATCATCATATATATACATAATTGTTATTTTTATAAAGTCATTGGACAAGAGTCTAAGACGAGTATTATTTGTCTAGGTTTCCGTGATTGAAGCACGTACCGTACATCCGAATTGCCGATAAACCGCTTTCCCACATCAACGTGAGTTCATAGCCTTGCACTCTTTTAAATATTTTTAGGAAATGTTTTATAAACCCGCGAGGGAGATAATATGTTAGTTTTTATAAAATAGGACACATTTGTCCTGATTGTTTGTTTATTGATTTGGACCCGAATGATTGTATGACCCGATGAATGATTAAATGACCCGATAGATGGAATAAAATAGATTATTAAAGTTAGGTTATGTCACTAAAAGTCCCATTAGCATGAATTGTGAACTACCAGGATTTGGTAGACGCTTATGCACATAATAGTACTATTTGGGGACGATCACCCCAGTTCGCGCCTTGACGGTTGATCCCCGTCGTGCCACATTGATTGGTAAGCGAATTTATGTATGAGAAGATTTACCCAAGCGTGATTATTGTGACGACACGCTAATTTAGATGGGAAAATTGAGTTTCGGGCTAGCTACCCGTTGTTTGGTTAGTAAGGTAACAATGTCATGCGGCTTATAATAATCCAATTAACGAAATACTGCTATAAGCACCAAATTACGATGTATTGCCTGACTAGCAATACGGGGTCATACTATTGATATTATGTTCGTGTTTTGGTTTTCATAACCATATTCATATAACGTTGTTTATTTAACTCTACACGACGTTATAAAACGTATTGTATGATATTTTTACGACATTGGTTCGTATAATGGTTTTGAAGGAGAAAGCCTATATTATGATTTTGATAAGGATTTGTATAAAATGAATTTGCCTATTTTATGGCCTATTACAATGATTGTACAAAATGATTTTCGGTAATAATTTTATACCGATGTTATATTGATGGTTTTTATTAAACTCTATGGATTCACTCGGCGTTTTCGCTGACCTTTTCTTTTAACATGTTTTATCTCAGGTACTTGAAGGTAATTCTCGGGAAGACAACAAGAATTCATGGCCCACACTTAAATTATGATTTCCATTCAAATGTTTTGTAAAACCTGTATTAAATACAATGACTTGGGACCTATGTAACTTTGATATTTATGAATGGAAATGCTTTATTATTAAACGACGCGATTTTTAAGCGTTGTCTATGATGTGAGTAATGTGCTATCCCATAACACCAACGAGTCTTTCGCTGTATTGAGTTGTATAAATTTGGGGGTGTTACAGTTTGGTATCAGAGCTCTCGTTATAGAGAACGAAATATTTTTAAAACTAAGGTTTTGAATAAAACATTTCAAAATCTTTAACTATAAACATTTTTCTAAAAATGTCTAAAAATATTTTGACTATAACGGTGCTGAAGAATTCCCGAGTTACCGACAAGGCCAGACTGAGAAGTGTTATTTTAATATATATATATATATATATATATATATATATATATATATATATATATATATATATATATATATATATATATATATATATATATATATATATATATATATATATATATATATATATATATATATATATATATATATATATATATATATATATATATATATATATATATATATATATATATATATATATATATATATATATATATATATATATATATATATATATATATATATATATATATATATATATATATATATATATATATATATATATATATATATATATATATATATATATATATATATATATATATATATATATATATATATATATATATATATATATATATATATATATATATATATATATATATATATATATATATATATATATATATATATATATATATATATATATATATATATATATATATATATATATATATGTATATATATATATAACTTGGATTATATATATATGATGGAATTTTATTACATGATTGTTTGATGATTATTTTGATATCTATACGAGGTATTTATACGACGTAGATTGTCACTAGGAACCCTAAATCCCTTAGTAAATTAATCGAAGCTATTCTCGTAGGAATTCTTGCTATCCTAGATCTAAACCAAGTTGTGGATATTTATGATCCCAACAAAATGGTTGATATTCGTAGAAATGTAGATAGTAGTTGATTGTAATCTTGAAGAAGAATTGGCGATATGAAATCTGATATCGATGACATGACGATCTTTCCTTATAGAGTGGAGTTTGATAAAATGTTACCACCTGGAAAGGTGTCATCTGATTCGTTGTCACCCAATTCTTAAATTGAAATCGAAAGGGTGAATGTTGCACTTGAGGCTGTCATTGAAACCATTACCCAAAAGCCTCATGCTACTAATACCTTTCCGAGAAGTATGATTGAATGTGTTAGTCATTTAATACTAGTGACTCATTTGATAATTGTTGTTGTAAGAGCTATAGGATTGGAAATTAAGTGTTGTTCGTATCGAGCTTTTATTGTCCTATTAATGTCTAAAAACAAAGTTGAAAGTGTTAGAGAATGAGGTAGAATATCGCACTGAGTATAAGCTGACTAAAACTTGAATAAAGTAAAATTTAACTTGTATGGAATAAGAAATTGTTAAGAGGAAGTCGTTAAGTTCTGTGATTGGATTGTAAGGTTTTAAATGATTGTTGATTCGTGTTAAAGGTTGTTCCTAGGCCATTGTCCAGTGACGAGGATGCCCAATGTCCAAAAAATAATTTGAAGAAATCTTCTTCTGAATTGGGACCGATGAATCTTCCGGGACAGGTGGGACACCTAATGACTCTTGTAGATTAGTATTCATTGTGGCATCTTTTAAAAATCCCTAACTTAACTGAGACATCAGTTGGTAGAATGAGTTCTTGGAATTGTATGACATAGTGACACATAATGTGTTACGGTACAATTTTGACTTGTTTGTGATTAATGAAAAGACTACCATTGATTACTAAATTCTACATGTATCGATGTTATCTATCTTTTATTGCTTCTTCCTAATGCTCGTATTAGTGATGCAACAATTGAACAAGTACTCATCTCGAATTGAGTTACGTTGTGGATTATTCTTTTTGAGTGCCATCGAGGTCATGCACCTCATGATTATTTGGCTAAGCTCATTTCCTGAATTGTAGTTAGTTCTTGGTGAACAACTTTTCATCACTCTTTTGCAGATCACTCATTGTTTTTATATAGATAAAACAGTACCCCTTGAGAAAAATTGAATTTTCATCACCATAAGGATTATTTAAAGTAAGATTCATAATAAAGAAAATCGTTGTAAATTTATTCTTCATTCTTATTTAAGAATTAAGCATGAAAATGTTTTTTATTATAAACATGATGATAAAAATTTTGACGAACTGAGTATTGCATCGTTAATCTTGAAATTGTATATAGTTGCGCGCCTACATACAATTTGGAAGTGACCATGCAAGGCTGATTAGTAGTCACCATGAAATTATTAATAAACACTAAACTTTCTTTGAAGATTGTGAAAGATTAAAATTTATGAGATCTGCAAGAAGTGAAAAATAAGGACATAGTGTTAGGGACACCTACATATGTGCCTGTAGCATCTATTCTTCTGAGTCGAATTTACTCATCTGTGGAAATTGTCTTATTTGAAAATTGACAATTCTTTCTTGCCCAATTCTCCCATACTGAGAATCTTAGGAAAAGTATCTGATTACCGAGTGTTGATACCCGATGGGATGTATCGACGTTCCTATCATTTCTTTTGATTTGATTTCATTTGAATGACCTGGGTAACGATCCGAGGAGCTTTCGAATGCGTACTCAAATTATGAAAACATGGGATATATTCATATTCGTTAATGTTTTCGTCTGTATCTGATATGAAATTCTCTCGCATAGATCATGCGTTGACCTTACTCTTTTAAGGTTAGTTATGTATCCAGATATCCTTGAATTTGTGAAGGATTATGAGTTATTATTAGTCTTTTGAGAAGTTCACATCTTATCGACGGCAATAAAACTGAAAAGTTGATAGTGCCGGTAGAATGGATTGATTGATTATGACATGCCGACATTGTCTTAATTGATGGGAACTCGAGTAGAATTCCCCTAAAAGATAAGATGTTGATTATCAAAAGTGATCTAAATAATTCTTGATGGATGACCACATCCTGCATTTAGACTTGAAATTATACCGTGAATGGTTGTGAATTACTCACATATATTATTATCTAGAAAGAACTTAAAGTAAATTTATTAAAAGATGTTCCTGTTCTCTGAAACTTTAGGAGGTATTTATTGGTGAATTACCTAGACTTTCGCCGTTATGGAAAGTTGAAATTGGTATTTATTATATTCCCAGTGCTGCACCTGTGGCATGTGCACTGTACGTCAGCACCATCTGAATTAAAGGAATTACCGTACAACTGAGAGAGTTGTTGGAGAAAGCTTTTATTCTACCAAGCTAGTCATTATGAAGAGCTATGGTGTTATCATTCCTTATATTTATAGATTACTGTGAACTGAGTAAATTGACAACCGAAAACGATATCCATGACTCGAAATGGAAGATTTGAACTATCATTTACAAGGTTCTAGCGTATGTTTTAAAGATTTGATCCACGGCATGGTTATTATCATCTTCGCGTCCGCGAAGAAGATTGTTTATTCCAATCACTACATCCATAACTTGTAATAAACATTATGAGTTTCATGTTATGTCGTTTGGATTGACTAATACACATGTAGCATCCATAAATTTGGTGAATCACGTGTGTAGGCTGTAATTTGATGAATTCATGCTCGTGATCATTAAGGACCATTTGTTTGTTTATAAGTATAAGAAGGAGTTAGTAATTATTTATAGATTGCCCTAAATTGGCCGAACAATTAAAACATGTACCTTGAATAATTAACATGTGATTTACGACTTAATCTTTTACATTATTTGACCCTGTGATTAATAATATAATGAAATATATTGACTCTTCAAAAATTAAGAGCCCTTTTAAAACTTTGGATTTTTTACCAAAAAGAAAGTTCAAATATGTTTTGACAAATGTTTTATCGAAAAGAACTTTTGAGGGATTATTCCCTTATACCCAGAACATTTACCTAAACTCCTGTTTAGGGGTAAATGTTCGTGTATACTTCAAGACAACCTAAGAGGGATTGAGGAAACCATTTAAACCATGACTTGAAATTTGAAACGGTAATTTACGCTTTTCAACTAAGAAAATTTTGACCAAAGTATAACCAAAGATTTTTCAAACATTTACGAATCTTATTAATTATTTTCGATAAATCAGCAAAAATCGTTTTAATTAAATTCAAATTTATTTTGAACATTTTTATATAATTGGTCGAAGTAAGAAATTTAAAATTTTTACATTTACATTTCATAAAAAAATTTAATATTTATTATTTAATTACTTGTAATAATTATCGATGCTTTAAACGTCGGATTAAGCAAAACTGATTAAAATGATAGCTGAAACGAAACTGAAACTTAGAAAATATGAAGAAAGAATTTATGAGTAAATTGTAAACATGATAATTATTTCATCAGGAAAGATGAATGTAAATACTGACGCATTATGTTAAAAGGATAAAGAACCAATTAGGATGTGTTTCTTAATAATGACTGTGCAAAATAAATTGCCGAACAATATAAAATAGCTGATACTTATAAAAAGATAATATAGATCATAAAAATTGGTTCACGTCTAATGTGAACCATTAGAATTGAGAAGCCGATGGCGCTAAATGATTAAAAGGTCATTGGTGGTTGCATAAATATGGAGATTTAGAAATGTAGTCATATTGAAATCTTGTAAGTATAAGTATTCTATAACATGATTTAATTAAATAAAAAGGTAAATAATTCTTAGGTAAACATGTATTAATATTTATTATTAATATAACCTAAGTCATGGAAATTAATTAATTATAAGCCATGTTTTAATAATTAATTAATTACTTTAGTCTAAAATTAAATCCTAAAATAGTTAGGTTAAAATCATGTATTATTTCTAATAATAAATAACCTAAGTCATGTCTAAATTAAATTAATTATAAAGCATGTTAAATTAATTTAATTAACCTTGTAATTATTTAACTTGTAAAAGAAATAATTAACTTGTAAAAATAAACCATGAACCGAACCCGTGTTTTAAATCTAAACATGTCATGAACCGGACCGTGTTAACCCTTGAACCGGACCAACCAAACCCTTAATTGTGGCGAACTGGGTTGACCAGTTTCCACGGTTTAGTCAAACCGCCACCGGCTTAAGCCGGTGGTGCGTGTGGTTTTCAGCCGAGACCCCCCCATGACCACAAGGACAACCCCGAAATGCGTCGGGGTCCCTTGCTTTCTTGCGTCCGAGACACCCAAACCAAACCGAGACCTTGAGGTCTCGGTTGGTGGTGATCACACAACAACCGAGAGCTTGGCTCTCGGTTCTACACGTCGGCCGAACCAAACACCCCTTAAACCACCATGTTTTTAATACCTCCATGATTAGATCTAATTTGTGACAATCCGTCAATTTATGGTTTATATTTTATTCTCAATATTCATTTGAAAACATTATTTTAATGTTATAATATGAACTCACTTATTTTGGGAAGAAATTTGGATTTTACGTCTTGAAGTAGCATCGACTACATCTAAACCGGAGGATTCTACGTTACGTGCTTACGTTTACATACACCTTTTTTGGTGACAGTCCGACATTTCAGAAAATAAATTTATCCGTGAATATTATTTTGGGATTTTTAATTTGTGTCGGTTCATAAACTCAGAAATTTACGAGAAGAGATTAGGACTTACGATTATAATTTAACGTCCTTTACGACTAAACCGGAAACCTTAGGATTACGTATTTACGTTTTTGAACTCCGTTTTTGATGAGACAATTTTTATTAGATTCGTTTTGTGCCGTTGATTCATAATTTATAAAAACGTTTTTCGTAAAACGATCTGAGGCACGCAAATCGAGGAAACTAGAATCAAGGAATACCCGTAAATTAGTGGGATGAGAAAAGTTTACACTTGCCCCACCCCACTATATGGGATGGCCAAGTGTGAGCCAAGACCAAAGAGGTGTCAAGTTGTAAGTAACTTAGTTACTTACACTTGTCCTAAGCTTACAAAGTAAGCAACTATGCATCAAAACCACCATCTCTAAACAACTAACTCATTTCTTACATGCAAAAACCACACAACACTCCTCCCTCTCTTTAAAATTCATCCCATCCTCACCTTAAAAATCTCATTTGATCAATTTTCAACCACTAAAACTTGTGTTATTCACACATATGATGGAAACCCTTTGAAGATATGAAGATTCGAGGTGATCTTAACCTATGAAAAGGAGTTTTCATGAGGTTAAAGGGCTGAATTCATGGAGGTATTCATCTATCCAAAGAACCCAAGAAGTTTCCTTGCTAAAGTTGAAGATTTGATAACAAGAACCAAGTCTTGTTCATCAAAAATCTCATCTTTTCATCACTAATGGTGGTATAAAGATTGTTCTTCCTATCTTCTTGTTATTTTGATTATGTAATATTGTAATTTCTTTATTTATGTATATGTAAATGACGATGAATAATGATTAAAAATATTATGTGGGGATTTGGTGTTGATAGATTTGATAAACATGGTTGAAAAGATGGAAAACCATAGGTAAAATGGTTAAAATCTTGCTTAAATGTGATGGCTGTATAAAAACAGTAAGTAACCAAATGTTAAACTGATAAAATGGTAAAGTAGAATCAATATACAGTAAGTATTAGGTGTTATACACATGTGAAAGTTGGCTATGCAATGGAATCATAAAAATGAGTGAGATATGATCAAAACAAGATGAGTGTACCAATCTGAATAGTCTGTTTTGTAGGGACTGTTAAGGATAGTTAAACATAGAATGAGCAGTAGTTATAACTAACTTATTTGTAGCACATAATATGAAGTTTATGTCATCCAAAAATTAGTATCTATATCCTTATATAACTCAAGATATGATAAAAATGGTGAAGATGAAACTAAAAATCAGATTTTGAAGAATTAATGTTTAATAGTATTATATAAGCACTCAAACTAATATAGTATAAAATGTGAATTGAAACCCACTAAATTATAAATTTAATTTATATAAATATGTATAAGGTTAAATAAATGGATACTTTATAAAAATGATAGTTGAATAAGATTTATAAGTTATAAAAACTATAAACATGATTTTTACGACTTTTTCGGCTATTACCGTAAAATTAATGTTTTTCGCCAATTAAAACTTAGACGACCAAACCCGTCTAATATAAAGTTTTTAAAAGTCATATAATGATATATAAGTACCTAATACAAGTAAAAACCGATAAAACCCGAACTATATGACATACGGACATTAACGAGCTAAGTTAGCATATTTGGACTAATAATTTAACTAACTAAGTTAAACACTTATAAAAATTACTTATTGGGCTTAACCGATTTGGGCCCAACATGTAAAGTATAAATACTGATAATACAAGTATAAAATGGATTAATACAAGTTAATGGACTTATAATAGGCTTATTGGACCTAAAACATGTAAATAGGTAAAACTAGTAAACTAGTATAAAAGTTATCAACACATAACACTAAAATGAGTAAATGAGAATATGTAAACCCACTTGATCATCATATGTATAAAATCATCATATGTATACATAATCTTTATTTTTATAAAGTCATTGGACATGAGTCTAAGACGAGTATTATTTTTCTAGGTTTCCGTGATTGAAGCACGTACCGTACATCCGAATTGCCGATAACCCGCTTTCCCACATCAACGTGAGTTCATAGCCTCGCACTCTTATAAATGTTTTCATGAAATGTTTTATAAACCCGCGAGGGAGATAACATGTTAGTTTTTATAAAATAGGACACCATTTGTCCCGATTGTTTGTTTATTGATTTGGACCCGAATGATTGTATGACCTGATGAATGATTAAATGACCCGATAGATGAAATGAAATGGATTATTAAAGTTAGGTTATGACACTAAAAGTCCCATTAGCATGAATTGTGAACTACCGGGATTTGGTAGACGCTTATGCATATAATATTACTATTTGGGGACGATCACCCCAGTTCGCGCCTTAACGGTTGATCCCCGTCGTGCCACATTGATTGGTAAGCGAATTTATGTATGAGAAGATTTACACAAGCGTGATTATTGTGACAACACGCTAATTTAGATAGGCGAATTGAGTTTCGGGGTAGCTACCCGTTGTTTGTTTTAGTAAGGTAACAATGTCACGCGGCTTATAATAATCCAAGTAACGAAAATACTGCTTTATGCATTGAATTACAATATATTGCCTGACTAGCAATACGGGGTCTTAATATTGATATTATATTCGTGTTTTAGTTTTATATAACCATATTCATATAACGGTTTTTATTTAATCTATACAACGTTATAAAACGTATTGTATGATCTTTTTACGACAATGATTCGTATAATGATTTTGAAGGCAAATGCCTATATTATGATTTTGATAAGGATTTGTATAAAATGACTTTGGCTATTTTATGGCCTATTACAAAGATTTATACAAAATGCTTTTCGGTAATAATTTTATACCGATGTTATATTGATGGATTTCATTAAACTCTATGAATTCACTCGGCGTTATCGCTGACCTTTTCTTTTAACATGTTTTATCTCAGGTACTTGAAGGTAATTCTCGGGAAGATGGCAAGAACTCATGGCCCGCACTTAAACCATAATTTCCATTCAAATGCTTTGTAAAACATTGTATGAAATAATATGACTTGGGACCTATGTAACTTTGATATTTATGAATGGAAATGCTTTTATTATTAAACGACGCGATTTTTAAGCGTTTTCTATGATGTGAGTAATGTGCTATCCCATAACACCAACGAGTCTTCCGCTGTATTGAATTGTATAAAGTTGGGGGTGTTACGGTTGGTACCAGAGCTCTCGTTATAGAGAACGAAAGATTTTTAAAAACCAAGGTTTTGAATAAAACATTTCAAAATCTCTTAACAGTAAACATTTTTCTCAAAATGTCTAAAAATCTTTTGACTATAACGGTGCCGAAGAATTCCCGAGTTACCGACAAGGCCAGACTGAGAAGTGTTATTTTAATATATATATAACTTGGATTATATATATATATATATGATGTAATTTTATTACATGATTGTTTGATGATTATTTTGATATTTATACGAGGTATTTATACGACGTAGATTGTCACAAGAAACCCTAACTCCCCTAGCAAATCAATCGAAGCTATTCCCGTAGGAATTCTAGCTATTCTAGATCTAAACCAAGTTGTGGATATTTATGATCCCAACAAATGGTTAATATTCGTAGAAATGTAGATAGTAGTTGATTGAGATCTTGAAGAAGAATTGGCGAGATTAAATCTGATATCGATGTCATGACGATCTTTCCTTATAGAGTGGAGTTTGACAAAACGTTACCACCTAGAAAGATGTCATCTGATTCGTTGTCATCCAATTCTTAAATTGAAATCGAAAGATTAAATGTTGCACTTGAGGCTGTCATTGGAACCATTACCCAAAAGCCTCATGCCACTAGTACCTTTCCGAGAAGTCTAATTGAATGTGCGAGTCATTTAATACTAGTGACTCATTTGATAATTACTGTGGAAAGAGCTATAGGATTAGAAATTAAGTATTGTTCATATCAAGCTTTTATTGCCCTTTTAAGATTTATGAATAAGGAGAATGAGGTAGGATATCGAATTGGGTATAAGTTGATTGAAAACTTGAATAAAGTAAAATTTAACTTGTATGGAATAAGAAATTGTTAAGAAGAAGTCGTTAAGCCCTGTGATTGAATTATAAGGTTTTAATTGATTTTTGATTCGTGTTAAGTGTTGTTCCTAGGCCATTGTCCACAAACGTGGATGCCCAGTGTCCAAGAAATAAATTGAAGAAATCTTCTTCTGAATTGGGTCCGATGGATCTTTCGGGACATGTGGAACACCTAATGACTCTTGTAGATTAGTATTCATTGTGGTATCTTTTAAAAATAATCCCTAACTTAACTGAGACATCAGTTGGTAGGATGAGTTCATGGAATTGTATGACATTGTGACACGTAATGTGTTACGGTACAATTTTGACTCGTTTGTGATTAATGATAATACTACCTTTGATTGCTAAATCCTACATGTATCGATGTTATCTATCTCTTATTGCTTCATCCTAATGTTCGCATTAGTGATGCAACCATTGAACAAGTACTCATCTCTATTTGAGTTACATTTTGGATTATTCTTTTTGAGTGCCATCGAGGTCATGAACCTCATGATTAATTGGCTAAGCTCATTTCCTATTATATTGTAGTTAGTTCTTGGTGAACAACTCTTCATCACTCTTTTGCAGATCACTGATTGTTTTTATAAGAAAAAAAACAGTATCCCTTGATAAAGATTGAATTTTCATCACGAAAGGATTATTTAAAGTGAGATTTATGAGTAATCGTTATCAAAATAACGTTGTTTATGAAACAGCTTGGAAAACTTAATTGTTTTCATAACAAATAAAATCTTTGTAAATTTATTTTTGATTCTTATTTAAGAATTAAGCGTGAAAATGTTTTTATTATAAACATGATGATAAAATTTTGACGAACTGAGTATTGCATCGTTAATCTTGAAATTGTATATAGTTGGGCGCCTACATACAATTTGGAATGGACCATGCAAGGCTGATTAGTAGTCACCATAAAACTGATTACTAACACTAAATTTTCTTCGAAGATTGTGAAAGATTAAATTTTATGAGATCTGCAAGAAGTGAAAAATAGGGACATATTGTTAGGAACACCTACATATGTGCCTATAGCATCTATTCTTCTGAGTCGAATTTACTCATCTGTGAAAATTGTCTTATTTGACAATTGACAATTCTTTCTTGTCCAATTCTCCCGTAGTAAGATTCTTAGGAAAAGTATCTGATTACCGAGTGTTGATACCCGACTGGATGTATCGACGTTCCTATCATTTCTTTTGATTTTATTTCATTTGAATGACCTGGGTAACGATCTGAGGAGCTTTCGAATGCGTACTCAAATTATGAAAACATGGGATATATTCATATTCGTTAAATGTTTTCGTCTGTATCTGATTTGAAATTTTCTCGCGTAGATTATGCGTTGACCTTACTCTTTTAATGGTAGTTATGTCTCCTGATATCCTTGAATTTGTGAAGGATTATGAGTTATTATTAGTCTTTTGAGAAGTTCACATCTTATCGATGACAATAAAACTGAAAAGTTGATAGTGCCAATAGAATGGATTGATTGATTATGACATGACGAGATTGTCTTAATTGATGAGAACTCGAATAGAATTCCCCTAAATGATAAGATGTTGATTATCAAAAGTGATCTAAATAATTCTTGATGGATGACCATATCCTACATTTAGACTTGAAATTATACCATGAATGGTTGTGAATTAGTCGTAGATATTATAATCTAGAAAGAAAGAAATATGAATTTATTAAAAGATGGTTCTATTATCTGGAACTTTAGGAGGTATTTGTTGGTAAATTACCTAGACTTTCGCCATTAAGGCAAGTTGAATTTGGTATTGATTATATTCCCGGTGCTGCACCTGTGGCATGTGCACTTTACGTCAGCACCATCTGAATTAGAGGAATTACCGTACAACTGAGAGAGTTGTCAACTAAGTAAATTGACGATTAAAATCTATATCCACTACCCAAGATGATAGATTTGTTCGATCATTTACAAGGTTCTAGCGTATGTTCTAAAGATTTGATCCATGGCATGGTTATCATCAACTTCGCATCTGCGAAAAAAAATTATCTATTCCAATCACTACATTCATAACTTGTAATGACCATTATGAGTTTCATGTTATGTCGTTTGGATTGACTAATACACATGTAGCATTCATAAATTTGGTGAATCACGTGTGTAGGCTGTAATTTGATAAATTCATGCTTGTGATCATTAAGAACCATTTGTTTGTTTATAAGAATAAGAATGAGTTAATAATAATTTATAAACTGCCCTGAATTAGCTGAGAAATGAAAACATGTACCTTGAATATTTAACATGTGATTAAGACTTAATCCTTTACTTGAATTGACCGTGTGATTAATAAGATAATGGGATCTATATTGATTTTTCAAAGATTAGAGCCATTTAGGCTTAAGGTTATACCAAAAAGAAAAGTGCAAATATGTTTTGACAAATGTTTTATCAAAAAGAACTTTTGAGGGATTATTCCCTTATACCCAGAACATTTAACTAAACTCCTGTTTAGGGGTAAATGTTCGTGCATACCTCAAGACAACCTAAGAGGGATTGAGGAAACCATTAAACCATGACTTAAAATTTGAAACGATAATTTTTGCTTTTCAATTAAGAAAATTTTGACCAAAGTATAACCAAAGATTTTTCGAAAATTTACGAATCTCACTAATTATTTTCAGTAAATCAACAAAAATCGTGTTAATTAAATTCAAATTTATTCTTTTGAACATTTTCTTATAATTGGACGAACCGAGAAATTAAAACTTTTTACGTTTACGTTTCATAAAATTAAATATTTATTATTTAATTACTAGTAATACTTATCGACGCTTTAAAAGTCGGATTGAGCAAAACTGATAAAAAAATAGTTGAGATAGAACTAAGATTAGAAAATATGAAGGAATAATTTATGAATAAATACGGTCATGATATTTATTTCATCGAGGAAGGTGAATATAATTACTGACACGTTATGTAGAAAAGATAAAGAACCAATTAGGATGTGTTCCTTAATAATGACGGTACAAAGTAATTTGCCCGAACAATTTAAAATAGTTGATGCTTGTAAAAAGGATAATATAGATAATAAAAGGGGGTTCGCGGCTAATGTGAACCATTAGAATTGAGAAGCCAATGGCGTTAAATGTTTTAAAAGGCCGTTTATGGTTGCCTAAATATGGAGGATTGTGAGATATAGTTATGTTGGAATCTTGTAAGTATAAGTATTCTATTCCTGTCATTTCTGATTAAATGTATCTTTATCTGAAGAAGTTGTACTAATGGCAAATTATGAAGGCAGAAATTGCTTCATACATTAGTAAACGTCTAGCTATTGCAAAGGTCATCATCTGAATTTGATTCGATTTGGGTCATCGTCGACAGACTGAACAAATCTGCTAATATCACTCCTGTTAATGATTGATTCTTGATGAAGAAATTGAGTCTTTTGTATTTAAAGGAGTTGTGTAAACATAGTGTGCATGTATCGATCATCTCTATCAAGATCCTTGCTTCGCATCAAATTTCTAGGGATTTGACCAGAAGTCATTGCGAACGAACCTTGATGAGAGTACTGTTTACCACCCCAAATCGAAGGACGAGGTAAAGTAAAGATACAAAACACTAGAAGTCTTGTTTTATGTTTGAATGATTGACCTTTGGTAATGAACCGTATAATCGTTTTTCTTTGGAGAGATTATCATTGATAATTATCGTACTAGGAACAAGATGGAATCTTGTGATGATATATTTGAGCATCTGTAAGCAGGAGTTGGGATGAAGACACCCGACATACACCCATTGTGAGTTGGACATGTCTTTTAGGTTTAAGGTTTCCTATGATGGTGAATCTAACCTTACAAAATACTCGACCCGCGAGACCTAAAATGATTGTTGAAATTAGGATCTGATTATTGACTGCCGGTAATGGGCAGGAGGTTATGTGAATATGAAATGTAGATCTTGAAGTGCCAGATGGGTAGCGAAGTTATGCCAAAAACTTTAACCATGGAAAAATGAATTGATGATCGAAAGATCATGGGATATAAGTCCCCGTTGTATGGGACCATTGAGATGATGTAAAAGATTGGTTTGAAAGGCATATAAGTTGGATCTACCCTAGGACTTCAAGAGCTGCGTGAATTATGTTTCGTATATCGAACTTGAAAAAATGTCTATTAAGTGAGAATCTGATCACTTCTTGATAAAGTTTAGATCGGCGAAAAGTTGCATTCATCAAAAACCCGTGAACATCATTGATAGAGAAAGTAAGTCAACAATAAGCCTGATCTTATTCCCGTAGTTATGTTTGATGAAACTCGCGTATTGTAATGAATTACACTTGTGAGAAAAGACCGAATGTGGAGGAAATACCCACATGGCTTTAACTCTATAAGAAGCGAGTAGTAAGATGATCTTTGAGGACAAAGATCCTGTTTAGGGGTAAATGCTGTGACAATCCGTCAATTTATGGTTTATATTTTATTCTCAATATTTATTTGAAAACATTATTTTAATGTTATAATATGAATTCACTTATTTTTGGGAAGAAATTTGGATTTTACGTCTCGAAGTAGCGTTGACTACATCTAAACCGGAGGATTTTACGTTACGTGCTTACGTTTACATACACCATTTTTGGTGAAAGTCCAACATTTCAGAAAATAAATTTATCCGTGAATATTATTTTGGGATTTTAAATTTGTGTTGGTTCATAAACTCACAAATTTACGAGAAGAGATTAGGACTTACGATTATAATTTAACGTCCTTTACGACTAAACCGGAAACCTTAGGATTACGTATTTACGTTTTTGAACTCCGTTTTTGATGAGACAATTTTTATTAGATTCGTTTTGTCCCGTTGATTCATAATTTATAAAAAAGTTTTTCGTAAAACGATCCGAGGGCACGCAAATCGAGGAAACTAGAATCGAGGAATACCCGTAAATTAGTGGGATGAGACAAGTTTACACTTGCCCCACCCCACTATATGGGATGGCCAAGTGTGAGCCAACACCAAAGAGGTGTCAAGTTTTAAGTAACTTAGTTACTTACACTTGTCCTAAGCTTACAAAGTAAGCAACTATGCATCAAAACCACCATCTCTAAACAACTAACTCATTTCATACATGCAAAAACCACACAACACTCCTCCCTCTCTCTAAAATTCGTCCCATCCTCACCTTAAACACCCCATTTGATCAATTTTCAACCACTAAAACTTGTGTTATTCACACATATGATGGAAACCCTTTGAAGATATGAAGATTCGAGGTGATCTTAACCTATGAAAAGGAGTTTTCATGAGGTTAAAGGGCTGAATTCATGGAGGTATTCATCTATCCAAAGAACCCAAGAAGTTTCCTTGCTAAAGTTGAAGATTTGATAACAAGAACCAAGTCTTGTTCATCAAAAATCTCATCTTTTCATCACTAATGGTGGCATAAAGATTGTTCTTCCTATCCTCTTGTTATTTTGATTATGTAATATTGTAATTTCTTTATTTATGTATATGTAAATGATGATGAATAATGATTAAAAATATTATGTGGGGATTTGGTGTTGATAGATTTGATAAACATGGTTGAAAAGATGGAAAACCATAGGTAAAATGGTTAAAATCTTGCTTAAATGTGATGGTTGTATAAAAACAGTAAGTAACCAAATGTTAAACTGATAAAATGGTAAAGTAGAATCAATACACAGTAAGTATTAGGTGTTATACACATGTGAGAGTTGGCCATGCAATAGAATCATAAAAATGAGTGAGATATGATCAAAAAAGGATGAGTGTACCAATCTGAATAGTCTGTTTTGTAGGGACTGTTAAGGATAGTTAAACATGGAATGAGCAGTAGCTATAGCTAACTTATTTGTAGCACATAATATGAAGTTTATGCCATCCAAAAATGAGTATCTATATCCTTATAGAACTCAAGATATGATAAAAATGGTGAAGATGAAACTAAAAATCAGATTTTGAAGAATTAATGTTTAATAGTATTATATAAGCACTCAAACTAATATAGTATAAAATGTGAATTGAAACCCACTAAATTATAAATTTAATTTATATAAATATGTATAAGGTTAAATAAATGGACAGTTTATAAAAATGATAGTTGAATAAGATTTATAAGTTATAAAAACTATAAACATGATTTTTACGACTTTTTCGGCTATTACCGTAAAATTAATGTTTTTCGCCAATTAAAACTTAGACGACCAAACCCGTCTAATATAAAGTTTTTAAAAGTCATATAATGATATATAAGTACCTAATACAAGTAAAAACCGATAAAACCCGAACTATATGACATACGGACATTAACGAGCTAAGTTAGCATATTTGGACTAATAATTTAACTAACTAAGTTAAACACTTATAAAAATTACTTATTGGGCTTAACCCATTTGGGTCCAACATGTAAAGTATAAATACTGATAATAAAAGTATAAAATGGATTAATACAAGTTAATGGACTTATAATAGGCTTATTGGACCTAAAACATGTAAATAGGTAAAACTAGTAAACTAGTATAAAAATTATCAACACATAATACTAAAATGAGTAAATGAGAATATGTAAACCCACTTGATCATCATATGTATATAATCATCATATGTATACATAATTTTTATTTTTATAAAGTCATTGGACATGAGTCTAAGACGAGTATTATTTGTCTAGGTTTCCGTGATTGAAGCACGTACCGTACATCCGAATTGCCGATAACCCGCTTTCCCACATCAACGTGAGTTCATAGCCTCGCACTCTTATAAATGTTTTTATGAAATGTTTTATAAACCCGCGAGGGAGATAACATGTTAGTTTTTATAAAATAGGACACCATTTTTCCCGATTGTTTGTTTATTGATTTGGACCCGAATGATTGTATGACCTGATGAATGATTAAATGACCCGATAGATGAAATGAAATGGATTATTAAAGTTAGGTTATGTCACTAAAAGTCCCATTAGCATGAATTGTGAACTACCGGGATTTGGTAGACGCTTATGCATATAATAGTACTATTTGGGGACGATCACCCCAGTTCGCGCCTTAACGGTTGATCCCCGTCGTGCCACATTGATTGGTAAGCGAATTTATGTATGAGAAGATTTACACAAGCGTGATTATTGTGACGACACGCTAATTTAGATAGGCGAATTGAGTTTCGGGCTAGCTACCCGTTGTTTGTTTTAGTAAGGTAACAATGTCATGCGGCTTATAATAATCCAAGTAACGAAAATACTGCTTTATGCATTGAATTACAATATATTGCCTGACTAGCAATACGGGGTCTTACTATTGATATTATTTTCGTGTTTTGGTTTTATATAACCATATTCATATAACGGTTTTTATTTAATCTATACAACGTTATAAAACGTATTGTATGATGTTTTTACGACAATGATTCGTATAATGATTTTGAAGGCAAATGCCTATATTATGATTTTTATTAGGATTTGTATAAAATAACTTTGGCTATTTTATGGCCTATTACAAAGATTTATACAAAATGATTTTCGGTAATAATTTTATACCGATGTTATATTGATGGATTTCATTAAACTCTATGAATTCACTCGGCGTTATCGCTGACCTTTTCTTTTAACATGTTTTATCTCAGGTACTTGAAGGTAATTCTCGGGAAGACGACAAGAATTCATGGCCCGCACTTAAACCATAATTTCCATTCAAATGCTTTGTAAAACTTTGTATGAAATAATATGACTTGGGGACCTATGTAACTTTGATATTTATGAATGGAAATGCTCTTATTATTAAACGACGCGATTTTTAAGCGTTGTCTATGATGTGAGTAATGTGCTATCCCATAACACCAACGAGTCTTCCGCTGTATTAAATTTTATAAATTTGGGGGTGTTACATAATTAATTAACATGTTTAATTAATAGTTTCTAATAACTCATGATTCATGTGTTCTTAGATCTATAATAAAAAGAAAAGGTTTAAGGTTTACTGAATACATGAAACAAAAGAGGATTAATAACACGAACGATCTTGCAAAAATTGGATCAACCAAAATGTAACACCCCCACAAATGCTATGCGCAGCGGAACTACAACATTGGGTGCTACACAGTATTCATTGCACACAAGATATATCAAACGACGCTAAAAAGACGTCAACTTAAAACTTGAAATTAAAAATTGTTAGATGATACATGTCCACGGTTTTTCCAACCCCAATTGGTACAACAGAGTTTAGCGTTTTCGGTCCCCATGAATCTCAACCCAAGAATTTCAGTTTCACAACAACATTACATTAAAACTTAAAAATGTTTAAGTAGAAAAGGGAGGAAAAACAAGCGGACTCCAAGCCATACACACAACATCCATCCCATGCATGCTCCATTCTACACTTCAGCGGTTACCTGAAACACATGCCAAAATTTTGGTCAACGAAAACGTTGATTAGAATTCATAGGTTTTACAATTCATTTGAACGTATATAAAATAAAAACCATTCGTGATCATTCATAGACTTGTCGATCAAACAATCTATATTCAGGATACTGACAATTGTGTTTAAGCTCATGACACTAATCCGTTAACTCAATCACCCGCGTAATAAATACCGGCGTGATTCAGATGAAACCAGTGCCCCTTCTAAAGGCATCAGTTGCAATTATACCTTATCTCTCATACAAGATAATCTACCGCAGAACTTACTCAACGTACAGCTTCTCGGCTAGCATTGGGTCGTTAGCCCCGTAGTACTACAAATTGTATTAGCGGCTATTTCCCCCTACTCGAGGGCAGGACAATAGTTAATAGTTCATGAATTTAGGGTCTTTTGCAACTTTGGTACTCAACACAATTTCTAAGGCAACATTCGGGTCTAACAATCATTCATGATATACGTTCCTTTTAAAAACTAGCATGCATTTCCCTCGCGGGTAAAACAATTTGAAATAAATATAAGCGAGGCTATAAATTCACACCTTATATATTAAGTAGTCGGTAGTTCGAGAGATGATCACTGACGATGTTACGGATGCCCGGGTAAATCAACACCTATCAACAAATAACGCGTAATGAGTAATCTCATTTTAAATACCTTACGGTACTGTATAAAATACATATATACTAGTCACTTAGGACAATTATAACTCACACCAAAAACAAAACAACAAGCATTACTCATTTTTACACCATTCGTTCTCATTACTTACGTTATCCATTTTTATCCATTCTCGCCGGTACTTACCGAAAGTACGGGCTGTTTTGCCATATTTAACCACTCTTATAAAATTTGTCAAAATTCTCAAAAATCCTATAAGACCTGTAGATAACATGTTTTTAATCCCAATAAATGTTTTTACTTCTACGACCCGTTACTCGACGCTTTTCCAAAAACTACATTTTAAGGGCTGAAATTGTACTTCGACCAACTTTGACCTCTTTGACCTATATGAAATGCACCTTTGACTTCTTTGACTCCTAAGTCAACTTATAGACTCATTTACACAGGTTTGTGACCAAATTTTGACCCTTGACCATTCACCAATTCATACTTGTGGTCCTCGGGATTTGACTAAAACTATACATAAATTCGGATTATGAAAGTCCTCGTCTCCCGGTACTCGATCTTTAAAACATCATAACTTTTAGCTCGTTTTGAGTCACGGGCTCTACCTTATACCAAATTAAAGATAAAAAGACCCTCTATAACTACATTTAGTTTTCAAGACCTGTAGGAAAAATAATTTTTATGAAATGACCTCAAAGTTTCTGCCTAAATTTGGCTATACCAAAACCATGCTTAAACTCGATTCCAAACCTATCTATCACTACTAGGCATCATCCTAAGCTTCCTTAATCACAACCAAACACAAATTTTCAGTCCTACCCCTATTGTTCAACCAACCTAATAATCAAGAAAATATAAAAACAAACATGCAACCACTAATACCCATTTAAAACATCACTAAACACTAAACCAAACACAAGATAATGCTCAAAATTCATCAACCACCATGGCTCCCCAAACACCCCTTGTGCCGTGGGGTTTGGGTGACCAAATAACCACAACCAAATTAATTTTGGTGGGTTTTGTTGGTGATTATACTCACACTAGGCATGAATTTAACATGCATCACAACAATTAGCCTCAAAAACGAATTTGAATGATTCTTGAAAATTTTGGAAAATTTTTGTTAATGCATGTGTAATTAAACCATGGATTAACACTCACCAAGGGATTCTAAGAGGTGGTCTAAGGTTAGTTTTTGTGAAAACTCAAGAAAAAAATGGTGGGTGGTGGTTCTTTGGGTTTGGCCGTCGGCCTAAGGACAAGAGAGAGAGAGAGTGTTTGATTTTGTTTTTGTGAAATGTGTTTGTGTGTTTGTGTTTGTGCATTTTTGTGTGATTGGGAGGGACCAAATTGCAAATAAAGGTTTCTTTTGGCCTTAAGTTAAAAACGTCCTCAAAACTTTGCGGTTTCGACTCACTAGTCAATTTTGAAAATTTTACGGGAGTCGGAAATCATCCCGAACACTCCAAAATATTTTTGGGATACTTTAAATGTACTCGGAAGGCTATAAAACTCACCCGACTCAACTTAACACGAACCGTAAATAAAATTCTCGAAAAATTACATTATCGATAAATCGTCAATAATTATAGAAATTTGGGCATCCCTCGGGATCGTAATCGTCATCGTCCTTCTTGAATCGTCAATCGTAAAAATTATAACCTCGAACATCGGCTTTAACCAAAATACTTATATATATCGAAATTAAAATTTATTAAAAATTTCAAAAATTAGCGTAATTTAGGGTAACGTTAATGACCTCGGTTCTAGGGTGTCACACAAAATCAACCAAACACCCCTTTTTGGTGTTTATATGCGGTGGCCAAAGAGAAAAAGGAGGAGCAGGGTTTTGTGTTTTTTCCTAAAAACTCTGTATTATGAAAACATGTTTCCTTCTTTTTTTCTATTTAGTTAAATTTTAAGGTGGGCTTGGCCCATTCCTTGTCTATGCCGCGGCTATCAGGGGCCTACATGGGAAAACCCGTTGTTTTTCCGTGTTCTATTTATTACTTGTTCTCGTGTTGTGTTTATGTGATTATTTATTAATCGTTTGTGTCGTAAAATATATTTATACGTAATCGTAATAAATATACGTAAATACATAATAATAGGTTCGTGATTATTTACGTTCAAGATTTTCATGTTTGTGATTATAATTATTGTGGATAATAATTATCGTGTCTTAATACGTAATAAATACTTATCGTATAATAACACGTACATAATACTTGTAATTCCTATTCGTGAAACGTAAACTTGCTAAATAAGGAAAGTTCTAATCATGTACGTACGATCATAAGGGTATTATTCATGGTAAAAGCATGTGGGTTTTACAACTCTTCCCCCCTAAAAAGAATAATTCGTCCCTGAATTACAGATAACGTAAACTGGAAAAGAAGAATATACCGAAATTCAAAATATGAAATGAGGGTAAGAAGCCCGGATGGACTCCTCTGTTTCCCAAGTGGCTTCCCGCTCGGCATGATCCCTCCAAAGGATTTTGACGTATGGAATCGTCTTCCTCCTCATGACTCGTTCTTGTCTGTCAAGAACTCGTTCGGGTTCTTCTATGAAAGTGAGATCTTCACGAATCTGTTCCAGTGGATACTGAACTATGTGAAGGGGATGATACTTGTACCCTATGAGTAAGGAAACATGGAAAACAACGTGAACATGAGAAAGCTGCGGAGGTAATGCTAAACGATAAGATACTTCACTGACTCGCTCAATGACATCAAACGGTCTGATAAATCAAGGACTGAGCTTCTTAATTCCAAAACGTCTAACCCACGTGTCAGTGATACCTTAAGGAAAACGTGATCTCCTACGTTAAAATGTAATTCCCTATGATGCTTGTCGGCGTAACTTTTCTGACGTGACCGTGCTTCTTGCAATTTCTGCTTAGCTACTGCGACCTTCTCGTTGGTCAACTCAATCATTTCTGGTCCTTCAAGTGTTCACTCACCAACCTGATCCCAGCAGATAGGGGCGCGACACTTTATGCCTTACAACATCTCGAATGGAGCACACTTGATACTTGCGTGCCAACTGTTGTTGTATGCAAACTCCACGAAACAGATGTAATTGTCCCAATCTCCCGTCTATTCCAACGTACAGGACCTCAACATGTCTTCTAGTGTCTGAATCGTTCACTCCGATAGCATGTCTTTTTTAGGATGAAAAGTCGTGCTAAGCTTAAGTTTTGTACCCTAAGCTTTCTGCAGACTTCTCCAAAATCACAAAGTGAAACGAGGATCTCTGTCTGAGACGATGTTGGATGGAGAAACATGAAGTCTCATGATCTCCTTCTTGTAAGTATCGGCGAGTTTACTGACCGAATCTTCCTTGCGGATCGGTAAGAAATGAGAGGACTTAGTTAGTCGATCAACGATAACCAAATCGCATCATTCTTACTCTTTTTCTACGGAAGACCAGCAACAAAATCCATGGTGATATTGTCCCACTTACACTATGGAATATCTACTAGTTGTAGAAGACCGCCAGGTCGTTGATGCTCGATCTTAACCTGCTGGCAGGTAAGACATTTGGAGACGTAAGTCGCAACATCCTGTTTCATACCACTCCACAAAAAGTATTTCTTGATGTCATGGTACATCTTGGTCGAACCAGGATGAATAGAGAATCGGGAGCTATGAGCCTCAGCTAACAATGCTTCTCAGAGTTCTTGATTATAAGGAACACAAAGTCTCGTGCCCTGCCATAAGATACCGTTTGCGTCTACTCGAAATTTTGTTTGCTTCTCCAAATTCTGAATTATCGCCCAGATTTTACCATCATCTGTCTAAGCTTCCTTGATCCTAGAGAGTAACCCGGGTTCCACTCTAAGACTAGCCCAGTAACCGTGTTGTCCACGTACCATGATCTCAATGTCTAGCCGATCCAAGTCTCTAATAATTTCCACCTCAATCTTAATGCCGTTTATCATTCCGGACTTCCTGCTAAGTGCATCTGCCACTACATTCGCCTTGCCGGGATGATACTGCAGATTAATGTCATAATCCTTCAACAGTTCTAACCATCTCCTCTGTATCATGTTCAATTCACGTTGAGTGAAGATGTACTTCAAGCTCTTATGGTCCGTGAAAATGTCACATTATTTTCCATACAAGTAGTGCCTCCATATCTTCAATAAAAACACGACTGCTGCAAGTTCCAAGTCATGCGTAGGGTAATTTTCCTCATAAGGCTTAAGCTGTCGTGAAGCGTACGCGATCACTTTCCTATGTTGCATGAGAACACAGCCAAGTCCCTTCCCCGATGCATCACTATAGATTTGAAATCTACCTGTACCAGATGAGAGAGTAAGAATCGGTGCATATACTAACTTCTGCTTTAGGTATTCAAAGCTCTTCTCTCTTTCTTCTGTCCAAACGAATTTCTCCCCTTTCCGCATCAGTTTGGTCAATGGTAGTCCTAAACGGGAAAAGTTCTCCACGAACATACGGTAGTAACCAGCTAAGCCTAGGAAACTGCGAAACTCAGTCGTTGATTTTGGTCTTGGCCACTTGGTAATAGCCTCAACCTTTGCCGGATCCATAGTGATTTCTTATGCTGATACAATGTGACCTAAGAATGCCACCTTGTCTAACCAGAACTCACACTTGGAGAATTTAACATACAGCTGCTTCTGGCAAAGAATCTTTAATATTGTACGAAGATGGTCTTCGTGTTCCTCCTTGGACATAGAGAATATCAGGATGTCATCAATGAAGACAATGACGAACTTGTCCAGAAATTCATGGAAGATTTCGTTCATCAAATCCATGAACACTGTTGGAGCATTGGTAAGTCCAAATGGCATGACTACAAATTTGTAGTAGCCATAGCGTGTACGGAAAGCAGTCTTGGCGATGTCCTGCTCTTTAACCCGTAGCTGATGATAGCCCGACCTCAGATCAATCTTGGAGAAATGCTTGTCCCCTTGGAATTGGTCAAACAGATCGTCTATGCTTGGTAGAGGATATCTATTCTTGATATTTATCTTGTTGAGTTCGCGATAATCTATGCAAAGACGCATACTGTCGTCCTTCTTCTTCACGAATAAGACCGGTGCGCCCTATGGAGATGCGCTCGGTCGAATGAAGCCTCGTTCCATAAGTTCTTGCAATTGATCCTTCAGCTCCTTCAAGTCTATGGGAGCCTATTAAGTGTGAAAACACTTATCCTTTTACCACTTATTTCCAAAAATAACAAGAGCAAAACGTATATTTTATGTCGTAAAAGTCGGAATTATGCTTGGTTTGTGTTTTTATTGTGTTTCAGGATAAAATTATGAAAATGGGAGAAAAAACGAGCTATCACGGGCTTTTATCGAAGAAAACGAGAACAGACGAAGTCAAAAGATCAAGAGTGCAAAAAGAACGGAAGTCCAAGGCCTATTCTAAAGATTTATCGAATAAAAAGTCTAAAGACCGAAGTTTAATGAAGTCGAAGAATTCAAGTCTAAATATAGAAGGAAATTATAAGACGAGTTCAATTTATGTCGACAAATCCCGAGACGACGTCTAGAAAGACAAAGAAATTAAATCGAGTTGAGACGAGAAGAAAGAAAGAAGGAAGCATAAACACTTAGCCTCCCCACCTCCTATATATACCCTCCTAATATGTCATTAGGATGGTGTTAGTTAGTTAATTAATTTTGCCAAGTTTTTTTTAAGTGTGTTTTAATTTTTCTTCTCTCTACTTTTTTAAAGCTTATCAAACCTTCATTAATCTTGTAATCTGTTGATCTTAATCTTCAATTTAATCAAGCTTATTTCTTAATTCTCATTCTACCTGTCTTAATAATCTATTGTTTTTGCTTAATTAATCATGTAGTTGGTTTAGTTTTGTTGATGATATGATTGATTTGTTTATTTGATTGTGCTTACTGAGTTGGTGGTTTTAAAGTTTTTAGATTAAGGTGCTTATTTGCTTAATTTTAATGTTTAATGGTTTTTAAAATAAGTTGATTCTAATAAGTTTAATATTTTTATAAAAAGTTAATTTTAAATTTTTGCTTATTAAGTGTTATTAAAAAGTTTTTAAATTTTGTCTTATATGCTTTTTCTTAAAATTTATTTGGTTTAAGTTTTGGTAAGTGCTTATTTTGGATTTGCATATTTGTTTAGTTTTTGTGTTATCCGGGTTTCTTAAACCCCTTTATTCCGAATAGTGCTCACTTTGACATTCCGAATAGTGTTCTTCATTAATATTCCGGATTAGATTCATTTCTAGAATCCGGATAGTGTGTTCAAATCACATACCGGATAAGCATCTTTGTAAGGAATTCCGGATAAGCCTTCACATTTCGTATTCCGGATAGTCTCCAAATCCCCAATTCCGGATAAGGTGTTTATTTTGGATTCCGGATAGTGGTCAAAAGGGTGGATTCCGGATAAGTATATTTTCCGCATAAGCTCTCGAAGATTGGATTCCGGATAGTCATTACTTTACGAATTCGGGATAACATTCCGGATAAGCTTCTTTATTACGAATTCTGGATAACATTACGTATAGTTTCCTTACAACAGATTCCGGATAGTGAACAATATTCAGACTCCGGATAACTCCCCGAATCCCAATTCCAGATAAGCATCAAAAGTCATATTCTGTATAACTCAACAATATTCATTCCGGATAAAGGCTACATCACGGATTCCGGATAGTAACTCAATCATTTATTCCGGATTAAAGTAATTTACTTGTTTCTAGACTAAGTTTAATTTGATTTTTCTGAATTGTTTTTATATTTCAAACTTTATTTTTCCCTCCTTTTTACTCAGTATTAGTTTAACTTGTCTAGTTTTAGTTTAATTTTTAAAGTTTACATTTTTATAAGTTTTCATCATTTACTTTTTAATTTTTAAAGTCTTTATTTTTAGTTTAAATATTTTCAAGCTTTCATTTTTACTTAGTTACTCAACGACATTTTCACTTTCAGTTTAAAGTAGATAATCACAAGCCATTTTATTTTCCACCAAGAAAGACTGAGTCGCACTTTCAACTTGTAATCAATTCGAAAAGACTGGAATTAAGTAACTTTCATACTTGGCTAAAATCTTGTATTAAATGTCGTCGATGCCGGCTCTTTTCGTTAAGATTAACGGTTTTTAGTGTGAGACGCGTTGGATTTTGGGATTCGTCCACTTTTGAACCTTATTTTTCTTGCAAAAATTTTCAAAAATCCATAAAAATATAAATTTTCAAAAAAAATAAAAATAGAAAAACATAAAAAAAACCAAAAAATATTTCTTGTCTATCTTTCTTTTCTTTTTTAGGTGTGTATACGTACCCGTGCTCGTAAGAAGAAAGCAATTCAAGCCGAAGTCGTAACTCCACCTTTTGTCACCATGGACAATCGACCAATGATCGAGCTTTTGCAACCGCAAGTAGAGGGCAACACCGATGCTATTGTTATACCCGAGATTGGAGCCAACAACTTTGAACTCAAATCTGGTTTCATTCAAATGGTGTCTGCTCAACCATTCTTGGGGCGTACACTTGATGATCCTCATGACCATATAAAAAGGTTTCTTCAACTCACTAATACGGTTAAGTATAATGGGGTTTCACAAGAGGTGATTCGCTTGCAACTTTTTCCTTTCTCCTTAGAAGTACAAGCCCGCCATTGGCTTGATAAGGAACCGCCACAGAGTATTCTTACGTGGACGGATTTAGAGACCAAATTCATCAACTACTTTTTCCCACCCTCACGTACCACCGCTTTGCGAAACGAAATAATTAACTTTGAACAAAAGTACGGTGAGACATTTAGTGAATCTTAGGACCGTTTTAAGGAACTTTTAAGAAAGTGTCCACAACATGGTTTCACAAAAGTACATCAAGTTAATACTTTTTACAATGGTTTAAGCATGAATTACCAAGATTCACTAAATAGTGCCTCGGGGGGTAACAATTTGGTTAAGTCTTCTAATGTCGCTGGGATATTATTGAGAATAAGTTTAGAGTGCAAACTAAGAGTGTTCGGACTAATTTGGCTATTGCTAGTACTAGTGATGCCGACAAGAGAATTGATAAGCTTACTTTGATTGTTGAAACACTTGCTCTACAAACCGCTAAAAATACCAAAAACATCAATGCGCAATGATATGTGTAGAAATACGTCTTTTAGGAAAAAGAACGTATAAATGCGGCAAGTATTAAGCTCGACGATTTAGGAAAACCGACAAGTCGAATAAATGCGGGTTCGTTCTCGGAGGAGGTGTGTGTATTAATGTGCCAATATATATGAAATCAAGTTTGGATTAGTGACGTTTTTGGTTTAAAGAGAGAAAAAGAAAAGACGAGCTACGATTACGATTACACTACGACGTAATGACGTAAAACGCGAACGTAATTACGTAAAACGCTACAAAATTAAAAATTAAACCTAAAAATTAATTAAAAGTTAAAACTAAGTCCAAAATAATATAAATAAGAATAAAAATCCAACAAATACATTTTTAAACCTTTTATTAATTAAATATTCAATTTTAAATGCTAATTAAAGCCATAAAATTAAACATAATTAAGAAAAAGCCCAAAATATAATTTTATTGAACTAATAAATCACTTATATTATTTAAAGACTAAAAATTATTTTTCCTAAATTTTTAAAACTATTTTTCTATTTTTAAATCACTTAAAACTATTTTTAAACTAAAATAATCATAAAAAATAATAAAATAATGCCAAAAATGATTTGACGATTTTAAAAATCCTAAATTATACTAATGAACAGTAGAAAATTGAAAAACTTTGAAAAATGTAAAATTGTGCACTAAAAGACAAAACCGTTTAATATTAAAACCCTAATTAAGCTAAATTAATTATAAAAATTAATTAAAATGTGAACAGTGAAATATTTTTAAACTAAAAACCTTAAAATATTTTTCTAAGTCTAACAAAAATTTTAAAACTGAAAAATATTTAATTTTTACACTAAATGCCAAAAACAGTATTTAAAAAGTTAATTAAATTAGCTATTTAATCTAAAAATTACTTAATGAACAGTAACAGAAAATTAAATTATACTGAAAAATAAGAAATTAAATAAGAAAAATAATGAAAAAAGTTTGAAGACCTAAATCCTATTTTTAGTCACTAAAGACAAAAAAATAAGGTTACTGATAGTGACACTTGGACCTATTTGTCTGCTTGTGTAGCAGTACTAACAAAAGCACTAGCAGGGGTAATTAAGTTCCCACTGCTAGTGCAAATTAACAGGTCTGGGTAATCTTTTGCTTGTAACTCTTGATTGGGTTGGTTTCTTGGACAAAGATTAGCACCCCCACAACCAGTTGGGTTGTGGGGAGTCACAAAAATTATGAAAAACACAACTTGTTAACAAGAATTTCACACAAAGAAGCCAATTCAGTCACTGATATAGCAATGGTGTGTCTGTGAATAGTGTCTGATATACTATGCACCAAAACGAATTTTAAATGCTAAATACTTGCACAAAAACTTATCAAATCACACACAACTGATTACCAACCCTAGGTGGACTTATAATCTAACATTTAACAAAATTTCAAGGAAAATGTTACACTAAATCTAACAGAAACAAGGATTTGTTGAGTTTGACTGTTTAACCAAAAATAAGCATACAAATTCTTACCTAATGTTACCAATACTAATAATGACAACTGATAACACCTACCTCTTTCATATAAAGTTTGTTTGGACTGATTTAAAACCAAGGATTGATCTATTACTTGCTTTTCAACCTAATCCCAAACACCCCTTTAAATCTGAAAATCAAATTTTAACAAACCTAATGAGTTTAAACCCTACCCAAACTGATTAAAATTACCTCTAACTAGCATCAAACACATGAATAAACTCAAACAAATACTTAGGCTAACAATTAAACAAGATTCACACACATTCATTCAACACATGCAAATTTCAAGCCAAAACAAAGATAGTGGTGGGTTCAAGCTGTAACCTGCTGATGCCTTCACCAATTCAGCTTAAAGGACTTGAAGGAGCTTATGAAAAAAAATGTAGAGAAACTTGTTGAAGGAATCCTAGAAGGACCCTAAGCTTAAGAATATCTTTTAATGAAATAAAATGGAATAATGAAATGACTTGTTGACCTTGTTCTTGAAAACCTGTACAAACACAAATAGACAGGAACAAATACAAGCTTGAATAGCTAAACCAACAAGCTTGTCAAGGCTTAATGGTAGAACTGTTCAAGCAGTAAGGAGTGAGTAAAAAATGGATAAAAAGTGAATTTTTTTTTTGAAATCCTTGTGAAGCAAACTGAAGTAAAACAAAACACAAAGTATGAAATCACCCCACAATCCACTTTCACTTCATGTGGGTGTGAAATCAAACTGATAAAAACCTTTTCTCAAAAGCTATTTTAGAACACGTTTTCTGAAAATCTTGTAACCAAAAAAAACTTGAAACTTTTAAGGCTATCTTTTGCAAATAACTTAAATTAATTAAACTAAATAAACTGAATAAAGACGGAACTCAGAAGTTGTAAATTGAAAATTGTTCATTATCATTAATAAATTTAAAAACTACAAAATCTGGAACAAAAGCTTAAAGGTTCACAACCCGAACCTTTATATACAATAAGATAGAATAATGTAGAATATCTAAACCCTAGCTTTGTGATTCCTAAAATGCCCATGGATAATTTCAGAATATGCTCTTTTTGACTTGGTCTTCTTGAAGGTTTTTGGCTATCATGTGAGCACCAGCTGTCTATGAGTTAATCTCAGCCTTCCAAAATGTTGTGGGGATCACGCAAGACTTGTTGGTCGTTGATTTGGTCGTCTCTCTGAAAAAAAGTGGAACCCGTGATAAAGTGTGAGCTGGAGAGGGGACAATGGGGGTGAAGGGTCTTTTTCTGGTCACATGGGATGGTTGGGTGTGGGGTAAAGAGTAAAACCCCCAAAGTTAATTGGGGAATAGTTAATGATTGAGGCTAATTAAGCCTGGGGTTTATTAGGGTTCTTGGGGAGATGAAGGTTAGCAGGGGAGGGTTAGATTCGTTTAAGGGTTAAAAAGGTTTAAAATAATGTTTCCCCCACTAATTTCCTTAATAAACTGAGTTTTTTTAAAAAACATTTAACAATGATTAAGTGGAGAAATGACGTGGGTGCTGGGGCGAATATGATTGGTTGTCTTTAGGTAGTGGGTGACGTGTCATAGGCTGAGTGGTGGTGAGGAGTTTGTTTGTCTTGGCAGATTTAGCCCCCCCATTTCCCATAAACTTGCCAAATAAGGTTTAGACAGCCAAAACTGCATCCCCTTTGTAATATAAGTTTAAAAACTTATATTTTGACCACAAAAAGTTTATAAAAACCATTCAAAGGGTATTTAATGCCATTTCACCATTCTTCAAGGGCCAATTTTGCACATGTCTTCAAATATCAAGGATGTAACTTGTACAAATGAATTAGTGGAGGGTCATTTGTGACAAGTCTTCAAAAGTACAGGGACCAATCTTGCCAATTCTTCAATCTTCAAGGACTTGATAGGAAAATCATGATTCGGGTCCGGTTCTTTGTGCGGCTTCGTTTCCCGTGTTCGTTTTTGCTTGATTCCTTTGATCTTTTGGTGAATTCACGATATCCGTACCTAAAATACACAATGAACAAACACATGCATATATTTGGGTATTTTGACGATATTTTAAGCGTTTTAAGCCCGATTTGGACGATGAGACTATGTATAAATACAGTCTCATCACTCCCCCATACTAAACCATTGCCGTGTCCCCAGGCAATGCTAGAATTAAGTATCGTAGCACTTCCAAAATTCATTTTATGATGACATTTATTAAAGACATAAACATAAATAAACTACTACACGTGTTTTAGACATAATGTATTGTTTTCATCACGATAAAGTGACTTTTGGGATCATAGAACAAGAACACGTGAATGCTTCGTTAGAAATAATTTCGTCGTCCTCGATTTTCACTCAATTCCATGCTAAGTGTGTAACGAGATCATTGTTATTATAAGTTAGCAACACGATCACTACTCATGAGTGTTAATTACGAACCTAAACTCCCTTATTCCTACTTGGTATCTCTTATATTTTATTTTTGTCTTAATGATCACGAGGATACATTATTGACTTATGCGTGAATATAGATTAAGTCTAAAAATAGAAACTTAACGGTGTAACCAAAATCATTAAATTAATAATTCACCCTAATAGACAACGATGTCAAAAAATTAAGTCAACAAGAAGGATCGATAAACACGGTTTTATAACGGTTTTGACCATGAGACTTATTACCAAGACTTTTATACGCCCCCTAACGGAAGGGCCTTATTATCTTTGGTTTACCTCCATCTTTTATTCAACTTCGCCATGAAGCTTTTATTATGACTTCGGTCTTTCCTTGCCTTTTATTATCCGCCTCATCGGTGGTTTTATTAGCCAAAGACGTATATCCTCACGCTAAAGCGAATTTTGGATCTTTAAAGCTTCAAAGATTAAGGCTTGATTCACTTTCAATTTGGGCATACATTTTTCGGCCTTGTGAGCTTCAAATTTTTGCTTAATTTAGGTGAGCACTTGAAATCTTTTTATTAGGTGAAGCTTTCGATTATTCGGGTGCCAATACTTCAAAACCGTGACACTGGAGATACCTTAATGTTTTCCCAATTTAATTACATGGAAGCTACTAAAACAAATTAGAAACCAACAATAGTGACTAAACCGCTAAATCAATATTTATTAACAATTTATTATGCAAAAGCGTGGGGAGAATAAGCTAATAATTACTACACATGAGATCGTGACGATTACGAGACATAAATAACTCTATCATTTCTCGTCCTCATTTAAGAGACTTAGCCTAAAAGGTTAAGGAATTAAGCTAAGTGCTCAACACGCACGGTCGAGTCAAAAATTACTCTTATTTTCACCATCGGAAAACCTACATTCGTGTCTTAAACACTTATGAAAAACAAGAAAAAATTTAAAATTTGGCCATTTTTAGCCTTATTTTGCATAAAATGATAACAAAAAAATGAATATTGGATTGCATGGTGACGTAAGCAAGGTGAAGTATCTACTCACCCCCCATACTAAAACTAAACATTGTCCTCAATGTTTCAAGTCTAGGGGTGTAAACACCCCCATACTAGAGACGAAGTCGAATGCTTAATCTCGAGCATGGAAAGGGTAAAACAAATAACCTAAAAGCCGTTTATGAATTATGCTAATAAGATAAACGTTAGAACAAAAAAGGATATCATCGGATATCGGAATCTCCAAAGGCAACGATCGAAGCTCGAGTGCTACGTAAAACGAACACGAGAGGCTTCAATGATGACGATGAACCTAATAAATCACAATCACAAACAACCACGGAACAAAGGTTGGAAGAGCACAAGTCCCCTCGTTACATTAACTAAGAAAGCGATAATATTTACAAGGATAAGCATGAGAATCCCCCACGAGGCACCTTGTTTTTGATAACCGAGTAAAAAGCTCGACTCGAATCCCCATAAATGTGATCATTTAGGGATAATCATGGTTTGGTCATTTTTTGGTGGGGCTTACATGATAAACAAGGCCCAAAAGTACGTGGAGTACTTTTAAAAACCCGATATATGAATACCGGGGTCAAAGATAGCGTCTTCGTTTTCGGATGAAAGACGAAACAACGCTACTTCAATACGTACCCCAATGGGGTAGAAGAAAAGAGATGAGAAGTAGAAAGGTGGGGCAATGTGTAAGTCAAAATCATGAGCTACTCGAGGTAGACTCACACCAAGCAAACGAAAAGATTTTCCATTTATTGCATCGGTGGAAGACCGAGATTTCCCTTTACAAGCAATTCCGGGATGTAAATCTCGTCCTCGGTGGTGAAATGCGAGGGAACATTTGGGGCTTCCCCCACACTAAAACCACACACATCATCGTCAAAAGGAGTAGACGAGGTGGTAGCACTCATAAAACGCGGTGATGACGGAGTTAAACATGTAGAAAAATCTTTTAAAACATTTTTAAAATCTTTTCCTTTTTCATTGTTTTTAAACTCTTTATGAAAACCCAATTGAATAATGTCGAAAATATTTGGCGTGTCAAATTCAAAATTAGTCGCGCTAAAAACTCTCACATTTAAGTCCTTGGTGGGAGGGGGTGGCGGATTATATAAATTCTCAAAACGTTTATCAATAAAGAACACCGCCCCCTCGGGGTCTACATACTCGTCATCCTCATGAACGTTGATCTCATCGATTTCTTCATCAATGATAGGCTTGTCAAACCAAGGTTTGTCATTCCCCTCCTTGAGTATCTTAGAAACTCTCTCGAAGAGATCACGATCAAGCATGAAACCATCATTCTTTTGTGGGGATCGTTGATAAGTTAGATCCTCACGAATGTGGTAAACGTCATTCTCAAATGAGGAATTTTTATAAGGAAACTCCTCGAGAATGGGATTTTTAGTGGTCACATGAGTTGGTTCGTCATCGAAAATAAGACGTTCCAACTCATTAAGTTCATCCTCAATTTTGGAAAGATCGACCTCACTCGTAGGTGGAAGTGAAGGCATAAGAGATAGCTCTCGTTCAATGATTTCCTCAATCTCGGGATCAAACTCGTAATCATCGTACTTCACATGTTTCTTCTTAGGAGAATCAAAAATAGCATGTGGATTTCGAAGTACGTGATCAATCTCGGCAAAATCGCCATCGTCTTCGTCAAAGAAAGAGTCGATGTGAGCATTCACAACCATGGACTTACAAGTCGAATGACTATGCTTAGGTGACTTTTCTAAGACGAGAGGATCAATGTCGATAAACCCTTTAGCCTTAATGGGTGTTGGGATAGGCAAAGGAGGCACTTCGATGGAGTTAGAAGTTGAAGCCTCAAAGACGTGGTCCTTCGAAGGTGGTGAAGACGAGTCCATATTAGTCTTTGTCGTGATGGCACTAACGTCGCCCTTCGGAATTGGTGTTTCACTTGTTTCGCTAAAAACATCCCAAAGTGAGTTTTCATCCATAAATTTACTCATACCCTTTTGAATTAGGTACACATATTCTTTATAATTAAAATCATCATCTTTAAAACCGTTTTTTCTTAATTCATTCAAAACATGCATCAAGCTTCATTCTTTCCGCTAAAGTGAACATTTTGAAATCATTAGGATTTGAATCATTAGGTTTTGAAACCTCGGTTTTTTCATTATCATTAAACCCTCGGGATTTTCTAGCGAAAAAGTTCATTTTTTCATCCCCATATCTCATAGTAAGTCTCCCCTCGTGAACGTCGATTACGGTTCGAGCCGTCGATAAGAATGGTAGGCCTAAAATAATGGGACATTTAGGGTCACACTCGTAATCGGATATAACGAAATCCGCGGGAAAAACAAACTTTCCAACTTTGACATAGACATCCTCGGCTATTCCAATTGGTATTAAAGGTGTACAATTTGCAAGCTCGATTGTCATGTTCGTGGGGGTAAGCGAAGGCAATCTCATCAATTTCCAAAGAGAATGAGGCATGAGATTGATGCTAGCACCTAAATCGGCAAGGGCTAAACATCCCTCAATCTCGGAAAAATCACAAGGTAGTAGAAATTGGCCCGGATCCTTTTCCTTTCTCGGCATACGCCTTTTGGGTTTTTTAAGAAGGATCGATGCACAAGTTTCTTCAAGGGTTACTTTGGTAAGGTCGACAAAGATCTCTTTTTGAACCGTGGATGGAATCTGAGGTACACGAGGGTGTGCACTCTTTTCCTTGGTCGCCACGTTTACCCCATCGACTTCAGAACAATAAGACGTCTTAGAAGTCGAGGGTTGAGAAGCATAAACAACTCGAAATCCTTCAAGGTTAGGGGTAATCACACGACCTTTCTCACGAGACGAGGCGGCTTTACATTGTTCCTTCGGATTTGCAACGGTGTCGCTAGGTAACGAACTCGATGACGCACCCGAGGACTTGTTCATTATGGCCGAAAACATCTTTTTATGTCAATTTGCCCTTGCTCAATCTTCGTGTTTTGCAATTTCAATGTATTAGAGAAGTCATTTTTCAAAGTACCAATTTCTCCCTCTAATCGTCTCATATTAGCCTCATTCGTTTTCATGTAGTTTTGAAAATCGTTTGACGAACTATTTTGATTTGAATTAAAGTTCCCTTGGTTTGATTGTTTCTTTGAAAATTTCCTTGATTACCACTTGAAAAATTGTTACCTTGATTGTTGTTGTTTGAAAAATTCGAGTTTTGATTATTGTCTCGATTTTGCCAAGTTATATTACGACCTTGATTATAACCTCCTTGATTTTGATTCGAAAAATTTCCTTGTTGATTATTTCCTTGAAAATTGTTTCGGTTTTGAAAATTGTTGCCTTGGTTATAATTGCCTTGTTGTGATGGACCGGCGTTATTTTGATTTTGATTAGAAAAATTGTTGTCTAACGCACTCACATTCGACGTTTGGCCATCCGTAGCCGCACACTCGTAATAATTATGAGGTCCACCACAAAACGTACACGAGACGTCAACCGCTTTCACCGTAGCGGGAGCGTCTTTCTTTTGCATCTCAACGAGAAAAGACGTAAACACATTCGTCAACTAGTCGACTTTTGCATCAACTCTCTCAATGTCGCGATTAGAACTACTAACATTGGCGACATTGGCAACACTCGGTGCGTTGCGGAGTTGGTAAACCTTGGATCGGTTTTCGATAATTATCAATGCATCTTTCGGAGTCTTACACAAAAAGTTGCCACCGGCGGCGGAATTCAACGAATCTTGCTCTTGAAAATTAAGACCGTTGTAAAACGTATCGATTTGGTGCAACTCGTAAAAACCATGGTGAGGACATTGCCTAAGCAATTCCTTAAAACGATCCCACGCGTCTCTAAAAGATTCATTCGGTTTTTGCTCAAATTTCGTAATCTCGTTTTTGAAAAACGTTGTCTTAGACGGTGGGAAAAAATAATTAACGAATTTGGAAACGAGATCCTTCCACGTAGTTATGGAATTAGGTGGCTCTTTCTCGTACCAATCCTTGGCGGCACCATCGAGCGAGTACGGAAAAAGCATAAGCTTGACGACATCGGTGTCGACGTTCTTAAACTTGCTCGTGGCTAAAAGACGGTCAAAATTCCGAATATGGTCGTGAGGATTATCGGCTTCACGACCTCGAAACTTCGTAGCTTGAATCAACGAAAGCATTCCGCTCTTAATCTCAAAATTCTCCGCTTCAATAGCGGGAATTACGATCGCGTCTCCATAACCCTCGGTGGGCGCTTGGAGCAATTCCATCATCGAACGATTTTCGGCCATCTCCTCTACGGTTTCTTCAACAACGATATTAGGAACGTCGGTTTCTAATTCTCGTCTACGTCGTCGATTCCTTCGATTACGATTTCATCGATTCGAAGCTTCGCTAGAATTGGAATAATCCTTCGATCGAGTGCGCATGCACTAAGCGTAGAATGGGGGGTAGCAAAGAGATTCTTTTTGCGGCTTTTCGATTTTTTTCAATTTTTTTGGTTTTTGATTGTTTTTTAATTTTTTTGGATTTTTGAATGTATTACGTAGACACAAATCTACAAATCTCCCCTCGAATCGATCTTCTCGATTAAAGGAGCCTCGAAGAATGAAAACGATCACGTGGAGTGAACGCTTTCGATGACTTTAGAACGTTGGTGGAACACCAAAACGTTCAAGAGGGTTTAATCTTGAAAACACAAGCAAATATAATATACATGGATAATACTTGGGCGGCAAACCCTCGATTGGCCCTCTTTCTCAAAACACGCACAAGCAAGCGGAGGAAACGAGGCGGAGCGAAGCACTTAAGAGCCTTTTTCCTTTAGGTCGTGAAATACAACCGACTTATACCCACCTTATAGTTTGTGTTAATTGAAATTAAGCCTCACGAAAGTATTTATCTATTTTGCCTTTAAACTTTTGCTTTGGATTCGAATACAATGATCGAGTGATGAAATCCCGAATCAAGGTTGTGTTTTCACGCTTTTGGAGTACTTGTATTTTTATTGTTCTTACGTAGATATAATATAGTAATAATATATTCACAATAAAAACGAAAACAAATATATCTACAATATAGTAAAGATTTTTTTGTGTTTAATTTAGGAAAAATAAACACGTTTTATTTGGATACTATAACATAATAGAGAAAAATAACAAAAATGAGTATGTACGATATTCACGCTTTCCAAAAATTGAAAAGCAAAAACGCACTACTCACACAAACACGATACTAATAATAATGGCACACTAAACACCTCCCCGGCAGCGGCGCCAAAATGATATGTGTAGAAATACGTCTTGTAGGAAAAAGAACGTATAAATGCGCTAAGTATTAAACTCGACGATTTAGGAAAACCGACAAGTCGAATAAATGCGGGTTCGTTCTCGGAGGAGGTGAGTGTATTAATGTGCCAATATATATGAAATCAAGTTTGCATTGGTGACGTTTTTGGTTTAAAGAGAGAAAAAGAAAAGACGAGCTACGATTACGATTACACTACGACGTAATGACGTAAAACGCGAACGTAATTACGTAAAACGCTACAAAATTAAAAATTAAACCTAAAAATTAATTAAAAGTTAAAACTAAGTCCAAAATAATATAAATAAGAATAAAAATCCAACAAATATATTTTTAAACCTTTTATTAATTAAATATTCAATTTTAAATGCTAATTAAAGCCCTAAAATTAAATATAATTAAGAAAAAGCCCAAAATATAATTTTATTGAACTAATAAATAACTTATATTATTTAAAGACTAAAGTGTATTTTGCCTAAATTTTTAAAACTATTTTTCTATTTTTAAATGACTTAAAACTATTTTTAAACTAAAATAATCATAAAAAATAATAAAATAATGCCAAAAATGATTTGACAATTTTAAAAATCCTAAATTATACTAATGAACAGTAGAAAATTGAAAAAGTTTGAAAAATGTAAAATTTTGCACTAAAAGAAAAAACAGTTTAATATTAAAACCCTAATTAAGCTAAATTAATTATAAAAAATAATTAAAAAGTGAACAGTGAAATATTTTTAAACTAAAAACCTTAAAATATTTTTCTAAGTCTAACAAAAATTTTAAAACTGAAAAATATTGAATTTTTACACTAAATGCCAAAAACAGTATTTAAAAAGTTAATTAAATTAGCTATTTAATCTAAAAATTACTTAATGAACAGTAACAGAAAATTAAATTATACTGAAAAATCAGAAATTAAATAAGAAAAATAATGAAAAAAGTTTGAAGACCTAACTCCTATTTTTAGTCACTAAAGACAAAAAAATAAGGTTACTGATAGTGACACTTGGACCTATTTGTCTGCTTGTGTAGCAGTACTAACAAAAGCACTAGCAGGGGTAATTAAGTTCCCACTACTAGTGCAAATTAACAGGTCTGGGTAATCTTTTGCTTGTAACTCTTGATTGGGTTGGTTTCTTGGACAAAGATTGGAACCCCCACAACCAGTTGGGTTGTGGGGAGTCACAAACATTATGAAAAACACAACTTGTTAACAAGAATTTCACACAAAGAAGCCAATTCAGTCACTGATATAGCAATGGTGTGTCTGTGAACAGTGACTGATATACTATGCACCAAAACGAATTTTAAAAGCTAAATACTTGCAGAAAAACTTATCAAATCACACACAACTGATTACCAACCCTAGGTGGACTTATAATCTAACATTTAACAAAATTTCAAGGAAAATGTTACACTAAATCTAACAGAAACAAGGATTTGCTGAGTTTGACTGTTTAACTTAAAATAAGCATACAAATTCTTACCTAATGTTACCAATACTAATAATGACAACTGATAACACCTACCTCTTTCATATAAAGTTTGTTTGGACTGATTTAAAACCAAGGATTGATCTATTACTTGCTTTTCAACCTAATCCCAAACACCCCTTTAAATCTGAAAATCAAATTTTAACAAACCTAATGAGTTTAAACCCTACCCAAACTGATTAAAATTACCTCTAACTAGCATCAAACACATGAATAAACTCAAACAAATACTTAGGCTAACAATTATACAAGATTCACACACATTCATTCAACACATGCAAATTTCAAGCCAAAACAAAGATAGTGGTGGGTTCAATCTGTAACCTGCTGATGCCTTCACCAATTCAGCTTAAAGGACTTGAAGGAGCTTATGAAAAAAAATGTAGAGAAGCTTGTTGAAGGAATCCTAGAAGGACCCTAAGCTTAAGAATATCTTCTAATGAAATAAAATGGAATAATGAAATGACTTGTTGATCTTGTTCTTGAAAACCTGCACAAACACAAATAGACAGAAACAAATACAAGCTTGAATAGCTAAACCAACAAGCTTGTCAAGGCTTAATGGTAGAACTGTTCAAGCAGTAAGGAGTGAGTAAAAAATGGATAAAAAGTGAATTTTGTTTTTGAAATCCTTGTGAAGCAAACTGAAGTAAAACAAAACACAAAGTATGAAATCACCCCACAATCCACTTTCACTTCATGTGGGTGTGAAATCAAACTAATAAAAACCTTTTCTCAAAAGCTATTTTAGAACACGTTTTCTGAAAATCTTGTAACCAAAAAAAACTTGAAACTTTTAAGGCTATCTTTTGCAAATAACTTAAATTAATTAAACTAAATAAACTGAATAAAGATGGAACTCAGAAGTTGTAAATTGAAAATTGTTCATTATCATTAATAAATTTAAAAACTACAAAATCTGGAACAAAAGCTTAAAGGTTCACAACCCGAACCTTTATATACAATAAGATAGAATAATCTAGAATATCTAAACCCTAGCTTTGTGATTCCTAAAATACCCATGGATAATTTCAGAATATGCTCTTTTTGACTTGGTCTTCTTGAAGGTTTTTGGCTATCATGTGAGCACCAGCTGTCTATGAGTTAATCTCAGCCTTCCAAAATGTTGTGGGGATCACGCAAGACTTCTTGGTCGTTGATTTGGTCGTCTCTCTGAAAAAAAAGTGGAACCCGTGATAAAGTGTGAGCTAGAGAGGGGACAATGGGGGTGAAGGGTCGTTTTCTGGTCACATGGGATGGTTGGGTGTGGGGTAAAGTGTAAAACCCCCAATGTTAATTGGGGAATAGTTAATGATTGAGGCTAATTAAGCCTGGGGTTTATTAGGGTTCTTGGGGAGATGAAGGTTAGCAGGGGAGGGTTAGATTCGTTTAAGGGTTTAAAAAGGTTTTAAAATAATGATTGGTTGTCTTTAGGTAGTGGGTGACGTGTCATAGGCTGAGTGGTGGTGAGGAGTTTGTTTGTCTGGGTAGATTTAGCCCCCCATTTCCCATAAAATTGCCAAATAAGGTTTAGACAGCCAAAAGTGCATTCCCTTTGTAATATAAGTTTAAAAACTTATATTTTGACCACAAAAAGTTTATAAAAACCATTCAAAGGGTATTTAATGCCATTTCACCATTCTTCAAGGGCTAATTTTGCACATGTCTTCAAATATCAAGGATGTAACTTGTACAAATGAATTAGTGGAGGGTCATTTGTGACAAGTCTTCAAAAATACAGGGACCAATCTGGCCAATTCTTCAATCTTCAAGGACTTGATAGGAAAATCATGATTCGGGTCCGGTTCTTTGTGCGGCTTTGTTTCCCGTGTTCGTTTTTGCTTGATTCCTTTGATCTTTTGGTGAATTCACGATATCCGTACCTAAAATACACAATGAACAAACACAGGCATATATTTGGGTATTTTGACGATATTTTAAGCGTTTTAAGCCCGATTTGGACGATGAGACTATGTATAAATACAGTCTCATCACGCAAGTTAATGCTTTGAGTCAGTCATGTGAAATATGCGGGGGTTCTCATTCATACACCGATTGTCCTTCGACTCATGACAATCCGGAAAATGTTTATGCCGCTAACGGTAACGTTTCTACGGGAGGCTATCAAGCACGTCCTCAAGGTGACCGAAGTTTGCTCAGTTATCGTTCAAACAACTTCCTTTCACCACCGGGTTATCCCCCTCAAAACCTAAACAACCTCAATCGCAACAATCAAAACCAACCACGAGCTCCAAATCAATATCAAACCCAAAGAAACCCATATCCACCTCAAGGAAACAATCAAGTTCACCAACCACCCACTTATCAACCACCTGCTTACCATGCTCTTCCTCCCACCAAACCCACCGCATTTAATCACGAGGTTGACACTTACATGAGGACTAATGACGTAATAGTACAGAATCTTCAACGGCAAATCATCAACTTGAAAGGAGATATGGTGAAACAAGGGAATGATCTTCGAGCCGATATGCGAAACTCTTTGAGCAGTCAAACGAATGACATAAGGGATATGATGGCTAGCTTCTTCCAAAGTAATCAAGCCTCTGGTTCGGGTTCTCTTCCGAGTAACACCGTTGCTAATCCAAGAGGGGAGATGAAAGCAATCACCACTCGAAGTGGAAGAGGTTTAAAGGAACCCGAGCTTCCTAAACCTACACCGGTGATTGTGACAAAGGAAAATGAGTCCCCTTCTCCAATCCCTCTACCTTATATTTCACCAATTCCTCCACCTTCTACTTCTACCCCTCCACCACCTAAGGATGTGAGTGAGAATTCCATTCCAAAGCCTTCATCTCAACCCAATATACCTTATCCCTCAAGGTTGAGGAAAGAGAAGTTGAAGAACAAGGATGATATTCAGGTTTCTAACTTTCTTTAAATGTTTAAACAACTGAATTTCAACATCTCCTTTTCTGAGGCTCTCGCTCACATGCCGAATATGCTGAAATGTTTAAAGATCTTCTCAGTGACAAAGAAAAGCTTCTCGATATCGCTCAGACCCAACTTAATGAGAATTGCTCCACAGTGCTCTTAAGGAAATTACCCACCAAACATGGTGATCCGGGTCGTTTTCTCATTCTTTGCAACTTTTTCTGGGTAGAGAATTGTATGGCCCTAGCCGATCTAGGTGCTAGTATAAACTTAATGCCCTTAAGTGTTTGGAAACAATTATCTCTACCTGAGCTAGTCCCTACGCGAATGACATTGGAATTAGCTAACCGTACGGTTGCTTATCTGGTGGGGATAGCTGAAGATGTCTTCGCCGGTGTCGACAAATTAACCTTTCCGGTGGATTTTGTTGTCGTTGACTACGAGATGGACCCCCGTGTTCCATTAATCGTTGGACGTCCATTCTTGAGGACCAGTCGTACTCTCATTGATGTAGCCGCGGGCGAATTAATCTTGAGAGTTGGTGACGACAAAATCGTCTTCAACATGGGTAAACTTTCTAAACAGCCTTCTGAAAACGAGAGCGTTAATTTCATTGCCGTTCTTGATGAGGCTTGTGAAGAACATTTCAATGACGCTTATAAAAGTGGTTCTTCTTCTCTACCCATTGTTGAGAATTTTGCCTCTATTGCTCCATCACTAACTCCATTTGGAGAAAGTGATTTCCTTTTGAAAGAATTTGAAGCAACTTTGGGAGATGTGGACTTACAATATGACGATTCTCCCTCCAATTGGGATGAATACATTTGTACCATTGAGAAACTTCTCAATGAGGACCATATTTCTCCACAGTCTCCTAAGGAAATCTCTATCGATGATCCGAATTTGACTACGCCTTCCATCGAAAATCCTCCGGATTTAGAGCTTAAGGATCTACCTTCTCATATCGAATACGTGTTCCTTGAAGACAATAAGAAGTTACCCGTAATCATCGCAAAGGATTTGAAAGAAGACGAAAAATCTCGACTTATCGACGTGCTGAAGAATCATAAGAAAACGATTGCTTGGAAAATCTCTGATATTCATGGAATTGATCCTCACTTTTGCACACATAAAATTCTCATGGAGGACGACTTTAAACCCACTATTCAAAACCAACGAAGGGTGAATCCCAAGATCCATGACGTTACCAAAAAAGAGGTTATCAAACTTCTTGATGCGGTAATGATGTACCCTATCTCGGATTCACCATGGGTTAGTCCGGTCCATTGTGTGCCTAAGAAAGGCGGAATCACCGTTGTGCCCAATGAAAACAACGAGTTGATTCCTACTCGTCTCATTACAGGGTGGAGAGTTTGTATAGACTATGACAAACTAAATGACGCTACGAGAAAGGATCATTTTCCCCTTCCTTTTATGGACCAAATGCTTGAACGTCTAGCGGGTAATGAGTATTACTGCTTTTTAGATGGTTTCTCGGGTTATTTTCAAATACCCATTGATCCCCAAGATCAAGATAAAATAACATTCACTTGTCCCTACGGCACATTTGCTTATAAAAGAATGCCTTTTGGCTTATGCAATGCTCCCGGAACTTTCCAAAGGTGCATGTTGGCTATCTTCCATGACATGGTTGAGCAAACCATGGAAGTCTTCATGGATGATTTCTCGGTCTTTGGGGACTCCTTCTCTTCTTGCCTTGCCAATTTGGAACGCATGCTTAAGCGTTGTGAAGACACTCGCCTTGTTCTAAATTTGGAAAAATGCCATTTCGTGGTAAAAGAAGGCATTGTGCTTGGACATAAAATCTTAAAAGCCAGTCTTGAAGTGGACCGTGCTAAAGTTGATGTCATAGCCAAATTACCTCCACCTTCAACCGTGAAGGGTGTTAGAAGTTTCCTTAGTCATGCGGGCTTCTATCGTCGATTCATTCAAGATTTTTCTAAGATCACTCGCCCGATGACCTACCTCTTGGAAAAAGATACTCCTTTTATATTTTCTAAAGAGTGTATTGAATCTTTCAATCTTCTTAAGGATAAAGTAAGACACGGTCTTGGTTACCCCTAATTGGGAGTTACCTTTTGAATTGATGTGTGATGCTAGCGATTTTGCTATTGGAGCGGTTTTGGGACAAAGAGTGAACAAACACTTCCAACCAATCCATTATGCTAGCAAGACAATGACGGAGGCTCAATTGCATTATACCACTACCGAAAAAGAGCTTTTAGCTGTAGTGTATGCTTTTGAGAAATTTTGCCCTTATCTTGTCCTTTCCACCACAATTGTCTATACCGACCATTCCGCGTTGAAGTACTTGTTAACCAAACAAGATTCCAAGCCAATACTTATTCGTTGGGTTCTACTCCTTCATGAATTCAAAATTGAAATTCGTGATTAAAAGGGAGCGGAAAACCTAGCCGCGGATCATCTAAGTAGACTTGATATCAAGGGGATCATCCGAATCAAGAGATCAATGACTCTTTTCCCCTTGAGGCCTTAGTGTCTATCAATTCAAATCTTGATGACACCCCGTGGTTTGCGGACATTGCAAACTACTTAGCGGGTGGAATTCTCAAGGAAGGGTTTACGTCCCAACAAAAGAAAAAGTTCTTTAAAGACATTGGACACTATTTTTTGGACGACCCTTACCTTTTCAAACAATGTGCGGATCTTGTCATTCGTAGGTGTGTTGATGGGCCGGCAGCGTTACTAATCCTAGAAGCTTGCCACAAAGGACCCACTGGTGGTCACTGTGGTCCTAACTATACCGCGAAGAAAGTATTTGACTCTGGATTCTATTGGCCCTCCATTTATCATGACGCTCATGAAATGGGTAAACATTGTGATGCTTGTCAACGCCAAGGCAAGATCACACATAAAGATGAGATGCCTCAAAATTTCATACAAGAATGTGAAATCTTTGAGGTATGGGGCATCGACTTTATGGGGCCATTTCCATCATCCAAAGGTAACAAATACATACTCGTAGCTGTTGACTACGTATCAAAATGGGTTGAAGCTAGAACGATGCGAGGGTGGTTGTGAACTTTTTGAAGCAGCTTTTTGCTCGATTCGGTGCTCCTCGTGCTATCATCAGTGACCGCGGGACTCATTTTTTCAATGATCAATTTGCTCGAGTCATGGATAAGTACGGTGTTAATCATCGTCTTTCCACCGCTTATCATCCTCAAACAAATGGTCAAGCCGAGATATCTAACTGTGGTTTGAAAAGAATTTTAGAGTAAACTGTGGGAGAGCATCTTGCCTCGTGGGCCGATAAGTTAGATGATGCTTTGTGGGCTTTACGTACCACATAAAGACACCTATGGGTTGCACTCCATATCGTCTTATGTACGGGAAGGCATGCCACCTCCTTATTGAGCTGGAACACAAGGTATACTGGGCCTTGAAATGGGCCAATTTTGATATCAGCAAAGCCGGTGTTCTTTGGAAGATTCAACTCAATGAGCTAAATGAACTAAGGAATGAAGCTTACGATAATTTAATGATCTACAAGGAGAAAACAAAGATCATTCATGATTCAAGGATTAAGAACCAAGAGTTTCACGTTGGTGATCAAGTCTTACTCTTTAACTCTCGGTTGAAGATTTTCTCGGGCAAGCTGAAGAGCCATTGGTCTGGTCCATTCACCGTCGCCAAAGTCTTCCCTTATGGCACCATTGAGCGTTCTCAGCCAAATGGGCCTAATTTTGAAATGAATGGCCAGCGTGTGAAACTGTACTTTGGTGAGGACATCTCTCCTGAGATGATTCCATCCCTCACCACGTTTCCCTTGAATTAGTTCTGGGTCGAGTCAGGCTCGTGACTCGGTTAACAAAAACAAGCGCTTCTCGAGAGGCAACCCGTTGATCTATCCTTTACCGTTTTCATAATAAGTGTAGGGGGAACCCCGTATGTGTTTGTTGTCTTGTTTCATATAATGTACAGGGATTAAATCTTCAACGAGCACTTTTGATGAGATTTGACGAACCGTGATCCCGTGTACCCGTCTTCCCGGTTCTATCCTAAACTGTCGTGATTCAATATTTCATATCTTATATGTTCACATTGAAATCACTATAGTTGTCCTTTCCATAGCAAGATTTAAACAACATGCACAATGTCCTATGTGTAGGAGAGTTTACTCCCACATGCTTAAAAATTGAAGAAAATGTTTATCTCATGTGTAGGGGGGACTTCTATCGATGTATGTGGGCTTTTCCATTAATTTGTCCTTATTTTAATCGGAATATTTGATTTTTCGACATTTTTCAAAAATTTTAATCTATTTTGGCCTAGTAGTATAGTAGTATTTTCCTTTGTTATCGTCATTTACTTTCTGTGTTAGAATAAATTTTTCATAAAGTGGTTTTAAATTTTTCAACGTCATGAATCTTTTGACTCAACCCGAGTTTACTTATCCAAGTTTACTCTAGCTAGTACCCTTAACATGTTTAAGTCAAGTTTTGCTAGGCTTTTATATAGGGAATTTTAAAACGCTAAAGTCTTAAATCTTACGGGTTAAGAACAAGAACTTTTCGCAAGTTCCTATAATTGATCCTAGAAAGTCGTTTATCAAGGGAACTTTAAAATGCAAATTCTAAACTTGAAAGTGTCTAATAATTTGCAAGATCCTATAGATGACTTGAAAACCTAAAACTTTGATTTAATTGGCTAAGCATCCACGAGTCTCATTCCTTGAGATTTTAAATTGTAGAGAACGAGAGATGATAGAGTCAATTATAAGTTTGGTATTCTTTCATGAATTTATGTGAGTTGATTATAAGCTTTTTCTCCGATCGCTTGTTAATAAATATATTTGCAATAAATAAGGTTGTACGATTTGAAAAGTTACTTAGCTTTTAGCACAAGATCGTTTATAATTTGCTCGGTATTAATTAGAGTTCATAGCCAAGGCATAACTTATTGAAGCGTGATACGAAGATTGGCGAGTCCAAAAAGGTCCTAACAAGACATGAGGGCTACATTTGGTTTCTAAAGATCCAAAAGTGATGTGAAGAATCATTTATAAAAAATGAATATAAAGGATCGAGACACACGACGAAAAGCAAATACTTTCGTAAAGATCATGGAGAAGTCTATCCAAAAAGTCCCTAACAAGGTATGAGGATAAATAGATCCAAGTCCTAAAAGGAGGTGGATCGTTGTATATCAAAATCCCAAATAATGATTGGAGAAAAATGAAGAAGTCGTGGTCCAAATATGAAGAATCTCTCAAAAAGTTCAAGTGAAGAAATTCCTAGTATGAAGAGAAGACCATTATTTCAAGAGCGTCTCTCAAATTTGAAGTATGAAGTCTCTGCCAAATATCGGTCCGAGAAAGTTCTCAAATCGTGAAGCGAGTTATGCCAAGATATGAACTTTAAGAGGTCCCGAGAAGCAGTTTTAAATTTTTTTTTCCTTTAGCTAACTGTTGATTAAATCGTCCCACTTTGTTTTCAACCTAAATAACTATCGAAATAAGTCAAACAATGTATCCTCGTGATCATTCAAGACAATATTAAAATATAAGAGATACACCTATGAATAAGGGAGTCTAAGTGAATAATTGGGCAACATGAGTTCGTGTTAGTTTGCTAACTTATAATAACAATGATCTCGTTTTTAAGCTTGGTGCGGGGAACGTTAAACTTGAGGATGATGAACATTCATGACTACCAAAACCCCAATGTAAGTCTTTTATTTCTTTAATTGTTTTGTATATAATTCTATATTTTCAATTTCCTTAATGTTTAGTATTTAATAAAGGCCAATGTGGGTTAATTATGATGAAAAATGTAATATGTGCTTTGAAATTAATGAATTGAATGAGGGCATTGCAATGGTAAAGTGTAGGGGATTTAATAAGTGTGAAAACACTTATCCTTTAACCACTTATTTCCAATAATAACAAGACCAAAACGTGTATTTTATGTCGTAAAAGTCGGAATTATGCGTGGTTTGTGTTTTTATTGTGTTTCAGGATAAAAATATGAAAAACGAGAAAAGACGAAGTCAAAAGATCAAAAGTGCAAAAAGAACGGAAGTCCGAGGCCAATTATGAAGATTTATCGAAGAAAAAGTCTAAAGACGGAAGTTTAATGAAGTCGAAGAATTCAAGTCTAGTTATAGAAGGAAATTATAAGACGAGTTCAATTTATGTCAACAAATCCCGAGACGACGTCGAGAAAGACAAAGAAATTAAATCGAGTCGAGACGAGAAGAAAGAAAGAAGGAAGCATAAATATTTAGCCTCCCCACCTCCTATATATACCCTCCTAATATGTCATTAGGAGGGTGTTAGTTAGTTAATTAATTTTGCCAAGTTTTATTTTTTTTAAGTGTCTTTTTATTTTTCTACTCTCTAGTTTTTTAAAGCTTATCAAACCTTCATTAATCTTGTAATCTTTTGATCTTAATCTTCAATTTAATCAAGCTTATTTCTTAATTCTCATTCTACCTTTCTTAATAATCTATTGTTTTTGCTTAATTAATCATGTAGTTGGTTTAGTTTTGTTGATGATATGATTGATTTGTTTATTTGATTGTGCTTATAGAGTTGGTGGTTTTAAAGTTTTTAGATTAAGGTGCTTATTTGCTTAATTTTAATGTTTAATGGTTTTTAAAGTAAGTTGATTCTAATAAGTTTAATATTTTTATAAAAAGTTAATTTTAAATTTTTGCTTATTAAGTGTTTTTAAAAAGTTTTTAAATTGTGTCTTATATGCTTTTTCTTAAATTTTATTTGGTTTAAGTTTTGGTAAGTGCTTATTTTGGATTTGCTTATTTGTTTAGTTTCTGTGTTATCCAGGTTTCTTAAACCACTTTATTCCAAATAGTGCTCACTTTGACATTCCGAATATTGTTCTTCATTAATATTCCGGATTAGCTTCATTTCTATAATTCCGGATAGTGTGTTTAAAAACATTCCGGATAAGCATCTTTGTAAGGAATTCCGGATAAGCCTTCACATTTCGTATTCCGGATAGTCTCCAAATCCCCAATTTCGGATAAGGTGTTTATTTTGGATTCCGGATAGTGGTCAAAAGGGCGGATTCCGGATAAGTATATTTTCCGCATAAGCTCTCGAAGATTGGATTCCAGATAGTCATTACTTTACGAATTCCGGATAACATTCCGGATAAGATTCTTTATTACGAATTCCGGATAGTTTCCTCACAACAGATTCCGGATAGTGAACAATATTCAGACTTCGGATAACTCCCCGAATCCCAATTCCGGATAAGCATCAAAAGTCATATTCCTGATAACTCAACAATATTCAATCCGGATAAAGGTTACATTACGGATTCCGGATAGTAACTCAATCATTTATTCCGGATTAGAGTAATTTACTTGTTTCCAGACTTAGTTTAATTTTGAGTTTTCTGAATTGTTTTTGTATTTCAAACTTTATTTTTCCCTCCTTTTTACTCAGTATTATTTTAAATTGTCTTGTTTTAGTTTAATTTTTAAAGTTTACATTTTTATTAGTATTCATCATTTACTTTTTAATTTTTAAAGTCTTTATTTTTAGTTTAAATATTTTCAAGCTTTCATTTTTACTTAGTTACTCAACGACATTTTCACTTTCAGTTTAAAATAGATAATCACAAACCATTTTATTTTCCACCAAGAACGACTGAGTCGCACTTTCAACTTGTAATCAATTCGAAAAGACTGGAATTAACGAACTTTCATACTTGGCTAAAACATTGTATTAGAGCCATACGATAAGGATCCTTGGAAATCGGCTCAGCTCCTGGGATGAGCACGATATTAAACTATACTTCACGTGCAGGTTGTATGCCCGGAATTTCTTCTAGAAATACATCTGGAAATTCTAACACTATTGGCTGATTCTAAATTGATGGGGATTCAGCATCCATGTCATAAATAGTAGCTAGATAGCCCTCGCAACCATGTGAAAGTAATGCACGTGCTTGCAGGGTTTATATGATTTGTACAGACCTTCCGGGTACGAACCTGTTGTGAATGTACTCTAGTGCATTAACATTACCGAAGATGACTCTATATGAATGGCAGTCTATGGTAGCATGATGCTTGGATAGCCAATCCATGCCCAATATCATGTCAAAATCATTCATGTACAACGGAAGTGCGTCAACAGGATGAATCTTGTCATCAAACTCTAGGGGAAGGCTCTTGTACACATGGGTTATACGTACAGAGTCTCTTAAAGGCGTGGAAATGTTCAGTACATTCTCTAGTGGCATGGGGAGTATCCTAACATTCTTAGCATAAGCAGTAGAAATGACCGAGTGAGTAGCACCCGTGTCAAATAGAACATATGTATCTTGACCATACATATACAAGATTCCAGTGATGGTACCTGTAGACTTGTTAGCCTGATTGCGAGATTTCATGTAAACGCGTCCACTAGTCGGAGGCGGCTTGGTATCAGCATGTCCCGATGTGCCCTCCATCTCGCCCTTGCGGCAGTCCTTCATGCGATTGCCAGGAAGACCACACTTGAAGCATGCGTCGCTTTCGCGGCGACATGGCCCTGGGTGCCTACGATAGCAGGTAGTGTAAAGAGGATGAGTATATCCTCCAGCAGGTGTCCTTGCTTGCTGAGAGCCTGATAAGAACAGTATACATGAGACATGATAATAGGTACAAAGGACAATGCAGAAAATTCGTAAGATGGAATCCCAGTGATAGTTGGAGGGTTAGGCTGTGAACCTCTCGGGTTCTAGTCCCTCCCGTTACCATGATTCCTGGTAGAAGATTCTCTAATGTGTTAGAATTATGAACTATTGCATGTAATCATAAGAAAATGAGTAAGTAAAAGGAGCTGCTGTTGTTGGAGTTTCCAGCGTTGTTACGGTAATTATCATTACCGCCACGCCTATCCGTAGCAGAACGGTCGTGATTTTGACCATTTACCTTGTGCTGAGAAGGCTGTTGCTGAGTAGCCGGCTGAGACCGGTCCCTAGTCTTCTACCTGGAAGATACTGTTTAAAAGAGACGTAATATAGACATATGCTGAAAAGAATACGGTTTGGTCACCGCTAAATAAGGAATGTTTACCTCTTCTCGGGTCTCTCTGCTTTCCCAAACTCTTCCCTTTCCTACAGTATCTCCAGCTTACGTGCTGCATCGGCCACTTGTGCCACCGTGTTGAACGTAGCATACACCAAGTTGTTTGCGACCGATGTACGAAGAGCCCACCGGAAGTGGTATGCTTGCTCTTCGGGAGTACCTGTTGTTGCACCAAGAAAACCAGCTAGACGAAGAAACGATGCATGAACTCGTTGATGTTCTCTCCAACTCTTTGTCTGATTCCATGGTACTCTCTCATCAGCTTGTCTTGCTCAACATTGGAAAAGAACTGTCCCATCAGCAAATCCCTGAATTGAGCCCAAGTCAAACCAGCCACCCAATTATCACCTCCCTCAGACTGCTTCAGTGCCTTCCACCATGATAGCACGTCACCTTTGAACCGGTAACAGGCCAACCTCGACTTGAATATGGGGTCATGGCCCATTGCATCAAAGATCTTCTCATTGTGAGCCAACCAGCTTTCAGCTGCACTGGGGCTATCTGTTTTCTCGAAGGATCGAGGGCGTCGCTTGTTAAATCTCTCCAGCCATGTGACCAATGTTGCTGGAGGAGGAGGAGGAGGTACTGGGTGCTGCTGCTGATTGTTGGCAACCTGCACCTCAACCCTGATTTCATTCCTCAGCTGAGGAAGCATAACTTGAATTGCAGCTTGGACTGCTGCATTGAGTTGTTCCTGCTCGCGTGTGAGAACCATATGATAGTATAACATAAAAATACATGATTAACTGATCAAAACATAAACTATATACATGAAAAAAATTTATACCAATAAATCATGAGAAAAATTTTATGCAAGAAAACTAGTACATGAATGCGTGATGCAGTTTTATGAAAACTTCTATATGCCCGAGAGTGAACGCCTATGGTCAGTTCACTCAAAACAAAAGACATGGAGAGGGGACGCCAATGGGTCAGTCCCAAAGTTAAAAGTTACGATAAAAGCACATGCGACTAAATAGGGTCAATCCTGTACCAACCAATACTTAGTCATAAACCTGCGACAATGACATATATATGTATGCATGAAAATGATGAATGCATGAGAACTGATTGTCAGTTCTAGGAAGACCATAGTGACTACCCACTAATCACAGGTCGTGTTTTGAGAGCCTACAGGTCGAAGCCTTGGCTCTGATACCATAATTGTAACACCCCATTTTGGTAAATGGAATGTCACGCATGATTATGGCGTGTCATCAAAGCATACAAGGATAAATGTATTAAACATCACATGAAGATAAAGGAAATACCGGAAACAAACAAGGGTACCCCAAAGTAAACCTCATCACACACAAACATAAGTACTGTAAATGAAAGGACTAAACAATGTCCATAGAATTGAGTATCAAAAGTACAAAGAAATGCATAAAGTAATAAAGGCTAGGAAGCTTCCAATCCATATGTACGTACGCTTAAAGTGTACGAGCGTCCCTGAGTACCTGCCGTTTTGGGAACATGAAAGGAAAACGGCTGAGCATAACGCTCAGTGCACCGATATACAAGAATAGAATGAATAACATAAGCATAAACAACATATAGCAGCGGAAATGTCTAAGTCCTGGAAAACCTACTGGTTTTATAGTTTGAAAAGCCTTATGTTTATCTTATAAAACTGTTTAACATGTTTACCATTAGCCAATATAGGTCATGAAATATCAACGTGCATGAATACTTGGAGGGGTGACCTCGTCATGCAATTAGAGGGGCTGCCTCTAATTAATATAAGTTTTGGGTAGGAGGGATCAACTCCTTGTGAAGGATGCAAGGCACACACCACATTCACCTGAATAATCTGTAACAACATGTAACCTAGGATGCACCCATAAGCCCCACATGATAATAATAATATGGCCAAAAGCTGAAGGGACGCCACGAGATATCACTCCGCCGTGGTGAAGTCATAACACTGGTTCCTCTAGTGTTATGGTTATGGTACCTCCATAACTAGGTGAACCTGGTCATGCATGTATATGGCTTTAGGCATTTATTTAAACATAAGCAATCAAAACATATACTAGGAAAACAGTTGGCTGCATACGGGGAATCCTAATAAAGAAAGAATGTCCATACTGAAAGGACGAAGAATCCGTACCTTGTGTCCAGTGAACGAAGAAGACGAACGGAAGAGAGTCCTACTTCGATATCACTAACGCTACATAAATAATATACGTGTATAAGTATTCTGATTACTGAGTATGTAACTAGTTTTATCTCATGTCTTAGCTTGTTTTATATTCATGTCTTGTTTACTGTTTTTAACGTTATGCTGTGTTTATCATGTATTCTGTCTATTCTGATTAAGTATTACTTATATCTCTTGTATTATTATACTTGTTGTGTAATAATAAGTAACTTTCTAAAAATAGCAGGTTTCCAAAAATAGAAAGTTTCCAAAAATAAACAGTTTCCAAAAATAGAAAGTTTCCAAAAATAGAAAGTTTCCAAAAATAGAATAGCTGCCTAAAATAAATTAGTTTCTAAAAATAGAAAGTATCCATAAATAGATTAGCTACTTAAAATAGAAAAGTTTCTAAAAACATAAAGTTTCCATATTTAGAAATAAGCTGGATTATTAAGCTAATAATATAAGCTTAAGTCATACTGATTAATATTCTAAGTCATGTGATTAAATAGTATTATTTATTAATTATTACATGTAAATTAAATAAACTATAGATTATAATATTTAATTAAATATAACCTAAGTCATAAAAATTAATTATAAGCCATGTTTTAATAATTAATTAATTACTTTATTCTAAAATTAAATCATAAAATACTTAGGAAATCATGTATTATTTCTAATAATAAATAACCTAAGTCGTGTCTATATTAACTTAATTATAAAGCATGTTAAATTAATTTAATTAACCTTGTAATTATTTAACTTGTAAAAAAAATAATTAACCTGTAAAAATAAACCATGAACAGAACCCGTGTTTTAAATCTAAACATGTCATGAACCGGACCGTGTTAACCCTTGAACCGGACCAACCAAACCCTTAATTGTGGCGAACCGGGTTGACCAGTTTAGTCAAACCACCACCGACTTAAGCCGGTGGTGCGTGTGGTTTTCAGCCGAGACCCCCCATGACCACAAGGACAACCCCGACATGCTTCGAGGTCCCTTTCTTTCTTGCGGCCGAGACACCCAAACCAAACCGAGACCTTGAGGTCTCGGTTGGTGGTGATCACACAACCACCGAGAGCTTGTCTCTCGGTTCTACACGTCGGCCGAACCAAACACCCCTTAAACCACCATGTTTTTAATACCCCCATGATTAAATCAAATTAATTAACATGTTTAATTAATAGTTTTTAATAACCCATTATTCATGTGTTCTTAGATCTAAAATAATAATTAAAAAGAAAAGGTTTAAGGTTTACCGAATACGTGAAACAAAAGGGGATTAATAACACGAACGATCTTGCAAAAATTGGATCAACCAAAATAAAACAAACACCCCTTTTTGGTGTTTATATGCGGCGGCCAAAGAGAAAAAGGAGGAGCAGGGTTTTGTGTTTTTTCTTAAAAACTCTGTATTATGAAAACTTGTTTCCTTCTTTTTTCTATTTAGTTAAAGTTTAAGGTGGGCCTGGCCCATTCCTTGTCTATGGCGCGGCTATGAGGGGCCCACAAGGGGAAACACGTTGTTTTTCCGTGTTATATTTATTACTTGTTCTCGTGTCGTGTTTACGTGATTTATTTTTTAATCGTTCGTGTCGTAAAATATATTTATACGTAATCGTAATAAATATACATAAATACATAATAATAGGTTCGTGATTATTTACGTCCATGACTTTCATATTTGTGATTATAATTATTGTGGATAATCATTATCGTGTCTTAATACGTAATAAATATTTATCGTGTAATAACACATACATAATACTTTTAATTCCTATTCGTGAAACGTAAACGTGCTAAATAAGGAAAGTTCTAATCATGTACGTACGATCATAAGGGTACTATTCATGGTAAAAGCATGCGGGTTTTACAATAAGACACCGAGAACATAACTATTTTCTTATTAAAAATCAGTTATTACGCGGCTAGACAAATCAGAAACCAACAATTACCCTTATGAGGAAGTCTGCCAAACTATCCTGTTATGCAAAAGAAAATATGCCTGTTCGACCACTAAGGTTGTAGCAAGTGCAACTTGCACAGACAGAGGATGTCAGTCCTCAAATAGTACTATCTACAATATTAGCACTCATTGTCTTGAAATGATTAGAGATTCAAAATTAAAAAGGGACTTTATCTAACACCCCCAATTTACATTGCGCAACGAAAATACACAATTGGGTGCTAGACACAAGCATCATCACACAAGGTATATTAAATGACTCAAAAGAGAGACGTATAAACATAAAATATAAACAATATTTTCATAATAGGCCTAAGACATAATTTCATCCCATAATGTACTAAAACAACACTAGAGTAAAGTGTTTAGTCCCCATGGATCTCGACCAACAACCAACAATTTTAGTACAGTACACAAACATACAACAAATTATTCAACATTAAAAGGATAGTCACCCACGCAAAAACATTGTATTTAAGCTCATGACACCGACCCCTTAACCAAATAGTCACCCACGCAAAATGCCAGCATGACTAGAATAAAACCATTGCCCCTCTAGGGTATCAGTTGATACAATACGACATTCTTATTCCCGTAAATTATCCTTCCCAGAGGTTACTCAACGTAATTCCCTGGTCTCAGATAGGGTGGTCAACCAATAGTACTATCATTAGAATAAGCGGCTATTCCTGACTCACAACATCAAGTCAGAAGATAGTTAACGACTCATGAATTTAGGGTCTTTAGCAACAAGGTACTCAATACAATGTAAACCACTTAGGCAACATTCGGGTCCAACAATTACTCATGACTTGTGTTCATTTATTTTCAAATAGCATGTATCCCCCTCGCGGGTAATAAAACATTTAGTAGATATCATGAAAAGCGAGGCTACAGACTCACCTTAGTATAAGAGACCTTGCGAGATGATCGCCGATGATAGAGGATGCCTTTCAAACACGAGAACTGCTACCTATCCAATAAGGCGCGTTCATTAATAATGACTCGAGAAATAAATCATACATAACAATATCAAATTCAAACTCATAAAATCACGATAAACTCGAGAGAAAACAACACTAAAAATTCTATTACATTCTTCTACAAATATACTTCACCATTTTACACTTTCAACAAAATCCGCCGGCACATACTACATGTACTAGCTTATTTACCCCTTTTAGACTTGTCAAACGTTTATGAAACGACTCGAGAAACTAACTTACTATATATAGAAAGTCCTCCAACAAGTTTATCAAATGAAATTATTTTTAATGTCCTTTACCAGACTCATCTTTAAACTAGAAAATCCGGACAGATTTACGTTAATAATTCATACAACCGTTTTAACTTCTTTAAACGACTCCGTTTACAAAACCGACAGTTAGGTTTCAAAATATACTCACTCTCTAGGGTTTACACTTCATTATCAGTAGGTTACTCATTTCAAAACTTCAATTTATAGTCCCCGAGATTCGATCCAATTATCGACAACAACTGTAACACCCCACTTGGATAGGTGGACCGTTACGTGTGTTTATGGCGTGTCATCAAAGCATAAGGTAAATGTCCTAAAACATTAACTGACCATAAAGGAATACCGAAATCAAACATCGGTAATCCAAACATAAGCCCAAAACATGAAAAGTAAAATACTGAAAGAAAGGACTAAACAATATCCAAATAAGCAGAATAATGTAAGAAATGCATAAAGTAAGAAGTCTGGATAGCTTCCATCCAAATGCACATGCTCTCAGAATCCTAAGAGCGTCCTGGTGTACCTGCCGTTAGAACATGAAAGGAACTACGGCTGAGCATAACGCTCAGTGAACGGATATAAAGCATGATAAGAATATACTGAATGAAACAGGCGATAGAATACAGAAGCTGTAAGACTGATATGTAACATGTGGTAGAACTCTGCATAAAATCTGAGCAACCTGGTTCATATATACTGATACTGAAGTATAGCTATTAATTCTGAAAACATGCATTTACTGTATTTTATTTGCCAGAGCTTATATAGGTCACGTGCTGTAACAACCGTGCATGAATAACTGGAGGGGTGACCTCGTCATGCTGTAGAGGGGTGACCTCTAAATAACTGTGCTGGGTGGAGGGATCAGCTCCAATGTGAAGGATGTAGAGCACACACCACATTCACTCTGATAACTTGTAACACATATAAGCCTAGGATGCATCCATACGCCCCAATAAAACATACATATAAAAAATGGCCAAACTGAACATGATTGGGACGATGCAGGATATCACTCTCCTGCATGTGAGTCACGACACCGGTGCCTCTAGTGCCGTGGTTACGGTACCTCCGTAACTAGTACATAAACTGGTCGTGCTTGTATATAACGCTCAGGCAATTCTATTTAGTTATTAACATGATTACTGATAAATTTAAACATATACTGGGGAAAACATTTGGCTGAAGATGGGAAACCCTAATCATGCATAGGAAAGGAAATCCTTACTGAAAGGACGGGAAATCCGTACCTCGTCCAGTACTGAATTAAGACTGAAAGCTGACGGATCGAATTCTGACTTCACGGATACTACAAAAATAATGGACGCGACAATAAGTTGACTAATTACTGTTTGTATATAATCTGATAGGTTCTGACTGTTTCTTTAACCGTTTACTGATTAGTATATATCCTGTATTTCTTGTTACCGTATAATATAATATGTTCTGTTATTTAGAATATTACTATAGATAGTAACCTGCTATAATTAGAAAGTTCCTTAAATTTGAAAGTTTCCAAATTAGTTTCTTTGAAAATAAGTCATTAACTAAATCCCACGTTTTAAGTAGTATAAAAAAAAATAAAGTTAATATCAATTTAATTTTACTAACAAAATTAATAAAACAAAACAATATAATTAACTTTATTTATAAAACTCATTTATGAAATGATTTATCCATTCATATAATTCCCGGTTCCCACCGCTTGTGTTAAGTTCCCACTGATTACACAAAGTTCCCCCTGTTTGTGTTAAGTTCCCCCCGCTTTTGTTATGGTTCCCACTGTCCTATGCAGTGGTTCCCACTGCTTTTGCAGTGGTTCCCACTGCTAGTTATATGGTTCCCCCTGCTAGTACAACCCCCACTGTTTTTGTAATCCCAAACGCCCCCTTATTGCTGGTAAACCCAAACGCACCCTGTTTTCTGAATTAAACAGCCCGGATGGGGTTTTCTGTTTTTTGGTCAGCCAAGGCAACACCCACCGAGACTTCGGTCTCGGCTGGGCTTCAACCAACACCACACCCCCCGCTTGTGGTTGTTGATCGGGCTGGCAAGGAGAAGCACCGAGAGTCTATGACTCTCGGCTGAACAACCATGACCCCCCAACGGATCAAGTCAAAAAAAATAGGGACAGGGTAACATACCGTTATAAAATTAACAAGGATGGATGATACACACGAAGAAAAGAACAAACCGCAACACCCCTTCCTTTTTTTTTTTTTTTAAAGTTTAAAATAACTTCTCATTTGCTTCGATTAATAATTTAAATGCCCGTGCTCGTGTTCGTGATCGAGATTTTGTAATCTCTACATTTTCTGAACAAATACTTGCGTATAATATTTACGTAATTTTTCTGACGTTAACTTATTATTTTCTGAATAATTAATTTGTAATATTTAATAAAAGCTGAGACTGCGTATTTTAATATTCGTAGATTTATTTCTGTAAAATAATTAATTCATCTGTAATATTTTTAATCGAACTGAGGCTGCGTGAAACTTATATTAATCCTCGTGGTATATTCTGATATGGATTATTTTCTTCTTGAATAATTAATATTCGCGTAATATCTGAATTTATACTGTTATTTTATTATCTGCATAAACTGTAATATTTATAATATTTAAATAAACTGGGATTGCGTATTTAATTTCTGCGTTTATATCTCTGTCTATCAATTAATACTTATATAGTTTATTAAAATAAAACTGCGTATTTAAATATTCCGATTTTTAAATACGGGTTTTACAATTCTTCCCCTCTAAAAACAATAATTCGTCCCCGAATTAAAGATACGACTATACTGGGTTTTACAATTCTTCCCCTCTAAAAAGGAGAAATTCGTCCTCGAATTAAAGGTAATAAGCTGATGAAGTTATAAGAACTGATAGAATACGTAGACTGAAAAGACAATTAAGCTGAAGGATGAATTGTCTTCTAATTAAGACATAATGCTGCCGATAGGTATAAACCTGACATGACTGAAATGATCATGTAACGTGATATGGCTGAAGAGAACATGGAACGTGACATGACTGAAAGAACTTAACTGGATTTATTGAAGGAAAGGATGAGGGGCCCGGATGGACTCCTCCGTTTCGAGTGGCTTCACGCTCGAAACGATTCCTTCAAAGGTATAAACATAATGAACAAAATCTTGGTCCTGATGACCCTGTCCTGATGATGCTGAATAGTTTCTGGTTCTAAACTTAAGATGGATTTTCTGATCCTGAATGAATAAGCTGTAGCATGTAGTATACATGAAACGGTACGTACAATTATCCTGAAAAGATAACATTTATATCTCTGAGCAAGCTGTTGAAAAAAATATATAGGGATGAACTACGTGAACAATTGTGAACGTGGTTCGCGATTATATAAGGAACGTTGTGCATGAAGTATATCGTGAATGGGATACGTGAAACATACTGTGAACGTGATACTAGAACATATCCTGAACGTATGCTGACTGAGGAAGGAATGCCAAACGATAGGGTCTGAGATGTGAAACATCTGCCTGGTTATTGGAAAGTTGTGCTAAATTTGAGTCTGGTCTCTCAAGTTTTTTTGTAACCGTATTCGGTAATAAACTGAGAAACGTGTATCGTGAAATGGCACATGAACTTGAACGTGAACAATATTATGAACGCAAACGTGAACTTAAATCACGAGATAGCATAAAAGATGAATTGAAACAGCATCATACTGTGAATGAGACGTAAACGTGAAAGTAAAAATACACATGAACGTAAAGTGAACGTAAACATACACGTGATCGTAAACATGAATTCTGTCTGATATGATGGTCGATGGAATGCCTTGAATTCGTACAATATACTGCTGAATTTCTAAATTTTCTGCAGATCTGCTACTGCGTGATCCTTTCGGATGAAAGAAACACGTAGGCTGATTACATGGTTGACGATAACGTAGATAGTATCATACTTCATCAAAGTCTGTGGTAACTGACAATAACCTCCATGGAATCCTGTCTCATTCTATTCAGATTTTTCTAATGGTAACACACTAACATGAAGGCGTTCTATCTTGAACCTGCGGTATATCAGGCATCTAGATATGAACATAGCTGTATCAATGTGTGATACGGTTTCTATAAAAATTCTGTCTAGGCTTTAGTGATGACTGTCAGCAATTTCTGCGCTAGTAGTCAATTGAGTTCTAGAAAAATTTGTACTTCATTCACAGGCGCCAGTCGGGACCATCAGGTGATGGCCTTCACCTTCGCAACATTGTTTGAAATTTCTTCCTGCTAAGGTAGAGTGGCTCAGAAATGCCACTTTGTTCAATTGGAATTCATATCTGGAAAGCTGTATATAAAATTTTCTCCTATCGAAGATTCTGTACAACTGTGAGGAGATGTTTCTCGTGTTCTTCTCTAGAATTTAGGAGATCAAAATGTTATCAATGAATGTACTGCCAATTTTGTCTGAGAAGTCAAGGAAAATTTATTCATAAATTTTCATACTATAGCTGGAGCATTAGGGAGTTCCGAAGTAAAATTTAAAATTTTTAGAGTGGCTATAATATGTGCAACAACGGTCTGAAGGACATCATGTTCTTCCCTCACCAATGATGGTGGCATGATCTTGAATTTTTCTGGAAGAATGTTTAAGACACCTCGTAGTAGGTCAATTAAACTTTCTATTCGTGGAATGAATATCGATTAGGAATGGTGATCTGAAATTTTTTTTCGATGGGGCGCTAGGGCGAATAAAGCCTAATTTTGGTAACTCTTGCAGCAATTGCTGCAACTCTTTTAACGTAGCTAGAGCCCTGTAATAAAGAGTTATGAAAACAGGTTCTGTTCTTGAGACTAGCTCGATGTTAAATTTCTGTCTCGTGGTTAGGAAGGAAATTTCTTGAAAACTTTCTGAAATTATATCTGGAACTCTAGAATAATCTGCTGATCATGAATTTAAGGAATTTCAGAAGTGAATTAATAACAGGTAGGTAAAAGTCTTCGTAGCTATGGACTGATAGTCACGCGCTTGTAAGGCAGAAATAATTCGTGCTGATTTTCTGACCGAAAGTATAATGAATATATTTGGAATTTAGTAAGACGGATCTCGTCATTAGCTGAAAATAAGGCTTTAATAAATATGGTGTTACTATTGAGTCCTTTCTGGCTGAGAGGTAGGTAAATATCTGATTTAAGATAAAGCTGACATAGGAATACGTGAAGTAAACATGGCGACTTTTCACTGAATGTGTTCGTCTGTAACCTCATAGAATGAATACTGCGTGTTTAACCTGAATAATACTCCAGTGGTGGTGACTGAATTTTTCAAATGATCTAATTTATGCGTGGCATAATAAAGCGAGGGTATCCCCCTTGGAGGGTGCCCTGAATCATTTAGGGCCTGGTACGGAGTTATGAGTTCTGCCTCGTATTTTGAGAAAAGATTCGTATTACGTGTACCATGACTGGTGTCCTGATATGTGTCTTCCGAAATGATACTTGAGGCCTATGTCTTGAATGATGTCTTGACATGTGTTTTAGTGGATGAATATGAACAAGACTGAAGAATTTTCGGTAACTGCTAGGATTGGCGGATCGGTTAGACTCTTGACTTCTGCATTTCTGGTCACGTCCGTGCCGGAGTTCCGATGGTTACTGACTACTTTGTCTGTCAGTTTTCCTGACGGTCGTTATCATGACCGTGATTAATGTAATTATTTCTGCTGAGTGGCCGACTGAGTTCCGGTTCCCACTCTTTTGAATGAACGGTTAGCTTAGTGAAGTGTGACATCTAGCTGAGAAGGTAAAAGTACGTAATGGAAGGGTAGTGTCTGATGGTTGAAATTTATTCTTGTCAGAAATTTCAATTTTATAGTTTTCGTCCTCGTTCCGCAGTCTTCATAGTATAAACGGCATCAGCAGCTTGAGAAATCTCCAAAGTTCAGCAGCATCAGCATTTGTGAGGTCTTCAAAGTGTTAGCGGCATCAACATCTAGCAAGATCTTCAACTCACGAGCAGCATCAGCACTTGTAAAATATCGACAAGTGGAAACGCCCGAGATGATTGAGGATCGATTAGAAATATCCATGGAGTAGGGTACCTGGACCTGGCTACTGTACGTGAAGTAAAAAAAATGAATACTGCACATGTAGCAAATCTGAGACACTGTACGTAGAGTACACGTGAAATATTATACATGGAGTATAACTGAGACACTGTACATGAGGTACATATGGAATACTGTACATGGAGCTGGTGGAAATTTTATGGGATGATCGATACTGGTGTCGCTTGCCTGACATTATCAAGAAACAAATTGATTTAAACGGTAGTAAGCTGATCTGAAATAAATAACATGATAGGCTGACAATTCCTGCGTCGACTTAATGCTGGTTGTATAGAGGCTGCAAGTATGATTAAACAGAGTTTCATCAATGTTCAGTATGAAGACAGAAGACATGATTGATAAAGACCAGAACATGATTTATCATGAAATAGGATTTTACTGTAATCCTTCTATATTTTAGCCTGAAGGCATCATCACCTTGCTGAAAACATAATCCTCGTAAGGAGACATGAAACTGAATCATCATGTAGATGTCATCAACGTGAGGGTATGAAAATTTGACTGTTATAAGGAACACAAAAAGTTAAATCAACTGAGGTGTAATATTAACTGATGTGGACGGCTATGGTTCAATCCATGTACTCCAAGGAAGGAAACATGAGACTAAGTATGGGCTATTCTGGTTCGATCCATACTGGTCAAAATTTTCTGAGAACTGTCATGTATAGAACTTTATAATCTGGTATTAAATATGGATGGCTGAAGTCCAATCCATACTTGTCAAAATTTATAGAATGTCATGATATGACAAAAGTGAACAACTGTGGATTGGTTCACAAAACATCATTTGACTGAAAAGCATGAAATTTGACTTGAGAAATGGTGAACGTTTATGACTGGTTCACCAAGTAATATTTGACTGAAACATGAATCTGTCATGAGTAAGGGTAAACGCCTATGGTCGGTTTACCAATACAAAATCTGAACGTACAAGGGTGAACGCCTATGGTCAGCTCACCAAAACGAAAATTCGCTAAAAAGCACATGCGACTAAATATGGCTAGTTGTGTACCAACCTTTTACTTAGTCAAAACATTAAGAAAACTGACTGATAACGAAGAAAACTGACTGAATAATCCATGAGAAATATGAAAGACAACGACGCCAAAATCTGAGAAGTTCCTGGTGACTACCCACTAGTCACATGTCAAGTTTAGAGCCTACAGGTCCAACCTGGCTCTGATACCATAATTGTAACACCCCACTTGGATAGGTGGACCGTTACGTGTGTTTATGGCGTGTCATCAAAGCATAAGGTAAATGTCCTAAAACATTAACTGACCATAAAGGAATACCGGAATCAGACATCGGTAATCCAAACATAAGCCCAAAACATGAAAAGTAAAATACTGAAAGAAAGGACTAAACAATGTCCAAATAAGCAGAATAATGTAAGAAATGCATAAAGTAAGAAGTCTGGATAGCTTCCATCCAAATGCACATGCTCTCAGAATCCTAAGAGCGTCCTGGTGTACCTGCCGTTAGAACATGAAAGGAACTACGGCTGAGCATAACGCTCAGTGAACGGATATAAAGCATGATAAGAATATACTGAATGAAACAGGCGATAGAATACAGAAGCTGTAAGACTGATATGTAACATGTGGTAGAACTCTGCATAAAATCTGAGCAACCTGGTTCATATATACTGATACTGAAGTATAGCTATTAATTCTGAAAACATGCATTTACTGTATTTTATTTGCCAGAGCTTATATAGGTCACGTGCTGTAACAATCGTGCATGATTAACTGGAGGGGTGACCTCGTCATGCTGTAGAGGGGTGACCTGTAAATAACTGTGTTGGGTGGAGGGATCAGCTCCAATGTGAAGGATGTAGAGCACACACCACATTCACTCTGATAACTTGTAACACATATAAGCCTAGGATGCATCCATACGCCCCACTAAAACATACATATAAAAAATGGCCAAACTGAACATGAGTGGGACGATGCAGGATATCACTCTCCTGCATGTGAGTCACGACACCGGTGCCTCTAGTGCCGTGGTTACGGTACCTCCGTAACTAGTACATAAACTGGTCGTGCTTGTATATAACGCTCAGGCAATTCTATTTAGTTATTAACATGATTACTGATAAATTTAAACATATACTGGGGAAAACATTTGGCTGAAGATGGGAAACCCTAATCATGCATAGGAAAGGAAATCCTTACTGAAAGGACGGGAAATCCGTACCTCGTCCAGTACTGAATTAAGACTGAAAGCTGACGGATCGAATTCTGACTTCACGGATACTACAAAAATAATGGACGCGACAATAAGTTGACTAATTACTGTTTGTATATAATCTGATAGGTTCTGACTGTTTCTTTAACCGTTTACTGATTAGTATATATCCTGTATTTCTGGTTACCGTATAATATAATATGTTCTGTTATTTAGAATATTACTATAGATAGTAACCTGCTATAATTAGAAAGTTCCTTAAATTTGAAAGTTTCCAAATTAGTTTCTTTGAAAATAAGTCATTAACTAAATCCCACGTTTTAAGTAGTATAAAAAAAATAAAGTTAATATCAATTTAATTTTACTAACAAAATTAATAAAACAAAACAATATAATTAACTTTATTTATAAAACTCATTTATGAAATGATTTATCCATTCATATAATTCGCGGTTCCCACCGCTTGTGTTAAGTTCCCACTGCTTACACAAAGTTCCCCCTGTTTGTGTTAAGTTCCCCCCGCTTTTGTTATGGTTCCCACTGTCCTATGCAGTGGTTCCCACTGCTTTTGCAGTGGTTCCCCCTGCTAGTTATATGGTTCCCCCTGCTAGTACAACCCCCACTGTTTTTGTAATCCCAAACGCCCCCTTATTGCTGGTAAACCCAAACGCACCCTGTTTTCTGAATTAAACAGCCCGGATGGGGTTTTCTGTTTTTTGGTCAGCCAAGGCAACACCCACCGAGACTTCGGTCTCGGCTGGGCTTCAACCAACACCACACCCCCCGCTTGTGGTTGTTGATCGGGCTGGCAAGGAGAAGCACCGAGAGTCTATGACTCTCGGCTGAACAACCATGACCCCCCAACGGATCAAGTCAAAAAAAAATAGGGACAGGGTAACATACCGTTATAAAATTAACAAGGATGGATGATACACACGAAGAAAAGAACAAACCGCAACACCCCTTCCTTTTTTTTTTTTAAAGTTTAAAATAACTTCTCATTTGCTTCGATTAATAATTTAAATGCCCGTGCTCGTGTTCGTGATCGAGATTTTGTAATCTCTACATTTTCTGAACAAATACTTGCGTATAATATTTACGTAATTTTTCTGACGTTAACTTATTATTTTTTGAATAATTAATTTGTAATATTTAATAAAAGCTGAGACTGCGTATTTTAATATTCGTAGATTTATTTCTGTAAAATAATTAATTCATCTGTAATATTTTTAATCGAACTGAGGCTGCGTGAAACTTATATTAATCCTCGTGGTATATTCTGATATGGATTATTTTCTTCTTGAATAATTAATATTCGCGTAATATCTGAATTTATACTGTTATTTTATTATCTGCATAAACTGTAATATTTATAATATTTAAATAAACTGGGATTGCGTATTTAATTTCTGCGTTTATATCTCTGTCTATCAATTAATACTTATATAGTTTATTAAAATAAAACTGCGTATTTAAATATTCCGATTTTTAAATACGGGTTTTACAACAACTATATGTAGTCCCGATACTCGTCTCCCGGTACACGAATAATCAAAACATCATAACATCGCGCTCGTTTGGAGATAGAAGCTCTACCTCATATTAAACGAAGCCAATCGAATGCTCTAAAACCCTAGGCTATAAGTTAAGCCATTATCACTACATAAAATTTCAGAAATTACAGTTTACCTACTGTTGTAAAATGCCTTTCAAAAACTTGTATAAAATCACGTTTTTAGTAAAAACCAACCATAGATATGATCATCCCATAACCGTAACACTAACATATATCAACTCTAACATTAATCATCATAAAAATCAAAACCTTAAAATCAAAATAAAGTTTTTAACAAAACTTTTAGCAAGAACATCACTTGATCATCATAAAAATGACATGCATGATCATAGCTCCCACCTACCAACTTGAAAAAAAAAATTCTTACATGTACCCAAATTTTATACCAAAATGATCTACTTACAATTATAAGGATGGGTCTTATGTTATTTTGGCTGAGATCATTGTAAAAATTGATCAAAGGGTAAGGGGGGGGGGTGACGGTTTGTTTAAACAAGAGAGGAGAGAGAGAAAGTTTTTGAGTTGGTGATTTTTATGTGTTGTGTGTGTGAATTTTGAGCTTATATATGGTGGTTGAGGTATCAATGTTGTAATTTTGCAATAGTTATGGCTCAAAATGAAAATAGTTAGCTAAAAAGCGGGAAATAACTATTAGTCAATTTTGAAAATATTTACGGGGCTCGGGTTTCACAAAGATACTTTTAAAAATTTAAAACGTACCTCAAATATAATAATATCAACTCCCGACTCGACTTAACACGTCATTTAAAAGAAAACATAAAAAATGACAAACGTCGAACAACCGACAATAAAACGTAAAATATTTGGCATCCATCGACATCACGCTTGCTAATACACCTTTTACTTATTAAATATTAAATATAAACCTTCCAACATCGGTTTAAACTTAAACCTCCAAAAATAAATATCGGTCAAACTCATCCAAATTTTTTGAAAATAATCGTAAAATAAGATTAAGCAATGACCTCGATTTTGGGTTATCACATCCCCTCCATCTTAAAATAAGCGACGTCCGCGGCGCTTAATCCTTCCTAAGCAAATGAGGATACTTGTCCTTAAAGAAGTCCTCACGTTCCCAGGTAAACTCTGGTCCACGTCTAGAGTTCCATCGCACTTTCACAATTAGAATCCTACTATGCTTCAATTTCTTAACTTCCCTGTCCATTATCTCTACAAGTTCCTCTATAAAATGCAACTTATCATCAAGTTGAATTTCCTCCAATGGAATCACCACATCCCTTACAGCTAAACACTTCTTAAGATTAGACACATGAAAAGTATTATGAATAGCCTTAAGTTCATCAGGAAACTCTAACTTATAAGCCACCAATCCAATCCTTTGGATAATCTTAAATGGTCCAATATATCTCGAGCTCAACTTTCCTCTTTTTCCAAAACGAATCACTCCTTTCTATGGAGATACCTTTAACATAACCATGTCTCCTACTTCAAATTCCAATGATTTCCTTCGGTTATCAGCATAACTCTTTTGACTACTTCTAGCAGATAACAAACGCTTCTTAATTTGTACATCTTTTCAGTCGTCTCAAATATCATTTCAGGTCCAGTCAACTTACTTTCTCCTACTTCACTCCAACACACTGGAGATCTACTCTTACGTCTATACAAAGCTTCAAATGGAGCGGCTTTAATACTAGCATGATAACTGTTATTGTACGAAAATTCAACCAATGGAAAATGCTTATCCCAACCATTTCCAAAGTCAATCACACACGCACGAAGCATATCCTCTAACGTTTGTATCGTTCTTTTGCTTTGTCCATCAGTTTCCGGATGATATGTTGTACTCAAACATAACTCCGTTCCCATCGCTTTCTGCAAAGATTTCCAAAATTCTGAAGTAAACCTACTATCACGATCAGAAATTATCGACAAAGGCACACCATATCGAAAAACAATCTCATTTACGTACACTGTTGTTAATCTCTCCATAATATCTGTCTTCTTCATTAGCAAAAACTGAGCACACTTAGTCAATCTATCTACAATCACCCATATCATATCACAACCATTAGTAGTCCTTAACCCGTCACAAAATCCATAGTAATCTTCTCCCATTTCCACTCAGGAATCTCAGGTTGCACTAATAATCCAGACGGTTTCTTATGTTCAGCCTTTACTTTCGCACAAGTTAAACACTTATAACATATTGTGCTATTTTTGCCTTCATATTCAGCCACCAATAAACTTTCTTAAGATCTTGATACATCTTGTCCGATCCAGGATGTATTGAATACTTTGACTTATGAGATTCATTCATCACCAAATCTCACACTCCTAAAGAACCTTCCTCGAACGAACACAATGGTAACCAAATCCTATTCTCAAAATACCTCAATCCATTTTACCTTACTTCAAACAATAGTTTCAACATTCTACCCAAATTTTGTGCCTCAATATTTTCTTCCTTCACACCATTAGCTTGGGCTTTCAATATCGCTTCTGTCAAATCAACACTTTCCATCATTGTCAAAGCTCTAACACTTATGGACTTATCTCTTTCCTTTCTACTAAGTGCATTAGCTACCACATTCGCTTTACCTGGATGGTAACGAATCTCGCAGTCATAATCACTCAGCAACTCAACCCCTCTTTTTTGCCTCATATTCAATTCCTTTTGATCCAAAATATATTGCATAATCTTATGATCAGTGAATACCACACACTTGATTCCATACAAGTAGTGTTTCCACAGCTTCAAAGCAAAAATCACAACCCCAAGTTCTAAATCATGAGTAGTGTAATTCTCTTCATGTTTCCTCAATTTTCTCAATGCATATGCTATTACTTTCTCCCTTTGCATCAACACAGCTCCAAATCCTTTATGAGACGCGTCACAATACACTACAAAATCCTCAGATCCTTCTGGCAAAGACAATATCGGCATAGAACACAACTTATCCTTCAACATACTAAATGTAGATTCCTCTTCGAATCCCCATTCAAACACTCGATTCTTTTCTGTAAGATTGGTCAACCGTTTAGAAATTAGTGAAAACTTCTCGATAAACCTTCTATAATACCCAGCTAAACCAAGAAATTGGCGAACTTCAGTCGGCGTCGTCGGCACTGACCAATCTTTGATTGCCTCAATCTTAGCAGGATCCACACGAACACCTTCACTATCAATCACATGCCCTAGAAATTGCACTGATTTCAACCAAAATTCACACTTAGAGAATTTCGCATACAACTTCTCTTTCTTCAAAAATTCCAAAATTATTCTCAAATGCTTCTGATGTTCTTCTTCACTCTTGGAGTAAATGAGAATATCATCTATGAATAAGATAACAAACTCATCCAAATACGGCTTGCATATACGATTCATCAGATCCATGAATACAGCAGGCGCATTCGTTAACCCAAAAGGCATCACTTGAAATTCAAAATTTCCATATCGAGTGCGGAAAGCTGTTATTGGAATATCTTCTTCCCTAACTCTCAGTTGATGATACCCAGACCTCAAATCGATCTTCGAGTATACACTTGATCCTTGCAACTGATCAAAAAAATTATCAATCCTCGGCAATGGATACCGATTCTTGATAGTCAATTTGTTAAGCTCTCGATAATCAATACACATTCTAAAAGAACCATCTTTCTTCCTAACAAACAAAACAGGATCACCACACGGCGACGAACTCGGTCTAATAAATCCCTTATACATCAATTCTTTCAATTGATCAGATAATTCTTTAATCTCAGATGGAGCTAAACCATACGGTGCACGAGCAACTAGCTCAACTCCCAGCACTAAATCAATACGAAACTCCACTTCACGATGCGGAGGTAATCCTAGAAAATCTTTAGGGAAAACCTCAAGATACTCACTAATCACATGCACATCGTCCAATTTCCATTCATTCACACCGTCCTTACTTATATGTGCAAGAAACACATCACAACCTTCTTCTATATACCTCATCATCTTCAAACAAGAAACAACTCTCAAACGAGAAGTACATTCATCACCTTTCACAGTCAATACCCTATTCCTTACCGATATCTGAACTAATCTTTCTCCACAAACCATCATTGCACCATTACCAACTAACCAGTCCATTCCAGTAATCACGTCAAAAGATCCTAATTCTATAGGCATCAATTCAATACTAAACACATAACTACCTAACTTTAAGGAACAACCTTTCTGTATAGAAGTAAGTGCTTACAACCTTACCATTAGCTAACTCTACCTTATAACTAGTTGTCAATCTCACTGGTTCTCTATCCAATAGCTGACTGATACTAACATATACGAAACTTCTATCGGATCCAGAATAAAATAACACACTAGCATAACAAGCATCAAGTAAGAATGTACAAGTTACCACATTTGGCCCTTGAGGTTTGTCAGCATCTCCCACGACATAGGCTAGAGCAGCAGTCCCAGCACCAACATCAACAACATTGCCTCCTTGTCGAGTGCCAACCCTCCGACAGTTCCCTTGCTTATGTCCACGGCCTCCACATCCAGAACAGTTAACTACCTTAACAGCATTGGCCCTAGTGGCCACACCCTTGTTTTTACAATCTGCCGTCTTATGTCCGACCTTCCTACACTTGTTGCAAACAGGTGGATAATTTCCAACATGATACAGATTACACCGACCTCACTTTGGATTCACCTTGTTACCTTGATTTCCAGTGGCAACACGAACACCATCATTCCTTCTCAAATTATATTGTTGATTCCTATTTGGTCCTTGGTTATTTTTATTACGATAACCACCACGATTCTGCCCTTGGTTTGAGTGTGCAGCTTCCCACTTTCTCTTATTCCCTTCAGCAATACTATCCTTTCGATCCTGTAGCTTTACATCCATTAAAGCATGAGCCATCTGAACAGCTTCATCAAATGACTTGGGTTTCGACGAAGTAGTCTCTCCCTTGATATTACTAGATAAACCTTTGATATACTGCTTCATCTTCTTACGGTCGTCAGCAAAAGCATCAGGACACAACAAACATAAATCAGAGAATCTCATTGTATAAGCTACAATATCATTGTTCCTCAGCACTAAATGCCTCAACTCATCCTCTAACTGACCTAACTCTTCCTCAGGACAAAACTTAGCAGTTAACAGTCCCTTGGTCACAGTCCATGTTCTAGCATTTGCTTCAACCAAACCAACAGTAGCTACCTGACTATTCCACCAGCTTAATGCATAATCCTAAAAAGTAGCTGCAACAAATTTCACCTTACTAGATTCTGAACATCCACTGATTTCAAAAGTACTTTCAATCTTTTCAATCCACCTCCTTAATTCCAAAGCACCACGAGTACCACGAAATTGGGTAGGTCCACATTTCATGGAACTAGCATAAGAACATTCCTTCTGAATCTGCTGAACAGCAGCATTACCTCCAACTTGTCCTGCAACATTTCCTCCCGCTTGTTCATCAACATTACCCGCAATTGGATTTGCAACATTCCCTCCAACCTGACCAGCAGCATTCCTATTCTTAGTCTCTTGGTTCCTCGCAACACGTTCAACTTCCATAGCTCTAGCAATAGCTTGCTCCATCATGGTATTAATAGTAGCAATCGTCAATTTAGGCGACATGTTTTAGGAAACTAACCAAACAACAATTTAGTAAAGTCAGAAAAATGCCTCCCAACTCCTTCTTGTGTCACCATAAAAGAAAAAGAACAAGTAAGTATTCATATCAAGATAAGAAGAAGGATTTCTCTATCAAGATGTAACATGGATACTACATGCACCAACAACACAATTCACAATGAATCATTAACCAATTCACAAAAGAACTAATAAGACAAATCATAAGTCATGAAGGTAATTTGGATTGCGTTGGAAAATTTCCACAAAATTGTGACAAGTAATGTCACTACAACCCTTCATCACGGTAAACTTAAAAGTCATTAAGTTTCATCATAAACTACAGTACTAGTCTACATAAGTTCTATTACAACCAGGCTAATAAAAACAACATAAAAGAACTAAACATCTGATCCCCACAACTTCTTGTACATCGGCTCATCATCACTGATGCTATCGTCTTCCTAAGAATATTCCTCCACTTTTTCCTTTCCCTTTCGAGTTCATCCTTCACTTGGCTTCACCAACACTTGAGCTTCAACCTGACTTGGCACATCATGAATCACCACACCTCGACTAGGAAAAGATCTCATAGGCAAACTCCACGCATTCAACCTTGCATTCCTTTCTTGCTCCTCACGTAACCTTTCAATTTGCCCACTCAAATTCATCACCATAGATCTTAACCTAACAACTTCATCCATTTCCCTTGCTCTAACAAACTCTGATCTGCTCACACTACTAACAAACCCGTCAAGCCTCTTCTCATTCTGCTCAAACCTTCTAATCACACGGGTTTCAACTAAATAGCTTTCAAACAAGGATCTATCAAACTTCTTGAGAAACCAGAAATATCATCATAAGACCTAGGACCTGGACAATAAACCTTAGATATGCCATCATGAATAGATCAAGCTCTAGCAGCACTACTCGACTCAATAAGAACATCACCCTTAGCAAATGCAATCCCAGGCAAGCTGCTCATATAAGCATCACAAGTAGGCATCGAAGAAGGTACAACAGGTCGCTGACAGTCCGAAACAGTCTGTGGCACAACATTAACTCTTGAAACATAACTACCTTGAATCACTTCAGGCTCGGTCTGACCAACTGCAGTAGGAGCAATTCCATCATCTAAATACTCATAAGGCTCCTCATCGTCACTAGCACCAAAGTTATCTACTTCCTCACCGTCCAATACATTAGTCATATCAATCCATCCATCCTCACGAGGTAAACCAACCATTTTCTACAATTATAAGGGTTCAAGGATACTTAAGGTCATTGTTAACAAAAAAAATTAGTACGCAATGCTTATGCAAATGTTATACGTAATCCATGATATGCAACACAATGCAAATGATGTTTATGCAATGATTGCAAAATAAAAATTGATACTGAGAAGCACTCGGCGTACTTTCAATAATTCCAATACAATATCGTAGTATTTACTTAATAAATACTCGGGAAATCCTTAAGTTATGAGGGATACATCTATAGTACAAAACAAAACTAAAAGTGATCTTACCGGAGCGTTGTAGAGGAGTTGTGTGCTTTTGAGAATAAATAATTTTGACACCAAAGTTATAGTTTAGGACATTTTTTTAAAAATCGACCTAGTTCTCTATAACTTGTAGCTCTGATTACCAATCTATAACACCCCCAATTTACATTGCCCAGCGGAAATACACAATTGGGTGCTAGACACAAGCATCATCACACAAGGTATATTGAACGACTCAAAAGAGAGACATGTACACATAAAATATAAACAAGATTTTCATAATAGGTCTAAAACATAATTTCATCCCATAATGTACTAAAACGACTTCAGAGTAAAGCGTTTAGTCCCCACGGATCTCGACCAACAACCAACAATTTTAGTACAGTACACAAACATACAACAAATTATTCAACATTAAAAGGATAGAAATAGTTTTTAGACCAACTTTCTTCCAAAAGCCATACCACAACCTCCACAGCAAAGCTCCGCCTCCTATCACTTCCTATTACCTGAAACACATGCTAAAACGAGTCAACAATAATGTTGAGCGAGTCTATAGGTTTATCAAATCACATTTGAACACAAGAAGAAAATCAATCATAATCATTTATAGAATTATCGTACACACAATCTATATTCAAGGGAAAAACATTGTATTAAAGCTCATGACACCGACCCCTTAACCAAATAGTCACCCACGCCAAATACCAGCATGACTAGAATAAAACCATTGCCCCTCTAGGGTATCAGTTGCTAGAATACCATATTCTTATTCCCGTAAATTATCCTTCCCAGAGGTTACTCAGCGTAATGCCCTGGTCTCAGATAGGGTGGTCAACCCAATAGTACTATCATTAGAATAAGCGGCTATTCCTGACTCACAACATCAAGTCAAAAGATAGTTAACGGCTCATGTATTTAGGGTCTTTAGCAACAAGTTACTCAATACAATGTAAACAACTTAGGCAACATTTGGGTCCAATAATTACTCATGACTTGTTTTCATTTATTTTCAAATAGCATGTATCCCCCTCGCGGGTAATAAAACATTTAGTAGCTAGCATGAAAAGCGAGGCTACAGACTCACCTTAGTATAAGAGACCTAGCGAGATGATCGTTGATGATAGGGGATGCCTTTCAAACACGAGAACCGCTACCTATCAAATAAGGCGTGTTCATAAATAATGACTCGAGAAATAAATCATACATAAGACAATCAAACTCAAACTCATAAAATCATGATAAACTCGAGAGAAACAACACAAAAAACTCTATTACATTCTTCTACACATATACTTTACCATTTTACACTTTCAACAAAATCTGTCGGCACATACTACATGTACTAGCATATTTACTCCTTTTAGACTTGTCAAACGTTTATGAAATGACTCGAGAAACTAACTTACTATATATAGAAAGTCCTCCAACAAGTTTATCAAAAGAAATTATTTTTAAAGTTCTTTACCCGACTCATCTTTAAACTACAAAATCTGGACAGATTTACGTTAATAATTCATACAACCGTTTTAACTTCTTTAAACGACTCCGTTTACAAAACTGACACTTAGGTTTTAAAATAAACTCACCCTCAAGGGTTTACACTTCATTATCAGTAGGTGACTCATTTCAAAACTTCAATTTATAGTCCCCGAGATTCGATCCAAATATCGACAACAACTATATGTAGTGTCGATACTCGTCTCCCGGTACACGAATAATCAAAACATCATAACTTCGCGCTCGTTTGGAGTTAGAAGCTCTACCTTATATCAAATCGAAGCTAATAGAATGCTATACAACCCTAGACTATAATTTAAGCCATTATCACAGCATAAAATTCCCGAAATTACAGTTTACCTACTGTTTTAAAATGCCTTTCAAAAACTTGTATAAAATCACATTTTTAGTAAAAACCAACCATAGATATGACTATCCCATAACCCTAACCCTAACATATATCAACTATAACATTAGAATCATCATAAAAATAAAAACCTTCAAATCAAAATCAAGTTTTTAACAAAACTTTTAGCAAGAACATCACTTGATCATCATTAAAATGACATGCATGATCATAGCTCCCACCTACCAACTTGAAAAATATAAAACTTCTTTCATGTATCCAAATTTTATATCAAAATGATCTGCTTACAATTATAAGGATGGGTCTTGTGTTGTTTTAGCTTAGATCATTGTAAAAATTAAATGAAAATTGATCAAAGGGTAAGGGGGGGGGGGGGGGGTGACAGTTTGTTTAAACAAGAGAGGAGAGAGAGAAAGTTTTTGAGTTGGTGATTTTTATGTGTTGTGTGTGTGAATTTTGAGCTTATATATGGTGGTTGAGGGATCAATGTTGTAATTTTGCAATAGTTATGGCTCAAAATGAAAATAGTTAGCTAAAAAGCGGGAAATAACTATTAGTAAATTTTGAAAATATTTACGGGGCTCGGGTTTCATAAAGATACTTTAAAAATTTAAAACGTACCTCAAATATAATAATATCGAATCCCGACTCGACTTAACACGTCATTTAAAAGAAAACATCAAAAATGACAAACATTGAACAACCGACAATAAAACGTAAAATATTTCGCATCCATCGACATCACGGTTGCTAATACTCCTTATACTTATTAAATATTAAATATAAACCTTCCAACATCGGTTTAACTTGAACCTCCAAAAATAAATATCGTTCAAACTCATCCAAATTTTATAAAAATAATCGTCAATAAGATTAAGCAATGACCTCGGTTTTGGTTTATCACACTTTAAGGTAGTAGTAAACATAGTACCAATAAACATATATGGGAAGCATGCCAAAAATTCTTGTATTCCAGTTTAGCATATATCCCCCTCACTGGTTTTCAAATCATTTAAAAGTAGTTAACTTTAGTGAGGCTATGAACTCACCTGGTGTCCATAGATTTTGAGTTGCATCAAATATATTTCATTCACAAAGATCAATCACAAACAACAACTTGGTCTCACACAAACCTGGATTAACACATTTTTGTATTATATCAAGTCTTTGATCTTTACTTTAAAGTTTTAAGTATTTCTTTGTGATATTTGGCTGAGGTTCATAGGTTATTTATAATATCACATCATTTTTCGGGCTATCATACTCAAAAGCCATTTTATAAACGTTTGAGGAGCGAGGGTACTTTAAATCGTGAACCCAACCACTCAGTTGGAACGTAGTATCGAGATGGAACATCTTTGTACAAAGATCCCTACTAACATGAAATGTTTACTACTTTCTTCAAATGATAAGTGATGAGACTGCTTTTATACATGGTCTCATCATCCAAAACGGGCTTAAAATGGTGAAAATGTCATAAAAAGTGTCAAATATATGCTTGTGTATGTTCAATGTGTATTTTAGGTACGGATATCAAAAAAATGGCAAAAGATCACAAGAATCAATCAATAACGAACACGGGAAACGAAGTCGCTTAATGAACCGGACCCAAATGTTGAATTTCCAAGAAAAATCCTTGAAGAATTGAAGATGTACAAGAAAGGTCCTTCATCATTGAAGAAATGACACTTTATACCCTAGTATATTCATAATTACAAGTTTGGTCCCTAAAGTTTGTCAAAATTACAAAAAGGTCCCTCAACTTTGAAGAATTGGCAAGATTGGTCCCTACAAAATGAAGACTTGTCACTTTTGGTCCTCCTCAAAGTCAAATATACAAGAAAAGACCTTCAAAGTTGAAGATATGTCACGTATAGTCCTTCAAATATCAAGAAATGGCAAAATATACCCTAGGAAATACTTTTCATAAGTTTTTGTTGCCAAAATCTAAAAACAAAAACTTATTTACAAAGGGGAATCAAGTTGTTGCTAGCCAAACTGCATTTGAAAACAAGATGGAAAATGGGGGACTAAATCTGGAAGAAAAACATACTTACCTAGACCTATCACAAGATGCCACCTCGCCCACTCACACCTATATACCAATCACATCCCACCATGCTGCCACCTCACCATCCCACTACTAATCAGACTTTTGAAACTGATTAGTTTAATAATCTTGGCGCCTAACACTAATCAAACCCCTAAAACGGATTAAAAACCTAACTATTCACCACATAAATCCTAATCATCAATCATCACCAAACGAAAGGGGTTTTGCCTAATTAGCTCCAGATTGCTAATTTACCATCCCCTAAACACAACCCCACCTTCAAATATGTGGCCACATCAACCATGTGGTCTCCCCAAACCTCCCCTGACCCACGAACTAGCAATAAGACAAAGCCTTGCCAGAGAATCAACGACTCAAGGCTTAGCTGCATTCCTAAGCATCATTGGACGTCCAAGATCATGTTCAATAAGTTGGCATCACATGTCTCCTCACAAAGACGAATTCAAAATTCAATTTCATTTCTGGAACATCATCTACTAGGGTTTTTAGTCTTCATATTCATGTATGCCTAATATATAAAGGCCTCATAGTCATAGCTTAGTCTTGTTCTTGGCTTTTCTGAATTTTAGTCACAACTTGTAAATCCTATTTTTCTGATGAATGAAAAAGGAGGTGTTGATTGATGACAAGAAACCAAGTGCCATCTTACTTTTATTGTTTGTTTGAGTTACTTTGCAAGAAATCGGTTTTAATTTAAAGTTTTGTTTCAAAAAATGTTAGTTTATTGTCTTTGTTCTTTCAAGATTTCTTTAACACTTTGCTGAGATTTTTGGCTGAAAGAGAAGGCCCCATTCACTTATGGTTTGGGTATATGTATGATCATAACACCCTGATTGGATAAATCAAGGTGTAGTGGATTCATATACTTGGAAAGGTTGTGGGTTGCTTAAAAATCACCAAGACATGGTTCTTGTTTTGTAAACTATCTGCTTTCAATCCACAAGATTGAAAGTGTGATCTTTACTTGTTTGTGTCTGTTGTTTTATGTTCTAAACAGGCACCCTCACTCATTCCTTGATCTTGGTGCATGGTTCTGTTGTAGAACCACACCAAGCATCATCTTCACACCACTAGCTTAACCAGTCAAGACACCTTGGTTTGAGCATAGTTGTTGGCCAAATACAAGGAAGCATTGCTAGCCTTGCTTGGATGTTAAGAAAGGAAAGTTCAACATCTATCTCTCTTTTTAGATTACTTGTTGAAAATTGTTGCTATGTGAATTGGTATTGCTGATATATGAATGTTTTTGGTTCATGAAATTTGTTTGTTAGATGCTTTTAGTCATAAACTTGTGCTTTTGTAAGTTGTTTTAGGTTAAGTAAAGATTTTTCTTTATTAAGAATGGGATATCAGTGTTAAAAGGGTGTTTGGAAATGCATGATTTGTGAGTGTTAATAGAAACCAAGTAGGAATTAAGAGTCATATTTGTTTTTGGTTCTGATTTGGTATGATTTAGTGTCAAAATTTGCATAGCTTGTGTGAAATTTGCCTAAACTGCTTTGTGATCTGAAACAAGTTAGTTTTAGGTCTGTGTGTAGTGAAACTTGGAAATCTAATATCTAGGGTATAGGATTAGGACTGTGAATAGTAAACATAAGTTTTTGCAACCTGAGAACTTGTTTTGACCATTTGAATCTCATCTTACTGCCAACTTTATCAGCAACTTATGTTTTTGTGCCTACCAATTGCATCAGTAAGTCTCATAGGGCTAATACTCGTTTAAATCTTGTAATTAATGCATGAAACTTGTTCTAATTCCATGATAGTGTAGAGATTGATTTTGTTATCTGTTGTTAGCTTTTTATAGGGTTTTATTGCATCAAAATTTCTTAAACACTTGCTTATATCATCAGACCTAGTTCTTTTCATGTATGAGCACTGATTGATTAAACTATATCATTTGGCTTGGTGATATATGTTTTATTTGCTTGTTTGTAACTCCCTACAACTCACTGGTTGTAGGGGTGCCTTTATTGTCCAAAAACACCCACTAATTCAAGATCAAAACAACATTCTTCATTTCATCAGTGGGAACTCCTTTCCCGCTGAAGCTTGCCACTGCTAGTTATAAATATTGGTCAACTTATTGATAAGTCAATCTAGCTTATTTCTTTGTGCAAAAATTTTAATTTTGTAATCAGTCTTACTTATTTCATCTTATAAGCTAGTCTGGGAATTTGTAGCTTTTAGTTTAAGGGTTGACTAGAAAACGAACTTAGTTGACTTTTTAAAAAGTGCTTATCAGCTTATTCAGGTTATTTGGCTTAGCTTATTGGGTGTTTTATGATTGATTTATTTTAATTAAGTCATTTAGATTCTTTTGCAAGTTGCATCAAGTCCTAAAGTGGTCTATTTCTCAAAAACGACTATTTTGTATTTTAGTGAAGACATACTTGGCTTATTTCTGGTTTATTGGTTGTGCTTTTTCCAAATTTCTTTTTACAAACAGCTTTATAATCCCAAGAGAAGGATGTGTGTCAATTTTCAGCTTATGGCATTAGCTTATGGCTTAATGGGCTTATTGGCCCATTAAGAATATGTTGGGTGTTTATTAAGATGTGATAAGCTCACTTTCAGCTATTGGTCCTTCAGAGTTTTTTTGTTTTAAATCAAATTTTAACTCAGACTAAAGATTTTGGGCTAAATTGGTTGACTTTTTTCTTATTGGGCCAAAAAGCCCATTTACTTAGACTGTTATTTAATTTGGCCCATTTCAGGACCCAATAGGGGTATTTAGGTCATTTCACTTTCATTTCTGTTTTTATTAGGTTAAAATAATCTAGTGTGCAAATTTTTAGAATTTTTTATAAATTTTTAATCTTTACTATTATTTTAATATTATTTTTAGTTTTTAATTATTTTAAATAGTTTTAATAGGTTTTAAATTTTGCAAAAATACTTTTTAGTTTAATTAAGTTATTTTTGAGGTTTACAAATTGAAAAATCTTTATTTGACCTTTTTATTAATTTATTTGATTTTTAGGGCTTTAATTAGCATTAAAAAAATAAATATTAATTAACTAAAAGGTTTGAAAAAGTTTGAATCATTTGTAAACCTTAGTTATATGTTTAGGAATTTTTTGTGATTTTTGGGGAATTTTTAGAGTAATTTTTGTTTTTTACCTAGATTTGCGTGAATCCGCATTTTTCGTCTTAGTTTAATTTTATCCGTAATCCGTCATTTTCTTTTCCCCTTTTTCTTTCATCAATATTAATCTCAAACATAACAAGTTTAATACACACATGAACTCGCACAAAGGGTCATAAGTGTTTAGTTTTCCTAAACGTACGCTTAGTGTTTACCACTTCATTTACGCTTTGTTTTCCTAAACAAGTGTAAGAATACTACTATCATTTTGGCGCCGCTGTCGGGGAGGCGTGTGTGTTTAAATTTGAACAATTTTGTTTTTGATATTATCCAAAAATAGTAATTTTGTGATTAGCACTCTAATCATACGTACTATCGGTTTTCGTTTTTGTGAAGAAATATTACTATATTGTATTAGTATCACAATAAATTCACAATATCTCCAAAAGCGTGAAAACGCAACCTTAATTGTGATTTCATCACTCAATTATTGTATTCGAATCTAAAGCAAAAGAAAAAGGCAAAATAGATCATTACTTTCGAGAAGCTTGATTTTGATTAACACAAACTATAAGGTGGGTATAAGGCAGTTTTATTTCACGACCTAACGAAAAAAGGCTCTTAAGTGCTTCGCACCACCTCGTTTCCCCCGCTTGCTTGTGCGTGTTTTGAGAAAAAGGGCTAATCGAGGATTTGCCACCGAAGTATTATCTACGTATCATACATATTTGGTTGGTTTCAAAGATTAAAACCTCTTGAACGTTTTGGTGTTCCACCAACGTTATAAAGTCATCGAAGGCGTTCACTCAACGTGATCGTTTTCATTCCTTGAGGCTCCTTTAATCGAGAAATCGATTCGAGGAGAGATTTGTAGATTTGTGTCCACGTAATTCACAAGAAAAATACAAAAAAGTTAAAAACAATCCAAAGCACAGAAAAAATTGAAAAATGTAAAAACACCAAAAAGAATCTTCGTTGCTCACCCCCACGTTGTACGTTATGTTTATGAAAACTCTCTCCAAAGCAAAACGTGCACGTAAACGTCGTTAAAAGGAAGGAAACCAAACTCCTTCTAGTGAAGAATCTCCCATTGTCGAACCCATTATAGAACAAGAAACTTCCATGGCTAATCGTACTACGATGGAGTTTCTTCAAGCACCCATCGACGGTTATGGAGAAACGATTGTGATTCCCTCTATCCTTACGGAGAATTTTGAGGTTAAGATGGGTTTATTGTCCATGATCCAAGCTAAAACGTTTTGTTGATACAAAAGTTGGATGATCCTTGCTAGACCCGAATTAGGCTTAATTCAGGTTCGCTGGGTTCCGGCTCCTACACCTAGTGAAATATCTGGTTGGGATCCTACACACCAAAACAACACGCGTTAGACTTACCGTGGGAATATATCCCACGATTAGACTCCGGCTTGAGAGTAAGTAATCGGTTTAGGGTTTTAAGAATCGGATGGGAGTTGAGAGTGTGTAGAATGTAATACGTTTGTAGAACCCTTGGGGGTTCCTTATATTGGCGGTAAAACCCTAATGGGCTATCACCGATGCTTCGGCCCTAAGCAAAGGATAAGTACCACAATTAGCTTGATTGTTATCTTCTAATTATGGTGAGTGTATATCCTCTACTTTGGGGTAAATCTTATTCATAATAAGATTATGATTCTATCTAACTCTGTACCGGCTGTGGGCCGCATACGTGTATGCGACTACTATTCATTCGAAGCCCATAAGCTTTTAAATGATATTAATCCAACCCATTAGTAACAGGCCGGATGCGGGTAGTACCTGTGGGCCGGGTTCATGACCCGGCTGGGGACTATACGTCATCATGTCCCCCAGTCTAGTTGTTACAGTCGTAGGCGTAATCTTTAGACTAATCATTGTCCTGTAGACTTTGTTGTTGCAAATACGGCTGCACTCCAAAATAAGCCGACCGAGACATCTTTAATGAATGCATTAATGGTAGTCATTAGTCGGACGCATGTATGCAAAAGTGCATCAGAAAGGCCCAACCTTGAGCCACGCAAAACTGTCAAGAAGTGACCCTGGGTCCCTTCTGACGTTTCAGAAGTGTCATAAATCCCATCTGTTAGATGGGTGTAGTGGTTTACACGTAGCGAAAATCCATGCTACCTCGTAAATCGAGGCAACCCTATAAAAGGGTTGGTGGGTGCTACTGTGTACACACACAGTTTATACCCTTTTCCGCCATTGTCATTTTTGAGCTCATTCCTTCATACCTTCACTTCTTATCCCACGGATTTCCTCCACCACAGGTTAGATCATCACGCCTCTCTAATCCTTTTTATAAAACATGGTGAAGGATAACCCTATTATTACGGATGTCCTAAACGTGATGCTTGCGGAGAAATACATAGACTTCTTGTCTAAGTACTATATTCCTGAAAGCGTACATCCGACCTATCCAAGTGACGGTGAAGCTATTACGGATGCTTCGAAGGGAAAGATAGGCGTGTATACACGTCTATTTGACTCGGATAACTACCGTAGCCACCTATCTAGGTTCTTAGTAGATCTGCTTCTGTACTACGACTTCCACATAACCCAACTGCACTGCATAGGGGCATGTATGATCAACCAGTTTGAGATTACCTGCTATACATGTGAGGTAACCCCGACCGTGAATCTATTTAGGGCTTTTTACTCCCCCTAACTGGTGAATGGGTGGCTATCGTTTAAGAAACGATCCGTGACCGCCCCCATGACTTATAAGAAACCCTTAGATTCCCTTAAAAATTGATACGACCATTATTTTTTCGTGGATGAGAAAGTATTCCCTACCCCATTTGTTCTCAAAACCAGGGCACCCGTCGACTTTCCTCCCAAATCAAAGGACTATAGTAGTAAGGATTTGAAAATATTAGACACCCACCGCACGGAATTCCATAGGGGTCTACCGGAGCACTTTCTTTGCCTAGTAGGGATCAGCCGCTATTACTATGGGAGGGAGGATAGATATCTGTGCTTTCTGACCGAGCGTAGGCAGGGTAGGTCTTCTATAATTTAGATGCGAACATGTCTTATAGTACTTATGAAATTACTAATCCATATGTATGCAAATGTCCACAGCGATGAAGCTGTTTGGCTTATTACGCCAAGGCGATCCAAGCAAAGTTCCACAAGGATCTCGACCACTGAAGGAAGGTGAACCCCCCTTACTAGATGCCACCATTAACATGACCATCCCTCTGGAAGAGACAACTGAGCAGCAGTCGGATGAGGAGGAGCCCGTGATCCAGAAGTCCCCCCTAGACTTCCATAATGAAGATGGTGATGAGCTGCTGTTAGAGGATGCCATACCGCACCAAGATGAAGAAGAAGAACTTACCAGTCCAGCTAACAATCGCTCCGGTGAAAAAGATGATACAATACAGGATTCTGGATCCCCTCAGCCATCAAAGCCCAAATCTAGAGAGCGCAAGACCACCAGGAAGGTAGCGAAAAACCTGGAGGCGGAGGCAGTGGCACACAATGCTCCCCCAAACAAACTAAGGAAGGACCATCCGCAGTTCCAAGAGGGAAGTAGTATCTGTACGGCCTAAGTCGACCCTTCGTTGCATGTTGATGGTCAAGTCTGGAAGGCAACCCCTGTGAATGCCGTGGCTCCATCTACCACGGAACCCGTGACTGGCACTACATAAGTACCAATCAATACTCCACAAGATATAATCCACAAACAAAAACTAATAAGTGTATTCTAATAACAGGGCGGACCCGTCGATAGTAGCACAGGAGAAAGAGGTGGAAAGGGAACCCTCACCTGTGATATCACTTAGAGAAGGAGTCTGAGTGCAGAGAATTTATGGATCATATCACTCCTCCAACGCTGGCATAAGACTTGGATGAACTCGAGCACGAGACGCTGCTGGAGCAGTTTGATGTATCCTTCCCGCACCAGGTGAAAGTTGGTGCGGCCCTACGGTGCCGTTTGGAAGGAGCCTTGGCCAACGTGAGCCGTGCTGAGAGGAAGATTGCTCGCCGAGAGGAATTGGTGGAAAAGCATGAGAAGACTGTCACATCCCTGCAGGCAGCTTTAGTTGTAGCAGAATCAATAGTTAAGGAACAAGCCCACCACGCCAATGCACGTGAGGAACGCATTGTTGAGCTGGAGGCCCTCCTAGCTGAATCCAATGAGAAGGTAAATGCTTCTATTGATACTCATTTGTTCACACAAAACCCATATTGTCTAGTAGTAATTCCAAGTATTATTTATAGGTATCCGCAGCCGAAGCCTCCACTAAAGACGTAACAGTACAAGGCTTTAGAATAGCTCAAGAACGCGACACGCTTAAGGACGAACTTACCCATGCGCAGACTACCTTGGAAGAGCGAGTTGCGGTAGCTGAGGGAGAACTGAGTAGGATAGCAACGGACTGCGCCGAAGTGTTGTGCCCTCCCTTGCTTATAGCCATAGCCGGGCGTAGATGGATGGTTGGCCAGAGAATGCGGCTCGCCGTGAGCAAGGTAATGGAGGCTCCTTACTTGTTAAAGGATTTTGTAGATGTTGTATCGGACGGAATTGACTGTGGTAGGCACGAGGGTTTGATCAAAGCTGTGGAGCTGATAAGCAAGAAGGAAGACATTACCCAACACGCCTACTACAACCCTCTAGCTGAAGATAAGATGACCGCCTCGATGGCCGCCCTTGGGGAAATCCAACACCCATTCCTAGACGACCTGGAGTCGCTGAAGGATGCTCCCAGTGAGGTGATAATGTCCAAGCTTACAGCTGATCCCATCCAACTGACCCTGCCCACCTATGACTTTGTTTCGAAGGTGATGAAAGGCGAGAAGCTTTTAGTTGAGGCGTTGGACGCTAATATGGCCAGGGCTCAAGGTGGTAAAGATGCTCGCGGTGAGGCCCTTCGTGCCTTGATCGTAGAAGGGAAGAGAGTGATAGGAGAGTTCTTACCTCCTCTGTAATTTACATTGTAAACATTTGTTCCTTTATTCGTCCGTGTATGTACATGGCTAGAACTGACAATATTGTTATAACTCGTTATATTTATGTAAGTCCGTGATGACCACGGCTACTTTGTGTTTTGAATTTGAAACTTGTGTATTTTCTTTAGATATCATGTGTCTATATTGCATGACATGTCACGTCTTACCCAGAATAAAACCAAATCAATATTTTACTAGACGTGCGGCATACGTCTTTACCATGCAAAGCACTACGTAGGTACGACATATGGAAACTTATTACAACACCTTTTATATAAGGTGTCTAGTAAGGATACATGATCCACGTCACTGGGGTTGCATCCCTCTTATGAGAAAAGTTGAATTATTAGGTTGACTTAATCCTCTTACCCCGCCTGGAGGCGAATATTACATGTACGTTTTTGAATGAATGCATATGAATAAGAGATAGCATATGATAGAAATAATAACTAAATCTATGAGACAATAATTTTCACATAGAATTTAAAGACATGACAATGATTTGCACAAGAACGAGCCGTGGAGCTAGCTAGGCACCACGACATTTTATTAGAACGTTTACGATTTTTGTTTTGACAAGAATGGGAAATCCTTAAAACAAATGGAACCTAGAAACCATGAAAAACAAAAAACAAAAGAGAATACATGGATCTTCATTGAAGCCAACCATAGTGAAGTGTCCATGCAGAAGCCGTAGCCTTTCAAAGATAGCATCTTCTAAGATTGCAGATATTCCATGTACGTTCCAGGTCGTGGCAATCCATGTCACGCAACTTGTACGCGCCCCGTCCTAAGGCTTCCGTAACCTCATATGGCCCTTCCCACTTGGGCCCCAGCTTTCCTGTATTCTCCGCTCGACTTGCCTCGTTGGCACGATAAACAAAATCTCCCTGTCGAAAGGAAACACCTTTAACTTCGGCGTCATAATAAGCCTTCATCTGTTCCTTGGACTTGGCCTCATTGATAGCCGCTATTTCTCCTTTTTCCTCCAACAAGTATAGATTAATCCGGAGTTGCTCGTCGTTCGTGACAACATTAACCTCCGCTGTGCGGATAGTCAGCATTCCAATTTCTACTATTATAACAGCTTCAGTCCCGTAGGCCAGCGCAAGTGTCCCCATTGGCTGTTTTAATCATAGTCGTATATGCCCATAGAACATGTGGTAGCTCATCTACCCATTTGGTACTTCGTTCATCCAAGCGTGCCTTGATGCCTTCACCTAAGCTTATATTTGCTCGTCCCACAAGACCATTTGTCTGCGGGTGTTTAACAGATTCGAAGCGCCTCAATATTCAATAATGCGCACCAGTCCTTGAATGGATTATCCTCGAACTGCTTCCCGTTGTCCGAGATGATTTCTCCTGGCAAGCCAAAATGGCACAAGATGTTTTCCCAAACAAACTTTTTAACCTGCTTGCCCGTAATGGATTTAACTGCTTTAGCTTCTATCCATCGTGTAAAGTAGTCCATTGCGAGGATCAAGAACTTAACTCCCCCTGCAGCCACGGGAAAAGGTCCTGCAATGACAATCCCCCACTAATAGAATGGCCATGGGGACGTAATGGGTGTCAGTTCCTTCAATGGATGTCGCGGTACTGGTCTGTGCACTTGGCAATCACTACATTTACGAATCATGTCGTATGCATCCCTATGCATAGTAGGCCAATAATATCATGTGCGTAGAGCTCGTGCCACTACAGATCGGGGACCTGTGTGCATACCGCATGACCCTTCATGTATCTCACTGATCACATAAGTAGCCTGGCGTGGCCCACCACAGCGTAACCACGACTGTAAGAAAGAGCGCTTATAAAGAATACCTTCTCGAAGCTCAAAGTGCTGCGACTTCCTTTTGATATGCCATGACGCCTTTTCCTCATCCGGAAGGGTCTCATCAGTTAAATAGCTGATGATCGGGGTCATCCATGTAGGTCCATCTTCCTCAACGATAGCTGTGACTTCCCCTTTCGTTATAGACTTTTCCTTTAGTATTTCTACCAAGACTTGCTTGGATAAGTGGGCGAAACTTGTAGACACAGTCTTGATAAGAGCGTCCGCCTTCTTGTTTTCACCTCTTGGTACCTGTTTGATAGAAAACTTGCTGAAAGTAGCTATGAGTGACTTGACTTTCTCCAAGTATCGAACCATGTTATCCTCTTTGGCTATGTAGCCTCCTAGAATGTGGTTCGCAACAAGCCGTGAGTCCACGTAAGCCTCAAGGTTTTGGACTCCCATTCTAGCGACGATTTTTAAACCCGCAATAAATGCTTCTTATTCTGCCTCATTATTAGTGGCTGTGAATTCAAAGCACAGGGCGTAGGTAAACACCATTCCTTCCGGATTCGTAAGGATGAGGCCAGCTCCTGACCCGTCCGTGCATGAGGATCCATCAGTAAACAAGACCCATGGCTCTACTGGATTTTCCTCTCGTTGTATGATTGGTCCGTCCTTATCTGGCTTCTCTATTAAGAAATCTGCCAAGATTTGGCCTTTGACCGTTGTCCTTGGTCTATAAGAGATGTTATGCTCTCCGAACAGAATGCTCCACTTCTATAGCCTACCGGCCACATATGGAGATGATTTGTTTTATTGGTTGATCACTAATGACCACAATTGGGTGCGCCTGAAAGTACCGGCGTAACCATTTTGTGGCGAATACTAAACAAAACCAATTTTTCCATAGAGGAATAATTCAACTCCGGCCCTTGTAGTATTCTACTTATGAATTAGACCGGAGTCTGGACTGTGTCCCTGTCTGTCATAATTACTACACTTATTGCTCCGTGTGTAGCCGACAGATACATGATGATCTCTTCCTTGGGCTAGGGCCACTAGCATTGGAAGAGCTGCGAGGTGCTGCTTAAGCTGACCAAAAGCTTCCTCAGCTTCCTTTGTCCAACGTAAATCTCCCTTCTTGATGCACATCTTGAGTGTTTTAATTAGGGGGGTGACTTCTCCGCGGACTTCGACAAGAACCTGTTTAGCCCGACCAGCTTTCCATTTAATGATTGTACCTCTTTTCGCGTCTGAGGGGATAGTAACTGTATCACCGCGTCTGTCTTTTCCGGGCAAGGTTTGATCCCGTTTGGATCGATCATGTATCCAAGGAACATCCCATTAGTTGCCCCAAACGTGCATTTTTTGGATTCAGTTTCATATTAATCCTCCTCAATGTGTCAAACGTCTCTTGGACTTCACAGAGAAGTGCCTCCTCCGTATGACTTTTGATGACTAGATCGTCAACGTAGACCTCAAGGTTGCGGCCTATATGTGAGTCGAAGGCTTTATCAACGAGTCGCTGATATGTTGCCCCTGTGTTATTTAGTCCAAATGGCATTATTGTATAACAGTATACGCCTTGGTTGGTATGAAACGCCGTCTTCTCCGCATCCTCTTCCGCCATTTGGATCTGGTGATACCCTTTGTACGCATCTAAGAAGCACTTAAAGGGATACCCACATAAGAATTACACCTTCCAGTCAATTATTGGTAACAGATAGCAGTCCTGTGGACAGGCTTTGTTCAGTCTGTGATGTCCACACACATGCGCCAGCTCCCGTCATGCTTCTTGACCATGACCGGGTTGGATAACCACTCATGGTAGTATACCTCGCCCATGATTCCTGCGTCCACTAATTTTCGTACTTCATCCAGTATTACTTGGCTGCGTTCTTGTCACACCCCACCATGGTGGAATATTGGACGCGACGCATGGATATCATCACAACAATAGCGTGTCCATAGAGAGAACTATATGAATTAGAAATGTCATAAAAGGTGACACAAATGTCATGACAATATCTCATCAATGCAGGAGTCTAGGTAAGTAGCTAACAGTCCTACCTCTTACCCAAGATAAACAAATAACACAAACAAATCAACATATAGGTTCATAGTATCACTTATTGAAACAAACAGAAAAATAAACTAAGAAGGAATGGGGATCTCCTTCTAAATGCATTCCTACGCGACTCCAATCCTAGCCACATATGTTCTCACGCTTAACCACTTTATCACCTGAAAGAGACAATAAAACACGTCAACATAATGTTGGTGAGAGTCATAGGTTTAGACTCCAACCTAAAATAGATTATAATAAGCTGTGAACAACCATAAACCACTTAACATATGGACAATGTGCTACAAGTATGCATTAACAACTAACATTCAAGATCAATCATTCCAAACCAAATCCAAGGCTCCCAGCCTTACCAAACACCGTGGTACCATAGGCGCCCATACACCTATGTAACAATCCCAAGGCCCCGCCTTGTCATTATCCATTGGTCCCATAGATGCTCACACATCTATGTACCTCCCCAAGGCCCCGCCTTATCAACATCCCCTTGGTACCAAGTCAAACCACAATAACTGAGACGGTACGTGTCCCCCGACCCAAATCATAAACACAATCAAGAATCACATAGCAGTTAATCACATAAGTGCATACACAAGTCCATCAAAAACCATAAAAACATTCACAACATTAGTTACAAAACCATATAGTGTCTCTTCCATCCCATCTGGAAGTGAAAATCATTAAAAGATATGGGACTATGAAACTCACCTGATTGAGCTTCTTAAAAAATCCGCGCACTAGCAAAAAGCTAACAAACAAAAGCACACAATCAAAACATGAACCAAACATTAAGATGGCTCATCAACCCATGATGGACATCTAACCTTCTCCCATATATATACCTCATTTATATGCTCTAAGCATCTCATTACACCCCTCTATAAAGCCCTTAACTTAGCTAACTTCATAACCCGTCTCGTTAACATTTTACCCAAAACAGTCCCGGTTTTTAGGTCTCCAAACAATAAGCCAAACGCCCACCTAAACATAACCATGATCTCTGTAAAGAAAACCCTATGCCCTTACATATGCCAGCTAACTCCTCCCCTTTGCCCCAACCTTAAAGCCACTTCTATGGCCCCGATATATATATATATATATATATATATATATATATATATATATATATATATATATATATATATATATATATATATATATATATATATATATATATATATATATATATATATATATATATATATATATATATATATATATATATATATATATATATATATATATATATATATATATATATATATATATATATATATATATACTTCTGCCTATCCGCATATTACCGATTTTGAACATACAAAAGTTTGTTATGATTAGGGGGTCTTACCCTAACCCATTTGCTTAGCCACCCTTCAGGTCTCTTATATAATATATAAACCAACTACCATGCTCATTAGAGGGCTCAAGTGTACTCCTAAGTACCCCAATCATCTTAAAACATTAAATTAAACCCGACTGATTTCAAAACTGTTTTGACCTCCGGCTGTTTAACCTGTATTTGACCCACCTCCCAACCTCCAATTTAGTTCTAGTTTCTTGCATTTGAAAGCCACTTCAAATACCTATTCAGGGATGCTTGGATCGCAAAATAAGGGTTTGTAGAACTCTATATATGATCAAAACAAGTGAAAATGTTTTCCCAGTTTTTAAAAACGAATATAACATAATTAGCTTAATTAATTACCATCACCATGTATAATTATTATCTCTAATTAATCTATTCATGTTTATACCATTATAATATATAATTTATAATTAACTTAACCCTTGATCCATCATGTATTGATTATAAGAGAATTAAAAACAATTTAATTAAAAAGTGTATTGAAGATTTTATCTTAGAATTTTTGAAAGAAGAAAAAATTAATGAAGAATCCTAAATAGACTCCATTGATTTCGACTTAAGCTTGATCTCCAGGTGATTATGATGTGTTTTTAGTTAATAAAAAGTCTTTATATAATTTCCTAACAACTCCTTGGCCAATTATAAAAGCCCGGTTCCCTTTTTTCCTTTTTTTCCCTTTTCTTTCTTTTTAATCGGCCTAAACCGACTTTAACACATATATATATTTTTTTTCTTTTTATTACTTATTATTATGATATTAATAATACCTTAATTTACCTTAATTTATTTCAGCTCCTAAAGCCTCTAAAACCTTAAAACCGTAAAACTAGTCAATTTTACGCGTATACCGAAAAAAACGTAAAATATACAGTTTTAAAAAAAAACTTAAATTTTGAAATAAACATTATAAATAAGTCCTAAATGACTTAAAACCATCCCAAAAAATACTCACATGACTAAACACCTTACCCGAGACCTCTAAATGCTAAACCCCAAATCGTAAAAATAAATACGATTTACTATAATAGTTATACGTATACGTAAAACACAAAAATAACACCATTTCATTTCATAGTCACTAATTTATGAGCTCATGAACATGAAATAACCGTTCCTCGATTTACTTATGAGTACTTAATACCCATAAACGATATCCGCACCAACCTCGTTCACGCAAAATAACATGTAAACACGCAAATCACATAGTCACACATATATTAACCTTAAAATAAGACCAAGTGACGAACCTAAAAACCACGGTTGTCACAGTTCTGGTGCTTGACCACGCTTCTCTTGTTTAACGGGAGGATATCCCTGGCGAATTTGAAGTTTATGTTCTGCTATCGCACGCGGCACACCCGTCATATGCTTGGGCTCCCATGCGAATACATCCAAGTTTGATTTCAAAAGAGATCACATGGCCCTCTTGCCGCTATCCGAGAGCGTTCCTCCTATGGACACCTCTTGTTCCGGATAATCGGGATGGATTGCCACCTTCCAGTTGGGGGTGGTGATCCTTCCTTGACGGGGACAGGTAGGACTGTTGTTGCCACGGCGTTACATTTGGATGCTGGTATGATTGAGATATAGATGGTGACAATTCCCCCTTCCACTGGGAATTTAATCATTCCGTGGGTTGTGGAGGGTACTGCCCGTATAGCCAGGATGCCTGTTCTTCCTATGATCCCATTGTATGGAGAGTGTGAGCGTATCACCATAAAGTTCATCCACGCTTTGGTGGAATGCTCTTCATTCCCAATGGTTACTAGCAGACGCAGCTGTCCTATCGGCCATATGGTGTCTCCACTAAAGCCGATGAGCGGCGACGTGGCCGGTACTAATTGGCTTCTTATTTATGGTCGTAGCTGTACAAAATAGTGTTCGTACGGTACTTCTGACGATGACCCTCCATCCACATACATACGGTGAACATTGTGTGTTCCAATGCTTACCTCAATCGTGAGAGGTGCATCGGCCACATCGCTTGCCGTAATGGGAGGGAATGAGATTTCTCTGCCGCGTGAAAATTTTTGACTAATTTTCTGCTTTGTGTGGCGCTGCCAGGATTAGATCATGTATATAGTCGAAGGTTTGTCCTTTTGGGGATCCTTCTTTTCGTGCTTCTTGTTATCCTTTCCGTCCTTCCAATCCTTGACCAAATGTTTGAGTTTGCCTGACTTGATCAGTGACTCAATGTGCTTCTTGAGCTGGATACATTCCTCCATGGCATGGCCCTTGTCGTTGTGGAATTCGCAAAAGCGATTTCCTTGACGACGGTCCACCGGAGTCGTCATTGGGGGAGGTCTCGAGAAGTTGGCCCCTTCTGTCAGCAAGATCTACCGGTAAGACATCTTTAAAGGGGTAAATTTATCCTCCGTCCGACCTCCTTTGTTTTGGCTCTTGTAGTCCGAGCTCCTTCCACTTCCTTGGTTGCTTTGACCACCCTACTGTCTCCTGGACTAGTCGTTCGATCGATAGTTGTGGTTTCCCTTTGAAGGATAGGTCGCGGCTACCGCGGTTTCTCCTTCTATGAAATTCCTGACCCTTTCCATAAGGTCGTCATACTTCTTCGGCCGCTTGTCATTGAGGAGCCTAATTAATTCCTTGTCCGTTATGGCATGCATGTAATCAGAAATTTTTAGGAGCTCCGACATTGTTTTTGTGCGCGTGCACTCGTCATTGAAACGTGCCGTGAAATCCTCCGTAGATTCTCCAGGCCGTTGCCTGACGGTTGCTAATGATATCAGATCCTTATTATACTTCCTTCGCTGAATATAATTGTTTTTAACGCCGTGCGTAACTCAGTGAAGCTATCAATGCATCGGGTGGGGGGAAGTCCCTCAAACCAATCATGGGCATTGCTAATCAAGGTTGAATTGAACATTTGGAACCATATAGGCATGGGCCACCGTTCGATTTTCGCCTGTGTGTCAAATATCTTTAGGTGATCGTCCAGATCACTAGACCCATAATAAGTCTTGACGCACACTGACATGCGACGCTTCTTATCCTCCGAGTAATTTCCTATGCGGAGAGTAAAAGGATCTTCCCTAGGATCACACCATGGTCGGGTGAGACTAGGGTCACACCATGGGCGAGAGGGATCAGCTCCTTCCACCTCATGATAGTAAGGACCACCATAGTACCCCTCATCGTCCGATGGTGGTGGAGGAGTACGCTTACGTCGGCGACGATTGGGTGGATGGTCATCCGAATCTTCTCCTGATGGACCGGGGGAAGGGGGCGGTGCCTCACCTCTTGGTAAAGGATCCTCTCTATGAGAAGAGCTATGAGATTTCTTCCCTGTATTCATCGTATCCCACACGCTTGTGCGGCGATTGTTCCTGGTTAATTCCAGGCCCGGTCGTTCGGCTGAACCATCAGATCTATCTCCTTCTTCACGAGATTGTAGTAGTTCCTGCATAACACGATCCCCTATGCGTTTGAACACATTCCGAGGTTGAGGGGTTTCCTCAAAGAGGTTTCGTTCCTGGGGTCGTGCCCTCTTCTTCTTTTGAGTCTGAGGAGAGGTGCCAGATGTGGCCATGCCAAAGTTGAGCCTAGCTTGGAGGTTCCTACCTAGGTTTAGCCTGGACGCGATTCCTGGGACGATCCTCTCGAAGTTCTGCGTGAGAACTCGAGCAAGGTCTTCCTCACTAAGTGGTTCGACTTCCACATCTTCCTCGGTCGATGGCTTGCGCGGCTCCTTGTTAGGAGGCTTATGCGCACTCCTTGGATCAAGGTTGTCCAAGGTCGAGGTAGGTGGTGGGGTGATAGTGGACGTGCCTATCTGAAAAACACTTCGGTTATTCGGTTCACCTGTTTGGTTGCTAGGGGACTGAGTGGGGATGAGTATCCCGTCTCCTATGGACTTCCGGTTCGCAGGATTCGTGTTCCTGGGATTTCCTTACGGATGTCCTTTCGTCATTGAAAGAGATCGAGGAGAAACTTGTTCTAGCTTAGTGTATGGGTCCCACGGATGGCGCCAACTTGTTGATACAAAAGTTGTATGATCCTTGATAGACCCGAATTAGGCTTAATTCGGGTTGGCTGGGTTCCGGCTCCTGCACCAAGTGAAATATCTGGTTGGGATCCTGCACACTAAAACAACACTCTTTAGACTTACCATGGGAATGTATCCCACGATTAGACTCCAGCGTGAGAGTAAGTAATCAGTTTAAGGTTTTAAGAATCGGATGGGAGTTAAGAGTGTGTAGAATGTAATACCTTTGTGGAACCCTTGGGGGTTCCTTATATAGGTAGTGAAACCCTAATGGGCTGTCACCGATGCTTCGGCCCCAAGCAAAGGATAAGTAATACAATTAGCTTTATTGTTATCTTCTAATTATGGTGAGTGTATATACTCTACTTTGGGGTAAATCATATTCATAATAAGATTATGATTCTGTCTAACTCTGTACCGGCCGTACCGGGCCGTGGGCCGCATACGTGTATGCGGATACTATTCATTCGAAGCCCATAAGCTTTTAAATGATATTAATCCAACCCATTAGTAACGGGCCGGATGCGGGTAGTACCCGTGGGCCGGGTTCATGACCCGGCTGGGGACTATACGTCATCACGTTTCGTGGTGACGAAAAGGACAACCCTCATAACCACATTCGCCATTTCAATCTTCTTACATCGACTTGCAAGTTTAAGGACGTCTCGAATGACGTGATTAAGATGATGCTTTTTCCGTATTTCCTAGCGAGGCCCGCTAAAATTTGGTTAGAGAAAGAGCCACCTGATGTTCGTTTGCAAGTCTTAATTTTTATTCAAGATATTACCACTCAAATGACTAGAAATATAAACACGGGCAAGTATATCCTTTCGTGTATAGCATAGCTTAATGGTAAAGTCCATTTCATTCTACGGGATTGTTGTTATCAAAATATAAAACAATTACCTCTAGAGTGTCACAAGTTCTAAAGATATACTTAACAATTGGTATTAAAGGGTGCGTTTGGCTAAGGTCATAACCGTATCAAAGAAAGGGTTACAATAGCTTCTTTCACTTAGTGAAGCATCAAATAGTTCTCCCAGTTCCGTCCATGGTTGCAAATGTGGACCATAAATCGGCATACCGTTTTCATCTCTTTTAATGGTGTAGTGCATATCATCTTCATCATCACTATCATCATGTTTTTTCGCTTTTAGCACATTATATGTTTGATGGACAAACCCATCAAAGCTAGTCATGATAGCTTTTCCAACATCTACCTTTGCACCAACGGTGTGCAAAAACTTCCTTCCAACCACTAGTTGAATGTCTCGATCAATAGGAATATCGAGAAGCATAAAATCGGCTAGTATTGTGGTTGTCCCTATTTGGCATAGAACTCCAAGGAAACGCCCAAATCCCTCCGCATAGGAGTGATCAAGCATTTTGATGCGATCAAACCTTGGTTTTAATCTTCCAACATCTAACATTTTGAAGATTCCAAGTGGCATGATATTAACATTCGAATTGGTATCTACCAATGCATTGTGTGAAGTTTTACCATCCAACCTTATTGGTAGGACAAAATAACCAGGATCTTCCTTTTCTTTCATTACTTTGTTTTCACGGAGCATTTGGATTGCCACATCCTCATATTCCGAGGTCAATCCATCTTCAACCTTTAACTTATCAAGCAAGACCCCATCGACAATCATTTTATACTTATCACTATATTTTAATGTTTCAATGATAGGTCGATTCATGTTTAACAACATCACTCTTTCTTCAATGTCCTCCCTCAATTCTTTCATTGATAGTTCTTCTCTAGTTAAGGGCTTATTAATGGTGAGAGAAGGTCCTTCACCATTATAGTTCAATTTGTAAGCATGAGCGGGCTGTTTTCCTTTATTTCTCTTACCTTTTCCCATATTAGAAACAAATCTAGGAGCATCAACTCCCTCGTTTTGAATAGGTGCTAATTCATCAAAGTCGAGATTATCAAATATCTCATCAATTTCTTCTAAGTCCAAGCTTTCATGCACTTTTAGCCATAAGGTGAGTATCCCACAAGTGATATCAACTTGTGCATTGGCTTGCTTTAGGAAAGATCTCCGAAAGATTGCACACGGTTCACAGTCATCTTCTTCCGGATTGACAAAGAAGTCGACGAAAAACAATGTGTTTTGTAGGTTAAGCCAAGCTCCACTACAAATTTATTTCTAACAAAACTTATCTCCATTTCAATGTCAACTTGCCCGTCACAGGAAAAATTACCTTCCACATGGCAAGGCATTGAGTATTTTTCACTAGGTGTCAAGTCTTCCAAACGACAGAAAGTTGGGACCTTTTGAATCCCGCTATCGGTTGAGTCCTTATATTTAGATCCTGACCATTCTCCTTTCGATTCAATTTTGTCATTTAGGCTAATATGCTCATCCACTCCTATGCATAGTCTACCCAAGCTAGTGTTTGGATCCATCTTAAAACAACAACACATCGAAAGAAACATTAGTATGTTAGTGCCATAAAATCCAAATGACATTTCATATCCTATAGTCTTAAGGTAACATATTAGTTTTGATGAAAATCTCTTTTTAAATACGTTATATGCAAATTTTTTGTTCTGCTTCTCTAGTTGTGCGGCGCACATTTGAGAAGTGTGGCGCACTTTTGCGCGACACAGAAAAGCCGGCGCACAATTTAGATTGTGCGGCGCACTTTCTGCAAGGAATTTCTTGTTCACAATTGTATGAACGATATATCAATCAAACAATGCTATAAGAAATTTTTCATAATACTTCCTTAACAAGTAGTCAAACTAAGAAATAATGACCAAATTTTGTAAGATGTTCTCAAGTATTTTACAAGAAATAGCTATTTTTTCATTTTCGATTGTTTCCTCATTTTCTTGTATCTCAAGGTTGTTCAAAATTCCAGAAAAACTACCACAATATCAAATAATACATACCAAAGCAAATTATTCTACCAAAGAGTAAATTAAATTGAAAATAACATTTTGAAAGAAAATATTTTTGGTTTTTCTTAAAATGCAATATTAACAAACACAAAAGCTCAAAAAGCATAAGCACACATAAGGGAATTCTCATGTTTTCTGCAGTAAGTGTTGAGAGTAAAAGGTTTTGGTTGTGTTTTAGGATTGTTTCTACCAATATTTTGTAAATTTCTTACCAAATGTGTGGCGCACTTTTTAACTATTTGGTTAAAAGAAATTCAGATTGCCAGAAATCTGTACGACGATTTAGAATTTTTGTTTACCAAGGATTTAAGTATGTTTGAAAATAAATAACTAATCAATCCCCAGCAGCGGCACCAAAAACAAGATGTTCGTTTTCAAGTATTAATTGTTATTCAAGATATTACCATACAAATGAATAGAAACATAAACACGGGCAAGTATACCCTTTCATGTATATCATGGCTTAATGGTAATGTCCAGTTCGTTCCACGGGATTGTTGTTATCAAGATATAAAACAATTACATCTAGAGTGTCACAAGTTCTAAAGATATACTTAACAATTGGTATTAAAGGGTGCGTTTGGCTAAGGCCATAACCATATGAAAGATAGGTAGCAATGCTGAATATAAGCACATAAAAAAGTAAGACAACATGCCGATTACTAGTCGTACATGCAACATCTAATTGATATGACAAGAATCCGACTAATGACTTTGTTATATCAACAGCATTAAGGAAGGTTTATGTTTGATTTCGATAACTAAGGTAGTAGATGAGATTATGCAAGAGTTGGTATATGTTTTAATCCACTAATCGCGACAAAAGTGATTAACAAGATTCATTTACTAGATGACATGAAACTCATCCATTCACATGAGTAATAGTCAATGATCATGGATGAATCCAACATATAACAATGGTCTTACATAATAACATATAATACATGAGCATCTAAATCACACTTATAATCAAGAACCTAAGGAAAAAGTGTGCCACACAAAACTAATTGTACGCCGCACTTTGCCCCAGCAAAGCTAAAAATCGTATCTAATCATAAGGCTATCAAACCTTAACCAAGGGAACATCACACTACTCCATAATAACAGTAAACAAGATCATTTCAACAATACGTAAATCAAAGAAAAAGGATGAACATAAATGAAATGATAATTATACCACAAGGTTTATTCAATAATTGTTCCAAAGGTTTTATAAGCTTTTGAACTTATTACAAATGACTAGCAACACTTCTAAGTTCCTTGTTCCAGCACCAATAACATCACCTAACTAAGGTTTACCAACTCTACTAACTATGATCAAGGATTTGGAGAAATCCTTGATTATGAGATTCTACTAAACAATGGAGAAAGTATGGAATGAGATATGTTTTATGCCTGGCCATAGGTCCTATTTATAGTTACAAAATCATAGGTTAAACTTCTGAGAGTATATCAAGAGTTCTCCCATAATAGCCATGCATAATTGCACTTAATTATGTAACTCCTAGTGGGATATTCAGCCCACTCAAGAGCTTATCGCGTTTATAATCTCCATGCCAAGCGTGTCATTATAACTATAAATATCAGGTACTTTGAGGAGAAGACAAACATCCAAGGCAAAGGTCCTGAATGGTATTTTGATCTTGATTATCTTAGTGATTCATTGAGATATTTTTGTTTCAAAACTAAACAAGATGCAGGTCCACAAGTGTTTGCAACTTCTAGTGCAGGTGCTCATTCTAGCTTTTCGGACTTGTTGGGAATAAAATGTAGCCAGTACACTTGAACGCTGACAAGAAGAAAACAAGCGTTGATAAGAAGAAAACAAGCATTGATAGATCAAGCGTTGACAGGAAGAAGTCAAGCGTTGATAGGTTGAAGTCAAGCACTGATAGAAAGATAAGGTCTACGCGTATTATGTTTCTAGTTTGTTTCTAGTAAAGATAGGATCAACAATGTATTTTCTATATTTATCTTTACCTATAATAGCTGATATGTAGACTCTTGTACAAGGCTTTTTATGTCTATAAAAGAAGACATTTAGATTTTGTTTCATATAAGTTTTCATACGTTTAACACTTTCATTGTAAGAAAGTTTGTTCTAATCAATCAAGTGAACGTTTGTTTTACAATTGTTTGTGTGTTCTTGTTTGAGTATTAATTCCGCCTAATACTTAAATTGTTTTATACACAACAAAGTTTCTTTACATGTTTAACTTGATTTAATCTCGTTTACACAAGCTAAATCGATATAAGTTTGGGATCAACAAGTGGTATCAGAGCTTGTTAAGGAAACTTTGATCTAAAGAACACAAGAACCCTAAATTACCAAAAACCCTAATTTTCACAAAACCCTAAAAACATCATGTCTACCCCAGAAGCAAACTCCTCCTCCTCCTCAAACCACAACATTAAGATTCCCATGCTAGACCCAGACAATTTTGAGCTGTGGAAGTTTAACTTTGAGCAATATCTACAAATCTAGGACTACACTCTATGGGAAATTATTGAATATGGAAACACATTCGATAAGGCTCAAAAGATTGCAGCTGCCATTGCTGCAAGAATAGCTATTCAAGGTTCTACTGAAGAGGAACGAAAAGAAAAACCTGATGATGGTAGAGCTATCTCAATTGAGGATATAGCAAAGAGAAGGGTTGATATGAAAACCCTAAGCATTCTGAAACTCTCTTTGGCACAAGAAAATCAGCACAAATACAGAAGCTATTAGTCTACAAAAGATCTTTGGGCAGCCCTTGAAGTTGCCTATGGTGGTAATGTTGATACTGTGCAAGAGAAAAAGAAGCAACTCTTGCATGAGTATGCTGTTTTTAAGGCTCAACCTAATGAGAAGCTAAGTAGTGTGAGAAGCAGACTTCTAGACATCACAAGCAAGCTATCCTTCATGGGAACAGTGCTTGGTGATGTTGATATCATCTCTACCTTCCTTAAAAGCCTTGGTGACGCATGGAAAATTGAAGCAAGGTCTATAATTGCTAATAACACTCACAAAAGTTCTACCTTTGATGATGTGTACAATAAACTGAGGCTGATAGAGAATGAAACTCTTTTGGATCATGGAAGCAAGTCTACAAATGGAAACATGGCCTTCTTCTCACATAGTGAAGGTCAATTTGATCATAAGGAGTCATACATGCACCCAGTTACTGGATCAACCTGTGTCAACACTGGATCATATCTTGTCAACACCTCACATTCAGACGCTGACACATACAAAATTGACTCACCAAGAGTTAAGCCTGCTGGTATTATTCTGGATACTGTGTGTCCATACATTGCTTCATTGCCCAATGGTTTAGTGATTACATATGAGGACCTTGAGCAAATTAGTGATGAGCATTTGGAGGAGATGGACATTAAGTGGAATATGGCTCTTGCAAGTATAAGAGCAAACAGATGGAATAGAATATTCAAGAAGAAGATGACTTTTAATGCTAAGGACACTGCTGGATTTGATAAATCCAAGGTTGAGTGTTACAATTGTCATCGTATGGGACATTTTATGAGAGAATGCAGATCTCCAAGAAGATTTGATGCTGGAAAACCCTCAAGCCAAATTGTTAAGGCTCAGGATCCCAAGGCCATGGTTGCAATGCAAGAAATTGATGGTGTTGGATGGGATTGGAGCTATTTGGCTAAGGATGAGGAAGAGAATAAAGCTTTGGTTGCTGAGATGGAAGAAGAAGAGCATGTTCACTATGCTCTCATGGCACACTCCTCATCTTCATCAGACAATGAGGTATATGATGATGCTTTTTGTAGTAAGGGTTGTTGTTTAAATACTGAAAGACTTAACAAAGAGGTTCTAAGATTGTCAACAGATGTGAGTAATAAGAGATGCAAGTTGTCTAACTATCAACTTGCTCTTACTCAAACTGAAAAGACTGTAGCTGAGTATAAGACAATGGAGCTTGACCTAAAAGATAAAATCAATATCTTAAAACATTATTTAAATGCTAGTACTGATATTAGAAACATCATGGACAGGGTCAATGCTGAATTACAGGCTAAGTTAGATGAGGCTATCAAGAATAAGGATAATGTAGATCTTAAAATTTAGAGATTTGATAAAGCCTCACAAACCCTAGGAGAATGTGTTAGTAAACAAAGGGATTCTAGGGATATGACTGGGATTGGGATGAAAGAGTATGCTGGTGTTCTACCACCAGCTGGGGACTTCTATGGTGTCCAAAGAAAGGACTTATCTTAGACTGGTTTACCAGAACTCCAAGAAGAGGAATTTATGTCTCCACCAAGAGTCCTTACCCCAGTAGAAGAATATAGGCAAAAGTTGACTGATTTGGACCAATGGAAGAAGGCCAACCCTACCTTGTTTGTCAAGGGTGGCATGCTTAGTGATAGTCCAAATGAGCCTACCCCTATCAAAGTAACAAACCCAATCACTGGCAAGACTGTTGACCTTGGCTCAAACGTTGTTAGAAAACCTATCATTAAATATGCAAAAATGTATAAAAATACTAGGTCACCAAAAAGCCAAATTAGTGATAATGGAACAGGTTTATTTTCTTCTAGACCTAGAGTTATGTCTAGAAAAGCCTGCTATACTTGTGGTAGCTTTTCACATTATCTTATAAGTGTGTCAACGCTTCCAAGGTCAACGCTGACAAAAAGTCAAACACTGTCAAACACAAAACTTTTGTTCAGCAAAGTCCACAAGTTGTTAGACCAACCCCATTCTTTTCAAAAGGGTCTAATACTTATGGACAAAGACCTTTTCAGAAGACCAATACATGGTCTAATAGACAATGGGTTCCTGTAGCAAACCCTAGGTTCAACGCTGATAAGGGTAATTTTAGTGTTGACAAGACCAAATCAAACGCTGACAGAAACGTTGCCAGACCAAATAATGGTAAATATTTGCAACCAAAGGGAAAGGAGTCTAAAGCTTCTTCTAGCTTGACATGGAGACCTAAGCAAGATCAAAACCCAAATTCTAATGGGATTTCTATGACCTGTAACAGATTTAATTATATTTCAAAGGTCATCACAAAACCAATTGGGGTTAACTGGGTGTGTTTAATCCAAAAAGGGATGAACAAGGGGTTGTTATGAGGACTAAGTCTGTTCTTGTAGAACAACTAAATAAATCCAAGTCTGATCAGGCTTGGGTTCCCAAAGAAAACTAATTTGTTTTCTTTATGTGCAGGGCATTCAAAAGCAGGTTAATGATTATGGCTATTGGGATAGTGGATGCTCTAGGCACATAACTGGGAAGGAAGATTATCTCACAAACTTCACTCCCATTAAGGATGGTGATAAAGTTTACTTTGGAGGCGGATATGGAACTATCACAGGCAAAGGATCTCTTCTCACCAACAATTTGTGTTTTGAAAACGTGTTTCTGGTAAAAGAACTTGACAATAATCTTTTTAGTGTGTCACAAGTTTGTGATAACAAAAATAAGGTTCTTTTCACTGATACTGAATGCTTGGTGTTGAGCAAGGATTTTAAAATACCAGATGAGAAATTCCTTGATTATAGAAAACCTAGGCATAATGATATTTATAATGAGAATCTTAATGGGATTAGGATGAATAATTACTTGTCATGTCTTTATACTAAGGCTTCAGTTGATGAGAGTAATCTATGGCATATGAGACTAGGGCACATTAACTTTTAAAATATAAAAAGGCTTGTGAGACTTGGCTTGGTTGATGGTTTGCCTGAAAAGGCTTTCCACAATGACCACTCTTGTGTTGCATGCCTTAAAGGAAAACAGCACAAGGTCTCATTTAAGTCTAAACATGTGCACTCTAGTTCTAAACTACTTCACTTGCTGCATATGGACCTGTTTGGTCCAACTAATATAGAAAGATTGAATGGTAAATCTTACTGTTTTGTCATCACTGATGATTTTTCTAGGTTTACTTGGACTTTCTTTTTATCTTTGAAAACTGACACTACTGATACTTTAATTAACTTTATTAACCAAATTGAAAAGAAGACTGGTAATGAAGTTAAGATGCTTAGAAGTGACAATGGTGGTGAGTTTAGAAATAAACTGTTGGATGATTTTGTGCCAAGAAAGGGATTACTAGACAGTTTAGTGTAGCCAGAACCCCACATCAAAATGGGGTTGCTGAGAGAAAGAATAGAAACATCATAGAGGCAACCAGGACTATGTTGGCTGATGCTCACTTTCCAATTGCTTTTTAGGCTGAGGCTGTGAATACAGCTTGTTATGTTCAGAATAGAGCATTAGTCAACAAGATACATAACAAAACACCTTATGAGTTACTTTCGGGAAGGAAACCTAATATTGGTTTTCTTAAACCTTTTGGTTGTCATGTAGTTGTGCTAGACACTAGTGATGCCTTAGGTAAATTTAGTGCTAAAGGTGATGAAGGCTACATCATGGGTTATTCAGTGCAGAGTAAAGGATATAGGGTTTATATTAAGAATGAAAAACGTATACTTGAAAAGTACATGTTTGGTTTTTAGAAAGTAAACCTAGTGATCCTGAAAGTGGTCCAAATTGGTTATTTGACTTGGAACCTCTATCTATGACTTTGAATTATATACCTGTTACTAATCCAAACATTGTGAAGGTAACTTCAAATGTTGTGGAAGAACCAGTTGTTGATGTTTCAGGTACACAGGTTAATGAAGAGGTTGGATTACAAGTAGAAAAGTCATCACCCATACTTGAGTATGTCACCATTACCAGTTAACAACATGCATGGTCTTTCAGGCGCTGACAAAGGAAAATCTGGCGCTTACAAGACAAATTCAGGCGTTGATGCCTCAAACGTTGACAACTCTATTTCAGGCGTTGATGGCTCCAACGTTGACAACCTTGGTTCAGGCGTTGACAACTCTTTTGACCATATTTTCTCTTCCAATTTTGAACAAGGTGAACCTTCAAGCAGAAATGGAGAGGTTCATGAGATATTGATGGAAGAGAGTATAAAGATGATATTGGTACGATGGAAGATGAGATTGAAGACAACAGACTTTTTGAGGGAGGAGTTCTTACTTTTACAATGAAGGATCACCCCTCTTCTCTAATTATTGGTGATGTGATGTCTCCTGTTCAAACTAGAAGATCTCATCAGAATCTTGGAGGATTTATTGCCAATATAGACAAGAAGGTTGATACCCCTCTTGTTTAAGCATGTTTGTTTGCTTGTTTTTTGTCACAACAGGAACCCAAGAAGATTTTTGATGCTCTCAAAGAACCAAGTTGGGTGGAAGCAATGCAGGATGAGCTTCACCAATTTGCTATACAGGATGTTTGGGAGTTGGTTGATTGTCCCAGACATGTCAGACCTATTGGGACAAGATGGGTTCTTAGAAACAAGAAAGATGAAAGAGGCATTGTGGTCAGAAACAAGGTACGTTTAGTGGCTCAAGGATATACACAAGAGGAAGGGATAGACTATGAGGAGGTCTTTGCACCAGTTGCAAGGATTGAGGCTATAAGGATATTTCTAGCCTATGCTTCCTGCATGGGCTTTACTGTCTATCAAATGGCTGTGAATAGTGCTTTTCTTTATGGCATAATTATAGAGGAGGTTTATGTAATGCAGCCTCCTGGTTTTGAAGATTCAGAGAATCCAGACAAGGTGTATAGAGTCAAGAAAGCTATGTATGGACTTCATTAGGCCCCAAGAGCATGGTATGGCACATTATCCACCTACCTGGTGGAAAATGGATTCAAAAGGGGCACCCTAGACCATACCTTATTTATAAAGAAGACTGGTAAGGATGTATTACTTGTTCAAGTTTATGTGGATGATATCATCTTAGGATCATCAAACCCAAAGATGAGTGAAGACTTTTCCAAGCTTATGACAGACAAATTCAAGATGAGTGCAATGGGGGAGATGAACGTCTTTCGAGGGTTATAAGTTCAGCAGAAAGAAGATGGTATCTTCATCTCTCAAGATAAATATGTAGCAGAAATCTTGAAGAAGTTTGGCTTTTCTCCACATGAGAAAAGGGCTAGTACTCCTGTGTATTGAGAACACCCTTGGGGAAAAGTTGGAGATGGAAAAGATGTGGATGTTGATAACTTAGGTTTTGCCTAGTAAGAAAATTATCGTTGTTGTGGTCTAATCGAATTAAAAAATGGTTTTAAGTACGACTCTATTGTTTTTGGTGAAACAAATATTTTGGTTGTTTTTAAATAAAATGTGCAAAACAATTAAAGTAAAAGTGCAGTAATGTAAATCTAAATCTAATTTAAAATAAAAGGCAAGTATTTAAAAGCGTGGCGAGAAATTAAAGGGCACTAAAAGTAAATAACGTAAACTTAAATCTAACTAAGGCAAACTTAAAACGCAACTAAAACTTAAAACTAAGGCAAGGCTAAAATAAATCTAAGGCAATTAAACTTAAAGTGCAAGTAAGGAAAAAGGCGGGAAAAATAAAGCTCGAAATTAAAAGCAGAAAATTAAAAACTGGAATTAAAGAAACCTGAAAATCAGCTTATCCGGAATAATACCCTTATTCGGAATAAATGGCTTACTCGAAATATGTCACCTATCCGGAATAATCCTCTCTATTCAGAATATTGGTCTATTCGGAATAATCTGCCTATTCGGAATGTTTGCCCTATTCGGAATATTTGGCCTATCCGGAATAATTTCCCTATTCAGAATATTTGGCCTATTTGGAATAATCGCCCTATTCGGAATAATATCCCTATTCTGAATAATTTTCCTATTCGGAATATTTGGCCTATCCTGAATAATTTTCCTATTCGGAATAATCTCCCTATTCGGAATAATTTCCATATTCAGAATATTTGGCCTATCCCGAATAATTTCCCTATTCAGAATATTGGCCTATCCCGAATAATCTATCTATCCAGAATAATTCCCTTATCCTGAATATCTGCGAAGATCCGAACCTGCAAACAAACACCCCGAAGATTAGGGAACAAGAATTATACACGATCTAGATAAAAATTAAGCAAAATCAACCACAAGATTAAATCAAACTAAAAAATAAACATCTACTAATCATAAACAATGAATCTAAAACAATCAAACTAACAAAACTAATCAAGATAATCAAAACCCACTTTGATCAAAATAAGAACATGAACATGAACATAAACATAAAAATCAAAGATTAAATAAAGGTAGGATGAGATCAAACAATAAAGATAAAGATTAACAAGAATTAAAAGAACACTTACTTGAAATTAAATGGTAATTAAGGTGCAAGACAAGTATTTAAATTTGACAAGTAATTAAATGACAAGGTAATTAAAAGTGGAAGAACTAATTGTCACTATTATCCAACAAAGAAAAATGCTAATCTCATCTAATCTATATATAGGGGAGGTTAAGGAGTGCTTAGGAAGCTTCCTCCCATCTTTCCTTTCTCCTTAATTGCATGCTTAGTCCTTCTCGTCTTAATCTTTTGTTAATTGCACCATTAGTCCTTAAGCCTTTTAATCTTCTTAAATCTTGGACTTTAATGACTTTTGGCTCGGGATTTCTTTGGACTCATCTTTTAATTCTTCAATAAATAAGACTTGAGTTCTTCGGCTTTTAGTAAACTTCAGTCTTTTTACTTTTTCTTCGATAAATCTTCAGAATTGGTCTTGGACTGCCGTTCTTTTTCCACTCTTGACTTCTTGACTTCGTCTTTCATCTTTTTCTTCAATAAAAGTCCGTAAATGCCCGTGTTTTCTCCACTTTTCACCTTATCATCCTAAATCACAACAAAAACACAAACCACACATAATTCTGACATAAAAGACATAAAATACACATTTTGGCTCGGTTATTATTGTAATTAAGTGGTAAAAAGGATGGGTGTTTACACACCTATCAGATGTCAGGAACTATAGATCAACGATTGGTTCATTGATGTATCTCACAGCCTCAAGACCTGACATTATGTCTGTTGTGTGTGCATGTGCACGCCATCAAGTGACTCCCAAAGAGTGTCATCTTCATGCTGTGAAAAGAATCTTTAGGTACCTTAGATGTTATCCAGACTTGGGATTATGGTATCCAAAAGATTCACCATTGGAGCTTATTGCATATTCAGACAGTGATTATGTTGGTGATAAATTTGATAGAAAATCCACAACTGGTGGATGTCAGTTTCTTTGGAGTAGGTTGATATCTTGGCAATGCAAGAAACAAACAGTGGTGGCCAATTCTACAACTGAAGCAGAGTAGGTTGCAGCAGCTGCTTGTTGTGGACAAGTCTTATGGATTCAAAACCAGCTATTGGATTATGGGTATAATTTCATGCATACCATGATTTTTGTAGACAATAACAGTACTTTATGCATTATTAAAAATACTGTACATCACTCTAAAACAAAGCACATAGAAATTAGACATCATTTTATAAGAGATTGTTTTGAAAAGGGTTTTATACAACCAGAGAGGGTTGACACAGAAGAAAATGTGTCTGATTTATTAACTAAACCTTTTGTACTGGAAGGTTTCAATACTTGGTAACAAGTATTGGAATGATCAATCTCACTTAATATGTGTTTTGGGGTCTTATTGTAAAAGTATGTAGAGGATATGCATTGTTATTGGTCTTTTTGAAAAGTTAGATTTTCCACTATATTTGTCTAACGCTGACAAAGGTTATCTTAACGCTGATAAGTGTTATCGTGACGTTGTCAGCAACAAGTTAGTTTTGTTGTTTTTGATCTAAGTGTGCAGGTGTTGTTAGCATTGTACCAATGGATACAGAGTTGCTTATGGATCCTTGGAGAGTCATTGAAGCATGTTTTAATTCATGGATGATGGTTGGAATATTTATATTCCTATCTTGACATAAATTTTTATTTACATGCATATTTTTTGGCAACTTGTGTATCATAGTTTAAGGGGAGGTTTTAGGAACCTTTAGGACTTTTGGGTATTCTTATAATACTCTTATCACAATTCTAGATTGTGTCCACAGGTGAGTATGAGTTAGTTTTCTATCTCATGAGGCACTGTAGCATGCAAAGTTGATATACTATGCATGCTGCCAAGACCTTTTTGGCCTAGAACTGGATGTGGTCTGTTGGGAGACTTGGGAATGATTTATAATGGGTTTACCTGGGAGTTACAAGGAGTTTTATAAGATAACTTAATTGTTAAGAATTTTGGTTAGCAAGGGACACTAGAGGACTGTTATGTCTATCTTGCATGAGCAAGTGTGCATAATTGGACAGTGCTTGCCGTCCTATAACAATTTTCAGTTTATAGGTTATCTTCACTAGGATAAAATACTTTATTAAGGTCCTTTTTCATTTTTATTACTTTACTTTTGGATGCTGACAAATATTTTTCCAAGCGTTGTTGTGACCTATTTAGACGCTGACATGGATTTTGCAAACGTTGACAAGAATATAGCCGTTGGGCGTTGATGGGTTATTTATGACCGTTGACACTCATTGGGACCTACTCAGTTGTTATTTTTGACGAATTTTGGGGCCGTAATTTTGGGAGTAGATAACTTTTAATTAATGCACAAGATAACTTATTTTCTTTTCAATATTTTCATCATTATATTTTGAAAATACTTGCCTTATTTTTGACCAATCACATGTGCCTATCTCTCCTATATATTTTGCTCCTATTTTTAAACAGGGTACTATCATATGCTTGTCTGCCACTTTTTCTCCTATAATTCATCTTTCATCAATCTTTCACAAACAACTTTCTTCAACAATGGCACCAATGTTTAAACCAAGTGACTTGGTATTCGGATTCAGGAGTCAGCACAACATGATTGCTTATTTGGAGGCTGATGATACTTTGTTTCCACAATACACTCAGATGGTGGCGTATTTGAATGCATCTCCATTACGGTATGCTATTTCTTATGCTCCTCTCATCCCTGTCACTCATATTAAACAGTTTTGGAACACTGTCAGTTCCTCAACACTTAATAATGTGACAACATTAACAACTATTGTTCATGGGTGTACTTGGGTGGTTACTGAAGCCTTGGTTCGCTAGGCTTTGCATCTTAATGATGCAGATGGTATAACCACTCTCCCTATTAGTGAGATATAACAAGGACTTCGGGCTTTGGGGTATCCTTTCCCTGATGAGGGTACTTTAAATAAATATCATAAACAAGAATTTACCCCAGCCTGGAAGTACCTCATACATGTCATCCTTCAATGTTTGAGTCCCAAATGTACTACACATAATGAAATTAACATATCAATTACTAGTGCAATAGTGTGCATTACAAATGGGAAAAAGTATAATTTTTCAAAATTAATTTTTGATGGCATGTGTAAAAACAAAGGGAATAAGATGACTTTGGCTTATCCCAGATTTTTACAAATGGATTTTGATGAACAAAGGTACTGCATAAGGGATCATGATGATTTTTATGAGATCCCTGTGCAAAAGAAAGTATTTTTAGTAAGATGAACTCACCCCCTCACCGTGTATTACCCCTCACCCAAGCTATGCTTGCGGTTATTGCAGCAGCACAACCCCAACCAGACCCATAACCACAACTTGACCGAATACCAGAACCTTTGCCTTCACCTCAACACATGGAAATTGACCAAGAATACTTCAACGCTGATACATTAAATGTTGGCGTTGACACTAGTAATCTAAACGTTGACACCTTTCCTTTACAGAACCAAACACCCCTTAACCTTCAAACTACCACCCAATCCACATCATCTTCTACACCCCTTGAATATAGGTTGATTAAATGCCCAAGGACTACTAGAGTGTTCTCCTCTAGTGGTCCTAGCCATGTTACAGAGAGAACCACCACCACAAGTGTGGTTGGTGTTATGGATGAGGCTGGGACTATTGGTGCTAGCTTAGATGCAGGCCAAGCCAGTCCTAACATATTTAAGACCTCATCCATGCCCCATGACTCTACTTTGGGAGGTCAAATACCCATTCTAGAAGAGGGCAGATTGGAACCTTACACATGGATGGAATTGACGGCTGTCTACATTAGCTTGCAAAAGCAAAATGCAAACCCGATACATAAAGTCAGTACACAAGGCCTTGAACTCAAGCAATTGAGGGAGAGGATTGTCATTTTGGAGGATGCTAACACTAGGCGTGGTATGGAGGAATATTCCAAAGGGGAGGATGAGCATATCCATGTGAGTGAAAAAGGCTCACATGATGGAGAATCTTTGGGTGTTGCTGAAGGCCTCACTGAATTGAAGAAGCGACAAGGTTTTGATACATCTTTGGTTACTCCTACAAACTTGAACTTGTCTTTTACAACAATGATGGAGCAGTTCACAAGAGGCGCTAAGACAAGTAAGGTGAGCGTTGACAAGCAAACTTTGGACGCTGACACACCAAGCGCTGACAAGAGTAAGTTGGACGCTGACACACATAATTTGAGCGTTGACAGACATGCAGATATGGTTGATGTATTCCAGTCATCAGCTATCATCAAAGAAGTGTCTTCACAGGTACCATCGTCATCTTTACCCATCATTGATCCATTAGATAAGGGTAAAGATATTATGGTAGAGGTTGAAGTTCCAAAGGATGTAGCACAAGTAGAGTTTGTTTCAAGGTTGGTTGCACAACTTGTTGAACAAGAAATGAAGAAGGTTGGAGAATCACCATTTGTTGTTACTTCTGAGGAACAAGAAGGAAGTGATGAAGGGAGTTCAGATTCAAGTGTGATGATAATTGAACAACCAGAAAGGCTTGAATATGGTGATGAATTGGCAAGAGAGAAGCTTAGAGAGTTAAAATTGCAAGTAGACTATGATATGCCAGAAGATGCTCAGATGTACCATGCTTGGGTGAATAGGATTATGGAGAATCCAGATTTGACTATTTCAGACCAAATTTGTGGATTGGAGATTCTTCTAAGAGTTCAAAGAGACTGCAAGGTAATTCTGAAGCATAAGGCTAGCAATGTTTTCTCACTGCTTAAGAGGGATAGAAGGGAGCTTTACTACATGTTACTCAGATGTCATGGAACTGGATGGACCTTCAAGAAATTGCAGGGATTATCCTTTGAAGAATTGGAGTACAAGGCTTATCCCATTTGGGCAAGAGTGAAGGAAATGAATACTCTTAGACTTCTTTCAGATGAAAGGAAAAAAGAACTTGTAGAAGAGATGGAGATTCAAAAGGCAATGATTGTTCCAAGGCCTTTGAAGAAGGGAGTTCCACTTGAGTTTCCCAAAAGATTTAAATAAAGTGGTTACCAGTGAAGCTGTTCTTAGAAGGAGCATTAAGCTCTCACCCATGGAAGCTTCAGATATGGTACAAGTGTTACCTCTTGATGCCGTAAACCCAATCATTAGCTATGAAGAAGATGCAAGTGGGTTTTGGATGATTGGCAGATATGGGAAAGAGGTACACACATTTACTACTCTTATGTCTCTCTTTGCAAGTATGGATTGTAACACCCCCACAATTGCTATGCGCAGCGGAACTACAACAATGGGTGCTACACAGTATTCATTGCACACAAGATATATCAAACGACGCTAAAAAGACGTCAACTTAAAACTTGAAATTTAAAATTGTTAGATGATACATGTCCACAGTTTTTCCAACCCCAAATGGTGCACAGATTTTAGCGTTTTCGGTCCCCATGAATCTCAACCCAAAAACTTCAGTTTTACAACAACATAACATTAAAATTAAAATGTTTAAGTAGAAAAAGGAGGGAAAAACAAGCGGACACCAAGCCGTACACACAACATCCATCCCATGCATGCTCCATCCTACACCTCAGCGGTTACCTGAAACACATGCCAAAAATTTGGTCAACGAAAACGTTGAGTGGAATTCATAGGTTTTACAATCCATTTGAACGTATATATAATAAAAACCATTCGTGATCATTTATCGTCTTGTCGATCAAACAAACTATAATCAGGATACTGACAATTGTGTTTAAGCTCATGACACTAATCCGTTAACTCAATCACCCGCGTAATAAATACCGGCGTGATTCAGATGAAACCAGTGCCCCTTCTAAAGGCATCAGTTGCAATTATACCTTATTTCTCATACAAAATAATCTACCGCAGAACTTACTATAAGTACAGCTTCTCGGCTAGCATTGGGTCGTTAACCCCGTAGTACTACAAATTGCATAAGCGGCTATTTCCCCCTACTCGAGGGCAGGACAATAGTTAATAGTTCATGATTTTAGGGACTTTTGCAACTTTGGTACTCAACACAATTTCTAAGGCAACTTTCGGGTCTAACAATCATTCATGATATACGTTCCTTTTAAAAACTAGCATGCATTTCCCTCGCGGGTAAAACAATTTGAAATAAGTATAAGCGAGGCTATAAATTCACACCTTATATCTTAAGTAGTCGGTAGTTCGAGGGATGATCACTGACGACGTAACGGATGCCCGGTTAAATCAACACCTATCACAAATATCGCGTAATGAGTAATCTCATTTAAATACTTTACGGTACTGTATAAAATACATATATACTAGTCACTTAGGACAAGTATAACTCACGCCAAAAACAAAATAACAAGTATCACTCATTTTATTCCATTCGTTCTCATTACCTACGTTGTCCATTTTTACTCATTCTCGCCGGTACTTGACTAAAGTACGGGCTGTTTTACCTTATTTAACCACACTTATAAAATTTGACAAAATTTCCAAAAATCCTATAAGACCTGTAGATGACATGTTTTTAAGCCCAATAAAAGTTTTTACTTTTACGACCCGTTACGCAACTCTTTTCCACGACTACATTTTACGGGCTGAAATTGCGCTTCGACCAATTTTGACCTCTTTGACCTATATGAAAAATACCTTTGACTTCCTTGACACCTAAGTCAACATATAGACCCATTTACACAGGTTAGGGACCAAATTTTGACCCTTGACCATTTACCAATTCATACTTGTGACCCTCGGGATTTGACTAAAACTTTGCACAAATTCGGATTATGAAAGTCCTCGTCTCCCGGTACCCGATCTTTAAAATGTCATAACTTTTAGCTCGTTTTGAGTCACGGGCTCTACCTTATACCAAATTAAAGCTAGGAAGACCCTCTATAACTACATTTAGTTTTCAAGTCCTGAAAAAAAAAATAATTTTTACGAAATGGACCAAATGTTTCTGCCTAAAAATGACCATACCAAAAACGCACTTAGGCTCGATTCCAAGCCTTCTAACCACCACTAAACATCATCCTAAGCCTTCCCAAACATATCCTAACATCAAATTTCAGTCCTACCCCTATTGATCAACCAATCTCAAAATCAAAAATTCAAAGAAATGAACATGCAACTAGATAAACCTATGTAAAACATCCTAAAACAATAAACCAAACATAAGAACAACACTCAAAATCAACAACCACCATGGCTCCCCAAACACCCCCATTGCCGTGGGGTTTGGGTGCCCTAATCACCACAACCAAATTGATTTTGGTGGGTTTTCTTGGTGTTCTTGCATCCATAACACATAAAATCAACATGCATTAGCATATTTAGCCACAAAAACGAATTTGGATCATCTTGAAAAAATCTTGGAAAATTTTTGTTAGTGCATGTTGGATTTGAGCACATGAACATGTGGGGAATGACCAAACTAGATGTGGTCTAACCTTAGTTTTTAGGAAAATCAAGTGGAAAAAGATTTTTGGTGGATTTCTTGGTGTGTTGGGGGTGTCCGTCGGCTTTAGAGAGAAAGGAGGGAGAGAGAGTTTGATTTTTGGTGAAAATTTTGTATGTGTTTGTGTGTTTGTCACTTTTGGCCTTTTTGGTGGGTTGGGAGGGACCAAATGGCAATATTTAGCTTCTTTTGTCCTTAAGTAGAAAACGTCCTCAAAACCTTGCGGGTTCGACTCATTTGTCAATTTTAAAAATTTTACGGGAGTCGGAAATCTTCCCGAACGCTCCAAAATGTTTTTGGGATACTTTAAATGTACTCGGAAGGCTATAAAACTCACCCGACTCAACTTAACACGAACCGTAAGTAAAATTCTCGAAAAATTACATTATCGATAAATCGTCAAAAATTATATAAAATTGGGCATCCCTCGGGATCGTAATCGTCATCGTCCTTCTTAAAACGTCAAACGTAAAAATTATAACCTCGAACATCGGCTTTAACCAAAATACTTATAAGTATAGAAATTAAAATTTATTAAAAATTTCAAAAATTAGCGTAATTTAGGGTATCGTTAATGACCTCGATTCTAGGGTGTCACATCCACCCCTCCTTAAAGAGAGCGACGTCCCGGCGCTCGCCTCTTCTTGTACTCACATTTCGTCTTACTGGAACAGATGAGGATACCTTTCTTGAAAAAGTCCTCACGTTCCCAGGTGTATTCCGGTCCACGCTTAGAATTCCATCGGACCTTCACAATAGGAATCCTACTACGCTTCAACCGCTTGACCTCCCGGTCCATAATTTCCACAGGTTCTTCCACAAAGTGCATTTTGTCGTCTAGTCGAATCTCGTCCAAAGGAATCACCAATTCCTTGTCCGCCAAACTCTTCTTCAGGTTCGATACGTGAAACGTGTCATGAATAGCACTAAGCTCGGTCGGCAATTCTAACTTGTACGCTACTGGTCCAATTCGTTCAATGATCTTAAACGGTCCAATATACCTCGGACTCAACTTTCCTTTCTTTCCAAAACGAATTACACCCTTCCACGGCGATACCTTGAGCATAACCATATCTCCAACTTCAAACTCCAACGGTTTCCTTCGGTTATCGGCATAACTCTTCTGTCGGCTTCTCGCAGCAAGTAGTCGGTTCTTGATCTGCACGATCTTCTCCGTCGTTTCTAATACCATTTCGGGTCCAGTCAATTGACTTTCCCCTACTTCACTCCAACACACAGGCGATCTACACTTCCTTCCATACAATGCTTCGAACGGTGCCGCTTTGATACTCGCATGATAACTATTATTGTACGAAAATTCCACTAGAGGCAAGTGGCGTTCCCAACTTCCTCCAAAATCAATCACGCATGCTCGGAGCATGTCCTCCATCATTTGAATCGTTCGTTCACTCTGGCCGTCAGTTTCCGGGTGATAAGCCGTGCTTAAACTCAGTTCAGTGCCCATCGCACGTTGAAGCGATTTCCAAAATTCCGACGTAAATCTACTCTCGCGATCCGAAATGATCGATAACGGCACTCCATGTCTATAGACGATCTCCTTCACGTACACGCTGGCGAGTTTTTCCATGCTGTCCGTCTTTTTCATAGGTAAGAAATGAGCAGATTTCGTCAACCTATCCACAATTACCCATATCATATCGCTTCCACTAGGAGTCCTAGGTAAACCCGTCACGAAATCCATTGCGATTTTCTCCCATTTCCATTCTGGGATTTCCGGTTGTACCAACAATCCAGATGGTTTCTTATGTTCTGCCTGAACCTTCGCGCAAGTCAAACACTTACTAACGTAACGAGCAATATCCGCCTTCATATTCGGCCACCAATAAACTTTCTTCAGGTCGTGGTACATTTTATCCGATCCGGGATGTATCGAATACTTCGACTTATGCGACTCATTCATAACCAATTCTCGAACTCCAGGCTTTCCTTCCTCAGATGAACACAATGGTAACCAAATCCGATTCTCAAAATATCTTAGTCCGTCTGACCTAATCACAAAAAGAGGTTTCAACATTCGTCCCAAGCTCTCGGCTTCAACATTTCCTTTCATTAAACCTCTCTCCTGAGCCTTCAGTATGGTTTCGGTTAAGTCAACGCTCTCACTCATCACTAAAGCTCTAACCCTCAAAGGTTTCTCCCGTTCCTTCCTACTTAATGCATCCGCTACAACATTCGCCTTCCCAGGGTGGTAGCGAATTTCGCAGTCATAATCACTCAGTAGTTCAACCCATCGTCTTTGTCGCATATTCAACTCCTTTTGATCTAAAATGTGCTGCAAACTCTTGTGATCAGTGAATACAACACACTTTGTCCCATACAGATAGTGTCTCCACAGTTTCAACGCAAAAACTACCGCTCCTAATTCCAAATCGTGCGTCGTGTAGTTCTCCTCGTTCATCCTTAATTGCCTCGACGCGTAAGCTATCACCTTTTCACGTTGCATTAATACCGCTCCATAACCCTTACGAGACGCATCACAATACACTACGAAGTCTTCGGTTCCTTCAGGCAATGATAAAATCGGTGCGGAACATAACTTATCCTTGAGCGTTTCGAAAGCAAGCTCTTCCTCAATTCCCCATTCGTACACCCTATTATTTTCGGTAAGCCTCGTCAATGGTTTCGCAATCAACGAAAATCCTTCGATAAACCTTCTATAATACCCAGCTAAACCCAAAAATTGTCGAACTTCAGTCGGCGTCGTCGGTGCTGACCATTCCCTGATCGCTTCGATCTTAGCAGGATCTACACGAACTCCCTCACTATCAATCACATGACCTAGAAACTGCACTGATTCCAACCAAAACTCACACTTAGAGAATTTTGCATACAACTTCTCCTTCCTTAACAACTCCAAAATCTTTCTTAGGTGCTTCTCATGCTCCTCCTTACTCTTAGAGTAAATAAGTATATCGTCGATGAAAACAATAACAAACTTATCTAGATACGGCTTGCACACGCGATTCATAAGGTCCATGAATACAGCAGGCGCGTTCGTCAACCCAAACGGCATCACTCGAAATTCAAAGTGTCCATACCGCGTACGAAAGGCAGTTACAGGAATATCCTCCTCTCTTACACGCAGTTGATGATACCCTGATCTTAAATCGATCTTTGAGTATACACTGGAACCTTGCAATTGATCGAACAAATCGTCAATCCTCGGCAATGGGTACCGATTCTTAACCGTCAGCTTATTGAGTTCCCTATAGTCGATACACATCCTAAACGAACCATCCTTCTTCTTTACGAACAACACTGGCGCTCCCCAAGGTGATGAGCTCGGCCTAATAAATCCTTTGTCCATCAATTCCTTCAATTGATCCGCTAACTCCTTTAACTCAGATGGTGCTAAGCGATAAGGTGCACGTGCAACCGGCGCAGCTCCTGGTGCTAAATCAATTCGAAACTCGACCTCACGGGTAGGCGGTAAACCTGGCAACTCGTCTGGAAAAACGTCCGAATACTCGCAAATAACTGGTACCTCTTCGATCCTCGCCTCTACATCACCATCACTCGAAACTTGTGCCAAAAACACATCGCATCCGCTCTCTACGTACTTCATCATTTTCAAACACGAAATCACCTTCAAACGAGAAGTGCATTCGTCTCCCTTTATCGTCAAAACCCCATTCCTCAGTGGAATCTGAACCAATCTCTCACCACAGACGATCGTAGCACTATGCGCCATTAGCCAATCCATTCCCACAATCACGTCAAACGATCCTAGCTCTATAGGCATCAAGTCGATTTTAAAAGCGTAATTTCCTAACTTCAAGGTACACCCTTTCAGTATAGAATTCGTACTAACAATTTTTCCATCGGCTAATTCAACATTATAACTAGTCGTTAACAACACCGGTTCTCGATCAATATGACGACTAAATCTAACGTCTACAAAACTCTTGTCGGAGCCAGAATCAAATAAAATACTAGCATAACAAGCGTCTAGCAAAAACGTATCGGTAACCACATTGGGACCCTGTGGTTTATCAGCAGTTCCCACTTGATACACAGCTGCCGCATTATTACCTCCCCGCCTGTTTCCTGCCTTCGGGCAATTCGCTTGCACATGACCCCTTTCTCCACAGCTATAACATCCCCTCATCCTAATAGCATTAGCCCCAGTGGCTACTCCTCCCGTTCGACAACCAGATGTCCTATGACCTGCCTTTCCACACTTGCCGCATGCCGGCGGGCAATTTCCAACATGATACAAGTTGCACTTACCACAATGGGGATTCACTTTCACACCTCTAGGGTTCGTCACTGCCCTCATCCCTTCGTTCCTTCTCTGATTAAACTGCTGATTACGGTTCGGCCCATGGTTGTTTCGATTTCCACCTCGGTTCTGGCCTTGGGATTGATTACTTTGTGCCGCTTCCCATTTCCTTTTGTTGCCCTCAGCAATGTAGTTCTGCTTGTCCTGAAGCTTAACGTCCATCAAAGCGTGAGCCATTTGAACCGCTTCATCAAACGTTCCAGGTTTTGACGAAGTTGTTTCACCTTTGATATTGCTGGATAAACCCTTAATATACTGCTTCATTTTCTTGGCATCATTGGCAAATATGTCCGGACACAAAAGACTTAACTCATTGAATCTCCTGGTGTAAGCAGCTATATCGTTGTTCTTCAAGGTCAAATGCCTCAATTCGTCCTCCAATTGCCCCAATTCCTCCTCTGGGCAAAACTTCTTAGTCAACAAAGCTTTGGTCGCATTCCACGTCCTTGCATTTGCTACAGCCAATCCAACCGTAGCTACCTGGGTATTCCACCAACTTAACGCATCATCGAGAAATGTAGCAGCTGCAAACTTTACTTTATCCGCTTCTGCACAACCACTGATTTCAAACGTACTTTCAACTTTTTCCAACCATCGTCTAAGTTCTAAAGCTCCACCCGTTCCACGGAACTGCGTGGGACCGCACTTCATAAAGCTAGAATAGGTACACACTCTCGGGGCTTGCTGTCTCCCCGCGTTCCTTCCTGGATCCTGATTTCTCCCAGCTCGGTCCGCTTCCAACGCATTTGCTATAGCTTCCTGAATCATGGTGTTAACACGATCGGCAGTCAACTTTGGAGGCATGGTGTTATCGAATATCTCTTTCTGCAAGACAAAGAAAATAGAAAAACAATGTAAGTATTCATATCAAGTTTCCCAGACATAAAATACATACAACGACACATCACTACGGAGTTACTAATATTCATCAATTCACACCACAAAAGATCAAATTTAAGACATATCACAGATCATGAAAGGTAACATAGATTGTATTGATAATTAACCAAAATCGTGACAAGTATTGCCACTACAATCGTTCACCACAAAACATCAAGTACTTGAGTTTCTCGTCATAATACCATCATACAAAGGTCCAAACTAGTTCTATTACAATGATCAAAGAAAATACAAAACAAGTAACTAGGCATGTGGTGATCCACACGGCCTCTTGGATGGCGGCTCGTCGTCGTCTTCCTCGGTTTCCTCATCACTAACGTCCTCATCCACATCATCCACTTTTCTCTTTCCTTTCTCATCCGGCCCACATTCTATTTCCTTTTTCGTCCCTGATGTGGATCCACACTCAATCACTACCTGACTTCCCACCGTAATACAAGCACCTCTAGTAGGCGGCTGAATCATGAAGTCATTCGCCTCCATCTCTAAATCGTCCACGAATCTCCAATCCGGGGGCAATGAATCCCTCACACGATGCTCCCAACTCTGCATCCTCGACAACCTCATCTGATCTTCCCTCACACGGTCAAGACTAGCACTTAAATTTGCAACCATTGATTTTAAACTGTTGATGTCACTTTTGTTCACATTCCCATCATACTCAACTCTTGCAGTCCTTTCCAACAGTCTTTGATCCGCCTTTTCATTCTCGTCGAATCTACTGACCACCCTTGATTCCACTACATACCTCATGCACATCGATCCTTCCAAACCTCTCACAGTCCGTCGTACGTCATGATAAATCCTCGGTCCGGGACAGCAAATTCTTGGGATGCCTTGATGAAGAGAATTTGCGCTCATTGCACCTTCGGCTCTTCTGGGGATATCTGGTACACCAACCAGATGGGAAGTACGCATAGGCGTGGGGCAAGTAGTTCTCCTTGGGTCGGGGTCCTGGGCTTGTACATCGTTCGTCTCAGCTTGTCCTTCAGCTGCTGTTCCAACACTTCCCCCTTCGCGACCTACGACGTAATCGTTTCCGTTATCGTTCGGCGGTACCTCGGCCATTCCTGCAATAACAGCGAATTTCGGAGGGTATATAAGTAATTATACAATAATTATAAATACATGCATGCAAATGCAATGCAAAGGTGGTACATATGCCCGAAATGTAATAATATGATGCTCATGCATGATTAATATGAAAATTACGATGTCGGATATTTCACGTAAAATTCAACGTCTACATATAGTAATTCCATACTTACGTAATAATTACCCACATATATACTTTACTCAAAAGTATACGTCAAATGCCATAAATACAACAATAAATCTTACCGGAGCCATGCAGGATAATTGTGTGTGCTTGGACCCTTTCTTACGACACCAAAAGTTATAGTTTAGGATTTTCAAAAACGACCTAGTTCTCTATAACTCGTGGCTCTGATTACCAATCTGTAACACCCCCACAATTGCTATGCGCAGCGGAACTACAACAATGGGTGCTACACAGTATTCATTGCACACAAGATATATCAAACGACGCTAAAAAGACGTCAACTTAAAACTTGAAATTTAAAATTGTTAGATGATACATGTCCACAGTTTTTCCAACCCCAAATGGTGCACAGAGTTTAGCGTTTTCGGTCCCCATGAATCTCAACCCAAAAACTTCAGTTTTACAACAACATAACATTAAACTTAAAATGTTTAAGTAGAAAAAGGAGGGAAAAACAAGCGGACACCAAGCCGTACACACAACATCCATCCCATGCATGCTCCATCCTACACCTCAGCGGTTACCTGAAACACATGCCAAAAATTTGGTCAACGAAAACGTTGAGTGGAATTCATAGGTTTTACAATCCATTTGAACGTATATATAATAAAAACCATTCGTGATCATTTATAGTCTTGTCGATCAAACAAACTATAATCAGGATACTGACAATTGTGTTTAAGCTCATGACACTAATCCGTTAACTCAATCACCCGCGTAATAAATACCGGCGTGATTCAGATGAAACCAGTGCCCCTTCTAAAGGCATCAGTTGCAATTATACCTTATTTCTCATACAAAATAATCTACCGCAGAACTTACTATAAGTACAGCTTCTCGGCTAGCATTGGGTCGTTAACCCCGTAGTACTACAAATTGCATAAGCGGCTATTTCCCCCTACTCGAGGGCAGGACAATAGTTAATAGTTCATGATTTTAGGGACTTTTGCAACTTTGGTACTCAACACAATTTCTAAGGCAACTTTCGGGTCTAACAATCATTCATGATATACGTTCCTTTTAAAAACTAGCATGCATTTCCCTCGCGGGTAAAACAATTTGAAATAAGTATAAGCGAGGCTATAAATTCACACCTTATATCTTAAGTAGTCGGTAGTTCGAGGGATGATCACTGACGACGTAACGGATGCCCGGTTAAATCAACACCTATCACAAATATCGCGTAATGAGTAATCTCATTTAAATACTTTACGGTACTGTATAAAATACATATATACTAGTCACTTAGGACAAGTATAACTCACGCCAAAAACAAAATAACAAGTATCACTCATTTTATTCCATTCGTTCTCATTACCTACGTTGTCCATTTTTACTCATTCTCGCCGGTACTTGACTAAAGTACGGGCTGTTTTACCTTATTTAACCACACTTATAAAATTTGACAAAATTTCCAAAAATCCTATAAGACCTGTAGATGACATGTTTTTAAGCCCAATAAAAGTTTTTACTTTTACGACCCGTTACGCAACTCTTTTCCACGACTACATTTTACGGGCTGAAATTGCGCTTCGACCAATTTTGACCTCTTTGACCTATATGAAAAATACCTTTGACTTCCTTGACACCTAAGTCAACATATAGACCCATTTACACAGGTTAGGGACCAAATTTTGACCCTTGACCATTTACCAATTCATACTTGTGACCCTCGGGATTTGACTAAAACTTTGCACAAATTCGGATTATGAAAGTCCTCGTCTCCCGGTACCCGATCTTTAAAATGTCATAACTTTTAGCTCGTTTTGAGTCACGGGCTCTACCTTATATCAAATTAAAGCTAGGAAGACCCTCTATAACTACATTTAGTTTTCAAGTCCTGAAAAAAAAAATAATTTTTATGAAATGGACCAAATGTTTCTGCCTAAAAATGACCATACCAAAAACGCACTTAGGCTCGATTCCAAGCCTTCTAACCACCACTAAACATCATCCTAAGCCTTCCCAAACATATCCTAACATCAAATTTCAGTCCTACCCCTATTGATCAACCAATCTCAAAATCAAAAATTCAAAGAAATGAACATGCAACTAGATAAACCTATGTAAAACATCCTAAAACAATAAACCAAACATAAGAACAACACTCAAAATCAACAACCACCATGGCTCCCCAAACACCCCCATTGCCGTGGGGTTTGGGTGCCCCAATCACCACAACCAAATTGATTTTGGTGGGTTTTCTTGGTGTTCTTGCATCCATAACACATAAAATCAACATGCATTAGCACATTTAGCCACAAAAACGAATTTGGATCATCTTGAAAAAATCTTGGAAAATTTTTGTTAGTGCATGTTGGATTTGAGCACATGAACATGTGGGGAATGACCAAACTAGATGTGGTCTAACCTTAGTTTTTAGGAAAATCAAGTGGAAAAAGATTTTTGGTGGATTTCTTGGTGTGTTGGGGGTGTCCGTCGGCTTTAGAGAGAAAGGAGGGAGAGAGAGTTTGATTTTTGGTGAAAATTTTGTATGTGTTTGTGTGTTTGTCACTTTTGGCCTTTTTGGTGGGTTGGGAGGGACCAAATGGCAATATTTAGCTTCTTTTGTCCTTAAGTAGAAAACGTCCTCAAAACCTTGCGGGTTCGACTCATTTGTCAATTTTGAAAATTTTACGGGAGTCGGAAATCTTCCCGAACGCTCCAAAATGTTTTTGGGATACTTTAAATGTACTCGGAAGGCTATAAAACTCACCCGACTCAACTTAACACGAACCGTAAGTAAAATTCTCGAAAAATTACATTATCGATAAATCGTCAAAAATTATATAAAATTGGGCATCCCTCGGGATCGTAATCGTCATCGTCCTTCTTAAAACGTCAAACGTAAAAATTATAACCTCGAACATCGGCTTTAACCAAAATACTTATAAGTATAGAAATTAAAATTTATTAAAAATTTCAAAAATTAGCGTAATTTAGGGTATCGTTAATGACCTCGATTCTAGGGTGTCACATGGATAGAGAAGACTTGGCAGACCTTTGGAGGTTGTTGTTGGCCAAGTATGAGACCGAAGCACCTACTTCAGTCAATGGAATAAAGCTTTGGTCAACATTCAAAAGAATGTGTGCACCAGAAGAAGAAGATCCTATTTGGAAGGATCTAGAGGATGATATCAGTGGCTTCAATGGCGTTTGTATTCAGCTGCTGGTGTGTATTATTTGAGCTCTACAAAGTTTGCTGAGTATCTTCTTGTAGATGCTGAGTATCCCATGTCCAAAGAAGTTTTGGACAAGATGAAGATAACACAGCTGGAGATTGACTATTCAACTGATGTGGCCAAAGATTTGATTAGGCATGTTTATTACCAATATGATAAGATTTGTAAGATTCCTCCTAGTTCTTAATTTTTATTCAGAAACTTGATTACTAGAGTAGATATCAAGTTTAGGGGAGGATTGTTGGGAATAAAATGTAGCCAGTACACTTGAACGATGACAAGAAGAAAACAAGCGTTGATAAGAAGAAAACAAGCGCTGGCAGATCAAGCGTTGACAGGAAGAAGACAAGCGTTGATAGGTTGAAGTTATGCACTAATAGAAAGATATGGTCTACACGTATTATGTTTCTAGTTTGTTTCTAGTAAAGATAGGATCAACAATGTATTTTCTATATTTATCTTTACCTAGAATAGCTGATATGTAGACTCTTGTACAAGGCTTCTTATGTCTATAAAAGAAGACCTTTAGGTTTTGTTTCATATAAGTTTTCATACGTTTAACACTTTCATTGTAAGGAAGTTTGTTCTAATCAATCAAGTGAAAGTTTGTTTTACAATTGTTTGTGTGTTCTTGTTTGAGTATTAATTCCGCATAATACTTAAATTGTTTTATACACAACAAAGTTTCTCTACGTGTTTAACTTGATTTAATCTCGTTTACACAAGCTAAATCGATCTAAGTATGGGATCAACAGGACTCCGATGAGGATGATGATATTTTTGTTGTACCATCCTATTCCACCACAGTCATTCCAAACACCAATGCTACTCCCATTGATGCTTCTTCATCGGACATTGTGGATTCACAAGGAGCTCTTGATACACTGCTCAAGCAACAACAAGATGCTACTACATCAGCTACTTAAGGAGGCTTTGAGTTTCCTTTGAGTACTCCTACTGTACCAGTTACTCCTATTGATCCTAGTGTCAATCCTAGTGCAAGTTTAACACCTATTGGTAGTCCGGTTAGTGATCCTACTTCCACAACTAGGTTCTATGGTCCTTCTGACTTGAGAAAATCTCAAAAGAAGACTTCTACTAAGCTGGATGATATTCATAAGCATCCAATAGATGGCATTTTTGACTCTGCTTCATATGATGATGACATTGTTGGGGATTTTTTAACTTGGCACCAGAAGTGGATGTAGCTCCTACTCATGTCCACCAGATCAACAAATACCATCCTACTACTAAAATCATAGGGGATCGTGGTTCTACTATGAAGACTCGTCGCATGCATAAGAAAGCAACGTCTGGTCATCATGCTCTTGTGAGATACATTGAAGACCAAAAGCGTAATAATCACACGGACTCTCTTCACTGTTTGTTTGCTTGTTTCCTTTCATAGGTGGAACCTAGGTCAGTCTCACATGCTCTTGAGGATCAAAGTTGGGTGTAGGCTATACAGGAGGAGATGCAACAGTTCTTGTTTCAGAATGTTTGGATTGTAGTTGACTTGCCAGATGGAAAGACAACAATTGGTACCAAATGGATTCTCAAAAACAAGAAAGATACAAGGGTTATTGTGGTGAGAAATAAGGCTAGGCTGGTCGCACAAGGTCACAAACAACTAGAAGGAATTGACTATACTGAAGTCTTTGCTGCTGTTGCTAGGATTGAGGCCATTCGTCTATTTTTGGCTTTTGCTTCTTATGTTGGCTTTACGTTTTTTTAGATGGATGTCAAGAGTGCGTTTCTTTATGGCAAGATTGATGAGGAAGTTTATGTCCCTCAACCTAAGGGCTTTATGGATCCACTTCATCCCAAGAAAGTCTACAAGGTGGTCAGAGCTCTATATGGACTTCATCAGGCTCCTAGAACTTGGTATGAGAGTCTGTCCAGTTTCTTATTGAAACACGGCTACAGAAGAGGAACTATTGACAAAACACTGTTCCTTAAAAGGAATACCAAGGACATCATCCTGGTTCAAGTGTGTGTGGATGATATTATCTTCGATTCTACTAGGAAGGAATGGTGTGATGAGTTTGAACAGCTAATGAAAGGCGACTTTCAGATGAGTGCCATAGGAGAACTCACATTTTTTTTTGGTCTTCAAGTCAAGCAACAGTCGGATGGTATCTTCATTAGTCGAGATAACTATGTTCATGAGATCATTTAGAAGTTTGATATGGAACCTCTCAGACCAACAGCAACACCTTATGAAGTCACTAAAGTCAAACTCAAGAATGAGCCAGATCCTTCGGTAAATGTTCACATGTACAGGTCAATGATTGGCTCACTCATGTATTTGACTGCATCACGTCCGGACATTATGTTTTCAGTAAGTGCTTGTTCTAGACATCAGGTGGCTCCAACCGTATCTAACTTGAATGCAGTCAAGAAAATCTTCATGTATATCAAGTCACAACCCAAGCTAGGCTTGTGGTATCCAAGGGAATCACCTTTTGTTCTTGAAGCCTACATTGATAGTGACTATGCAGGTGCTAATAATGATAGGAAGTCTACTACTAGTGGTTGTCAGTTTTTGGGTCGAAGACTTATCTCATGGCAATGTAAGAAACAGACAATAGTAGCTACCTCTTCAACAGAAGCTGAATACATAGCTGCTGCTAGTTGCTGTGGACAAGTCTTGTGGATACAAAATCAGATGTTGGATTATGGGTTTAACTTCATGAACACCAAAAATTTCATCGACAATCAAAGCACTATCTGCGTTGTGAAGAATCCTGTCTTTCATCAACAAACCAAGCATATCGAGATTAGGTACCATTTTATTAGGGATGCCAATAAGAAGAAGCTGATACAGGTTCTTAAAGTACATACGGATGATAATGTTGCTGATTTATTGACTAAAGCATTTGATGGTCCGAGATTCAACCACTTGGTGGTTCACATTGGCATGGTCAATCCTTGAGGTTTAGGATTGAGGGGAGGCTAAGCCTAAGGGGAGGTTATTGTACATATTTCCTTGTACAATCATAATTATGGTAGCTTTTAACATTAGCTTTCATGGGTATTCGTGGTGTGTGCAACTTCTAGTGGAAGATTTAGGTTACTTCTAGTGACAGTCTTTTGCTCCTAGTGGGAAAAGACCCTTATTCTTCGCTTGTGGTTGACTTCTAATATCAATTTTGGGTCACTGTTCACTTTGTTGACTTTCGTTGACCACTTGCTACTCCTAGTGTTGACCTTTACGCATTTTGACTTTCAGTCAACGCGAGTTACTTCTGGTGCACATCTTTTTGTTTATCTTTGGTAACTGGGATTTGCAAATAACGGTTTAAGGGGCAAGTGGTTACTCAAGCATTAATGACTTAATTTTGAAAGGGCAACCCCCATAATTAGGGGTCAATGAACAGTTTTGTGACCATTATTTATGGTCAAATTACACATTTGACTCAATTATCACAAACATACTCACACACATACGCTCCTACCCTTCACCCACTTCAATCAATCATCTTCCACTGCTTCAATCAACATAAATGGCATCACTATAGTACAAGCCCGATCATAACAAGGTGGCCTATCTTGGTGAAGGTCCTAACAGAGACGAGTTCAAAGACATCCTAGAATACATTGAAGCTTCCAATTTAAGGTATGCTCTTACTGTTTGCCCCACTGTGTATGATACGGTTATACGTCAGTTTTGGGAAACTTCCAACCTCGTTGCTGTTTTGGGTCGCCCATTAGAGCTCCATTCTACTATAGATGGTCGCTCCTATGTGGTGTCTGAGGCATCCAAGATGAAGATGGCATTGTCTCTATTCCCAATTCAGAGGTGTTGGATGGTATGGCTGCTATAGGCTATAATCATGAGGGGAAGTTTAACTTCCAAAAGAATAATTTTTCCCCTCAATGGAAGCTGCTGGTTCACTTTTTGATTCATTGTTTGAGTCCAAAATCTGGGAGTTGGGATGCGTTTCCCATCCCCCTTGCTACAAGTTTTATTTATATTGCTCAGGGTCGTACTTTTAACTTTTCTCGTTACCTGTTTGATGGAATGATTAGTAACCTTAGTGATACTGGCAATAAGAAGAAGTTCTTGATGTACCCTAGGTTTTTGCAGCAAGTTCTTATGTGCTTCCCTAGGAATAATATGTACCACCAAAGCTTACCGCAAAGGTTTATGCAAATATGGCACTTGGTTATAAGGGTCCTTTGAGGCCTCTTACTGATGCTATGCTGGGCCTTGCCCAAGGGGATCCGAATGTGGTTCCTCCGGCTGATCAAGCCGAGGAGGAACCTCCATTGGAGAATGATCCTACGGAGGAGGAGAACCCTGCTACTGGTGTGCCTCATGTGGAGGTTGAGGAGCCAGTTAGAGAGGTAGTTGTAGAAATTCCATCTACTTCCAAGGTTGCCCCCTCTTCTCGCCCACATGAGTCCCCATTTGCTGATACACCCCCTCCTAGCCCAGCTCCACATTCTGCTGAGAAGCCTTCTAGTTTTCACGCTCATATGGATGACCCATCTGTTACTTTTGGTCCCAATGATGCATCCCCCAAGCTAAGTCCTCTTGGTGGGGAAGCTGAGGAACCTGTTACTCTGACTTCTTTGCTAGCTCTTATGCACAGGTACTATGCCAAGATTGTTTCATTGGAAGTGAGCTCAACCAGCACCGCAATCTTACATGGGATTTTGTGCTCCCACTAGCGAACAAGGTTAAAGCATTGGAGACACAGCTAAGGCGCCAAAGGAAGAAAGTAATGCTTTTTGATTCTGATGAATAGATTGAGGAGGATGGGCTGACTATTTTGGCTAGGACTGCCTTTGCTGATAAGCCGAGTGATGACTTGCCTGCTCCTCCTAGTCCTTCATGCATTCCTACTACTGCTGGTCCCAAGCCAATGGATGACTCTGCTGGTCCTTCTTCTGGTCCCTCTCATGATCCCAAGGGCAAAGCCCCTATGACTGATGCACCCTCTCCTCCCAAAAAGTGTACTCGCAGACAATTAGAGGAATAAAGATTGGGGGAAGAGGCTGCTCAGAGATTGCAAGAAGAGCTTGACCAACAAGCCAAGGATGAGGATGAAGCCTTGCAACAACAAAGACGTGAGTGGTTGACGCACAATGCCATGCATTGGGATGACCATGACTGGATGAAGGTGCTTACCATCCTTACTTCAGACTACTCTCAGTTCACCGATTTGTTGGGTGCAGATGTGAATCAAGGCAATTGTGTTCAGTGGGCAATGGCTTTGATGCGTAAACAACAGTTAACTCTTGCTACCCATATTCATGAATGACGCCGCAACAGACCTTTGTCACGTGCTGAAGAGAGACGGTCAATGCATTAGTATGTTAAGAACCAATCGGCTGCTTATTATCAGACTGGGTGGAAATGGGAGATGGTGAGGAGGCTTTCTTTTGATGAGATTAAAGACATTTACACCAAGATGATCAAGCGTTAGAATACACCTATGCCTGAATCTTCTATTTATCGCCCACCTCCTCGTGTTTTCCACACTTCTAAGCCTGTTGCTGCTCCCACCTCTTCGTCGGTTGTTCGAGAGGGTACTTATGGGATTCCATCTTTTAGTGCATCGTCTACTGCTGTTCCCACCACCACCTCTTCAAAGGTTGACCCCACTCCCTCTACTGTTGATACCACCACCACTACTGAAGCTACTACTACCACTCCTGCTACTGATCCCACACTGGTGACTAAACCACTACCTACTCCATCAGCCGGTGCAGCCGCTTCTGAACCTATGGTTGTTGATGATTTTGTTCTTGCTATTACTGCTACTGCTGATGTCATGGTTAAGAAGGAATCTTCATCTGGTGTCCCCACACCTCGCCGCTCTATTCAGAATAAGAAGGCTCGTCATGGTAAGTCTGTCCCACTTAAGAAGAGGGATCCTGACAATTTCATTGATGCTGCTTCTGATAGTGAGATTGAGTTGCCCCTTGGTAAGGGTGTGATTGTAGCTTGGGAGGTTCGGCCATCCCCTATTTCTCGTGGTACCTTTACTCATAAGATTACGACTAGTGATAGCTACACCTGAAATGTCTCTGGTTTTCAAAATATTTTTTCATGGGTGGAGCGTCGTGATCTTTGCTGCTGTATGGTTTGGTGGATGCTGAGATTCCTAAGTCTCTGAGTGAGCTTCCTAACTGGTCTGGGTTGACGATTTGGTGAGACATGAAGTTGATGTTGGATTCCAATCCTGATTCTCCTCATCCTGGTGTATGGAAGGATCAACCACGATGGGTGGTAAGGAGGTGGAAGTTGTATGTTGGATGTGGTGTTCATGTGTTGGAGCTTGAGTCTGCTGCTATTGTGTTTATGCTTACTGATGTTGAGTATCCGTTGACCATTTCTACCATGGAAGTTATGCTGGAGTGTCACCTGTTGGTGTCTAATGCTCCTTCTTGTAACGAGTCTGCCATGGCTACTACCTTAGTTGAAGGAATTCAATCTCGGCTGCATGCAGACAAGGTGACAACTTCTGGTATATGATTGGTTTGTTTCTTCTATCTTTGTGGTATAAATACATTCTTTTCACCAATATGTATAGTGATTGGTGACTAACATTTTACTTTAGTTGTTAGTTAAAAAAAAGACACATAAAAAAAAAGAAAAGAAAAAAAGAACATACTTTTATATGACATATGCTTATACTTTTAACATGTGATGGAATTTCAGAAATTGTAAATCATATAATATATGCTTATACTTTTCCATCATGAGACTGTTTTTGACTTGGCATATTTAAACTTGTGCTGTTTTGAGAAGTACATTTGGTGTTGGACCTAGTCCACACAACAAATGGTGCTCAACTCACCATGTCTTGTAGACAAGAAAGAGTTGATTCACCATGAGGGTACGACTCTGGTGTGATTATCAAATCCGTTGATGGTTGCCAGTTTACCCAAAAATGGAGGGTTTTCACTTGCCTTGGTCCTAGACTAAAAAGTGGCTAGTCCAAGGGGGTACGGCTCTTGGTAAAGATATATATCAAATCCGTTGATAGCTGTAATAGCTTGCTCAAAGCTATAGGGTTTTCAGTTCACCGATGCTTAATTTCTAACAGTTGGCTAGTCCGGAGGGGTACGGCTTCTGGTAAAGACTCATATCAAATCCATTGACGGCTATGATGATTTTCCCAAAATCATTAGGGTACCCCCCACTCACCATTGATTTACGTTCTAAGATTTGGGATGGGTTCTAGTCTCCTAGGGTGATGCTTATTCCACCACAAAGACTAGCTAGCCCAAGAGCGAGCAGCTACTTTGTAAAGGCTCATCAAATCTGCTCATGTTGCTGTAAAGATTCAACACGGTGCAGATCTGTTTCAAGCTTTCTAAAAGCTTCTAGGTGTTACTCGTTGCAGAAGTCTTTGTGTTGTTCATGTTGATGGTTATATTGCTGTTGTTTGTGCTGCTGTTTCAATCCTCAAGCTGTTTTGCAAGATCTACCAAGTAACTTGAACTCAACCAGTCAAATTCAAGTTTAGGGGAGGATTGTTAGGACCTCTGGAATAGATATTTGTAATAGATAAGCTAGGAGGTATGTAGTTCCTCCTGGTCCTAATTTTAGTAGTAGCAACACTTGCTCCTGGTCAAGTACAAAGTCAAACATTATTATTCTTAGTAGTTTGTTAGGTTATGCATGAGATATGTTAGGAAAAGATATGCATATCCGAAGTTACACGTTTTGGTTTAATGTAGTATTAGGGTTTCCTTGTAGTATAAAAGGAACCACTGGCAGAAGGGCTAGACACACCTTCATCAACATTATTAATTTCATATTAATGGTAGAAATCCTTAGTAAGGATCAAGTTATTTAGTTATTCTATTTCGTCTTGTTCATAGTATTTGTATTCTGCACTTATACTGTGTGTTTCATCTAGAGTCTCTCTGTGAATAGACTTGTGATTACACAAGTCGTTCACAATCCTTAGCAGGTTGCAAGATCCACATCTAATGGACCCAACAAATCCTTCTCTCCCTTTTCTTTATGTTAATTACGAATCAGAACTACAAATCAAGATTTATATGATTTCTGATTTTTCAACATGTTGGTTAATGGGGACTTGTTGAATCACGAAGAACCGATAACCATAGGCTCTCGATGTGTTACTGTTCGAACCAGCTGAGACCACAGCAAGGTCTCTGTGGTGTTTGTCTAACAGCGCATCCCTAGAACAAACAGGGGGTGTTTGGTTTTCTTGGTGTAATTGAGACCTAGTGTCTCGGTGGAACCTTTGTTGACCAATCGCCGCCAAAACACAAACAGAAAAGGGTATTTGCGTATAAGGGTGGTGTTTGGGCTTATATGCAGTGAGAAAACATTAGAGGGGTGTTTGGGACTGCACTAACAGTGGGAAATATATACTAACAGTGTGAAATATATGCTAGCAGTGGGAACTACTGCACTAGCAGTGGGAACCACTACACAATCAGTGGGAACTTTAAATATAAAAGTAGTGGGAACTAGATTAATAGCAGGGACCACGTAGTGGGCCCGGTTTGGTTAACCCGAGACGTGGGTGTCCCGGGAAAATATTGTAGCACGGGTTTTTTTTGGGATAACTAATAGTTATAAGCGCAAGGAAATTAATCATATTAATTAAATCCTTTTATAAGGCATTTCATAAATAGATTTATTAAACGGTTGATTTTATTAATTATTTTGTAAAAATTTAATTGATATTTTTTTACCTTGTTAACTATTTTTAAACGTGTGATTTATTTAATATTTTCAAAGAACGAATTTAGAAATCCTTCTAATGTTTTCAACTTTCTTATTATAGCGTGTTACTATTTATAGTAATGCCAGATTATATTTTACATAGTAACCAGGAAATTCAGAAAATACGTTAATCAGTAATATTATCGAATAGTCAGATATTATCAGTTTATATACATACAACAATAGCAGAATAAATAAATTTAAGTAAGAACAATGAAAATCGATAACAGTAAACAATAATCAGACAACTCATTCATGTCCCTTATTTATGTACTATCCGTGAAGTCGGAGTAGATCCTTCAGCTTTCATTCTTATTTTATTACTGGACACGAGGTATGGATTTCCCGTCCTTTCAGTAAGGACTTCCTTCCTATGCATGATTAGGATTCCCCGTCTGAAGCCAAATGTTTTCCCCAGTATATGTTATAAATTATCAGAATTTATTTTTATAACTAAGATATTGCCTGAGCCTTATATTCAAGCATGACCAGTTAGTTATACTAGTTACGGGGGTACCGTAACCGTGACACTTGAGGCACCGGTGTCATGACTCACCTGTAGGAGAGTGATATCCTGCATCGTCCCATTCAGCTTAACTTGGCATTTTTATCAGTATTATTAGTGGGGCATATGGATGCATCCTAGGCTATCAGTTTACAGTTTATCAGGTGAATGTGGTATGTGCTCTACATCCTTCACATTGGAGCTGATCCCTCCACCCAGCACATTATTTCGAGGTTACTCCTCTACAGTATGACGAGGTCACCCCTCCTTTTATTCATGCAGCAGTTGTTACAACACATGACCTATATAAGCTCTTTGCAATTAAAATACAGTAAATGCATGTTTTCAGATTTAACAGATAATAGTTCAGCTTTATTATTTATAAATCCGACTTTTCAGATTATACACGGATTTCAGTTGCAACTTTACGTATCAGTCTTACAGCTTTAGTATTTTATCATATGCTTCATTTCAGTATTTCTTATCAAGCTTTAAATCCGTTCACTGGGTGTTATGCTCAGCCGTAGTTCTTTTCATGTTCTAACGGCAGGTACACCAGGACGCTCTTAGGATTCTGAGAGCATGTTCATTGGATGGAAGCTATCTATACTTCTTAATTTATGCACTTCTTACATTATTCTACTTATTTGGACATTGTTTAGTCCTTTCCTTCAGTATTTTACTTTTCATGTTTTGAGCTTATGATTAGATACCGATGTTTGTTTCTGGTATTTCCTTTATGGTCTGTTAATGTTTTAGCACATGTACCTTATGCTTTGATTACACGCCATAAATACACGTAACGGTACACTTATCCAAGTGGGGTGTTAAAGTTATGGTATCAGAGCTATATGTTCGACCTGTAGGCTCTAAAACATGACCTATGACTAGTGGGTAGTCACCAGGAACTTCCCAGATTTTGGCGTTGTTATCTTTCATATTCCTCATGCACTTATTAGTCACTTTTCTTCAATTATCAGTCAATTTTCTTAAAGTTTTTAACTAAGTAAAAGGTTGGTACAGGACTGGCCATATTTAGTCGCATGTGCTTTTCTGCGAATTTTGTTTTGGTGAACCGACCCATAGGCGTTCACCCTTGCCCATTCAGATTTTTGTATTGGTGAACCGACCCAATGGCGTTCATCCATACTCATGACAGATTCAATGTTTCCAGTCGAATGTTATTAGGTGAACTGACCCATATGCGTTCACCATTTCTCAGGTCAAATTTCATGCTTTTCAATTGAATGTTGTTTTGTGAACGGGTCCACAGTTGTTCACATTTGTCATATCATGACATTTCATAAAATCTTGAAAAATATGAATTGGACTACAGCCAAGAATATTTAGTCTTAGATTGTACATTTCTATACATGACAGTTCTCAGAAAATTTTGACAAGTATGGATCGAAACAAAATCGCCCATACTTATTCACATGCTTCCTACTATGAATACTGTGAATTAAACCATAACTATTCACATCAGTTGATGTTAAACCTCAGTTGATTATTCTTCTATGTTCTTTGTATAAAGCAAGTTTATACTCTCACGTGAATGTCATTTTCATGCTGACTAAGTTCATGTATCCTTATGAGGATTATGATTTCAGCAAGGTGATGATGTTTTCATGCTAAGATACAGAAAGGATTACAGCAAAATCCTGTTTTCACAATAATCATGTTCGATCTTCATCAGTCATGTCTTCATGCTGACCATTGCTGAAATTCTGTTTAATCATATTCTTGAAACTCTATACAACCAGCTTTAAGTCCACGCAGGAAATTACCAGTCTATCATGTTACTCATTTCAGTTCAGTTTACTACCATTTAAATCAATTTATTTCTTTGATCATGTCAGACAAGCGACACCAGTATCGATCATCCTATAAAATTTCCACCAGTGCCATGTATAGTTTTCTATCTATACCCCATGTATAGTGTCTCAATTATACTCCATGTACAGTATTTCATGAGTACTCGACGTATAATGTCTTAAATATGCTCCATGTGCAGTATTCACTTTGTACTTCACGTACAGTAGTCCAGGTACACTCCATGTACGCTACTCCATGGATATTGCTAATCGATCCTCAATCATCTAAGACGTTTCCGCTTGTCAATATTCTACCAGATGCTGATGTTGCTCATGAGTTGAAGATTTTACTAGATACTTATGCTACTAACACTTTGAAGACCTCACAAATGCATATGCTGCTGATACTTTGGAGATTTCTTAAAATGTTGATGTTGTTTATACTATGAAGACTCTGCACAACAAGTATAAAAACTATAAATCTGAAAACTTCTGACAAGAATAAACTTCAACCATCAGACACTACCATTCCATTCCATGCTTTTACCTTCTCAGCTAGATGTCACAGTTCACTCAGCTAACCTTTCATTCAGAAGAGTGGGAACCGGAACCCAGCCGGCCACTCAACAGAATAGCTACTGGAATCACGGTCTAATAATGACCGTATGGAAACTGACAGACAAAGCGGTAGGGACAACCACCGTGCTTATATTTATCAGTCAGTAGCCATAGGAAATGTGGCACGCACGTGACCAGAAATACCGAGGTCAGCAGTCTAACCGGTCCGCCAACCCTTGCAGTTACCAGAAACTCTTAACCTTATTCAGACTCACCCATTAAAATACATGACCAGACAATAGTCAAGACCCAGGTCTCAAGTATCAATTCGGAAGACACATGTCAGGACATTAGTCATGGTATACGTCAAAGGAATATCTTCTCAAAGTACGAGTCAGAACTCAGAACTCCAGTGTGTCTTCTCACTCAGACCCCAGAATTTCAAGGTACCCTCTACGGGGGTAAACCCATTTTGTCATGCCACGCATAAATCAAACCATTAAAGATCCAGTTACCACCACTGGAGTATTATCCATGTTAGACACGCAGTTTTCATTCTGTGAGGTTACATATAAACACATTCAATGAAAGTTGCCACGTTTACTTCACGTATTCCTATGACATCTTTATTTTAAATCAGGTATTTACCGATCTCCCACCTAGAGAAGATTCCACAGTGCCACCCATAATTATTAAAGTTTTCTTTTTAGTCAACGACGAGATCCGTCTCACCAACTCCTGATCATATTCATTTTATTTCTGCTAGAAAAATCAGTATAAATTGTTTCAGCTTTATCAGCACGTGAATTATTATCTTATAGATACAAAGACTTCTAGTCACCAATCATGATGAGACTTCTGAAATTCCTTAAATTCATGATCATCAGATTATCCCAAAGTTTCCAGATGTCATCCTAGGAGGTTTTCCAAAAATTTCTTTCTAACCATGAGATATGATTCAACATAGAGCTTGTCTCAAGTACAGAACCTGTTCTCGGAACTCTTTATCGCAGGGCTTCGGCCGAGTTAAAAGAGTTGCATAAATTGCTGCGAGAGTTACTGGAACGAGGATTTATTCGCCCTAACGCACCGCCAGGAGTGCATCATTTTCGTCTATCAGGAAGAAGGTCGGTAACCTAAAATCATATATCGACCACAAAAATTTGACAAGATCACTATTCATAAACTATATTCATTCCACGAATAGAAGGTTTACCTGTCCTTCTATGATGTCTAAAATATTTCCCAGAACGATTCACGCCCATGTCACCATCAGTGGTGAGAGAAAGAACATGAGGTTTTCCAGACTGCTGTTGCACACGTTATAGTCTCACTAAAAATTTTGATTTATACTTCTAAGCTCCCTAATGCTCCAGCTATAGTATGAATGATTATAGTAAAATACGACCTTTTAGGAAAAAGGCGTAAATGCGGTAAGTATTTAGTGTAGATTTAATGAAAATCAAGCACTAATGACCCAATGGTAAAAGTTCGTTTCCCAAGGAGGTTTATTGTGTGTGAATAACTTGTAATAATTTGGATTAATATTTGAAGAAAGAAAAGGTGAGAAATGAGAATGACGGATACGATAAAATTAAGCTACGACGAAAAAACGTAAAACCGTAAAAACAGAAATAATAAAGATTTACTCTAAAAATTCCCAAAAAAAATCTAAAAATCCAATTAGGGTTTACAAATGATCAAAACTTTTCCAAACCTTTTATTTAATTAATTATTAATTTTTTAATGCTAATTAAAGCCCTAAAAACCAAATTAAATAATAAAAAGACCAAATAAAGATTTTTCAATTTGTAAAACTCTAAAATGACTTAACTAAACTAAAAAGTATTTTTCCAAATTTTTAAAACTATCAAAACTAGGGGTGAGCATGGGGCGGATTGGGGCGGTTTTTAGCTAAAACCAAACCCCGAACCGAAAATTTCGGTTTTTAAGAATCGTAAACCGTTTGGTTTTGGTTTATTCGGTTTCGGTTTTTCGGTTTTTCCTACTAAATCGATTCGGTTTCGGTTTTTTTGTTTCCTTAAAATTTTCCAATTTGTTAACTTATAATTATGATCCCAACTTTAACTGATTTCGTCTATAAATAAAACAAACAACTAATAGTTTTCATATCACTCTCAACAACCCACTCTCAACAACCCGTTCATCATTTAACCTGTTCACTATCCAAATTAAAAACGTCTTCGTCCCTTTTGTTGCTAACCTTATCCTCGTTGAGGATTTGAGCCTTTGAGGTGCATAGCTAAAAGGCAACAAGATATATAAATTACATAAGTAGCAATCGTTTACAACAAATACTCCACTAATTTAATAACTAGTAATAACTATGACGAGTTTGATAAATTAAAATAATAAAATACTTAGTCAAGATATGAGGCCACAAAATAAAATCAGTATCCTTGTTTTTCTAGTTTATATGCAAATATTTTATACGTATATATAACAAACTTCTAACAATGATGACGTAAACCGTAGTTGGGTTAAGAAACAAAAAGTGATTTTATTACATCAACATTTATGGCCAAAATTCAGTCATCTGTTATCGAGAAGAAATCCAAGTGATAACAAATTAACTAGTACTTGCATTACAATAAATCCAACTAAACATAAAATCAATAATAAATTTATATATAAAATAAAAACATCAACAACATATAACTAGTATATTTATTTAAATTACACACTAATAAAATATAAGTAAGAAGAAATAAAATATTCATGATTCATGATCGAACATATAGTAGTATTACTTGTCAACAAAGTTTTCTGATGATATATTCAAATCTTTTTATATATAGTTTAACACTAACGTTTTTTTAAACATATAAATATTTTTGTAAAGTTTAAAAGATATTTAATGGCGGGGCGGGGCGGTTTTTTTTGGTTCGGTTTTTTGTATGCAACCAAAAACCGCCCCAAACATTCGGTTTTTCTGAAACTCAAAACCATTAACTATCGGTTTTTTAAATGGTTCGGTTTTTTCGATGCGGAGTTTTCGGTTTTTTCGGTTTCGATCCGATTTTTCGGTTTTTGTGCTCACCCCTAATCAAAACTATTCAAAATGAATTAACTAAAAATAAAATATTAAAATAATACTAAAAATCCAAAAATTATAAAAAATTAAAAACTTGCAAACTAGTTTATTTTAACCTACATAGTTAGAAAATGAAAGTGAAATTACCAAAATACCCTTATTGGGCCCCCAAATGAGCTAAAAACAAGAATAGCAAGCTTAATGGGCTTTTTAGCCCAATTAAAATCAACCTTAACCAATTAAGCCCAAAATCACCAGTCTGACTCAAAACTGAATTTTAAGCTTAAAAGTCTAAAGGCCCAATAGCTGAAAATGAGTTTATCATAGCTTAAATAGCCAATAGCTTATTCTTAATGGGCCAATAAGCCCATTAAGCTATAAGCTAATGCCATAAGCCATGATTATACACACAACCTTCTATTGAGATTCTAAACCCTTTTGCTAAAAGAAATTTTGAAAAAGCTCAAGTAATAAGCCAGAATCTTGAAAAGAACTTTTTCATAAAACGACAAAATAGTCGGGTTTGAGTTCTAGAGGGTTTCGAAAGCTGTTTCTTTTTGTAAAAGCTCACAAATATCTTAACTAAGGATATTCAACAAAGAAAATACCAAAAAGCCAAGTGAAATAAGCTGTAGAAGCAAATAAGCTGGGTGAAAAAGCCAAATAAGCTAGATTTCTAGCAAAAGCTTAACTAGATGAGCTGAAACCTTTCAGAAGTGATAATAAGCAAAGAAAAATAAGTTCTATCACAGAAATTAAGTTGTTGCATGTAGCAATAAGTTGAACTGAAAAATAAGCCAAATTGAGCTTATTTGACCAAAAGTTAAAGTGCACCAAAGTTAACCTAATTGCCAGGACTTGTTTATGAGCTTGTTATGAGCAACTTTTGTGAAGGAATCAAGGCTAAATCCTTTTGAATCAAGAATCCAGTTGCCAAATGATTTCAGTTTTGGTACAAATATGGCCAATAAGTCAGTTGGCTTATAAGCACTGAAATAGGCAATCCAAATAACAAGATAAGTTCACAAGCAGCACAATAACTAATGTCAAGCAACAAAATAGCAGGGAAAGCACTAGGTAAACAATTGCAAGGCAAAATAGAGGTGGTCAATTTGCTTATGCAAATGACCACTTCAGTCAAATTCTATAAGCCATAACTCACTCAATAAGCCACCAATTTCAACAAACAGATATAACACAGATAGCTTATCACAAAAACTCTTCCCTAGCCAAAAATCAGGTTCTGAATCCAACAAACAAAGATTTTATAGCTTCTGCCGTGTTTGACCAAATTCAAACCAATTTTAGCAGATGTTTCCAAAACATGCAAACTCTTTTCCAACCCTTATGAGACTTAACCAATGATCAAAACAGGTGACAAATGACTTGTTTAGTGTAGAAAAACCCAAAGAATCAAGGGCACAAGGCCACAAGGCCTTTTGATTCCAGAATCCAAACAACCTTGTTTTAGCCCTTTGTCAAACAAACTTTTTATTTTTATAAACAACCTACTGATTTTATGCTTCCAATACCTCAACTAGGTGACAACTAGTAGATCTAAACAATAAAATTAACCACTCAAACACAAGATCACAGAATCACATAGCAAATAGTATAGCATACTTAAACACAAATTTATAAAAGAGAAAAGGGGATAGAGAGTGAACCTATCCTCCACAACTTCCTTGCAGGATCAGCAATGCTCCTTGGACCACTCTCAACAACTAGAGAGTGACCAAGGTACTTGGATAAGGAAGATGATAAGAAACCTTGGCTGATGGTTCAAAGCAGAACCTCAAGGACTTGGATTCTTCAACACAATGAACAAACAGTCCAACCAAAGGTTGATAAACCTTCATAAGCTCGGTGTCAACAAGCTTGCAAGAGCTTTTTGCTTTTGGTTGGGGTTAGAACAGGCAAAATAACCAACGAAAACCTAGGATTTAAAAATTTTCAAACTTGAAAACCTATTCAAAACCAAATGTGCTCCAATCCAAAGATCAAAACACCTTAAAATCAATAAATGGAACTCATCTTCACTCTTAAACAACACCAATTTTCAAAAACATAAAAAGGAATTACAATTTTTCAAAATACCAAACTTCTATAAATTTTAAAAAGGAATTACAATGTTTAAAGAATAAAACTGGAACAAAGGCTCTCTCACAAGTTGAGGAGTCCTTTTATAGACTACAAAAGATGATTATAGAACTAGAAATACATGAAACCGTAGCTAGAAATTCTCAAAAATGCCCTTGAGGTGCTTGAATGTGTGTTGAGTTATTGAGCTGTCAAAATTCATCCAAATCATTCATTTATGCCTTTGGGACCAAGTAGTTGCTGTGGGCTGTTGATTTGTCCATGCTGCATTCCTTGGAGAGGAAGTCGTCCTCTCATTGGCTGAGGTGTGAATGGGTAGGGTCCTTGAGTTGAGTGGTGATTTATGTTAAGTGTGGGAATGATGCGTGTGAAGGGGAATTATCCTTTGGTTAGGGTAATTTGTATTTACCCTTTGTTTTAAGTAAAGTGGTAACTGGGTTTATACGGTGAATAGTGACAAGTTTTGATCCACAAAAGGTGGAAGGGAAATGTTTGGCGCGTGTCATAGGATTTAAACTTTCAAAATGGTAATAGTAGTCCTTTTTCTTTAGGGAAACTTGTATAACATGTTTTTCAGCCATCAAAACCCATTTCCTTTGTTATGAAACTTTTGATTTTCACACTTTTGCCACAAAACTTTGTATCAAGGATAATAAGGATTTGTTTTGCCATTTTTAGATATTTGAAGGACTGATCTTAGACATTCTAGAACTTTGAAGGTCTTCTAAGTATGTTTGACTTTATGGAGGACCATTGTTGATATTTCTTTAATCTTGAGGGACTAAATTTGTCATATCTTCGATGTTGAGGGAATTTTTTGTCATTTTGACAAACTTAAGGGACCAAACTTGTAATTATCAATATACAAGGGTATTAAGTGTCATTTATTCTATGATGAGGGATCATTCTTGAACATCTTCAATTCTTCAAGGTCTTTTCTTTGAGAAATCATAACTAGGGCCCGGTTCATTGTGCGGCTTCGTTTCTCGTGTTCGTTTTTCCTTGTTTCTTATGATCTTTTTACTTTTTCACGATATCCATACCTAAAATACACATGTAAACAAACACAATCATTTATATGGTCTTTTTATGACATTTTATGCAATTAAAGCCCGAAAAGAACGATGAGATCATGTATAAATGTCATCTCATCACTCCCCCATACTAAACCATTGTCGTGTCCTCACGCAATGCTAGAATAAATTATCTAAGCATCTCGAAAATTCAATTTTATTACCCTTTATTGAAAAGTAAAACTTGTTACAATACTACTATGATGTTAAAGACATAATGTATGATTTTCATAACGAATGTGACTTTTAGGGTCAATGAATAAAAACAAGTGAATGTCTCATAGAGTAAAGTTAGTAATCCTTGATTTTCATACATCCCATGCTAAGTGAAAAAACGAGATCATTGTTGGTGTGCTAACACTACTCATACGTCCAAATTGTGTAATACTTTTTCTCCCCGCAATCCTAGTTATTATGAAAAGAAAAGGTATCTAGAATTTTTTAACTATTTGTCATGGATCACAAGTGATTCATATTGACTTATTTGAGTATTTATTAGTCCGAAAATAAAGTAGCACGATTTAATCGATAGTTAGCTAAAGGACAAAATCTTTTAAAACGACTTCTCGTTATCTCCTTAAGTTCATATCTTGTCATAACTTGTTTCATGATTTGAGACCTTTCTCAGACTGATATTTGGCATGTACTTCATACATCAAATCTTCGGAAGACGTTCTTGAAATAATGGTCTTCTCTTCATATTTTGGAATTTCTTCACTTGACGTTTTTGAGAGATTCTTCATACTTGGACCACGACTTCATAATTTTTCTTCAATCTTTATTTTGGATTTTGATATACAACAATCAGCCTCCTTTTAGGACTTGGATAAATTTATCCTCATACCTTGTTAGGGTCTTTTTGGATAGACTTTCTCCATGATCTTTAGGGGAGTAATTGCTTTTCGTCGTGTGTCTCGATCCTTCATTTTGATTTTGGAATAATGATTCTTCACATCATCTTGGATCTTTAGCAACAAAATAGAGTCCTCATGCCTTGTTAGAGCCTTTTTGGAACTTCACCAATCTTCGCGTCCCACTTCAATAAGTTATGCCTTGGCTATGAACTCTATTCCACCACGAGCAACTTTTAAATGATTTTGGACTAGAAGCAAAGTAAAATCGTACGACCTTACTTATTGCAATTAATTTATTCCTAATTCATTGATCTTATGGGTGAAAAAGCCACAATTAAAAACATATGAGTTTTTGAAACAACATTTTCATGTTCTACGTTTAGCATGATCACTTGTCTAACTCTATCACTTCTCGTTCTTCACTATTTAAAGACCTCTAATTAAAGAGACCCATGAATACTTAGCCATGCAAGTCAAAATTAAGCCAAATGGATTAGCTTCATTAAGACTATTTTAAATCGAAGTTTTGGGTTTTCAAGTCACCTATAGGATCTTGCACTTTCTTAGACCTTTTCAAGTTTAGAGAATTCATTTTAAAGTTCCCTTGATAAGTGACTTTCTAGGATCAATTATAGGAACTTGCGAAGAGTTCTTGTTCTTAACCCGTATGAGCTAAGACTTTCGTGTTTTAAAGTTCCCTATATAAAAGTCTAGCAAAACTTGATTCAAGCGGGTTAAGGAATGTAAAGGGCTCCAAATGCCCATCAAGTCAAAAATTAACTCTTATTCTACCCATCGGCAAATATACATTCGTGTCTTAAAAACACTTATGAAAACTAAGAAATTTTTTAAGATTTGGCCATTATTAGCCTTATTTGGAACAAAACAAAACAAAAAAAAAAGATGAAAGTTGGAAAATGTGAGGGCGTAGCAAGGCAACTATCTATTCACCCCCATACTAAAATTAAACATTGTCCTCAATGTTTCGAGTCAAAAGGTGGAGCACCCCCATACTAGAGACAAAGAGTCGAATGCTTAGGAGTAGAATGGAAAGGGTGATCAAAAATATATCTAAAGCCGTTTATGAATTATGCTAAAAGATAATTGTTAGAACAATAAAGGATATGTCATGGATTCGTGAAAAACTTCTTCAAGCAAACGATCGAGGCTCACATAAACGAACACGAGAGTCTTCAATCGTGGCTATGATGATGATCTAGATAACACATTCACAACAACCACGAGACAACGAGTTGGAAGGGCAAAAATCCACTGATATTACTACATTTGAAAGCGATAATATATACATGGATAAGCACGGGATCTCCTCCATGAGGCACCTCGTTTTTGATTACCGAGTCATGAGCTCGACTTGATCCCCTCAATGCAAATTATCATTGGGTAAGGTGACTTGGTCGTGGTCGTCCAAAGAAGGGACTTCCCCACCGAAGTAGTGCTTAAGCCTATGTCCATTCACCTTAAAATTAGGACCAACATTTTTAGCTAGCTCAATGGTCCCCTAAGGAAACACTTGTGTTATGGTGACCGGACCCGACCAACGAGATTTCAATTTCCAGGAAAGTATCTTCAAACGAGAGTTAAAAAGTAACACTTGATCACCAACGTTAAAAACCCGATTTTTAATCTTTGAATCATGAAACTTTTTAGTCTTTTTCTTAAAAATCAATGAATTTTCATAAGCATTATCTCGTAGTTCATCCAATTCATTAAGTTGTATTTTCCAGTTATCTCCCGCGGTCTTCAAGTGATAATTTGCATGCTTTAGGGCCCAATATGCCTTGTGTTCTAATTCAATAGGCAAGTGGCAATTCTTTCCATAAACCAACTTATAAGGAGTACACCCGATAGGTGTCTTATAAGCGGTTCGAAAGGCCCATAAAGCGTCATCAAGTTTGTCGGACCATGAAGCACGGTTTTCTCCAATTGACCTCTCTAATATCCTCTTCAAAGCTCGGTTTGAATCCCCGACTTGCCCACTCGTTTGCGGGTGATAAGCCGTAAAAAGACGACGTGTAGCCCCATATTTCTTTAGAACCTTTTCAAATTGGTCATTACAAAAATGGGTTCCACGATCACTTATAATAGCACGAGGGGTTGCAAACCGAGAGAATAGTTGCTTCAAAAAATTTACTACCACACGAGCATCATTCGTAGGCAAAGCCATAGCTTCCACCCACTTAGATAGGTAGTCGACGGCGACGAGGATATACTTGTCACCATGAGACGATGGGAACGGCCCCATAAAGTCAATGCCCCAAACGTCGAAAATCTCACACACTTGAATTATATTTTGCGGCATTTCATCCTTTTGAGATGATTTTACTTGACGTTGGCAAGAATTACACGACTTCACAAGTGCGTGTGCATCACGATAGATCGTAGGCCAAAAGAAGCCAGCTTCGAACACTTCTTTCGCCGTGAGATTAGCACCGTGGTGACCATCCACGGGTCCCTCGTGACAAGCTCTAAGGATGTTAGAAGCTTCGGTACCAAAGACACAACGTCGAACGAGTTGATCCACACCAACCCGAAAGAGATAAGGGTCGTCCCAAAAATAGAACTTGACGTCAAGGAAGAATTTTCTCTTTTGTTGTGTCGTCATACCCTTGATTATGAAGTTGCCCGCATGGTAATTTGCAATGCCGTCTAACCATGGGGTTTCGTCCTTAGAATTCACCACACCGAGAGTCTCGAGAGGAAATGTTTTGGTGATTTCCTTGTTCTCGAACTCATTCTTGTTAGGATCTTCTAAACGAGAGAGATGATCGGCCGCTAGATTCTCGGCTCCTTTTTTGTCAAATATGGTGACATCAAATTCTTGGAGGAGGAAAATCCAACGGAGCAATATCGGCTTAGCATCAAGCTTAGAGAAGAGGTACTTGATAGCTGAATGATGCGTATACACGATGTTTTTGTCAAGACGAGATAAGGTCTGAAATTCTCAAAAGTATACACCACGACAAGTAGTTCTTTTTCCGTTGTAGTGTATTTCATTTGAGTCTCGGTCATCGTCTTACTAGCATAATGTATAGGCAAGAAGTGTTTTTCATGACGTTGACCTAAAACGGCCCCAATTGCATAATCACTTGCATCGCACATGATTTCAAATGGTTGATGAGACTGCTTTTATACATAGTCTCATCATCCAAAATGGATTAAAATGCAATAAATATCATGAAATATGCCAAATATATGCTTATGTTTGTTACATGTGTATTTTATGTACATATATTGAGAAAGTGACAAAAGATCACAAGAAACAAGCAAAAACGAACACGGGAAACGAAGCCGCACAATGAACCAAGCCCTAATGGTGATTTTCCAAGAATAACCCTTGAAGATTTGAAGATTATACAAGAAGGGTCCTCCAATATTGAAGAATTGACACTGTATACCCTTGTTTACTCATAATTACAAGTTTGGTCCTTAAAGTTTGTCAAATTTACAAAAGGGCCCTCCACTTTAAAGAATTGGCAAGAATGGTCCCTCATTTATGAAGACTTGTCATTATTAGTCCTCCAAGTAGTCAACAATACAAGTCAACACCTTGAAGAATGAAGAAAATGCCAAAACAACCCTTTAAATATCATGAATTGGCAAGATATACCCTTGAAAATACTTTTGGAAACCTTTTGTGGCAAAAGTGTGAAAAACAAAAGTTGTTAACAAAGGATTCGGATTTGTTGCAAGTTTAAACTGAAATGAAGGAAAGAAAGGAATTGAGGGGTGATTGCTGCCAAAACATCAAACTTACCTAGACCTATCACCCTCCAACACGTGTCCCACTACCTCCTCTCCACCAATCACGAGCCACCAATCCTCCATGTCATACATCCACTCATACCGGTTTAAAATTAATAATAATTAAGTTAAACTTGGCGCCTAAACACACTTTTAAAACCTAAAACAAATCAAATCCCATGTTCTTCATGTTCTTAATACGAATTGGGTATTTCTTAAACCTGATGAAATAGGACCTAATGTCTTCTAGAATGATGATTAGGGGTCATATTATCACAACCCAATCCTTAAATCCCCATCACCATCAACTCACATGTCTCACCACCCTTCCCCTGCCCCACTTTTCACCTTCAAACAAAAACCATGCGGCAAATCTATGACTCAAGGCTTTGCTTACTTCCTAAGCATGTATTGGACATCCAAGATCACCCTATCCCACTGGCATCACATGTATCTTCATATAAGTCAAATTTAGTCAACAATTTTCAAAATTCAAAGGGCAAAAGAGGAACTTCATACATTAGGGTTTTTATGTTTCCAGCTTTATAGAACACATGTATACCCTCTATATAAATGGTATAGGGTCTTACATTATTCTTTGTTTCTTGGTTTTATTTGGTCACAAATCTGTAAAGCCTTTGTTTCTAGTGAATGAAAAAAAATGTTTGATTTTGTGACGAATTCCAAGTTCCAACCTTTACTTTCTGTTGTTAGTGATATATGTTTGTGAGTTTGAAGTTTGAAAGATTGTTTTTAAATATTGTGCAAGTTTTTGCAAGTTTTCCAAAAACCTGATTTTTTTAAGTCCTTGTTCAAACACTTGAACTTTTTGGGCTATAAGTTGATCATATCACCCTGATAAAGAGTTTATCAAGGTGTTGTGAGTTTTGTGGTTTAGAAAGCATCAAGGGGTGGGGAATCAATCTTGAAAACATCTTGGTCATTTTCATTTTCTGTTTTATATAATATGTGTGTTACTAATCTTGTTGTTCTTAGCAGCTTGTTGGAAGCTTGTGGTTGTTAAGCTACCACATAAGCTCAAACATTCGTGAGTGTGGATGTATAATTCATGAGGTTTGTCCTCTTTACTTGAAAATTTTGTTTGAAAAAGTGTTCTAAGTGATTTTTGTGATTCTGATAGTGTATGTGTGTTTTTATGCATGCAAATTGGTTCTTTTTTCATAAATTGGATGTTATGATGCTTATTTGGGCTTAAATCAGTCTTGAGAATACTTTTGCTTTGTTAAAATTGGTTTTAAAATGTTAAAAGGGTGTTTGGGATTGTCTGTGGTTCAAATCTGCCTAAGTTTGTGTAGGAATTGCTGTGTTGTTTAAGTGTATATCTGTTGTTAAGGTGTTTATGTTCTGATATTTGCATGCTTTGTGCTTTGTATCAACTAAATCAAACAAGTGCCTATCAAATCTTGAAAACTTGTTGTTTTGACTGGAAATCTTGTGCACACCTAGTTTGAATGTTAATCTAGGGCTATCAGGTGTTAAATCCAAGTATTTGCAACCTGAGTAATAGATCTAAGGCCATGAATTTGGATTTGTGGTCAACTAGTTCAACAAACATTGTTCTTGTGTTCATCTTTGTTCATCAGTAACTGCTTGTGCCTAAATCTTGTTCATAAGTTGGAACTATTGCATGAAATAAGTTAATCTGTGTGTCATTAAGTTTTATTGAGCTTGTGTATGCATTTGGTAGATTGTGGTCATCTTATACTAGCTTATTCATTAGCATATATCACCAGATCTGCTTATAACTTGTTTGGACCATATCTGAGCATAGATTGAATTAACTGCAATTATTGGCTGAGTGTAATTGTGTTTTCTTGCTTGATTGTGACTCCTTAAAACCACTGGTTGTAAGGGTGCCTTGATTGTCCAACAAAACTAAGTGAAACTCTCTAAAAACCAAAGTAAAAAAAAAAGTCAAAGTATTCGGAACTCCTTTCCCCTGCTGCTAGCCACTGCTAGTGCAAATGTCAACAACTTATTTTTTGTTCATTCTAGCTTATTCTTATGTGCAACAACTTATTTTTGGTAATAGGTCTTATTATTTTGAGCTTATAAGTCAGTCTGGAAGTTTATAGCGTTTGGTTTTAGCTTTTGACTAGAAAATGACTATTTTGTCTTTTTCAAAGTCAGCTTATTTCTTATTTCAGCTTATTTAGTGTGCTTATTGGAAAACTTTTTGTTGATTAAGCTTATTTAAGTTATTTAAAACCTTTTTCAAGTTGAATCAACACTTGAGGTGGCCTAGAACTCGAAAACGACAATTTTATCGTTTTGTCTAGAGAGCGTTTGCTTATTTCAGGTTTATTTCTTGGGATTATTCAAAAATTATTTTTACAAACAACTTAATTAGGTCAAGAGAAGGTTGTATGTCAAATTTCAGCTTATGGCATCAGCTTATAGCTTATTGGGCCAAAAACCCCATTAAGAATAAGTTGTTTTGAAATAAGTTGTGATAAGCTCACATTCAACTTTTGGGCCTTTGATATTTTGTGTTTAAAAATGAATTTTAAGATTAACTGGAGTTTTTCGGCCATTTTTGTGGACTTTTTCTTATTGTGCCAATTCTAAGCCCATTAAGGGTCTGTTTCACTGTTTGGCCCATTTGAAGGCCCAATAGGGGTATTTTCGTAATTTCAATTTCATTTCTGTGTTTATTAGGTTAACATAAACTAGTTTGCAACTTTTTAGAATTTTTTTTATAAATTTTGTATTTTTATTAATATTTTATTATTATTTTATTATTATTTTATTATTAAAAATTAAATTTTATATTTTTGCAAGTTTTTCATTTTCCTAGTTCAAATACATTAAGTTAGGAATTTTAAAATTTTTAGATTGATTTTAGTGTCATTTAATTAATTTTTAGAATTATTTTATGTTTTTTATAGTTTTTTAATTGTTTTTAAATAGTTTTAATTAATTTTAAATTTTTTTAAAAAAAGTTTTTAACTTAGTTAAGTCATTTTACAGGTTTACAAAGTGAAAAATCTCATTTTGGGATTTTTGTAACACCCCACTTTGATAAGTGGGCCGTTACGCGTAATTATAGCATGTCATCAAAGCATGCAAGGTAATATGTAGTAAAACATACATGACCATAGGGAAAACCGGAATGAAACATCGGTTCCCGAACATAAGCCCAAAACAGAATAAAGTAAAAGAAATGAATGAAAGACTAAACAAGCATAAGTATATGAAGGCAAAAGGAGAAGAAGTCTATGGCAGCTTCCATCCTTTGCATGTCCTCCAAATGCTCGAGTCTGTCCTTGGGTACCTACCGTTTTGGGACATGGAAAGGAAAGTAACGACTGAGCATAACGCTCAGTGCACGGATATACAAGCATGGAATGAATAATTTAAGTATGTAAAACATATAGTAGCGGAATTGATTAAGTCCTGGAAAACCTGGTATTAAGTTAGTAAAATTGGTTTTATAGTTTGAAAAGCCTTATGTTTATCTTATGAAAAACTGTTTAACATGTTAACCATTAGACAATATAGGTCATGAAATATCAACGTGCATAAATACTTGGAGGGGTGACCTCGTCATGCAATTTGAGGGGTTGCCTCTAATTAATATAAATCTGGGTAGGAGGGATCAGCTCCTTGTGAAGGATGCAAGGCACACACCACATTTACCTGAATAATCTGCTGAAACATGTAATCTATGATGCACCAATACGCCCCACGTGATAATAATAATAATTTGGCCAAAAGCTGAAGGGACGCCACGAGCTATCAATCCGCCGTGGTGAAGTCATAACACTGGTGCCTCCAGTGTTATTGTTATGGTACCGCCATAACTAGGTGAAACTAGTCATGCATGCATATGGCTTTAGGTATCTAATTAAACATAAGCAATTCAAAAACATATAAAACATATACTGGGAAAACAATTGGCTGCATACGGGGAATCCAAATAAGGAAAGAATGTCCATACTGAAAGGACAGAGAATCCATACCTTATGTCCGGTGAACGAAGAAGACGAACGGAATAGAGTCCTACTTCGATCTCACTAATGCTACATAGATAATATATGTGTATAAGTATTCTGACTACTGAGTACGTAACTGGTTCTATATCATGTTTTAGCTTGTTTTATATGTTCATGTCTTGTTTTACTGATTTTATCGTTATGATGTGTTTATCATGTATTCTGGATATTCTGATTAAGTATTACTTGTATTTCTTGTATTATTATACTTGTTGTGTAATAATACGTAACTTTCTAAAAATAGCAGGTTTCCTAAAATAGAAAGTTTCCAAAAAAATACATTTACTGTTAAAATAGATAAGTTTCTAAAAATAGAAAGTTTCCATAATTAGAAATAAGCTCGATTATTAAGTTAAAAAAATAACCTTAAGTTTTACTGATTACATATCATAAGTCATGTGATTATAATATAGTTTATTAATTAATACATGTAAATTAAATAAACTATAGGTTTTAGGATTTAATTAAATATAATCATGATTTAATTAAATTAAGTGTATAAAAATACTTTGGTTAAAACATGTATTAATATTTAATATTAATATAACCTAAGTCATGATAATTAATTAATTACATGTCATGTTTAATAATTATTAATACAATAGTGTCAAATAAATGATTAAATACTTATAACATGTATTATATAATCACAATAATTAACCTAAGTTCATGTTGTAATTAAATTAATTATATATCGTGCTAAATTTATTTAATTAACTTGACAATTAATATACTTGTAGAATTAAATAAACTTGTAAAAGGAATCATGAATCGGACCGTGTATTATATTTTTAAACGTGACGTGAACCGGACCAAGAACCCCATGAACCGGACCAAATAAATTTAGTAATTCTCGGATAACTAAGGTTTTAAATAATATAGCCTAACTTGACAAGATTAAAATCAATATTAAATAGATTAAATAAATTTAATATTGCATGATTAATTTAATATTCTAATTAAATTAATTAAACTAGCTTGAAAATGATAACCAAACAAACCTTTAAGTTTTCTAAAACTGTTAATCGAACACCCTGTCTAAAACCAGCAGCCAAACACCCCCGGTGTTGCTGCTGGTTACGCAGTAGCCACTGGCAGTAGCCAGTTCCCCTGCTGCGTCTAACTTTCCCACCGAGACCACTAGGGTCTCGGTTCCCACTGACTCACCAAACACACCACTGTCCACAGCCAGTGGTTTCCCCTTCTTGGTTGTCGTTGCCACTGCTAAGCCAAACGTACCCCTGTTGGGGTTGTGTTGCCCTCGACAGAAATATACCAAGCCAACACCCCTTTTAGGGTTGCGGCTGGTGGGGTTACTCTACCAGCGAGACCATGAATGGTCTCGCTTTGTGTTCAACCCGGCTATAAACAACACCCACGATTTCACCCATAATCCCATTTGTTTTTAACACACATTTAGGGTTTTGACATATTGTAACACCCCATTTTGATAATGGAATGTCACGCGTAATTATGGCGTGTCATCAAAGCATACAAGGATAAATGTATAAAACATTACATGACCATAGGGATAACCGGAATCAAACATCAGTTCCCAAACATAAGCCCAAAACATAATAAAGCAAAAGAAATGAATGAAAGAATACATAAGCATAAATATATGAAGGCAAAAGGAAAAGAAGTCTCTAGCAGCTTCCATCCTATGCACGTCCTCTAAATGCTCGAATCTTTTCTAGGGTACCTGCCGTTTTGGGACATGGAAAGGAAAGTAACGGCTGAGCAAAACGCTCAGTGCACGGATATAGACATAGTATGAATGACTAAGCATAATAAAGACTTAATAGCAGCGGAAATGTATAAGTCCTAGAAAATCTGGAACATGTTCATAAAACTGGTTTTATAGTTTGAAAAGCCTTATGTTTATCTTATGAAAACTGTTTAACGTATTTTACCATTAGCTAATATAGGTCATGAAAATCCACCGTGCATGAATACTTGGAGGGGTGACCTCATCATGCAAATTAGAGGGGCTGCCTCTAATTTAATATACTGGTTTTTGGGTAGGAGGGATCAGCTCCTTGTGAAGGATGCAAGACACACACCACATTCACCATGTAATCCTGAATAAAAACATGTAACTAGGATGCACCCATACGCCCCACATGATAAATATAAATAAATGGCCAAAAGCTGAAGGGACGCCACGAGCAATCACTCCGCCTTGGTGAAGTCATAACATCAGTGCCTCTAATGTTATGGTTATGGTACCTCCATAACTAGGTGAAACTGGTCATGCATGTATATGGCTATAGGTAATCTTAATTAAACATAAGCAATCAAACTCATAACTTATACAATGGGAAAACAGTTGGCTGCATACAGGGAAATCCTAATAAGGAAAGAATGTCCATACTGAAAGGACGGGAATCCGTACCTTATGTCCAGTGAACGAGAACGACGAACTGCGAGAATCCTACTTCCAAAAACCTAGTGCTACATAAATACGTACATGAGATAAGTATCTGCTCACTAAATACATAGATGGTTTTATGTCATGTCTTAGCTTATTTTATGTGTTCTTACTATGTTTTACTGTTTAAAGCCTTAAACTGTATTAAATCTCATATTCTGCTTAAGCTGATTAAGTATTTTTGGTATTTCATGTGTTATTATACTTACTGTGTAATAATAAGTAACTTTCCAAAAATAGCAGGTTTCCTATAAATAGAAAGTTTCCAAAAATAGAAAGTTTCCAAAAATAGAAAGTTTCCAAAAATAGAAAGTTTCCAAAAATAGAAAGTTTCCAAAAATAGAAAGTTACCAAAAATAGAAAGTTCCCAAAAATAGAAAGTTTCCAAAATAGATTTACTGCTTAAAATAGATAAGTTTCTAAAAATAGAAAGTTTCCATAAATAGATTAGCTGCCTTAATTAAATAAGTTTCCATAAATAGATTAACTGCCTTAAATAAATAAGTTTCTAAAAATAGCTGGTTTCCATAAATAAAATAGCTGCCTTATTTAATTAAGTTTTCTAAAAATAGAAAGTTTCCATAATTAGAAATAAGCTGGTTAAATAAGCTAAGTAAATAAGCCTTAGTGTTTTCATGATTATATCCTAAGTCATATGATATATTATATAGTTTAATAATTATTTCATGTAATTTAATTAAACTATAGGTTATAATACTTAATTAAAGTATGACATGTTTTTAATTAAATATATTAAATACTTAGGTTAAATATGTATTATTAAATATTAATAATATAACCTAAGTCATGTTTAATTAATTAATTATATCCATGGTTTTTAAATAACTAATTAATTATAAGTCTTAATAATATAAATACTTAGGTTAAAATAATTTCATGTTTATTTATAATTAATTAACCTAAGTCATGTTATTAAATTAATTTCACCTTTTATTAATTTAATTTTTTAAACATAAGTTTATAACATAAACAACTAACATAATCATGATCCGGATCTAAGTCTAAAAACATCCACCGGATATGAAACAACGCCATACCCCAAACCAAATCGGGGTACCCCCTTGCTGCCGTGGGACCCACACGCACCAACCAAGACCAAAAAGGTCTTGGTGGTGGTAGGCTAAAACAAACCGAACCCCCTTGGGGTCGGTTGTACCTTGCGGCCCAAAACAAACACCCCTTTGATCGACCCCTTTGATTAATTAATGATCAAAACATGTTAGATCTAGGTTTAATTAATGTGTTTTTATAAAAACATCACGTGTTCTTAATTAATAAAAGATTAATTAAAAAGAAAAACAAGTTAAAAAGGTTTTACCGTATTCGTGGATCAAGAGGGTGAAGAACAAACACGAACAACCAATAAATCAACAAGATCCAAGATCAAAATCACCTTCTATGGTGGTTTGTAGGTGGCGGCACAAAGAAGGAGAAAAGGGAGGGTTTTAGGTTTTTCCTGAAATCTTCTATAAAGTAATTTTTTAGTAGTAAAAATTATTTAACCCCCTTTTAGTAAAATTGGTAATGGGCTTGGCCCATTACCCTCTTTTGGCCGCGGGTAGGGACTCCCTTGTGGGGGTTCCCGTACCTCGTTTCGTGTCTTGTTATTTAATACATGTTTATGTTTAATTATGTTCGTGTTTTAAATGTTCTCGTTACGTAAATACCATACTCTTATATATTTAATTACGCTCGTATTAAATATATATACGTAATTAATAATAGTTCGTGTTTTAATTACGTTCATGATTTCATGATCACATGTTCGTGATTAATTATCGTTAAATAATTATTATGTGATCGTGCATAGTAAATACTTATCGTGTTCTAACACGTACGTAATACGTAAACTCCTAACACGTAATCGTAATCATGCTATATTAGGAAAGTTTTAATCTAGTACGTACGATCCTAAGGGTACTATGCATGGCTCGTCCATCCGCACTCGTTTGCACAATAAGCAATTATTTTATTTTTTATTCGCGGTCGTGGTATGTCCAGCCGTGCTCGTCTATATGTTCGGCCATATTTTATTTTTTCACTGCGGTCATGAGCCGTGTCCTCCATATTAATCCGTGCGTTCGGATAATATTGCTTATTTTATTATAAGATATCACACATATCATTTAAAATACTAAAAGATATTATTTCTTTTTTAAATTTGGTAAGGATGTATTCCAATATTTTATTAAGTTGTAAACTATTAAGCATATTTATTTTTAACAAGGTAACAAGATATTACCTAAATTTTTCTATATTAATAAAAAATATTACATATATCTCTTAACTTATTAACAAGATATTATATATATCCTTTAGCTTTGTGCGATTTCCTTTTATTACGATAAATATTCGCATCTTTCAATACATATCTAGATACATATTTGCATGTCTAGTATTAAGTGATTGCTTATGATACATACATACATAGATATATATATATATATATATATATATATATATATATATATATATATATATATATATATATATATATATATATATATATATATATATATATATATATATATATATATATATATATATATATATATATATATATATATATATATAATATATAGGTATAATTATGACTTGAAACCACAGTTTCAATCCCAGTCATATTCCAGTCACAACTTTTAACCAATAGGATTTGAGTATTTGCTAAAAAATCTCACTTTTTCCCTTATTTAGCTCATTTTGGGCGGGCCGCATTTTTTACAAACGCGTTTTTTAACAAAACTGCGTTTTCATACCACGGGTATATATATACTAATATAAATTCTATTTTTTCATTTTTTCTCACATTCCACGTGTAAAACACACACAACCCTCCATGGATCCTCTCCATCTCAAAACTCTGCCTCTCTTTTTTTCCTTCCATTGGTAGCCACCATACGAACTAATCTCATCCCAATCTCGAATCAAATTTCAATCTCAATCTCATTCTAAACCGAATCTCATTCTCAATCTCAATCTCATATGAACACGGATCAAGACATATCTTTACCAACCTTTTTCTTTAATAAAAATCAAAAGAGACGCAGATCTGATTATAATTATGTATGTTTGGTGATTGGGTACTGAATTGATATATCCTAATCTCAGACCCTGTGTTTTAATAATCAATATTTTTTATTTTGATTATGTTATTTAACGATTATGTGTTTTAATAATCTATATGAACCAATAATAATACGTTTCTTTTTTTTTCAGATCTCACACCGAAACCTTAAACTATCGAACTATTTTTTCATGGATCCATGTAGGTTACCTTTGTTGATCAAAAGATACTGGTGTCTGGATTCGAGCTCTCATCATGTGATGGGTTTATGTTTAGCAAATCAATGGTTAAGCATTAGATATGATCCTACAAGTAAGTAAACATATTTATTGAATTTAATTGGCAATTTATGAATTAGGGTTTATGTACCCAAATTGGGGGTTTTGGGTAAAGAATGTTTTAATGTAAATTTATGAGGTTATAGTAATTGTGGAAACCCTATACTGATTTAGGATCTATATTATGTCACATATGGCCTTTAAAATGCGGGTTGCAGATAATGATCAGCACCACGAAGTGATTGTGGAAGGAGAAACTATTGAACAATTAAGAGTCCACAAGGATGATTTTGCTTCTGTTGTTGGATTATATTTAGTAACTTTTCTTCTTTGATAAGTTTATTTATTAACCGGTTTCAGTAAGTTTTCTTCTTTGAATTTATTTAATATTTAGTAGTATCTTGCCGTAGATGGTGAATTGGCGACGGCGATGACGTTCAAATATGACGGTGATCGGTGACGTTAAAGAATCTGATAGTGTTTAAGAAGGTTCTCGTGTAACGTTTATAAAGATTTAAATATTTTTTATAGTCTTTGCTGTAACTTATCAAGACCTTAGCATAGCTCCTTAGTTTGCTCCAATCTTATATATCTACTGCAAATCTGATGAACCAAAGGAACAACTTAACTCTTATTAAGATTAATCACTTTTACTAAGTTTTGTATGTTTAGGATAGGTTTCAAGCAAGAAGTATGCACCCCTAACCTGTAACTACTGCAAATCTGAAAGGCGGTTCATATATAAGCTAAGCTGATTATGAACAAGTGATTTAAAGTTTATAGCATGTTTTGTCGGAAGATGCAAAGTTAGCTCACTGTTTTGTTTTTGCAAGCATTAGCATTTTTTTGGCAAAAGCTCCAAGCAGTCGTGGCAAATGACTGGTAGTGATTAAAGATGATTGTATTGATACTAATCAGTTGAGTGCTAGCAGATCTCCTACGTCCTCGATATAGTAGACATATTTTTAATGAAAAAATAAAAAAAGGAATCCATAAGCAGATCATCGTCATATCAATCCCATTGCCAGTGAAAAGCACAGCAGTTTCGCAAATTCTTAGAAACCACTATACGGTATCTCTTGATGCCATTTCTCCATCAACTCCACGGTACACTTCTCCAGTTTTTTATTTTTATCACAATATTGAAATGCATAATCTTCCCATAACAATTCGAAAATCTTAAATTCATCCAGCTGAAACTATGAAGAAGGGTTATATGTTTTCCTGGAAATTAAACAAGAAGGGTTATATGTTTTCATGATATCATTGCTACTGGTGGTATTGATACAATTCCTGTATTAGGCCCAGCCATCGACTGCATAACATATGTGTATAAGTCTAGGTGATAAATTGCATGCTATCTAGGTTTTAGATTTTAGTACTACACCACTATGATATAATGTTAACTGTGAGCATCTGCTGTTCACAGTATGATGAATGCAAAAAGGACTGTGACAAAGCTATGGATAGAGGAAGGGAGCTTTGTTCAGATTATAAGATGGTTGAAAGGGCTTTGACAAAAAGAGGAACTGCTTTGGTTATAATGGCAAAAGTCTCTAAAGATTTCAACCTACGATCGGATACTTTCCAGAAAGCTCTTATAGAGCATCGTAACCCTTAACACTTGGAAGAAGCTCACTAATCGAGAGAGAGAGCTAAGAAGCAATTATAGAAATAAGAATGTTCACATCTGATTCATCTGATTTATTGTAACTAAATAAATTACAACTGATTTTTCATATAAAAAATTTGAAGTGGTAGTTCTTCTTTGCAGATTTTAATGTAAAATGGCAGTAAGAAGAAGTTTGCAAAACCAAAATCAGCAAGAACAAAACAGGTAATTCAAGACGTTTCCTCCTAGAACCTTACTCAGATATTAATCCGAAAGGAGGTCCCAACTGCAAGTAATCCAAGAGAAGCAAACCCTGCTTGAAATGTGGAAAATATGCAGGACTTTACAAAGTAAGAATTATTAACCATGACTCCTAATGGCTTACCTTGCTTTCAGGTTTGTAATGTTTAGAATTTGCAGTGTGTAACTAAATATAATGTACTAATCTGCTGCTAACATTTTACTATTATGTAGTTTATGATTTTAGTATTTAAAATTTTATTAACTGATTGTGCGTGTCCTCATTTCAAGAAATGTGGTTTTGATATGGAAGATGATGAAACATGATCCCCAATATCAGAGCAACTTCAATAGCATCCCAAACTGGCACTACGGTGACTATATGCGAGAATTCGCAAAACGGGGAAACCAACATGTAAAGAGTGGTGTTTACACGGACTAATGGTGTAATTTACCCTTTAATTTTTCTACAAGCTGTAATACGAAGTACAGTATTTTACCTATTTCGTAGGCTGATGTTGCAGCTTCAGGATTGAATATCCTTGCGGCATGGTTGCCCGTGGAAATATGAACTTCAATATTCTTTTTGCAAATCCAGTGAGAGCTACATGGGCATCTCTCTCAGTTATTACTAATCGTAGGTCTAATATTAATTAATCTGGTAACAAAAGAGCCAAGTAGTAGTAAAAGAGTGATGGTAATATTAGTATTATTTTTAGTGTACTACTCCTTGGAAAAACATAAAGAAAACTCCAGCCATGGATGTTGGTCAAGTTGGTTTCCACAACAATAAAGCAGTGAGTAACACCTCTATTTTGCTTTCTGAACTGTCCTTCAATTGTCATGTCAACTCACAACAGCAATTGTTACTTGTGTTCAAGTGCACACTGTGAGAGTGGAGAAGCAAGTTAACGAGATTGTTAATAGACTCAACCGTACAAAAGTCGAGAGGAAAGCTGATGCAACATAAATGCAGAGAGGAAGCAGTAGATAAGAAACAAAGTAAGTATATATGTTTAGTTTTATCTTTGGAACCTTAACAGGTTGGGTGGCCAAAGCTCTAATTTTATTGCACCCAACCTTTAGAGAAGGCCAACGGTTATATTAAAGATGAAAAATACCATATTGAATGAAAAAAACTTGAGGAATATATGAATCTTTGTATTGTCTATTTTAGTTTGCCAAACACACCTTCAACTGCATTTTTTTATAGGCTGTGGTAGTTTTGGTGGTCTATGTTACATCTGCATAAAAAATTTGGTTATGTAAAAAACCGTTTGTTTTGGACAGTCTACAATCTGAGGATGAGTTGTTTGCTGATATATGTCAAGGAAAAACGGAAAAGCTTAGCGGGAAGCCGAAATTCACCAATAGGGAACGAGGTTTAAGTAGCCCAACTCTGATCTCAGAGAGGTTCGTAATCCTAAAGTTTTAAAAATCGTTTAAATATTTACGTATATTCAAGTTATATTTCTGCGCCTTTAGATAAGAAACCAAATTTAAGACAATACGTAATTTTTAGCATTTTTACAATGCATTAACAGCGAGATAAATGGACCCACAACATTACAATTTAAGCCCGTGTGAGATAGATTTTCAGCCCTGGACCGGTATCAATGTGTAGAACAGCTCCCTTGAGCGACACCGTATGTCTTGAGGACCCCGTTATGGCCCTATGGCTGTACTTCATCGGGACCCCCCCCCCCCCCCAATACATACAAACACACCCAAAGGTCTGTCACAACTTTTTATGCTGATGTTAGTTTGCTGAGTTACCTCCTTCTTTATTCAAACTAGTGAAATAATCTTGACACTTTCGGTTCCCAGAACTTTCCGGACCCCATCAGCAACATATGGCCACTTGGTCAGTATGGACGATGCAACTATCAGACACATTATTCACGTGGTCTGATTTGCAAGCTTTGAGAAAAGTGAATTTCCAGGAAACCTCATCAACCATGTCTTGAGATCTATTAGATCATTATGCAATTTCCCTTAACTTTAAACAATGTGCAGATAAGTGATGAGACTGTATTTATACATAGTCTCATCGTCTAAATCGGGCTTAAAACGCTTAAAAAATCATCAAATTACCCAAAAATATGCCTGTGTTTGTTCATTGTGTATTTCAGGTACGGATATCGTGAATTCACCAAAAGATAAAAGGAATCAAGCAAAAACGAACACGGGAAACGAAGCCGCACAAGAAACCGGGCCCAAGTATGAATTTTCCAAAAATGCCCTTGAAGTTTGAAGAATTGGCAAGTTTGGTCCCTCAACTTTTGAAGACTTGTCACTTAATACCCTTGTAAATCACAATTATAACATTTGGGTCCCTTAAGTTTCAAGATTTTGCATGATTAGCCCTTGAAGAATGAAGATAATGCATGATAAGCCCTTTAAACAAGCTTGGAAAATATTTTTGTGGCCAAAATGGAAAAAGAAGAACTTGGTTATAAAGGGGATGGGACTTTTGAGCTGTTAAAGTTTAAATGACAAGTTTATGGGAAATGAGGGGCTAAATCTGCCCAGACAAACAAGCTCCTCACCACCACTCAGCCTATGACACGTCACCCTCTCTCTCCCCTCAACCAATCACCTTTCATCCCTCGTCCACCTCACACAACCACTTAGTTTTAAAAAAACTGATTAATTAATCAGTAAACAAAAAGGGGGTAAGCATATTTTTAAACCAAACCCACCCCTAATCTCAATTAAACATCCCTGTTTATCTACCCTCCCCATCATAAACCCTAAAAAAACCCCAGGGTTGATTAACCTAAAGCCTTAACTATTTTCTAATTAAATATAGGGGTTTTAATCACAAACCCACTCCCAACACGCCCTTACACCCAGAAAATGACCCAACCTACTCTTGTCCCCTCCCCTGCTACACCATTTCACGTGTTACTGTACACCTTGACCAAATCAATGGCCAAGATACTTCTACTTGTCCCCCAAGCATAAATGAATGGTCCAAGATTAAAAGATACAGCTTGCACATCACAGAGATCACATGTATCCATTTTGACGAATTGACCAAGGGCAATTGAGGAATTTTCATGTTTTAGGGTTTTTGTAACTAGAATGTTCTACTTAGCATTATAAAAGGAGCTCCAACATGTGAAAGCCCTTTTTGTTCCAGAATTTGTATCTTTAAAAAATTATTAATGAAAGTGAACTTTTTTAAATATTACATTTCTGAGTTCCATAGTTTAGTTTGTGTAGGTTAATGATTCTCATGATGGTAATTTAGTTTAAGGTTTCAAAGAATTTCCATTTATCAAAGATTTTCAGAAAATTTGTATTTTTAAAATTCTTGAAAAAGGTTTTTCCAAAGTATGAAATTAATATCTTGATGAAGTGATAGTGGATTCAAGATAGTGATTTCAGGTTTTTGTTAACTTTTTGTCAAAATTTTATTGGTTCCAAAATTATTTTTTTAAAGATTTTAGCAAAATATTTTGTTTTTTTTTTCTAACCTTACGGTTTGATTAAGCCAACACCAATAAGCCTGACAAGCTTTTTGGTGCTTAGCTTAAACAAACTTGGAGTTTGTTTCCTGTTTGTGGTGTTTGTGCAGGTTCACAAAGAAGGCATATTCATTTTTTTTCACTTATTAAAGATATTGATACCCCTGGTTCAGTTGTTGAACCACAGCAGGGGTCCTCTACACTTCACAAGCTCCCCATAAGCTCTTATAAGCTCAATCAGACCCTTCTGGAAGGCATCAGCCCTAGGTAAAAGGCTTGAACCCCATTTGGCTATGAGTTTGATGTTTATCTGAATTTATGTGATGCTTATGTGAATTTGTGAAATCTGAGTTTTTTTGTTTATTTATCTGTTGATTATGCTTAATATAGGTTTTTATGCATGTTTATATCAATTACAATCAGTTTGGTAAAGTTTCAAGAGCAATTACTTTGTTAATTTTAGTTTCAGTCATATAAGGGGGTGTTTGGATTTGCATGTTAGCTAAATAGGGTGACACATTTTTGGCTTAAAATACATCTAGACATACTCCTTGGATAATTTTAGGTTGTTTCAGTCATAGGTCTTGAGTTTAGACAGGATTTAAAAGAAGTTGCTTGTTAAAATTTGGTAGAACTTAGCTAAAACAGATAGTGTCATTTTCTGTTTGTTTTTGATAAAATTTGCTCACCAAAGCTTGTAATCTGTTAGATATTAGGAGCACCTAGGGTTTGTAATCAGTTTTGTGGGATTAGGTTAGGTTGTAAGCTATATTTGGTCAAGTAAAATTCGTCCTAGTGTCAACTAGTTCAGTTCACTGTTCACAGTCTTACACTTGCAATATCAGTAACTGTATATGGCCATTTTTGTTTGATTTTTGTGAAGAGCTTGCCTGTTTTCTTGTTTATTGTGACTCCCCACACTTCCATGAGTGTGGGGGTGCCTTTGTTGCCATTTAAATCCAAGAAACAAGCTTGAAATCAAGCTTAAAACCACCAGACCTTGTTTTTTATAACTATCAGTGGGAACTCATTTCCCACTGCTAGCACTTGTGTTTCCCCTGCTTTGCTACAAGACAGAAAGTGACCAAGTGTCACTATCATCTTCTTGAATTTTTGTCTTTAGTGACCCAAATTAGGAATTAGCACTTCATTATTTTTTCATTATTTTTCTTTTTTAATTCTTGATTTTTCTGTATAATTAGTTTTTATTTTACTGTTCATTTTATATTTTTTAGATTAAATTGCTATTTTAATTACTTTTTATTTATCTGATTTTTTCTTTTAGTGGTAAAAATCAGTATTTTTCAGTTTTAAAAATTTTCCTAGAATTAGAAAAGTATTTTAAGATTTTTAGTGTAAGAAATATTTACTGTTCACTGTTTTAACTATTTTTTTATAATTAATTTAAGTTAATTAGGGTTTAATTATTAATCAGTTTTGTCTTTTAGTGCAAATTTTTACTTTTTCAAGCTTTTTCAATTTTCTATTGTTCATTAGTGTAATTTAGGATTTTTAAAATTGTCAAATTATTTTTGGCATTATTTTATTATTTTTTATGATTATTTTAATTTAACAATAGTTTTTAGTGATTAAAAAATAGAAAAATAGTTTTTAAAATTTAGGAAAAATACTTTTTAGTCTTTAGATAATATAAGTAACTTATTTGTTCAATAAAATTATATTTTGAACAGTTTGTTAATTATATTTGATTTTAGGGCTTTAATTAGTATTAAAAATTGAATATTTAATTTATAAAAGGTTTTAAAATATATTTGTTGGATTTTTTTCTCATTTATATTATTTAAGACTTAGTTTAATCTTTTAATTAATTTTTAGGTTTTATTTTTAATTTTGTCGCGTTTTACGTAATTACGTCATCGTTTTACGTCAACGTCGTAGTTTAATCGTAGTCGTGGCTCGTCTTTACTTTTTCTCTCTATAAACCAAAAACGTCACTAATCCAAACTTGATTTTATATATATTGGCACATTAATACACACACCTCCTTCGAGAACGAACTTGGAATTTATTCGTCTTCACGGTTTTCCTAAATCGTGTCGATTAATACTTGCCACGGTTATTTGTTTTTCCTAAAACAAGTGACTAAAAACAACAACATCAATAAGTCACGAGTATCCATTAGGCCTATTTCTGGGAGCTTTTCAATTTTAATTTTCAGTCTCTATTTATCTGAAATTTAGTTTTTAAAATCTCATTTTCATTCTCTAATTTCCAGGTTGCAAGTAGATGTTATGGTGATCATGAAAAATCCTAGAGCTATTGATAAGAGAATTCCATGGTTTTCAAATCTATCTAAGTCTAAACGTTGATTTCACAAGAAGCCTTTTGATGATTTTGCCTTGCAATTCAGAAGGTATATAGTCTGCAATTTCGAGTTTATGATTATTTATTAGGCTTTTGGATGGGACAATGTGATTATGATATAATGTGATTTATAATTTGATACCAATGACTTGTCACTTATTGGTTTTGACTGGCCTACTCATTATATTTACTTCTGCTCACGAGTTACAATATCAAATACAACGATTATTGCCATCATTGCAATAATGTTACCAAAAATGGGTAAGAATGGGTATAATGGGTCTAATACTCGATTTTTAGATCAATGTCTGAATATTTACAATAGAATTTATGTATTAGCTTCATGATTTAACTAAGCAATTCACAGATCATTTGAGCTCTTCAAAAATGACTTCGATCAAGAAACATCATGTCGTATATTCTGTAAGTATTTCACTTTGATATTTCCCTTTTTATTTGTTATGTTAAAATAGATGTCTTTAATCTAATCATCAACATGTTGTCTAACAGGAGGGAGCGATTTCTAAGGACGCAGTCATAAGAAGTCTAAGGGCAAATGCCATAGATGATGTTCTTCTACGAGTTGTAAGGACTAAAGTCATAACGTATGCTTTTCAGTGATTTGATTAGGCAACTCACAAATCATTTTAGCTCTTCAATTTCCTCGATCAAGAAACATCATCTTCCATACTCAGTAAGTTTTTCACATTAGATGTATGTAATATAATGATCAAATAGAGGAGAGAGATTTCTAGGGACCGGGATAAGTTTTTCTTTATTAAGCAATCCCAAACACCCCCTTATCTACAAATAAAATGTTTAGTTCACATCTGATATGTGTATATGGAAAGGCAAACCCATAAGAAGATTTAATTAGACACTAAAGAACACTTCGATGAGCTCAAATCTAAACACACTAAAGACCGTTTAACTATAACAAACTCCCTGTGTAACCTGCGAGAATACCGCCAATATTATCAACTATTCTCGAGTGTCACCGATGCTAAAGAAAGTGACTACTAGAATAAATATCTACAAACAGCATGGACAGACAATTCTGGTATTTATGCATTTTACTCTTTTGGAAATAAAGTTTTGATAAATATACATAATTCATATCACACATCTCTGAAACCCCAATACAGTAACTGAGGTACAATAACAAAAATCGTTTGCTTACAACATATAATTAGTTTCTGCTTTTGAGATTATCATTGTATTGAACTCTGGCGGAGTGGTCTCACTTGATGCCTATAACTATTTTTTTCTTGCAGAAACAAAACTGTCTCAAGTCGAACTTTTGGCGGTTGATGAAGATAGGGCGACCCGATCATATTTGGGAACTGGAGAGTGAATTCTTGGACCAAGTATTTAACATGTGCCATCTTAGCCTTAGTTTTAAATATGTCATAAAGATAATTACAAATATAGCTGTAGAATGTTATTATATGACATCCCAATTATACTTCAGGTTAGTTATTAAAAAAGGTAAAAATAGAAAATGAGCATTTAACTTTTCACACTAAAATAAGTCACATGCTATGGTGCAAATGGAGCATTAATAAGCCATTGTTTGTAATCCAACCACCCATGCTATATTCGGTGACTTGCATTGTTGGTTCTTAAGTGATATAGTTCATGATCTTGAAACTTTGCTAATTCTTTTGTGTCCTAATTTATAAGCAAAGTAGTAGTTCTACATCCAACGTCTATTCTTATGACTTATATATTAAACAACATGAAACTGTTCTTAGAAACGTCTCACATAAAGTAAGCCTTGCTACATTTTGATATTATAAGTTGGTTTTTAGTTGAAATCTTTTTATGAATTTTGTTCTTTAAAATTAGGATCAAATATATAAGTGTGCAGCTAACATTTTACACCCTTTTTTTAAATACAACTCTAAAATCATTATGATATGTTTCGCTCACTGGCATCAGCGTCGCATAAGGAGCTCATAAAGGTTCAGATTCAACTAATACACAACAAGGTGCTCTTGACAATTCATATTAGCAACTGGAGCCAGTAAACCCTTTCCACTGTTGCACCTGGCTTATTCCAACGCTTCTTCACCTACATTGAATTCATGATACCCATATATTAATTGTTCCTTTAATGTAAGATATGCACATATGATCTATATTTAGCGATATATAGATTTCCCTTATTGATTACTTAAACATTGTTGCCTATAATAGACAAACCAAGCATTTTTATAATACTATGAAGTTTAGTCAGGTACTTTTAGCTATTTTGCGGCGAAGGATTTGGGAGTGGACAAATTTTCTTTTTCCCTCCCATCATAATAAAACTGAAGGTCAAGATTTTGATGCTTTATATGTTCAGGTTATGAATGAGGTCTTCCATCTGTGTTACAATCGACATAGGAATAAGGGGATGCAGGAGACCATGAGAAGAAAGAGTCTTAAAATGATCCACTGGAAATCATATGTTTTTCCTAAAAAGACATCTACTGTTAGATTCAGGTCTTTCTACACACGCTAATTTCGAAATCAGTATTAACTGGAAAATGAATAGCAAACAATGAAAAGTACTACTTAAAGGATGGGTTTGTATAATGAGCAAAATTGTGGGAATTTATCTGAAGTGGTTGTCGTATAGATAATTGTGGCAGGTTATTGTGGTTGCCGATGGTGGATGTACCTTTTGTTTATAAAACTGCAAATGTTTACGTATTTGTGTAATGAGGTTCATTTGATAACCAAGCTAACATAATTTCATCTCAAAGGTTAAGGGTTTGTACGGTGCTTAAGTCTTGGTAAAGTTGACATTGTTTTTTGTTCATTTACAGGTATTCATAACATGGTTACCCATCATAAACATGATCTATAGGAATAATAGGATCCACCCAGAGGTATGTGCCTATATGGGTGTCTATGTGAGATTTTTCACTTAAATTATAAGCTGCTGCGTTCAAAGTAAGCATTCAACTCTTGAATCCCAAGCACAAATAAAAGTTTGTTGACCTGACCTAAACTATATACTGCTACTCTATAGGTTTGACCTTAATTACGTTTATGTTCACATATACTATAAAATCTTTTGCAAAAATTTAGCAAATAAATATATACTATCTACAATATGTATTGTGTCATAGCCACTACAGGTCATATGTCCTTAATTTCCTATGAATTACACAAAAAAATGCTTAGTTTCATTGATACGAAAAAAAAGATGCAAACAAAATAATAAGGAGGGTGAACATATGATTCGATAGTGAATCATATGTGAGAGAGAATACTATCTAAAGAAAACCATCTCTAATGACAAGAACAAGAAGGCATTCTATGATTCTTATTTAGACATACAACTCATATTTATTAAAAAAAAACTCATCCGGAATCAAGCATAGTTTTGAACAAGGTTCTAAAAGGCTCGCAAAGGCGTGAGATTTGACCTTCACGTCACGCAATAGACCAAGGCTTGAGCTTAAAGCTTGAAATGAGATGCGTGAAGGCTATTTTAAATTCAATTTAGATAAAAATCTTATTTTTTATACAAAAATATAAAATATTACATTTACAAATAGTTTTTTTAACTTTATTATTTATATATTACACTTTTTGTGACGTTGATATATTTAAAATATGATATAAATATATAATATTTATTATATTTTCATATTTTGTGACACTTTAGGTCACGCCTTAAAAACGTCATAACTCGCCATGATTCGCAAAGGCGTGAGGCTTGACCATGTCATCACGCCATGCCTTACGCTATCTAAAACCTTGGTTTTTAATAACACTGTATCTTATAAATATAAAATTTTGAGTCACGAGACAAAAATGATCCAACAAACAGTTGGCATGAGAATAATCACATTCCTATTTGATAGCCAAATTATCCTACAACTATAAATAATGCAAAAACATAACTAAGAAACCTTAAGAAGGTAACACTAACCGCTGTTTTGACAAGCTCATAGCTAGCACGAACCTTGAGTGCAGAACTGCGATACTTAGGTGTGCGTTTAGCTGGTAAACATTTTAAGTCATTTTCTATTTTTTATTTTGTAGAAAAAGAAAAGAGATTTCTTTTCCCACAAAACACATAAAAATTTAGAAAAAAGCGTTTAGTTGGAGAAATTTATGTTTTCTAAAACTATAAAGGAAACAAAGGGGGAAATAAATTTTCTATGTCTAAAGGAAAACTTAGAAAACAAAAAAATGTGTTTTTTGTTTTGTGTGCAAAAGAGTAAAACAGGGATTTGCATTTTCTAGAAAATATTTCTAGAAACCGATGATTTGAACGCGTTTTCTGTTTTCCTTGTTTTCTAGAAAAAATTTTGTAGAAATTAAAAAATTCAATAGACAAAAGTAATTAAAAACGGATATTTGTATAATCAAAGATTCACATGGGACAAAACTCATCCGTTAGATGAGTCAAGTCCTAAAAATATTAAATATTATTTTTCTTTGAACAAAAAACAAGATCCACTGCCAACAGATATAAATGATATACAAAACGTACTTTTAGAAAAGATTTACAAAACGAACCTCCCAGTTGACCAAAATAAACGTTACTTAAGCGTAAACTATAACTAAAACATACTAAAGATTAAATTACAAATTCAAGAAAATAAAAATGCACAAACAATAAACCATAGGAACAAAAAATAAAACGACCCCGCCCGTTGGGCGGGTTACGACGCTAGTGTATATATATATATATATATATATATATATATATATATATATATATATATATATATATATATATATATGCTAGTCCATACATTCGGACATATTTAGCCTACAGGCGTACATGTACACATCGTTCCCAGGCGGAATAAGAGGATTGAGTGAACCTAATAATTCAACTTGTCGTGTAAGAGGGATCCAAACCCAACGACCACAGATCATGTATCCTTGTTAGACACCTTGCTATCAAGACGTTTTAGTAAGTTACGCAAATCACATGACTCTTGCAAAAGACACACTGTGCACGTCTAACAACATTTTGTCAAAACTTTGACCGTCCTTATGGTAGTAGCGGTACGCCGCACGTAATGGCATATCTCATCTAATAAGTTAGTTACGATACGTCTTATACTATGTGACAATTCGTGGTTATGGCAAGACCCATCCGCGTTGGTTCGCACGTTTGAACCCAATTTCTATCTTTCGTAAGTGGCTATGGTACATCCATTCGCGTTGGTCTACACGACCGCAATTTTTTGAATACTTGTTCAAGTTTAATACTCCTAATCGAGTGTAGCACCATTAAACTTGGGGGGGGCTACTAGGGTATACTAATACCACTATTGATGTGCACGTTACACAAATATCTTTGATATATTCCTTTGCTGCAGAAGTCCGCCTTATGCCGGTTTATTCCTTTGCCATGGAAGTATCTCTTCCATTGGCTTATTCCTTCGCAGCGGAAGTACTTCTTCCGCGCGTTTATTCCTTTGCCATGTAAGTATCTCTTCCATTGGCTTTTTCCTTCGCCGTGGAAGTACTCCTTCCGCGCGCTTGTTTCTACCCCATGGAAGTATCTCTTCCATTGGCTTATTCCATCGCCTCGGAAGTACTCCTTCTGCGCGCTTATTCCTTTGCCATGGAAGTGTCTCTTCCATTGGCTTTTTCCTTCGCCGCAGAAGTACTCCTTCCGCGCGCTTGTTTCTACGCCATGGAAGTATCTCTTCCATTGGCTTGTTCCTTCGCCGCGGAAGTACTCCTTCCGCGGGTTTATTCCTTTGCCATGAAAGTATCTCTTCCATTTGCTTATTCCTTCGCCACGGAAGTACTCCTTCTGCGCGCTTATTCCTTTGCCATGGAAGTATCTCTTCCATTGGCTTCTTCCTTCGCCGCAGAAATACTCCTTCCGCGCGCTGATTTCTGCGCCATGAAAGTGTTTCTTCCATTTTCTTATGCCTTTGTCGTGGAAGTATCTCTTCCGTTGGCTTATTCATGTGTCGTGGAAGTATTCTTCCACGTGTTCGTTATCTTTCACCGTGGAAGTATTCTTCCACGTGCTCATTATCATTCGTCATAGAAGTACTCTTCCACGCACTCATTATCATCTCCGTGGAAGTATCCCTTCCACGTGCTTATTGTCTTCGCCGTAGAAGTATCTCTTCAACGTGCTTATTGTCTTCTCCGTGGAAGTATCTCTTCCACGTGCTTATTATCTTTGTTGATCCCAAACTTAGATCGATTAAGCTTTGTGTAAACGAGATTAGATCAAGTACTACACGTAGAGAAACCTTTGCTTATGAATAAAGTAACAAAGTGTTATGCGGAATTAACACTTGATCTAAAACACAATGATGTTAAACAAACTTTCACTTGTATTAGAATAATCTTGTTGATTACAATGAAAGGTTTAACTTGCGAATACTATGAAAACTGATATTCAACTTTAACCTAAAAGATCTTCTTTTATAGAACAAGAAGTCTTGTACAATAAGCTACGAATCAACTATTCTAGGTAAAGATAAACATAGAAAATACATTGTCGTTTCTATCCTTACTAGAAGTAATCTAGAATATAATATACGTGTAGCTCACATCTTTCATCAGTGCTTGTCTTCAATCTGTCAACGCTTGACTTTATCTTGTCAACGCTTATGCTGTCAGCGCTCACATTACTCTTGTCAACGCTTGAGTTGTTCTTGTCAGCGTTCAAGTGTTCTGGCCTAAATTTATTCCCAACAATCCTCCCCTAAACTTGATATCCACTCTTATGATCAAGTTTCTGAATAAACATTAAGAACTTGGAGGAGTCTGACAAACCTTATCATATTGGTAATAAATAAATCTGATCAAATTCTTTGCCACGTCACTTGTATAGTCTATCTCCAACTGGGTGTCCTTCATCTTCTCCAAAACAGCCTTGGATATGAAATACTGAGCATCTACAAGTAAATACTCAGCAAACTTTGTAGAACTCAAATGGTATACACCTGCAGCTGAATATAACCTCCATTGAAGACCACTGAGGTCATCTTCAAGATCCTTCCATATTTCAGGATCTTCTTCTTTTGTCCCACACATTCTTTTGAATGTGGTCCAAAGTTTTATTCCATTGGCTGAAGTTGGTGCTTCAGCCTCATACTTGGTCTCTAGTAACCTCCAAAGGTCTACCAAGTCTTCTCTGTCACAACTTGCAAATAAAGATATGAGAGTGGTAAAAGTGTGTACCTCCTTGCCAAATCTTCCAATTTTCCAGAATCCACATTCATCTTCCTCATAACTTATAATTGGATTCCTGGAATCTAGTGGTAACACATGCACCATATCTGAAGCTTCTAATGGGGAGAGCTTAAGGCTCTTTCTAATGATTGCTTCACTTGGATACAGTTGAGACATATCTTTTGGAAACTCAAGAACAAATCCCTTCTTCACTGGTCTAGGGACTATCATAGCTTTCTTGATTGCCATCTCTTCTGCAAGTTGCTCCTTTCTTTCATCTGAAAGAAGTCTGAAAGTGTTATCTTCCTGCACTTTCACCCAAATAGGATAAGCCCTATGTTCCAACTCATCAAACGTCAAAGCCTTCAGCTTCTGATGTGTCCATCCAACTCCATGACATTTGAGCAACATAAAATAGAGCTTCCTTCTATCCCTTTTCAATTCAGAGAGAATGTTGCTTGCCCTGTACTTCAACATCACCTTACAATCCTGCTGAACTCTAAGAAGAATTTCCAAACCCCATATCTGATCTGAAATGGTCAAGTCTGGATTATCCATGCAGCTTTCTTCCCAAGAATTGTACATCTGAACTACCTCTGGCATATCAAAATCAATTTGCAACTTCAAATCTCTCAGCCTTTCCTTAGCAAGCTCATCACCATACTCAAGTCTTTCTGGTTCAACAATCATCACACTTGAGTCTGAGCTAGCTCCATCACTTTCTTCTTCAGAAGTCACAACAAATGGTGACTTTTCCTTCTCACCTTGTTCCATCATTTGCTCAGCCAGTCTTCTATCAAATTCAATCTGAGCTGCATGCTTTGGAACAACTTCTTCTACCAACTTATCCTTACCCTTATCTGTTGGTTCAATTGTTGGTAAGGTAGATGATAATACCTGAGTAGGAACATCTTTGATGATAGATGATGACTGGAATACATCACCTCCATATGCAGATCTGTCAACGCCCAAATTTCCTCTATCAGCGCCCAAAATATTTCTGTCAGTGTCCAAACTTGCCTTGTCAACGCCCAAATATTTTCCCTCAGCGCCTTGTGTAACCTCCCTCAACATATCTGTAAATGATAAATTTAAATTTGTTGGAGAGATTAAGGACGTATCAAAACCTTTTTGTTCCTTCAATGTAGTAAGAGCTTCAGCAATATCCAATGATTGACCATCTTGACTGCTCTTATCACTCAGATTTCTTGCTTCCTCCCCTTTGGAAGACTCCTCCATACCTCCCCTTGAATGAGCACTCTCCAAAACAACAATCCTCTCCCTCAATTCTTTGAGTTCAAGGCCTTGGTTACTGACAATTTGTACTAAGTCTGCATTTTGCTTTTGCAAGCTAATGCAGACAGCCGTCAATTCTAAAAGCGTCATTGGTTCCAGTCTGCCCTCTTCCAAAATGGGAATTTGACCTCCCAAGTTAGGTTCATTGGGCATGGATGAGGACTTAATGATGGTGGGACTGTCTTGGCCAGCCTCTAAGCCAGAACCAATAGTCCCAGCCTCATCCAGGTCACCAGCCACACTTGTGGTGGTGGTTCTCTCTGCTACATGGCTAGGACCACCAGAGGAGAACACTCCAGCAGTCCTTTGGCGTTTAAGCAACCTATATTCTGGTGGTGTGGAAGATGGTGTAGAAGATGGTGTAGATGTAGGTTGGTTAAGGGGTGTTTGGGATTGTGATGGTTGGGTGTAAACGTTGGAAATAGGCATATCAACGCCCACATTGGATGTGTCAGCGTCGAAGGGATTTTGGTCTATTTGCATTTGGTCAGGTGAGGGTAAAGGTTCAGGGATAGGTTCAAGGTGTGGTTGGGGGTCAATATGAGGTTGGGGGTCTGGTTGGGGTTGTGCTGCTGCAATAACAGCAAGCATGGCTGGGGTTAAGGGTAGGTCTCTATGAGGTGGTGAATTCATCTTGGTGAAAATAGCCTTCTTTTGTTCAGGGATCTTATAAAAGTCATTGTGATCCCTTGAACAATATCTTTGAACATCAAAAACCATTTGCAGAAAACGGGGATAAGCTAAAGTCATTTTTGTCCCCTTGTTTTTACACATTCCTTCAAAAATCATTTTAGACCAGTTATAATTTTGCCCTGTTGTAATACACACAATAGCAGATGCAATGGATCTATTGATCTCATTGTGTGCAGTACATTTGGGACTCAAACATTGAAGAAGAATGTGAATTAGGTACTTCCAGGCTGGGGGAAATTCCTGCTTATGGTACTTATTGAGAGTACCTTCATCAGGAATAGGGTATCCCAAAGCCCTAAGCCCTTGTTCTATTTCAGATATGGGAAGCATGGTTATACCATCAGCATCATTAAGATGCAAGGCCTGGCGTACCAAGGCCTCAGTAACCACCCAAGGTCTCCCATGTACAATAGAATTCAATGTTGTCACTCCATTAACTGTTGAGGAACTAACAGTGTTCCAAAACTGTTTAATGTGTGTGACTGGTATGAGTGGTGCATGAGAAAGAGCATACCTTAATGGGGATGCATTCAAATACTCCACCATCTGAGTGTATTGAGGGAACAAAGTATTATCAGCAACAAGATAAGCAATCATGTTGTGTTGAGACTTGAACCCCAAATCCAATTCTGCTGAGTTAAATCTTGGTGCCATTGATGAAAGCTGTTAATTTGATGTATAAAAGATGAAGGTTGATAAGAGAAAAATGTTAGACAAGAATTATAGATACCCTGTTTAAAATAGGAGCCAAATTTATAGGAGTGGATGAATGCACGTGATTGGCCCAAAAATAGGCAAAGATTTTCAAAAATCAATCATGAAAATATTGAAAAAGTTTATAAGTTATCTCATGCATTTAATGAAAGTAACAACTCCTAAAATTACGGCTTGAAAATATGTCAAAAAGTTACAACTGGGTAGGTCCCATTGTTTGTCAACGGTCAAATATAACCCATCAACGCCCAACGGCTATAATCTTGTCAACGTTCGCCTAAAGCCATGTCAGCGTCCATTTTGGTCACAACAACGCTTGGAAAAATCTTGTCAGCGTCCAAAAATAAAACTGTTTTAAAAAGTGAAAAATGACCTTAACAAGTAACTTATCCTAGAGAAGATAACCAAAAGCTGATAATTATCATAGGGCGGCAAGCACTGTCCAGTTATGCACACTTGCATAAGCAAGATAGACATAACAGTCCTCTAGTGTCCCTTGCTAACCAAAATTCTTAACAACCAAGTTACCTCATAAAATCCTTGTTACTCCCAGGTAAAACCCATATCAAAAGAATTCCCAAGCCTCCCAACAGACCACAACCAATTCTAGGCCAAAAATGTCTTGGCAGCATGCAAAGTTGATATACTATGCATGCTACAGTGCCTCATGGTTTAGAAAAACTAACCCATACTCACCAGTGGACACAATCTAGAATTGTGATGAGAGTATTCTAAGAATACCCAAGAGTCCTAAAGGTTCCTTAAACCTCCCCTTAAACTATGATACATGAGTTCTCAAAATATATATGAACATTAAAAATTTATGTCAAGATAGGAATATAAATATTCCAACCATCATCCATAAACAAAAACATGTCCAAATAGCTCTTCAAAAATCCATAAGCAACTCTGTATCCAATGGCATAAAGCTACCATTACCTGCACATTTAGATGAAAACCACAAAACTAACATTTGTTGCTAACAGCGTCCCGACAACACTTGTCAGCGTTGAAGGAACTCTTGTCAGCGTTAGACCATAATATCTCTAACAACGGCAAAATAACACTTGACAGCGTTACATTTACCTTTGTCAGTGTTAGAAAAATAATGTGGAAAATCTAAATCATCATAAAGACCAATAACAATGCATTGTCCTGTACATACTTTTACAAAAAGATTCCAAAAACACATATTAAGTGAGATTAACCATTCCAATATTTGTTACCAAATATTGAAATCTTCCAGCATCAAAAGGTTTAGTTAATAAATCAGCTACATTATCTTCAGTATCTACCCTATCTGGTTGTATTAAACCTTTCTCAAAGCAATCTCTTATAAAATGATGTCTAATTTCTATGTGTTTGGTTTTAGAATGATGTACAGGATTTTTAATAATGCATAAAGTACTGTTATTGTCTACAAAAATCTTGGTATGCATAAAATTATACCCATAATCCAACAGCTGGTTCTGAATCCATAAGACTTGTCCACAACAAGCAGCTGCAGCAACATATTCTGCTTCAGTTGTAGAGTTTGCCACCACTGTTTGTTTCTTGCATTGCCAAGATATTAACCTGCTCCCAAGAAATTGACATCCACCGGTTGTGGATTTCCTATCAAACTTGTCACCACCATAATCACTGTCTGAATATGCAATAAGGTCCAATGGAGAATCTTTTGGGTACCATAATCCAAGATCTGGATAACATCTTAAGTACCTAAAAATTCTCTTTACAGCAAAAAGGTGACATTCTTTGGGAGTCACTTGATGGCGTGCACATGCACACACAACAAACATGATGTCAGGTCTTGAGGCTGTAAGATACATCAATGACCCAATCATTGATCTATAGTGCCTAACATCCACATCCTTTCCAGCTCCAATCTTTCCCCAAGGGTGTTGTCTATCCATAGGAGTGGAAGCCTCCTTTTCATGTGGAGAAAAACCATATTTCTTCAAGATTTCAGCTACATACTTGTCTTGTGAGATGAAGATACCATCTTCTTTCTGCTGAACTTGTAAACCTAGAAAGAAGTTCATCTCACCCATTGCACTCATCTTGAATTTATCTGTCATGAGCTTGGAAAAGTCCTCACTCATTTTTGGATCAGTAGACCCAAAAATGATATCATCAACATAGACCTGCACAAGTAACACATGTTTTCCTTTCTTCTTTGTAAACAGTGTCTGATCTATGGTGCCCCTCTTGAAACCATTTTCCACCAAGTAGGTGGACAATGTACCATACCATGCTCTTGGGGCTTGATGAAGTCCATACATTGCTTTCTTCACTCTATAAACCTTGTCTGGATTCTCAGGATCTTCAAAACCAGGAGGTTGCATGACATATACTTCCTCAACAATTGTCCCATAGAGGAAAGCACTCTTCACATCCATCTGGTAAACAGTAAAATTCATACAAGAGGCATAAGCTAGAAAAATTCTTATAGCTTCAATTCTTGCAACTGGTGCAAAAACTTCTTCATAATCAATTCCTTCCTCTTGTGTATATCCCTGAGCTACCAAACGTGCCTTGTTTCTGACCACAATGCCTCTTTCATCTTTCTTGTTCCTTAGAACCCATCTTGTCCCAATTGGTCTCACATATCTAGGACAATCAACCAGCTCCCAAACATCCTGTATAGCAAATTGGTGAAGCTCATCCTGCATTGCTTCCACCCAACTTGGTTCCTTGAGAGCATCAAAAATTTTCTTGGGTTCTTCCTGTGACAGAAAACAGGCAAACAAACATGCTTGTACAAGAGGGGTATCAACCTTCTTGTGTATATTGGCAATAAATCCACCAAGACCTTGATGGGATCTTCTTGTCTGAACTGGAGCCATAGCATCACCAATGATTTGAGATGTGGGGGATGCTTAGCTGTGGAAGTGAGAACTCCTCCTTCAAAAAGTCTGGTATCCTCAACTTCACGCTCCATGTTGCCAATATCTTCTTCCTCAGATTCTTCTTGATCAACAGAAATCTCTTCATGGACACTAGAAGGTCCACCCTGTTCAAAATGAGAAGAGAAAAGCTGTGTAAAGGTGTCTCCAAAGTCTGATCCTTGTTTATCAGCGTTTGGGCTAACAACGCTTGAACTGGTGTTGTCAGCGTTGGAGCTATCAGCGTCTGAATTGGTCGTGTCAGCGCTTGATTTCCCTTTGTCAGCGCTTGAAGAATCATGCATGTTTGTAGTTGGTGGTATCTGAACACCACCATTATCTTTCCTTGCAGCAGTAGCAGCAGCATAATACTCATCTGTCCATATAGGAAGTGTAACAAATTCTTGTGTGGGAGATGATTTAACTGCTGGTGGTCCATTCTCCTTAGCAACCTGTATACCTGAAACATTACCAATTCTCTTTTCCAAAACACTTGAAGTTACCTTCACAATGTCTGGATCAGTAACAGGCATATAATTTAAAGCTCTAGACAAAGGTTCTAAGTCAAACAACCAATTTGGACCACTCTCAGGATCACTAGGTTTACTCTCTAAAAACCTAACATGTACTTTTTCAAGTATACGTTTTTCCTTTTTAATGTAAACCCTATATCCTTTACTCTGCACTGAATAACCCATGAAGTAGCCTTCATCACCTTTTGAATCAAATTTACCTAGGGCCTCACTAGTTTCTAGAACAACTACATGACATCCAAAAGGCTTCAGAAAACCAATATTTGGCTTCCTTCCCCAAAGTAATTCATAAGGTGTCTTATTATGTATCTTGTTGACCAATGCCCTATTTTGAACATAACAAGCTGTGTTAACAGCTTCAGCCCAAAAAGCTATAGGAAAGTGGGCATCAGCCAACATGGTTCTGGCTGCTTCAATAAGGGTCCTATTCTTCCTCTCAGCAACCCCATTTTGTTGTGGGGTTCTAGCTATGCTAAACTGCCTAGTAATCCCTTTCTTGGCACAAATATCATCTAACAACTGATTTCTAAACTCACCCCCATTGTCACTTCTAATAATTTTGACCTCATTACCATTTTTCTTTTCAATTTGGGTAATGAAATTAATCAGACTTAGGGCAGTTTCACTTTTCTTGGCTAAAAAGAAAGTCCATGTGAACCTGGAGTAATCATCAGTAATGACAAAACAATATGATTTACCCTTCAAACTTTCTATATTAGTTGGACCAAAGAGGTCCATATACAATAAGTGAAGGGGTTTAGAACTAGAGTGCACCTGTTTAGACCTGAATGAGACCTTGTGCTGCTTGCCCTTAAGGCATGCAACACAAGAGTGGTCATTGTAGAAAGCCTTTTCAGGCAAACCATCAACTAAACCAAGCCTCACAAGTCTATTAATATTCTTAAAGTTTATGTGCCCTAGTCTCCTGTGCCAAAGATTACTTTCATCTACTGAGGCTTTAGCATATAGACATGACATTTTATTATTTACCTTAATTCCATTAAGATTCACATTATATATGTCTTTATGCCTTGGTGTTCTAAAATCTATGTATTTCTCCTCAGGGAGCTTATAATCTTTGCTTAACACCAAGCACTCAGTATCTGTGAAAAGAACCTTATTTTTGTTATCACACACTTGTGATACACTAAACAAATTATAATCCAGATCTTTTACCAGGAAGACATTCTCAAATCTTAGATTGTTTGTGACAAGGGTTCCTTTTCCAGTGATTGTTCCATAGCCCCCACCAAAGTATACCTTATCACCATCTTGAATAGGAGAGAAATTGGTCAGATAGTCTTCCTTTCCTGTCATGTGCCTTGAGCATCCACTATCCCAGTATCCATAGTCATTGATCTTCTTCTGAATGCCCTGCACATAAAGAAAACATATTAGTTTTCTTTGGGAACCCAAGCCTTGGAAGACTTGGATTCATTTGGTTGTTCAACAAGAACAGACTTGGTTCTCATAACAACCCCATTTTCATCCCTGTTTGAATGAAATTCCCAGTTAACCCCAATTGGTGTTGACAATGCCTTTGAAATATAATGAAACCTGTTGCATGTCATAGAAATACCAGTATTATTAGGGTTCTGGTCTTGTTTTGGTCTCCATGTTAAGCTAGTAGAAGCTTTAGACCTATTTCCCTGTGGCTGCAAATACCTAGGTTTAGCAGTGTTTCTATCAGCGCTGAAATTTCTCTTGTCAGCGCCCCGATTGCTCTTAACAGCGTTGAACCTAGGGTTTGCTACAAGAACCCATTGCCTATTTGACCACGTATTTGACTTTTGAAAAGGTCTTAGGCCTTGTGTGTTAGACCCTCTAGAAAAGAATGGGGCTGGTCTAACAACTTGTGAACTTTTGTTCACAAAGGTATTGGGTCTGACAGTGTTTGACCTATGTTGACTTTTGTCAGCGCTGAAATGGTTCCTGTCAGCGTTGACATTGAAAGCATTGACACATTTGTAGGCCAAATGTGAGAAGCTACCACATGTGTAACAAGCTTTTCTAGACATAGTCTTAGGTCTAGAAGCAAAGAAGCCTGTTCCATGATCACTAACTTGGCTTTTTGGTGACCTAGTATTCCTATACATCTCTGCATATTTAACACTAGGTTTTCTAACATATTGTGGGCCAAGGTCAACAGGTTTGCCAGTGGTAGGGTGTGTGATCTTAATAGGTTTAGGATCATCAATTGGTTTTGTGATTGGTGTGGGCTCATTTGGACTTTCACACAATAACCCTCCCTTAACAAACAAAGTGTGGTTAGCTTTCTTCCACTCTTCTAGGTCAGTCAGCTTTTGCTGATATTCCTCAACTGGGGAAGTCACTCTAGGTGGAGGAATAAACTCCTCCTCTTGGCATTCTGGCAAGCCAGTCCAAGATAAGTCCTTTGATTGGACACCATAGAAATCCCCAGCTGGTGGTGGAACAACAGTATAATTATTCATCCCAATCCCACTCATATCCTTAGAGTCTCTTTGTTTGCCAACACACTCTCCTAGGGATTGTGTGGCCTTATCAAATCTCTGGATTTTAAGACTCACATTATCTTTATTTTTGTTAGCCTCCTCTAACTGAGCTATCAAATCAAGATTAACCCTATTCACTATATCTTGAACATCCTTACTCTGATGTAACTCATGTTTTAAGATATTTATTTGATCCTTTAAATCAAACTCCATTTTCTTATACTCAGATACTGTCTTTTCTGTTTGGGTAAGAGCAACTTGATAGTTAGATACTTTGCATCTTTCAGTACTTGCCTCATCTAACAATTTAACTATCTCTTGTTTTAATTTTTCAGTATTTAAACGACAACCCTTAGAACAGAAAGCATCATCATATACCTCATTATCTGATGAAGAGGAGGAGTGTGCCATGAGAGCATATTCAGCATGCTCTTCTTTAACTTCAGCAACCAAAGCTCTGTCCTCTTCCTCATTCTTAGCCATCCAGCTCCAATCCCATTCTCCAACACCATCAATTTGTTGAACAGCAACCATGGCCTTGGGATCTGGGTTCTTAATCATTTGGCTAGAAGGCTTCCCTGCATCAGATCTTCTTGGAGATCTACATTCCCTCATAAAGTGCCCCATCCTATGACAGTTGTAGCACTCCACCTTGGATTTGTCAAATCCAGCAACATCCTTAGCATTAAAGGTCATCTTCTTCTTGAACCTTTTATTGAACCTGTTTGCTCTTAAACTTACAAGAGCCATAGTCCACTTGATATCCATCTCTTCCAATTGTTCATCACTTATCTGCTCAAGATCTTCATAAGTAATCCTTGAATCACTAGGCAGAGAAGCAATGAATGCACACACAGTATCAAGATCAAAACCAGCAGGTTTAATTCTATCAGCGCCATGATTGTGTGTGTCAGCGCTTGAGTACAAAGCGTTGACAGGATATGATCCAGCGCTGACAGATTGACATCCAGCACTGACACCTTGAGATCCAGAGGCTGAATGTCCATAAAAGTTCATGGAATCAAATTGGCCTTCACTTTGTGAAAAGAAGGCCATGTTGCTGCTGGAAGATTTGTTATCACTTTCCAATTGCCATTCATTCTCCAATAGTCTTAACTTGTTGAAGATGTCATCAAAACTGGAAGTCTTGTGGGTGTTATTGACAAGAATGGATCTTGTCTCAATCTTCCATACATCACCAAGGCTTTTGAGAAAAGTAGCATTCAATTCAGGATCATCAATCTGTTTTCCCATGAAGGAAAGTTGACTTGTGATGTCAAGAAGTCTACTTCTCACACTGCTGAGATTCTCATTAGGTTGAGCTTTAAAGACAGCATACTCATGCAATAGTTGCTTCTTCTTTTCTTCTTTTGTGTCAGCATTGCCACCATGTGCTACTTCAAGAGCTTCCCAAAGCTCTTTTGCTGACTCAAATCGTTTGTACTTGTGCTGATTCTCATGACCTAGGGCATGTTTCAAGATATTCAAGATTTTCATGTCCACCCTCTTCTTGGCTATATCTTCAACAGCAACAGCTCTCCCATCTTCAGGTTTTTCCACCTTATCAGATTCAGGACAATTAGGAACAGCTGTCCTTGTGGCAATAGCAGCAGTAATCTTTGCTGCTTTATCGAATGTGTTCCCATATTCGATAATTTCCCAAAGAGTGTAGTCATGAATAGCTATGTATTGCTCAAAATTGGACTTCCAAAGCTCAAAGTTCCTGGCATCAAACATGGGAATTTTGATACTAGGGTTTGAGAAGTTGTTTTGCAGCAAAGTAGGAGGTTGATTTGTGCCAGACATGATGTTTTTAGGGTTTTGAGAGGTTTTTTAGGGTTTGGTGTTTTAGGGTTCTGCGTTACTTAAAGATCAAAAGTTTCTCAACAAGCTCTGATACCACTTGTTGATCCCAAACTTAGATCGATTAAGCTTTGTGTAAACGAGATTAGATCAAGTACTACACGTAGAGAAACCTTTGCTTATGAATAAAGTAACAAAGTGTTATGCGGAATTAACACTTGATCTAAAACACAATGATGTTAAACAAACTTTCACTTGTATTAGAATAATCTTGTTGATTACAATGAAAGGTTTAACTTGCGAATACTATGAAAACTGATATTCAACTTTAACCTAAAAAGATCTTTTATAGAACAAGAAGTCTTGTACAATAAGCTACGAATCAACTATTCTAGGTAAAGATAAACATAGAAAATACATTGTCGTTTCTATCCTTACTAGAAGTAATCTAGAATATAATATACGTGTAGCTCACATCTTTCATCAGTGCTTGTCTTCAATCTGTCAACGCTTGACTTTATCTTGTCAACGCTTATGCTGTCAGCGCTCACATTACTCTTGTCAACGCTTGAGTTGTTCTTGTCAGCGTTCAAGTGTTCTGGCCTAAATTTATTCCCAACAATCTTCGCCGTGGAAGTATCTCTTCTACGTGCTTATTATCTTCGCCGTGGGTTCTTATTGTCTTCGCCGTGGAAGTATCTCTTCCACGTGCTTATTGTCGTCGCCGTGGAAGTATCTCTTCCACGTGCTTATTGTCTTCGCCGTGGAAGTGTCTCTTCCACGTGCTTATTAACTTCACCGTGGAAGTATCTCTTCCACATGCTTATTGTCTTCGCCGTGGAAGTATCTCTTCCACGTGCTTATTGTCTTCGTCGTGGCAGTGTCTCTTCCACGTGCTTATTATCTTCGCCGTGGAAGTATCTCTTCCACGTTCTTATTGTCTTCGCCGTGGAAGTATCTCTTCCACGTGCTTATTGTCTTTTGTCGTGAAAATATTATTCCTCATGCTCATTATCTTTCGCCGTGGAAGTATTTTTCCACGAGCTCATTATCTTTCGCCGTGGAAGTATTCTTCCACGGGCTCATTATCTTTCGCCGTGAAAGTACTCTTCCACGTGCTCATTATCCTTCGCCGTGGAAGTATTCCTTCCACTGGCCTGTTGTTTTCGCCGTGGAAGGATTCCTTCCACTAGCGCGTTATTTTCGCCGCGGAAGTACTCCTTCCGTTTATTCATTCTCTTTTGCCGCGGATGTACGTCTTTCGTTGGCTCATATCTTTTCTGCGGAAGTACGCCCTCCGTGGCGAATTACCTTGCCCGACCACGGAGTGTTTCCAAAACTTATATCGTTTGACCTTAATTAGATGGAGCTTGATCAACTGCGTTTACTTCAGGGAAAACCGTAACTAGATTTTGGAAGTCATTATCAGATTACGTGGCTGTAAGACGGATGTAATATCCGCATCACCTTTTCACATAGGTACGTCTTTTGTTGGCCTTAAGACGAACGACACATTCGCATTATGTTGCATCATTAGTGGGTATAAGAAGTATGCCTTCAAAATGTTCATGATGCAAGATACGGGTTCCACCTCCACAAAACCTTCTTGCCATCCTCACGTTAGAGATGAACAAGAATTAAACCTTGCCAAATGCCAGTGTTACCCCGGCTATAGAAGAAGTTTTCTTCTTACGGGTTCCTTACCGTCTAAACACAGGAAACCAAGCATTCCAGCACAACTACCCGTCTTACGTATACGTGTTTTCCCATTTCTGATGACGTAGATATACTTACAGGTAGCAGATATCTTGTAAAGTCTAGTAACCTTGGGACAACCTCGCATAATAGACTAGGGGGACATGATGACGTAAAGTGTCTGCGCTCACTATTCGTAACCCCAAACTGTCATCTTTTCGCTACAAGTAGCCCATTACGAGTGAAGCCATATGTTACGGATAACCCACGAGGATGTCCTAGCAACAAGTCGCACGCGGTTGTTTAGTGAGCATGATACAAGAATGAGTCTAGTATTATGCAGAAATTACTCAGGACCTGTAACCTAAAACAACACGCGTTAGACTTATCGTATAAGGATCGGGTCATGCACGGTTGTTTGGGGGACATGTTGATGTATAGTCTGCAGTTGGCCCGGCCCGACAGGCCCGCGGTCCACACATACCAAACTTAACCTTCAAGAAACCCTAGTCCTATAAATACAAGGGTAGGGGTCTCATTCTACATCAGGTTCACTCTCTTAACCACACCTCTTATACAATATATCGATCAGGTTCTCTCTCCTAACTTGACCGTCGGGGGTGGACCCTGGGGCTTCGGCCTCGGGTCCACGTCTAACCGGTTTATCTTTGTTTGAAGCATTACTCAGGACCCTGGAAGACGACGAACGGCCTAGGAGAGTCGTCACACCGGCCTAGCCAAATTATGCTCCAACAGAGGCGAATCGTTGTATATCAAAATCCCAAATAATGATTGGAGAAAAATGAAGAAGTCGTGGTCCAAATATGAAGAATCTCTCAAAAAGTTCAAGTGAAGAAATTCCTATTATGAAGAGAAGACCATTATTTCATGAACTTCTCTCAAGATTTGAAGTATGAAGTCAATGCCAAATATCGGTCCGATAAAGGTCTCAAATCTTGAAGCGAGTTATGCCAAGATATGAACTTTATGAGGTCCAGTGAAACAGTTTTAAAAGATTTTTTCCTTTGGCTAACTATTGATTAAATCGTTTTACTTTATTTTCAGCCTAAATAACTATCGAAATAAGTCAACAATGCATCCTCGTGATCATTCAAGACAACAATAAAATATAAGAGATACACCTAGGAATAAGGTGTCTAAGTAAATAATTGGGCCACATGAGTTTGTGTTAGTTTGCTAACTTATAATAACAATGATCTCGTTTTTAATCTTGGTATGGGGAATGTGAAACTTGAGGATGATAAACATTCATGACATTCCAAAACCCTAAGGTAAGTATTTGATCTTTTTACTTGTCTTGTGTTTAATAAAGGCCAAGGTGGATTGATTATGATGGAAAATGTAAAACTTTCTTTGTAACTAATGCATTGCATGAGGGCATTGCAATGGTCAAGTGTAGGGGATTTAATAAGTGTGAAAACACTTATCCTTTTACCACTTAATTATAATAATAACCAAGCCAATACGTGTATTTTATGTCATAAATGTTGGAATTATGCGTGGTTTGTTGTGATTTAGGACCAAAATGTGAAAAGGGAAGAAAACATGGGCTTTCACGGACTTTTATCGAAGAAAAAGAAAAAAGACAAAGTCAAAATATCAAGAGTGCAAAAAGAACGGAAGTCCAAGGCCTATTCTAAAAATTTATCGAAGAAAAAGTCTAAAGACGAAAGTTTAATGAAGTCGAAGAACTCAAGTCTAATAAATGAAGAAAATATATGACGAGTTCAAATAATTCCGAGACAAAGTCGAAAAAGTCGAAGAATTTATAAAGACGATGAGACGAGAAAAGGAAGAAAAGATCAACACTTATTAATCCTCCTATAAATACCCTCCTAATGTGTCATTAGGAGGTGTTGGCTATTTGACACATAATTCTTCCAGTTAATTACATGCACTTTCATATTTTCATTTACTTAATTGTCATTTAAATCCTTGCCTTTAATTTCAAGTAAGTTTAATTTTGTGTTGTTGAATCTTTAATTTTAATCAAGTTTTTAATTAATCTCTCATTCTACCTTTCTTGTTTGGCTTAATCTTTATGCTTATTTGCTTATTGTCATGCTTATTTGATTGTTTGTTATGTTTTTATATATTTGATTTTGTTGGATTATTGATTTATAGCTTATTGTGTGCTTTTCTTAAATTTAATTAAGTGTTTTTAAAAGTTTTTTTTATAAATAGTTGTCTTTAAATATTTTTATTATTTAGTGTTTTTAAAATTTTTTGAATGTTAGCTTAATTGTTTTTTCTTAACCTCGATTTAGTTAAGTTTTTAGATAAGTGTTTATTTGATTTTAGCTTATTTTTAGTTTGTTAATTTTGTTTTAGTTCGGATTGTTTTAAACCCCTAACATTCCGAATTAGGTACTGTACCCATTTTCCCGAATTACCTATTGCTTCACTTTTCCCGAATTAGCTCAGGATTTCTCTTATTCCGAGTTAAGTGTAAAACTGCTATTCCGAATTACGTCCAATATATGTATTCCGAACTACATCCCAAACATGCTCATTGCGAACTATGTTCATGATGCTTTTTCCGAACTAAGTCCTATTTTCTACACTGCGAACTAAAAAAAGTACTACATTATGAAGTAAACGTAGTTTTACATTCCGAACTAAATATAGTACCATGTTCCGAACTATGTATTACATTGACATGCATGCCAGCTTGCATGCTTGCTACGTTTCCCGCCATTTTGTCCTGCTTGCTTGGCTACTTGAGCACCTTGCCTGCTTGCTTGTTTATTAATTAATATTGTTCCGTAATCGTTTAGTTTAATCTGAAAGTTATTCCGATTTTAATTTTGAAAGTCGCGTATTTTTAGTTGAATTTTTCATCAATTTTTAGTCTTAGTATTTTTTTCCTAAAGTTTAAGTTTTATCTTTTATTTAGTGCCCGCTTTAGCTTTTACCTCGTCTAGTTTTAAAGTACCCTCTTAGTTTTATCTTCTCCTTTTTCATTAGTTTATTTTATTTTTCAGTCGAAAGTTAATTTCTTCGTTTAGTTTTATTTGTATTAATTTTTTTGTTTTAATTTACGTTTTATTATTTGTTTTGCATCCTTTATTATTAGTTATTTGTTTTTGGTTTATTTTTATTACGTTTCGCTTTTACCTTTTAAGTAGAAATAGATAACCAAACTTCCATTTTTCTTAACCAAAGACGACTGAGTCACATATTTAACCGAAGATCAATTCGATTAGACACCGAGAAAAACGAACTTTTCAATCTACGAAATTCATGTATCAGTGAACATATACTCCCTCCCGTTCCTTTTTCTTTTTGGCCGGACCTTAATACCCATTGGGCCTTAGCCCATTTGTCTTGTCATTTCTTGTCCAAACGGCACAACAAACGCTTCCTTAATCGTTTGTATTTCGTGATTAATTATGTACGCGTGTTCGTTTACGTGTTCTCGTGTTTCGTTTTCTTGTCATGTTTAAAGTATTTACGTAAATACATATTAAAAAGTAATTAATATTTATAGTTCTTGTCGTGAATTACTAAGTTAAACGTTCTAGACAATTCGTGGTATAAATAATTACTTGTACAAAATAAAAATACGTCGTCTGATAATAAAATATAAACATAATCACATGTTCGTGATTTCATGTTCAAGCTTTCATGTTCGTGATTATAATTATTATGGTGAATAATTATCGTGTATTAACACGTACGTAATTATTATCGTGTAGTTAGTATTCATGACACGTGTTCATGTTATATAAGGAAAGTTTTAATCTTGTACGTACGATTATTAGTGTATTGTTCATGGTAAAAGCATGCGGGTTTTACAACTCTTTCCCCCTAAAAAGAATAATTCGTCCCCGATTTATAGATAACGTAAACTGAAAGAGAAACATACCCGAATTAAACTGGAAGGGTATGTAAGGAAAAAGGATCTGAAGGTGACATGGTAGAAAGGAACGTGGAACGTGACATGTCTTGAAGGGACATGGAACGTGACGTGACTGAAAGAACGTACCTACTTGATAAGCGAAAACGGATAAGAAGTTCGGATGGACTCGTCCGTTTCCAAGTGGCTTCACTCTCGAAACGGTTCCTCCACAAGATCTTGACTTGAAAACACGAAGAGTTCATGGTTATCAACGTAAGATAGATCCCCTGAATAGAATTAACGTGCAAGGGTAACTGAAATCTTATGATGCAAAATATCCCAAACTGACTGATAATAGCACTGTGTTAGCAATGATACGCGAGACGTACTGAAACGTAGTACGTGAAAAATTGTGAACGTGATACGTGAACAATTTTGAACGTGATACGTGGAGATATGGTGAGTGTAATCCAAGAAGCATATAATGAACAATGATACATGTAACATATCGTGAACGTGATATGTGAAACGAGGAATGAACATGACATGTGAGACATATCGTGAACATAAAATAACTTAGATGATAATTCTAAACGGTATGAGGTAAGACGTGAAATGTGACGTGGAACGTCTGTCTGGGGATGGAAAGTTTATTAAACGTGAGCCTGGTCTCCCAAGTTCTCTATAAAACTTCCCAGAACGAAAAATGGACGTAACATCGTAAGCCAAGGTACGATCATGAACATGAATAGTGTCATGAACGTGAGTGTGAAAGAAAGTCGTGAAATTATAACAAGGACGTGAACGTATATAAGGAGCACAAATGTGAACCTTCGTCTGGCCCGATAGGTGAGGGATTCCCAAGTGATTGGATGCGCCTTGGCTAGAACATCTCTGATCTATCTGTTGGTTCTTGAAATCTTGCAGATGTAAGGATTTTGCAGACTTGATCAAACTGTTGGCAGTTACCCAGATAGCATCTTGCTTTTTCTGAGTTCGTGTTAATCTGGTAACCAAAATCCATAGAGATCTTGTCTCATTTCTGTTCACAATTTCTGCTGGTGGAGAAACATCTTAGTTTGTTGGTGTTCTATCTTACCATACTGGTATGACAGACACTTAGATATGAACGTAAATGTATCTTGCTTCGTAGAAATTTGATACTTAGCATAGGATTTTCTTGGAACACCTAACGTAGTGTAGGGTTCTCACCTTTATGCATAGGCTGAGTCATGGTATGATTAACCGTCAGAATACACGTGAGTCAGCGTGTCACGGTAATCAACCAAAATTTAGATTGGAAAATTTCAGTGTGAAATTTCTCTTGTCATGGAATTTGCAACATAGTGCAAATAGGGTCTTACTGCTCTTATCAAGACATAGAGGAAATCAATTTGTCCTCGATGAAAACACTGATGAGTTTATTTATGAGTTCATGGAAACTCGATTTATTAATTCCATAATGTTGCAGGAGCATTTATATGACTAAAACAAAATCATGAATCTAACATGACTGAGTCGTGTACGAATAGCAGTCATGGACATGTCCTACTCTTTCACTCGTCACTATAGGCAGCATGATCATGAGTCTGATCTTGGAAAAGTTATTAACACCCTAAAGTTGATTGGACATGTTTTCAATACGAGGAGGAGATTAATGGTTATGAATGGTGATTTGTTTACATCGACGGTAGTCGACACATAATCTCATGTTACCGTCCTTCTCCGTGAAGGTTCTTCTGGAATGTATGGAATGACTTTGGAATAATCGTCTGGTTATGCATAATAGGAACTTCAGTGGTCATGTCTTAACTGACAGCTAGAAAATTTTAGAAGTCATGGATAACAAAGCACGTACTTGGAAAGCATAGATAATTTGTACAGATTTTCCTGATGGAAAACCATGCTGAATGTATTCAGGAGCCTGAACATTACAGTACATAATCATGAATCATAGCATGGCGTGTTGTTCGTAGCTCATAATTAGGATTAAATGCAACTCGCATCTGTCCGAGGTAATGCGTTTTCAGTTTGGATCTCATCATTAGGCTGAAAAAAGACCTTCTTAAACATGAAGAATACGAATGGCATCCTTTATGGTCATAAATATATGAAATATGGGTACAAGAAATGAAAGTGTCATCAAGCAAACGTGACAGATCTCACCGATACGTCGGTGATGGTACTAAAATTCTTGTGGCCTGATTAATATATGGTACCACAAAATGGATATACCCTTTGGAGGTTACCCTGAGTTTCTTAGGGATGTTCCAGAATTGGACGTGAGTCATGTTTCTTGACTCGTGTCTCGGGAGGTATAAGCATGACAGGTGTCTTGACTAGTGTCTTGACATGTGAAACAAACTGAACTACAAATATTAGGTTATTATGACAGAATTGGCGGATCGGTTGGACTACTAATCCTTTGTATTTTTTATCACGTCCGCGCCCGGAGAGTCAGTTGCGATTGCTAGGATAGTTGCGGTCATAGTAGTGGTTACTATCGTCATGTCTGTCAGTTCCATGACGGTCATTCTCATGACTGTGATTCATGTAACTATTCGGCTGAGTGGTCGGCTGGTACCGGTTGTCACTCATATGACAGAAACGACAACTGAATGACGTGTGACATGTAACTAAGAATTAGGGACAATGATTGATGGGGATCGTCTGGTGGTGAAGCATCTTCTCGTCCGATCGCTTTGGTTTAACGCCTTTGTCTTCGTCTTGTAAAATCTCCATGTTGTGAACAACATCAGCATCTCGTAGCGTCTCTAAAATCCGCAACATCAACCCTTAGTAACATCTCCAAGCTTTGAGCGGCATCAGTAATCTTGTAGAGTATCAGCAAGTGGAATACGCACATGGGATACGGTACATGGAGTACACATGGAATGCACATGAAATGATCAGTATGGTGTCGATCATCTGACATGATTTTAAAGGAAAAATAATTGGTTAAACGGTTAGAAAGACCATCATGATAACCTGGCAATGCCGGTATATACCTCATTCTGGTTGCATAGAGAAACGCTAACGCATGGTTAAATGAATTTCAACGATGATTTTCCTGAAAGCATGATTAATGAAAACCAACCATGACTATCATGAAAGCAGGATTTAAATGAATTCCCATAGTTTCTTGCATGAAATCATTAACAACAAAAGAGGCGTAAGACGTAATCATCATGAAGAAACATGAAACAACCTAACATTAGGAGTGTATAACATAATCAGCATGGAACTAAAGTTAACCATGACAATATGAAAATATACTTGACATAAAAACATAGTAACTTATGAGGGGACATGAAAAACATTTATACCAATAAATCATGAGAAAAATTTTATGCATAAAAACAGTGCATGAATACATGATGCAGTTTATAAAAACCTTTATATGTGCGAGGGTAAACGCCTATGGTCAGCTTACCCAAAACAAAAGACATGGCGAGTGGACGCCTATGGGTCGGTCCCAAAGTTAAAAGTTTCGATAAAAGCACATGCGACTAAATAGGGCCAGTCCTGTACCAACCATTACTTAGTCAAAATTCATACAACAATGATACATGAAACATAAATATGTAAAAATCATCTGTCCCAAACTTATCAGAAAAAATTTTATGTGACTAATTATGAACTACTGGGGTTCAGTCCGCCTAGTCACAGTTCACGAAGAACATCATGCATGAAACAATGACACGTAACTAAATATGAAGGACAGTTGTTCATCCATATTAGTAAAACGATATCGATGAAAACATCAAGGTGCTGAAAACATCATGGTTAAAACAACAATGTGCTGAAAACATCAATACGTGGAATAACAAGAATTGGCTTAGGAAGCTCTTGGTGACTACCCACTAGTCACAGGTAAAGTTTTAGAGCCTACAGGTGGAATCCTTGGCTCTGATACCATAATTGTAACACCCCACTTTGATAAGTGGACCGCTACGCGTAATTATGGCGTGTCATCAAAGCATGCAAGGTAATATGTAGTAAAACATACATGACCATAGGGAAAACCAGAATCAAACATCGTTTCCGAAACATAAGCCCAAAACATAATAAAGTAAAAGAAATGAATGAAAGACTAAACAAGCATAATTATATGAAGGCAAAAGGAGAAGAAGTCTATGACAGCTTCCATCCTATGCATGTACTCCAAATGCTCGAGTCTGTCCTTAGGTACCTGCCGTTTTGGGACATGGAAAGGAAAGTAAAGGCTGAGCATAACGCTCAGTGCACGGATATACAAGCATGGAATGAATAATATAAGCATGTAAAACATATAGAAGCATAATTGATTAAGTCCTGGAAAAACTGGTATTAACTTAGTAAAACTGGTTTTATAGTTTGAAAAGCCTTATGTTTATCTTCTGAAAAACTGTTTAACCTTGTGAAGGATGCAAGGCACACACCACATTCACCTGAATAATCTGCTGAAACATGTAATCTAGGATGCACCCATACACCCCACGTGATAATAATAATAATATGGCCAAAAGCTGAAGGGACACTACGAGCTATCACTCCGCCGTGGTGAAGTCATAACACTGGTGCCTCCAGTGTTATGGTTATGGTTCCTCCATAACTAGGTGAAACTGGTCATGCATGTATATGGCTTTAGGTATCTAATTAAGCATAACGAATTAAAAAACATATAAAACAAATACTGGGAAAACAGTTGGCTGCATACGGGGAATCCTAATAAGGAAAGAATGTCCATACTGAAAGGACGGAGAATCCGTACCTTATGTCCGGTGACGAAGAAGATGAACGGAAGAGAGTCCTACTTCGATCTCACTAATGCTACATAGATAATATATGTGTATAAGTATTCTAACTACTGAGTACGTAACTGGTTCTATATCATGTTTTAGCTTGTTTTATATGTTCATGTCTTGTTTTGCTGATTTTATCGTTATGTTGTGTTTATCATGTATTCTGGATATTCTGATTAAGTATTACTTGTATTTCTTGTATTATTATACTTGTTGTGTAATAATAAGTAACATTCAAAAAATAGCGGGTTTCCTAAAATAGAAAGTTTCTGAAAAAATATTTTACTGCTTAAAATAGATAAGTTTCTAAAAATAGAAAGTTTCAATAATTAGAAATAAGCTGGACTATTAAGCTAAAAAAAATAAGCTTAAGTTTTACTTATTAAATATCATAAGTCATGTGATTATAATATAGTTTATTAATTAATACATGTAAATTAATAAACTATAGGTTTTAGGATTTAATTAAATATAATCATGATTTAATCAAATTAAGTGTATAAAAATACTTAGGTTAAAACATGTATTAATATTTAATATTAATATAACCTAAGTCATGATAATTAATTAATTACATGTCATGTCATGTTTAATAATTAATTAATACAATAGTGTCAAATAAATAATTAAATACTTAGGTTATAACATGTATTATATAATCACAATAATTAACCTAAGTTCATGTTGTAATTAAATTAATTATATATCGTGCTAAATTTATTTAATTAACTTGACAATTAATATACTTGTAGAATTAAATAAACTTGTAAAAGGAATCATGAATCGAACCGTGTATTATAATTCTAAACGTGACGCGAACCGGACCCGGAACCCCATGAAACGGACCAAATAAATTTAGTAATTCTCGTATAACTAAGGTTTTAAATAACATAATCTAACTTGACAAGATTAAAATCAATATTAAATAGATTAAATAAATTTAATATTGCATGATTAATTTAATATTCTAATTAAATTAATTAAACTAGCTTGAAAATGATAACCAAACACCCTTTTAAGTTTTCTAAAATGGTTAACCAAACGCCCTGTCTAAAACCAGCAGCCAAACACCCCCGGTGTTGCTGCTGGCTGCGCAGTAGCCACTGGCAGTAGCCAGATCCCCGTGCTGCGTCTAACATTCCCACCGAGACCACTAGGGTCTCGGTTCCCACTGACTGATCAAACACACCACTGTCCGCAGCCAGTGGTTTCCCCTGCTTGGCTGTCGTTGCCACTGCTAAGCCAAACGCACCCATGTTGGGGTTGTGTTTCCCTCGATTGAAATAAACCAAGCCAACACCCCTTTTAGGGTTGTGGCTGGTGGGGTTACTCTACTACCGAGACCATGAATGGTCTCGGTTTGTGTTCAACCCGGTTGTAAACAACACCGACGATTTCACCCTTAATCCCATTTGTTTTTAACATATTAGCATCATTAACTGAAAACACAAAAAAACGAGATTAGGGTTTCTCTTACTTGCGTCTAGGGTTTTAGGAACAAACACGAATCATTCATCTTGATTTGCTGAATCCTTAAGCCTCGTTTTCTTTTTTCTTGTTCATCCATAGGTCGGCAGGAAGGAGACCAAAAGAAAAGAACAAAAAAATGTGGCGGCTGGTTTTTGGTTCTATTAGGGTTTGTATGATTTTATGTCGACGCACATAAAGTGAACATATACTCCCTCCTGTTCCTTTTTCTTTTTGGCCGGACCTTAATACCCATTGGGCCTTAGCCCATTTGTCTTGTCATCTCTTGTCCAAACGACACAACAAACGCTTCCTTAATCGTTTATATTTCGTGATTAATTATGTACGCGTGTTCGTTTACGAGTTCTCGTGTTTCGGTTTCTTTTCATGTTTAAAGTATTTACGTAAATACATATTAATAAGTAATTAATATTTATAGTTCTTGTCGTGCATTACTAAGTTAAACGTTCTAGACAATTCGTGTTATAATAATTACTTGTACGAAATCAAAATACGTCGTCTGATAATAAAATATAAACGTAATCACATGTTCGTGATTTCATGTTCAAGCTTTCATGTTCGTGATTATAATTATTATGGTGAATAATTATCGTGTACTAACACGTACATAATAATTATCGTGTAGTTAATATTCGTGACACGTGTTCATGTTATATAAGGAAAGTTTTAATCTTGTACGTACGATTATTAGTGTACTGTTCACGATAAAAGCATGCGGGTTTTACACTTTTTCTTAATTAAATTGATTTTTGGGATTTAATTAGCATTAAAGAATTAATATTTAATTAAATAAAAGGTTTAAATTATTTTTGATTTTTTTTGTAAACTCAAATTACATTTTTCGGATTTATAGCAATTTTCTAGGAATTTTTAGGCTAATTTTTAAATTTAGTCACTTTTTACGGTTTTACGAACACGACTTTTCGTCTTAGTATAATTCATAATCGTAACCGTCATCCTTTCTCTTTTTTCTTTTCTCATAATTATAATCACAAATTTAATCATTTCTTTAAACAACACACTATCATCTTTGGGAAACGAACTTGAACTTAATTCGTCATTAGTGCTTGGTTTTCCTAAACCGACACTTAATACTTGCCGCTTTTTACGCTCTTTTCCTAAAGAGTAGTAAAACCACTACATCAATTTTGGCGCCACTGCCGGGGAGGCGTGTTGTGTTTTTATTTGAACAATTGTTGTTTTTATATAGCCATAACAGCTAATTATATTAGTAGCACTCTACTAATACCTATTATTGTTTTTCTTTTTTTGTGTGAATATTACTATATTGTATATGTAGAACAATAAATTCACAATGTGACAATCCGTCAATTTGTGGTTGATATTTTATTCTCAAGTATTATTTAAAAATATTATTTTAATGTTATATTATGAACTCACTTATTTATGGGAAGAAATTTTGATTTACGTCTTAAAGTAGCATCGACTACGTCTAAACCGGAGGATTCAACGTTACGTGCTTACGTTTACATACACTGTTTTGGTGACAGTTCGACATTTCAGAAAATAAATTTATCCGTGAATATTATTTTGGGATTTTAAATTTGTGTTGGTTCATAAACTCAGAAATTTACGAGAAGAGATTAGGACTTACGATTATAATTTAACGTCCTTTACGACTAAACCGGAAAGCTTAGGATTACGTATTTACGTTTTTGAACTCCGTTTTTGATGAGACAATTTATATTAGATTCGTTTTGTGCCGTTGATTCATAATTTATAAAAACGTTTTTCGTAAAACGACCCGAGGGCACACAAATCGAGGAAACTAGAATCGAGGAATACCCGTAAATTAGTGGGATGAGACAAAACAAGTTTTGCCCCACCCCACTAATATGGGACGGCAACACTAAGCCAACACACACCATGAGGTGTCAACAACTCCTAAACAAGCTAACACTTGTTACTTAGAGCTTAACAAGTAAGCTACCAACAAATAAAACCATCTAACTTAAACCATTTGTTCATTTTATACATGCAAAACCACCATTTTTCTCTCTACTCCTCCACCATTGCCGTCCACTTCCACCACCACCACCACCACCATATTGATCAAAATTTACACCACAAATCCTATGTTATTCATACATAAGATAAAGAACCTTTGACGCCTTGAAGATTGGAGGTGATTCTAACATCCAAGGAGGTGATTTGGTGATGTTCAAGGGCTGATTTCTACATGAAATTTACAAGTATTGGTGGCCATGAAGATTGGTGTTGATCTATCACAAGTTCTTCCATCAAAATCCAAGCCTTGATCATAAACTACACAACCTTGGTGGTATAAAGATTGTTCTTCCCATCCTCATGTTATTTTGATTATGTAATCATGTATTTTCTTTCATATTGTATATGTATATGATGAATATATGATGATAAAAATGTTGTGTGGGGATCAAGTGTTGATAAACATGGGTAAAAAGATGGAAAACCACATGTAAAGCGGTTAATATCTTGCTAAATATGATGGCTGTATAAAAACAGTAAGTAACAAAATGTTAAACTGATAAAATGGTAAAGTGGAATCAATATACAGTAAGTATTAGGTGTTATACACACGTGAGAGTTGGCCATACAATGGAATCATAAAAAGGAGTGAGATATGATCAAAACAAGTTTAGAGTGCAAATATGCCTACACTGTTTTGGACGAATTTATTAAAATATTTAGAGGTTGATTCATCAGTAGCTATTATAAAATAAAATGAAGCACATATCATGCAGTTTCTATGATAAAACTTTGAGGTCCTATCTCATTATAGAACTCTAGATATGGATATTTTAGTGAAATAAAAATTTAGGACTGATTTTTTGAAATTAAAGTTTAATATTATTATATAATCACTCAAATAAATATAGTATAAAATGTGAATTAAAACCCACTAACTTATATATTTCATTTATATAAATATTCATAAGGATAAATAAATGGACATTATATAAAAATGGTAGTTTGGTAAGTTTTATAAGTTATAAAAACTATATACTAAGTTTTACGTCTTTTCGACTAAAACCGAAAGATTAACGTTTTTGTCAAATAAAACTTAGACGGTCCCCGTCTAATATAAACTTTTATAAACTCACATACTTATATATGAACTTATATAAAAAGTAAAAACCGATAAAACCCGAACTATATAACATATGGACATTAACGGGCAAAGTTAGCATTATTGGACTAATAATCCAACTAAATGGACTAAACACTTATAAATTTACTTACTGGGCTTAACCCACTTGGGCCCAACATGAAAAGTATAGTACTTATAATAAAGGTGTAAAATGGACTAATATAAAGTATTGGGCTTGTAATAGGCTTATTGGGCCTAAAACATGTAAACAAGTAAAACTAGTAAAACTAGTATAAAAATGTTACCAACACATAAACACTATAATGAATGAGTAAAAATGAACATTCCCACTTGATCATCATCATATGTATACATAATTGTTATTTTTATAAAGTCATTGGACAAGAGTCTAAGACGAGTATTATTTGTCTAGGTTTCCGTGATTGAAGCACGTACCGTACACCCAAATCGCCGATAACCGCCTTCCCACATCAACGTGAGTTCATAGCCTCGCACTCTTTTAAAATGTTTTTATGAAATGTTTTATAAACCCGCGAGGGAGATAACATATTAGTTTTGATAAAATAGGACATCATTTGTCGCGATTGTTTGTTTATTGATTTAGACCCGAATGATTGTATGACCCGATAAATGATTATATGACCCAATAGATGAAATGAAATGGATTATTAAAGTTAGGTTATGTCACTAAAACTCCCATTAGCACGAATTGTGAACTACCGGGATTTGGTAGACGCTTATGCATATAATAGTACTATTTGGGGACGATCACCCCAATTTGCGCCTTGACGGTTGATCCCCGTCGTGCCACATTGATTGGTAAGCAAATTTATGTATGAGAAGATTTACACCAGCATGATTATTGTGACGACACGCTAATTTAGATGGGCAAATGAGTATCGGGCTAGCTACCCGTTGTTTGTTGTAATAAGGTAACAATGTCATGCGGCTTATTATAATCCAAATAACGAAATACTTCTATACGCACTAAATTATGATATATTGCCTGACTAGCAATACGGGGTCTTACTATTGATATTATGTTCGTGTTTTGGTTTTTCATAACCATATTCATATAATGGTTTTTATTTAACTTTATACAACGTTATAAAACGTATTGTATGATGTTTTTAACGACAATGGTTCGTATAATGATTTTGAAGGAAAAAGCCTATATTATAATTTTTGATAAGGATTTGTATAAAATGACTTTGGCTATTTTATGGCCTATTACAAAGTTTTGTACAAAATGATTTTCGGTAATAATTTTATACCGATGTTATATTCATGGATTTTATTAAACTCTATGAATTCACTCGGCGTTATCACTGACCTTTTCTTTTAACATGTTTTATCTCAAGTACTTGAAGTTAATTCTCGGGAAGACAACAAAGAATTCATGGCCCACACTTAAATAATAATTTGCATTTAAATACTTTGTAAAACTTGTATGAAATAATATGACTTGGGACCTATGTAAATTTGATATTTATGAATGGAAATGCTTTATTATTAAACGACACGAATTTTATGCGGTGTCTATGATGTGAGTAATGTGCTATCCCGTAACACCAACGAGTCTTCCGTTGTATTGAATTGTGTAAATTTTGGGGTGTTATAGTTTGGTACCAGAGCTCTCGTTATAGAGAACGAAAGATTTTTAAAACCAAGGTTTTGAATAAAACATTTCAAAATCTTTTAACTATAAACATTTTTCTCAAAATGTCTAAAAATCTTTTGACTATAACGGTGCCGAAGAATTCCCGAGTTACCGACAAGGCCAGACTGAGAAGTGTTATTTTAGTATATATATAACTTGGATTTTATATATATATATATATATATATATATATATATATATATATATATATATATATATATATATATATATATATATATATATATATATATATATATATATATATATATATATATATATATATATATATATATATATATATATATATATATATATATATATATATATATATATATATATATATATATATATATATATATATATATATATATATATATATATATGATGTAATTTGATTACATGATTGTTTGATGATTATTTTAATATTTATACGAGGTATTTATACGACGTAGATTGTCACAAGGAACCCTAAATCCCCTAGTAAATTAATCGAAGCTATTCACGTAGGAATTCTAGCTATCCTAGATCTAAACCAAGTTGTGGATATTTATGATTCCAACAAAATGGTTGATGTTCGTAGAAATGTTGATATTAGTTGATTTTGATACTGAAGAAGAACTGGCGAGATTAAAACTGATATCGATGTCATGACGATCTTTCCTTATAGAGTGGAGTTTGACAAAACGATACCACCTAGAAAGATGTCATCTGATTCGTTGTCATCCTATTCTTAAATTGAAATCGAAAGGGTGAATGTTGCACTTGAGGCTGTTATTGGAACAATTACCCAAAAGCCTCATGCCACAAGTACCTTTCCGAGAAGTATAATTGAATGTATGAGTCATTTCATACTAGTGACTCATTTGATAACTATTGTTGTACAATCTATAGGATTAGAAATTAAGTGTTGATTATATCGAGCTTTTATTGCCTTATTAAGGTCTAAGAATAAGGTTGAAAGTATAGGAGAATGAGGTAGGATATCGAATTGAGTATAAGTTGATTGAAACTTAAATAAAGTAAAATTTAACTCGTATGGAATATGAGATTGTTAAGAGGAAGTCGTTAAGTTCTGTGATTGAATTATAAGGTTTTAATTTATTATTGATTCGTGTTAAGGGTTGTTCCTAGACCATTGTCCAATAACGAGGATGCCCAGTGTCCAATAAATAAATTGAAGAAATCTTCTTCTGAATTGGGACCGATGGATCTTCCGGGCAGGTGGGACACCTAATGACTCTTGTAGATTAGTATTCATTGTGGTATCTTTTAAAAATAATCCCTAACTTAACTGAGACATCGGTTGGTAGGATGAGTTCTTGGAATTGTATGACATAGTGACACGTAATGTGTTACGGTACAATTTTGACTTGTTTGTGATTAATGAAAAGACTATCTTTGATTGCTAAATTCTACATGTATCGATGATATCTATCTTTTCTTGCTTCTTCCTAATGCTCGCATTAGTCATGCAACCATTGAACAAGTACTCACCTCGAATTGAGTTATGTTGTGGATTATTCTTTTTGAGTGCCATCGAGGTCATCCACCTCATGATTAATTGGCTAAGCTCATTTCCTATTATATTATGGTTAGTTCTTGGTAAACAACTCTTCATCCCTCTTTTGCAGATCACTCATTGTTTTTATAAGATAAAACAGTATCCTTTGAGAAAATTGAATTTTCATCACTATATGGATTATTTAAAGTGAGACTTTAAATAATCATTATTGAAATAAAGTTGATTATGAAATACCTTGGAACACTAAATTGTTTTCATAACAAAGAAAATCTTTGTAAATTTATTTTTGATTCTTATTTAAGAATTAAGCATGAAAATGTTTTTATTATAAACATGATGATAAAATTTTGACGAACTGAGTATTGCATCGTTAATCTTGAAATTGTATATAGTTGCGCGCCTACATACAATTTGGAATAGACCATGCAAGGCTGATTAGTAGTCACCATAAAACTAATGAATAAACACTACATTTTCTTTGAAGATTGTGAAAGATTAAATTTAATGAGATCTGCAAGAAGTGAAAAATAAGGACATAGTGTTAGGGACACCTACATATGTGCCTGTAGCATCTATTCTTTTGAGTCGAATTTACTCATCTGTGGAAATTGTCTTATTTTACAATTAACAATTCTTTCTTGTCCAATTCTCCCGTAGTGAGATTCTTAGGAAAAGTATCTGATTACCGAGTGCTGATACCCGACTGGATGTATCGACGTTCCTATCATTTCTTTTGATTTGGTTTTATTTGAATGACCTGGGTAACGATCCGAGGAGCTTTCGAATGCGTACTCAAATTATGAAAACATGGGATATATTAATATTCGTTAAATATTTTCGTCTTTATCTGAATTTAAATTCTCTCGCGTAAATTATGCGTTGACATTACTCTTTTGATGATATTTGTGTCTCCATATCCTTGAATTTGTGAAGGATTATGAATTATTATTAGTCTTTTGATAAGTTCAAATCTTATCAACGGTGATGAAACTGGAAAGTTGATAGTGCCAGTAGAATGAATTGATTGATTATGACCTGACGACATTGTCTTAATTGATGGGAACTCGAGTAGAATTCCCCTAAATGGTAAGATGTTGATTATCAAAAGTGATCTAAATAATTCTTGATGGATGACCATATCCTGCATTTAGACTGGAAATTATACCGTGAATGGTTGTGAATTAGTCATAGATATTATAATCTAGAAAGAACCTAATACGAATTTATTAAAAGATGTTTCTGTTATCTGAAACTTTAGGAGGTATTTGCTGATTAATTACCTAGACTTTCGCCATTAAGGCAAGTTGGAATTGGTATTGATTATATTCCCGGTGCTGCACTTGTGGCATGTGCACTGTACTTCAGCACCATCGAAATCGAAAGTGTTACCGTACAACTGAGATAGTTGTCGGAGAAAGCTTTTATTCTACCAAGCTTGTCATCATGAAGAGCTATGGTGTTATCATTCCTTATATTTTTTGAATTACCGTGAATTAGGTAAATTGACGATTAAAAATCTATATCCACTACCCAAGATGATAGATTTGTTCAATCATTTACAAGGTTCTAGCGTATAGTCGGAGATTTGATCCTCGGCATGGTTATCATCAACTTCGCGTCCGCGAAAAAGATTATGAGTTTCACGTGATGTCATTTGGATTGACTAATACACATGTAGCCTCCATAAATTTGGTGAATCTCGTGTGTAGGCTGTAATTTGATAAATTCATGCTCGTGATCATTAAGAACCATCTGTTTGTTACTAAGAATAGGAAGAAGTTAATAAATATTTATAGATTGCCCTGAATTGGCCGAACAACGAAAACCTGTACCTTGAATATTTAACATGTGATTTAAGGCTTAATCCTTTATATTATTTGACCATGCGATTAATAGAAAACGGATCTATATTGACTCTTCAAAAATTAGAAGCCATTTAAGACTTTGGGTTTACCAAAAAGAAAGTGCAAAAATGTTTTAACAAATGTTTTATCAAAAGAACTTTTGAGGGATTATTCCCTTATACCCAGAACATTTAACTAAACTCTTGTTTAGGGGTAAATGTTCGTGTATACCTCAAGACAACCTAATAGGGATTGAGGAAACCATTTAAACCATGACATGAAATTTGAAACGATAATTTACGCTTTTCAACTAAGAAAATTTTGACCAAAGTATAACTAAAGATTTTTCGAACATTTACGAATCTTATTATTTATTTTCAATAAATCAACCAAAAATCGTGTTAACTAAATTCAAATTTATTTTGAACATTTCTTTTATATAATTGGTCGAACAAAGAAAATTGAAATTTTTACGTTTACGTTTAAAAAAAATAAAAAATTTAATATTTATTATTTAATTACTAGTAATACTTATCGACGCTTTAACCGTCGAACCGAGCAAAACTGATAAAAATGATAGTTGAGACGAAATTAAAACTTATAAAATATGAAGAAAGAAATTCTGACTAAATTGTGGTCATGATAATTATTTCATCAGAGGTGAATGTAATTACCAACATATTTTGTAGAAAAGATAAAGAATCAATTAGGATGTGTTCCTTAATAATGACTGTGCAAAATAAATTGTTGAACAATTTAAAATAAACGATATTTGTAAAAAGGATAATATAGATAATAAAAAGGGGTTCGCGGCTAATGTAAACCATTAGAATTGAGAAGCCGATGGCGTTAAATGTTTTAAGGCCGCTTGTGGATTGCCTAAATATGGAGGTTTGTGAGATGTAGTCATGTTGGAATCTCATAAGATTAAGTATTCTATTCATGCCGTTTGTGATTTAATGTATCTTTATTTGAAGAAGTTGTACTGATGGCAAAATATGAAGGCATACATCGCCTCATAAATTAGTAAACGTCTATACTATTGCAAAGGTCATCATCAAAATTTGATTCGATTTGGGTCATTGTCGACAGACTGACCAAATCTGCCAATATCATTCTTGTTAATGATAGATTCTTGATGAAGAAATTGACTCTTTCTATTTAAAGGAGTTGTGTAAACATAGTGTGCCTGTATCGATCATCTCTATCAAGATCGTCGCTTCGCATCGTATTCCTAGAGATTTGCTCAGAAGTAATTGGGAACGAACCTTGATGAGAGTACTGTTTACCACCCCAATCGAAGGGACGAGGTAAAGTAATGATACAAAACACTAGAAGTGTTGTTTTATGTTGAATAATTGACCTTTGGTAATAGACCATATAATCGTTTTCCTTTAGAGAGATTATCATTGATAATTATCGTATTAGGATCGAGATTGAATCTTGTGAGGATATATATTAGAGCATCTGTAAGCAGGAGTTGGGATGAAGACACCCGACATACACCCATTGTGAGTTGGACATGTCTTTTAGGTTTAAGGTTTCCCATGATGGAGAACCTAACCTTACAAAATAATCGACCCGCGAGCCCTGAAATATTTGTTGAAATTAGGATCTGATTATTGACTGCCGGTAGTGGGCATGAGGTTATGTGAATATGAAATGTAGACCTTGAAGTGCCAGATGGGTAGCGAAGTTATGCTAAAAATTTTACCCTTGGAAAAACGAATTAATGATCTGAATGATCATGGGATATAAGTCCTCGTTGTATGGGACCATTGAGATGATGTAAAAGATTGGTTTGAAAGGAATATAAGTGGATCTACCCTAGGAATTCAAGAGCTGCGTGAATTATGTTTCGTATATCGAACTTGATAAAATGTCTATCAAGTGAGAATCCAATCACTTCTTGATGAAGTTTAGATCGGCGAAAAGTTGCATTCATCAAAAACCCGTGAACATCATGGATAGAAAAAGTAAGTCAACATTAAGCCTGATCTTATTCCCGTAGTTATGTTTGATAAAACTCGCGTATTGTAATGAATTACACTTGTGAGAAAAGACCGAATGTGGAGGAAATACCCACATGGCTTTAACTCTATAAGAAGCGAGTAGTTAGATAAGATGATCTTTGATGACAAACATCCTGTTTAGGGGTAAATGCTGTTACAATCCGTCAATTTATGGTTGATATTTTATTTTCAAGTATTATTTAAAAATATTATTTTAATGTTATGTTATGAACTCACTTATTTATGGGAAGAAATTTTGGATTTACGTCTTGAAGTAGCATCGACTACGTCTAAACCGGAGGATTCAACGTTACGTGCTTACGTTTACATACACCGTTTTGGTGACAATCCGACATTTCAGAAAATAAGTTTATCCGTGAATATTATTTTGGGATTTTAAATTTGTGTTGGTTCATAAACTCACAAATTTACGAGAAGAGATTAGGACTTACGATTATAATTTAACGTCCTTTACGACTAAACCAGAAACCTTAGGATTACGTATTTACGTTTTCGAACTCCGTTTTTTTTAGACAATTTTTATTAGATTCGTTTTGTGCCGTTGATTCATAATTTATAAAAACATTTTTCGTAAAACGACCCGAGGGCACGCAAATCGAGGAAACTAGAATCGAGGAATACCCGTAAATTAGTGGGATGAGACAAAACAAGTTTTGCCCTACCCCACTAATATGGGACGGCAACACTAAGCCAACACACACCATGAGGTGTCAACACCTCCTAAACAAGCTAACACTTGTTACTTAGAGCTTAACAAGTAAGCTACCAACAAATAAAACCATCTAACTTAAACCATTTGTTCATTTTATACATGCAAAACCACCATTTTTCTCTCTACTCCTCCACTATTGTCGTCCACTTCCACCACCACCACCACCATATTGATCAAAATTTACACCACAAATCCTATGTTATTCATACATAAGATAAAGAACCTTTGAAGCCTTGAAGATTGGAGGTGATTCTAACATCCAAGGAGGTGATTTGGTGATGTTAAAGGGCTGATTTGTACATGAAATTTACAAGTATTGGTGGCCATGAAGATTGGTGTTGATCTATCACAAGTTCTTCCATCAAAATCCAAGCCTTGATCATAAACTACACAACCTTGGTGGTATAAAGATTGTTCTTCCCATCCTCTTGTTATTTTGATTATGTAATCATGTAGTTTCTTTCCTATTGTATATGTATATGATGAATATATGATAAATATATGATGATAAAAATGTTGTGTGGGGATCAAGTGTTGATAAACATGGGTAAAAAGATGGAAAACCTGGTTAAAATGTTGCTAAATATGATGGCTGTATAAAAACAGTAAGTTACCAAATGTTAAACTGATAAAATGGTAAAGTGGAATCAATATACAATAAGTATTAGGTTTTATACACATGTGAGAGTTGGCCATACAATGGAATCATAAAAATGAGTGAGATATGATCAAAACAAGTTTAGAGTGCAAATCTGCCTACACTGTTTTGGACGAATTTATTAAAATAATTAGAGGTTGATTCATCAGTAGCTATAAGGAATAAAATGAAGCACATATCATGTAGTTTCTGTGATAAAAATTTGAGGTCCTATCTCATTATATAACTCTAGATATGGACATTTTAGTAAACTTCAAAATTTAGGAATGATTTTGTGAAATTAAAGTTTAATATTATTATATAAGCACTCAAATAAATATAGTATAAAATGTGAATTAAAACCCACTAACTTATATATTTAATTTATATAAATATGCATAAGGATAAATAAATGGAAATTATATAAAAATGGTAGTTTGGTAAGTTTTATAAGTTATAAAAACTAAATACTAAGTTTTACATCTTTTCGGCTAAAACCCAAAGATTAAAGTTTTTGTCAAATAAAACATAGACGGTCGAACCCGTCTAATATAAACTTTTATAAACTCACATACTGATATATGAACTTATATAAAAAGTAAAAACCGATAAAACCTGAACTATATAACATATGGACATTAACGGGCAAAGTTAGCATTATTAGACTAATAATCCAACTAAATGGACTAAACACTTATAAATTTACTTACTGGGCTTAACCCACTTGGGCCCAACATGAAAAGTATAATACTGATAATAAAGGTGTAAAATGGACTAATATAAAGTATTGGGCTTGTAATAGGCTTATTGGGCCTAAAACATGTAAATAAGTAAAACTAGTATAAAAATGTTACCCACACATAAACACTATAATGAATGAGTAAAAATGTACAATCCCACTTGATCATCATCATATGTATACATAATTGTTATTTTTATAAATTCATTGGACAAGAGTCTAAGACGAGTATTATTTGTCTAGGTTTCCATGATTGAAGCACGTACCGTACATCCATATCGCCGATAACCGCCTTCCCACATCAACGTGAGTTCATATCCTCGCACTCTTTTAAAATGTTTTTATGAAATGTTTTATAACCCCACGAGGGAGATAACATGTTAGTTTTGATAAAATAAGACATGATTTGTCCCGACTGTTTGTTTATTGATTTTGACCCGAATGATTTTATGACCCGATGAATGATTATATGACCCGATAGATGAAATGAAATGGATTATTAAAGTTAGGTTATGTCACTAAAAGTCCCATTAGCATGAATTGTGAACTACCGGGATTTGGTAGACTCTTATGCATATAATAGTACTATTTGGGGACGATCACCTCAGTTCGCGCCTTGACGGTTGATCCTCGTCGTGCCACATTGATTGGTAAGCGAATTTATGTATGAGAAGATTTACACCAGCGTGATTATTGTGACAACACGCTAATTTAGATGGGAAAATGAGTATCGGGCTAGCTACCCGTTGTTTGTTGTAGTAAGGTAACAATGTCATGCGGCTTATAATAATCCAAATAACGAAATACTGCTATACGCACTAAATTACGATATATTGCCTGACTAGCAATACGGGGTCTTACTATTGATATTATGTTCGTGTTTTGTTTTTTCATAACCATATTCATATAACGGTTTTTTATTTAACTTTATACAACGTTATAAAGCGTATTGTATGATGTTTTTAACGACAATGGTTCGTATAATGATTTTGAAGGAAAAAGCCTATATTATAATTTTTGATAAGGATTTGTATAAACTGATTTTGGCTATTTTATGGCCTATTACAAAGATTTGTACAAAACGATTTTTGGTAATAATTTTATACCGATGTTATATTGATGGATTTTTTTAAACTCTATGAATTCACTCGGCGTTATCGCTGACCTTTTCTTTTAACATGTTTTATCTCAGGTACTTGAAGGTAATTCTCGGGAACACTAACGAGTCTTCCGCTGTATTGAATTGTGTAAATTTGGGGGTGTTACACACAAGTACTCCAATAGTTTGAAAACACAACCTTGATTCGGTATTTCATCACTCGATCATTGTATTCGAATCTCAAACAAAGAAAAAAGGCAAAATATATAATTACTTTCGTGAAGCTTAATTTTGACAAACACAAACTATAAGGTGGGTATAAGGCGGGTATTATAAAATAGACCCTAAGGAAAAAGGCTCTTAAGTGCTTCACGTCGCCTCGTTTCCCCGCTTGCTTGTGCGTGTTTAGATAAAAAGGGCTACTCGAGGGTTTGCCAACCAAAGTATTATTTAAGAATCATATATATTTTCTTTGTTTCATTTGATTAAACCCTCTTGAACGTTATGGTGTTCCACCAACGTTCTAAAGTCATCGAAGGCGTTCACTTCACGTGATCGTTTTATTCCTTGAGGTTCCTTTACTCAAGAGATTTGATTTGAGGATAAATTTGTAGATTTTTGTCTATAAATACATTCACCAAAATCCAAAAAGTAAAAACAATCAAAAACCACAAAAAAATTGGAAAAATTAAAAACACCAAAAAGAATCTTCTTTGCTCATCCCCACATTGTACGTGACGTTTATGCTTACCCGTAATTAAGCAAGACGTGCACGTAAATGCCGTAATCGAAAGGAAAACACATCAACACCTTCTAGTGAAGATACTCCAAGTGAGGAACCCCTTGTAGAACAAGAAGCTATCATGGCCAATCGTACTATGATGGAGTTGCTTCAAGCACCCACCGAGGGTTTTGGAGAGGCCATTGTGATTACCGCCATCCTTGAGGAGAACTTCGAGATTAAGACGGGTTTAATGTCTATGCTTCAAGCCACTAAGTTTCACGGACACGAAAAACACAACCCACATTATCACATTAGGCAATTCAATCGTCTCACCGCGACTAGCAAGTTAAAGGATGTACCCCACGATGCCATTAAGATGATGTTATTTCCATACTCGTTAGATGGACCCGCCAAGATATGGCTCGAGAAAGAACCCCCAAATTCGATTTTGACGTGGGGTGATCTCGTATCTAAGTTTGTGAATCAATTTTTCCACCATCTAAAACAACACATTTGAAAAACGAGATTTCACGATTTACTCAAAGGTCTAATGAGAGTTTTTCAATGGCTTGGGAAAGATTTAAAGAAATGTGACATGAATGTCCACACCATGATTTTTCCGAATTGCATCAAATTGACACCTTTTATAATGGGCTTAATGGTCATGAACGAGATTACTTAAATGCCGCCACGGGTGGTAATATTTTGTGAAAAACGACCGATGAGGCTTTAAAAATCATTGAGAATAGGTCTAAGGTTTACAACCCTCGTAACACATCGAGTGTTGCCACTATGGATTCGTCATCGTCGTCTCGTAACATGAATGCCTTGCAAGATCAAGCAAATTAGGAGAATCGGTTTTTCGATAGGTTTTCGACTCTTATGACTCATTAGAAAGCACAAGATGCTTTGAATTCCGCATCGGTTAAAGCGGTTGGTAAGAGTTGTATTTCGTGTGGTGGTGCTCTTGATTTTTCTGAGTGCATTACCGGGGATGGTAACACTTCGAGTGCTCATATTGCCACGGGAACTTATAACCAAAACGGTCAAGGTTCCCGCCCAAATCAAGCTCCACAAAATCAAAATGCTAACAACTATCGAAACAATCCAAATGGTGCTTATCAAGGAAATCAACGTAACTACAAAAAGAGTAATTACCAAAGTGGGAACAATGGGCAAATTTCAAATCAAAATCAAAACCGTGATTTTCAAAACACCACGCACGGTTTTCAAAATGCTCACACTAAAAATCTTAATGGAGAATTTTTGGATTATGCAAAGGAAAAAGATGCTAAGTTTGATAACATGCAACGTGAGATGATTAGCTTAAGATCCGAGTTGAAAAATGAGCTTAAAAACGAACTTGCTAATGAATTAAAAACTCATGGTAATAAAATGGAAGGAAATGTTCAACGTCTCCAACAAAATCAACAAAAAATGAAGCAAGGTCAACATGAGATTAAGCAAGAGTTGTTAAAAGCGGATGCTAGGCAATCAAAATTTGAATATCGAATGGGAAAAATGTTTGAAGCTATTATGTGTAAACCCTCTTCTTCGGGTGGTCTTGCTAGTGATACCATCGTAAACCCGAAAGTAGAATGGATGGTTATTACTACTCGTAGTGGTAAAACATTCAAAGAACCCATTTCTCGTCCAAGTACTTCTACGGAGAAGGAAATAGAGAAACAGCCCGTGGTGGTCGAAAAGGAGCAAATTCCAAGCCCACAAAGTACCGCTCAAACCACACCTACAGTTGAAACAATACCAATTGAGGAACCCGAGATTCCAAGGCCGATGCCTATGCCCCAACCCACACACCCTTACCCTACCCATCAAGACGAAACAAGGAAAAGGCACAAGGACGTAACAATTATCAATTTGAAATTTTTATGAAAATGTTTTGTGACTTGCACTTTAATATAAGTTTTACCGATGCTTTGGTCATGATGCCTCGATTTGCCGCAAACTTCAAAAGTATGTTGAATAACAAAGAGAAACTGCAAAAGACGTCTAGTTGTTCATCGTTTTTTCTTAGCCGCATACCTCAAAAAGTCGGTGATCCCGATAAATTTTTAATCCCATGTGCTATCCAAGATATGGAAGAATGCTACGCCTTGGCCGATATTGGTGCTAGTATAAATTTTATGCCTCTTGAGATTTTTAAGTCGCTCATTCTTCCTAATCTCACTCCTTCAAGAATGTCAATCGAGATGGCCAATCATTCTATGATTTTAGCTTGTGGAGTAGCCGAAGACGTCTTCGTGAAAGTTGGATAGTTTTACTATCCCGTGGACTTTATCATTGTAGACATTCCCATCGATCCTAAAGTTCCTCTAATTTTAGGGCGATCATTTTTGGATACCTCGAGAGCACTTATTGACATTCATGCTAGGAAAATCACTCTACGTTTCAATGAGGAGGAACTCGTCATAAATGCAATTCAAAACTCTACGCTTTCTAATGTTTATTCTATCATGTCTTTGAACCATGCTGATTCAATCAAAAACCTTTGCAAGGGATTTTCAAAAAGAGTTTTAGGAGTTGTTGATAAAAACGATTTTCCATCCCCTCCGCCGGTGGAGGTTAAGAGTGTTAAACCTACGTCTTCAATCACGGAAGATTCTTCGAATGATTAATATGTTGACCCTGATGGGGCGGTGTTCTTTGTTGATAAACGTTTTGAGAACTTACCACCACCAAAACGGTTTTTAAATGTGAGAATTTTTAGTGTGCGTAACATCGTTTTAGAAACACCAAATATTTTTGACATAATCAAATCGGGTTTTCATAAGGAGTTTTCAAAAGATGGAAAAGGAAAAGATATTAAGTTGGATTTAAAAGATATTTCTACAATTCTAACTCTGTCATCACCTCCTGTTTTGAGTACTCCAAGCTCGTCTTCTCCTTTTGACGATGCTTTATATGGATTGAGTGTGGGGGAAGCCCCTTATGTTCCCTTCCCTTTCTCCACCGAGGACGAGATATTTGATCCCGGAATTGCTTATAAAAGGAAATCTCGGTATTCCACCGATGCAATAAATGGAAAATACTTTCATTTGATTGGTGCGAGTCTACCTCGAGTAGCTCATGTTTTTAGTGACTTAACATTTGTCCCGCCCTTCTTTTTCTCATCTATTTTCTTGAAACCCTTTGGGATTGTTGTTTTGACTTCGGTTGAAGTAGCGGTGTTTCGTCTTTCTTTTGAAAACGAGGACGCTGATAGTTGTATTTCTACCCCTTTAGGAAAAGGAAGGTAATTAGGGTAAGTATTAACGAGTAGTTTAGGAAAACCACAAGTTATGACCCAAAATAAGAGTGAGTTCGTTCTCGAGGAGGCACGTGTGTTGTGTAATGTATTGATTAATGATGATTTTATTGTTATGAGAAGAAAAGAAAATAGAAATAAGAAAGAAAAGACGGTTACGAAGACGGATTAAACTAAGACGAAAAAGGCGATCACGCAAAACCGTAAATAGTGCAAAAATTAAAATTTTAACCTAAAAATTCCTAAAAATTATTAAAAATCCACAATAATATTCTAAGAGTTTACAAAAAATCCAAACTTGCTAAAACATTTTAATTAATTAGATAATGACTTTTTAATGCTAATTAAAGCCCTAAAAATCACAATTAATTATTAAAAAGTCCCAAACAAGAGTTTAAAGTTTGTAAACCTCAAAAATAACCTAATTAAGCTAAAAAGTATTCTTAAAATTTTTAAAACCAAATAAAACTATTTTTAAACACTTAAAAACTATTAAAATCAATTAAAACTTAAATTAATTCTAGAAAATAATTGAAAAGCCCTAAAAATATTTGGAAAGTTACAAAATTCCTAATTAAGTGTCTACAATCTAGGAAAAATGAAAAAACTTAAAAAATTAAACTTTCATTTTTAATAATAAAATAATAATAAAATAATCAAAAAAATTCAAAGTTTATTAAAAAATTCTAAAAAATTACCAAAAATCTAAAATATTATAACTAAGACAAAAATGCAATTAAAAGTTTCTAAAACCTATGCAATAATTTTATATTAAATTTTAAAGTTGGTTAAAAATCCTAAAATCCTATAAAATCAAAATTAAGACTTTTTGAAAACTTTTTGTGATGTAAACCTCAAAAATATAAATAAAAACCTAAAAACTATTTTTTCAGATTTTTAAAATACTTTTTCCTATTTTTAATCTAATTAAATAAAAACGGGTAATTAAAAAATGATAAAAAATAAATAAAGAAAGAGAAAAATCAACACTTAGCACAGAAAAATCCTAAATGAGGTAACAAAACTAGGAAAAATGAAAACTAGCTGAAAAGCTTAACCAATAAGCTTGTGTAAGCTTATTTAGCTACGGCTTATATTTGAAAAGCCCAAACAACAACCCTTTAAGTAAATAATGAATCCAGCCTTGGTCAGTAAAAGACCCAAGGGCAGGATGGTTAAGTCATTTGTGTGTGGGAGGAGTGGCGCAGGTTCGAGTCCTGACCACGTCCTTTTTACTTTTTAATTTTTTTTTCTTTTTTAAATTTTAAAAACACAAACACAGTAACCTAACTTACTATAAATCACAAATAAAATAACAAATAAGCTAGAATCAAAACCTAGAAAACCAAAAACGTGCCCAGATAAGAAACAAAACTGATGAACAAAAAGTGAGAATTCTTCACTTGTGTAGATTTAACAAGAGGACTTGTTTTATGATTTTTGGAGTGTTTTTTATGGACAAAAGGGCACCCCTATACTCAGTTGAGTATAGGGAGTCAGAATATGCACAAAAACAAGCAAGTACTTAACCAAAAATCACACAAATAAGCACAAAATGGCAGATAATGTTACTGATCTAGCTTAAGGGTTGTCTGATGAACAATGACCCCCTTTTACTTGCTCAAAAATGAAATACAATGGCCAAATACTTGCACAATGATCAAACAAATGACATATAACTGATTACAATCCCTGCTAGAACCTTAAATCTAACAGACTTCAAGATTTAATGAACCAATTCCAACAAAATCAGTCACTCAGGACACTTTTCTGATTTTGACCACTTTTCCCAAATTTTCAGCATACAACTTGTTTTAAAACCTTTCCAAAATGACACCTAAGTGCATCTATCACTTACCAACCACCAAAGGAGTGTATAAAACAGATTTTAACACAAGAGTAAAGTCTTTTACCCCAAATTGAACCCTAATCCAAACACCCCTTTATATACTGAAAAATGAGATTTTAACACCAAATCTAAACAAATTCAAACCAAATTGATTCCAATCAATCTAAACATGCATCAAACACCTAACATGAGCAATAACATACCATATAACAAACACTTAAACACTTTGCACAACTTTCATGCAAAATAACAAATAACTGAAAATGAAACTGAAAAAGAAAAGAAAATAGAATGCTACCTAGAGGGAACTACATCCAGGTCCCTCAGTGATTGCTAGTCACCTCCAATCAGGCTGGGGCCTGAGCAGAACCCTTGGGCTGCTGATGCTACTTGGTACAAAAAGGTGAAAATGGAAATTGAGGCTCTTGATTACCCCCCCCCCCCCCTTTTTGGTTTTGTTCCTGCACAACCACAACAAACAAGCAACCAACCTTCAAGCTATATAAGCTTAACCATAAGCTGTTGTCAGCAGCTTATGGTGAGCTTGTATAACAGTAATAGTTAACAAAAAAAAGGAAAAATATGACAAACTGATTTTTACCCAAAAAATCTTTTGAGACCTCTTAAACCAACAAACTTTGGAACCTAGAAAACGTTTTTTAAAACAAGTCCAAACTCAGAAACCCAATAGTCCAAGTCCACTTTCACTTTCTTGGACCTTAGATTTCTGAAAATTAAAAACCTTTTAAAAACCTTTTTGAAAACTTAGAAAACACAAAGTGTTTTCACAATACACCAAACACCAAACTTTTATATTAAGAAAAAGGGATTACAAGTGATGAAAGCTAAAAACTGGACCAAGAGAAAATAGGGACACATGCGTCTCCTATTTATACAAAATGATAGAACTATCTAGAAAATAATACAATGTGAAACCCTAGCTCTTGATTTCCCTGAAATGCCCTTGGTTTGAACTTTGAATTTTCAGTCAAAGTGGTATCTTGTGAAGGATATGACATGCCAGCTTGTAACTTCGATCTTGGACGTTTAAAATGTCCTTGCGGGCCAAGGAGTAACATCCAACCATTGGTCTTGTCGGTTTTAGGGTTTTGAGGGAAAGGGACGGGGCAGCGGAGGGGCCTACAAGACACATGGATGTGTCTTGGTCACGGTTTTGGTGTGGGATGGGGTGAGGTTGGGTTAAATTAAAGATCTGGAAGGTATTAACAAAAAACCCTTTGGTTTAGTATCAATTTAGGATTAGGGTTTATGTTGGTTTACGGTGTGTTTAATCTGAAAAAGGGATTAATGTTTTTAAACTTTGTGTTAGGGAGGGAAAGATGGGTGTTGACTGGAGTTTGACTGAGTTTATTTAAATAAACTCAGTAGTGAAAGGGTGACATGGCGTGGGAGGTGATGTGGAGGTTTGTGGTTGGTTGTTGGTGGTGAGGTGGATGGATGATTGGTGGGGATATGTTTGGATGTCTGGCAGTATTAGTCCCTAAAGTTTCATACTCCTTTCACTTCATATTAAACAGCAACAACGCCCCATTATACTTGTATCAACTTTGCATCACTTGTCATTTTTGGCACAAGATGTTTTCAAACTTTTAACAAGGACCATAAATGCATATTTTTGGATTCTTTAAGGGTAAAACTTGTCTAATCTTCAAACATGAAGGTCTTCTTTTGCCAATGATGATTTCTTCAAGGTCCAATCTTGCCAAGTCTTCAAAAATGAGGGACTAAAGTTGCCAATCTTTAATTCTTCAAGGTCCATTTTTGAAATTCCAGATTTGGGTCTGGTTCATTGTGCGGCTTCGTTTCCCGTGTTCGTTTTTGATTGATTCTTGTGATCTTTTTGTCTTTTCCTCAATATCCGTACCTAAAATACACAAGCAACAAACACGAGCATATATTTGGCAGTTTTAATGATATTTTATGCATTTTAAGCCCGATTTGGACGATGAGACCATATATAAAAGCAGTCTCATCACTCCCCCATACTAAACCATTACCGTGCCCTCACGCAATGCTAGAATAAAGTATCGTAGCACCTCCAAAATTCATTTTATTGAAATGATAAACTAGCTACACTACTACTATTACTACTACTTGCGTTTTAGACATAATGTATGATTTTCATCAAAAAATGGGACGTTTAGGTTCATAGAATAAGAACACGTGAATGCTTCGTTAGAAATAATTTCATCGTCCTCGATTTTCACTCCAATTCCATGCCAAGCGTGCAACGAGATCATTGTCATTATAAGTTAGTAATGCTAACACTACTCATATGCCCTAATCACGTACTTATTCTTCCATTATTCCTAGGTTGTATCTCTTATATTTTATTTTGTCTTAATGATCACGAGGATACATTGTTTGACTTATGCGATAATAGAGATTTATGTCTAAAAATAGAGTCCTAACGGTGTAACTAAGACCATCAAATCAATAACCCCTCCTAATAGACAACGATGTTAAAAAATTAAGTTGACAAGAAGAATCGATAAACACGGTTTTATAACTGTTTTGAACACGAGACTTATTACCAAGACTTTTATACGCCCCCTAACGGAAGGGCCTTATTATCTTTGGTTTACCTCCATCTTTTATTCAACTTCGCCATGAAGCTTTTATTATGACTTCGGTCTTGCCTTGCCTTTTATTATCCGCCTCATCGGTGGTTTTATTAGCCAAAGACGTATATCCTCACGCTAAAGCGAATTTTGGATCTTTAAAGCTTTGAAGATTAAGGATTGATTCACTTTCAATTTTGCATAGATTGTTCGGCCTTGTGGGGCATCAAATTGTTTGCTAGATTTAGGTGAGCACTTGAAATCTTATTATTGGGTGAAGCTTTCGATTATTAGGGTGCCAATACTTCAAAACCGTGACGCTGGGGATAACTTAATGTCTTCCCAATTTAATTACTCGGAAGCTACTAGAAAAGACTAGAAACCCAACAATCCTAACTAAACCGCTAAGTCAATATTTATTAAGCAAAAAATATTTACATGCGAAGGGAGAATAAGCAAACAACGAGAACACATGAGTTTTTGAAAGAATACGAGTAATCTACGTTTAGCATAGTAACTTACAATTAACTCTATCATTTTTCGTCCTCATTTAAGAGACTTAGCCTAATGTGTAGTTAAGGAATCAAAGCTAAGTGCTCTACATTCGTGTCTTCAAACACTTATAAAACATGAGAAAAATTTTAAAATTTGGCCATTTTTAACCTTATTTTGCAACAAAACGATAAACAAAAAGATAAACTTTGGAAAGCGTGAAGGTTTGGCAAGGCAAGTATCTATTCACCCCCCATACTAAAGTTAAACATTGTCCTCAATGTTTCGAGTCTAAGGGTTGGAAACCCCCATACTAGAGACGAAGTCGAATGCCTAATCTAGCATGGAAAGGGTGTAACCGTTAAATTAATAGCCGTTTATGAAGTGTGCTAAAAACCTAAGGTTAGAACAATCAAGGATATATCATATGGATATCGAGAAAATCTTCAAAGCAAACGATCGAGTGCTCTCATAAACGAACACGAGAGGCTCCAATCGTGAAGATCATAATCTAAAAACCACAATGCACAACAACCACGGAACAAAGGTTGGAAGGGCACAAACCCCCTCATGTTAACTAATTAGAAAGCAATAATATGTACATGGATAAGCATGGGTCTCCCCCACGAGGTACCTTGTTTTTGATAACCGAGTCAAAAGCTCGACTCGAATCCCCATAAATGTGATCATTTAGGGATATCATGGTGTGGTCAATTTTTAGTGGGGCTTACATGATAAACAAGGCCCAAAAACAACCGGTATAAAGGACTAAGTCCTTTGATGGTGCAAAATACCGGGGTCGAAGATGGCGTTCTCGTTTTCATTGGAAAAACAAACCAACGCCACTTCATCGTATGCCAACACAAACCCAAAGGGTTTCAAGAAAATAGATGAGAAGAAATAGAATGGTGGGACAATGGGTAAGTCTCTAAAAACATGAGCTACTCGAGGTAGACTCGCACCAATCAAATGAAAAGATTTTCCATTTATTGCATCGGTGGAAGACCGAGATTTCCCTATATAAGCAATTCCAGGATCAAATATCTCGTCCTCGGTGGAGAAAGGGGAGGGAACATAAGGGGATTCCCCCACACTAAGTCCACACAAAGCATCATCAAAAGGAGAAGACGAGCTTGTAGTACTCAAAACACGCGGTGATGATGGAGTTAGCATTGTAGAACAATCTTTTAAATTCAATTCAAAATCTTTTCCTTTTTCATCTTTTAAACTCTCTTTGTGAAAACCCGATTTAATTATGTCAAAAATATTTGGTGTTTCTAAAGCAATGTTAGTCACACTAAAAATTCTCACATTTAAAAAGCGTTTTGGCAAAGGTGGTGGTAAGTTTTCAAAACGTTTGTCGACAAAGAAAACTCCCCCATCGGGATCAACACATTCATCATCCGAAGAATCACTCGAGATTGGAATCGTAGGCTTAACACTCTTAACCTCCACCGGCGGAGGGGACGGAACTTCATTTTTCTCAACAACTCCTAAAACTCTATTTAAAATCTTTTTGCAAATGTTTTTGATGGGATTGACATTGTACAAAGACGTGATAGAATACACATGAGAAAGTGTGGAGTTTTGGGTTGCATTAACGACGAGTTCTTCCTCATTGAAACGAAGAGTGATTTTCCTTGCATGCACATCGATAAGTGCTCTCGAGGTATCCAAAAATGATCGACCTAAAATTAACGGAACTTTAGGATCGATAGGAATATCAACAACAATAAAGTCTATGGGATAGTAGAACTTTCCAACTTTCACGAAGACGTCCTCGGCAACTCCACAAGCTAGAATCGTAGAATGATCGGCCATTTCGATTGACATTTTTGAAGGAGTGAGATTGGGAAGATTGAGTAATTTAAAAATCTCAAGAGGCATCAAATTAATACTAGCACCAAGATCGGCCAAGGCGTAGCATTCCTCCATGTCTTGTATAGCACATGGGATTAAAAACTTGCCGGGATCACCGACTTTTTGAGGTATGCGGCTAAGAAAGACCGATGAACAACTAGACGATTTTTGCAATTTTTCTTTGTTATTCAACATACTTTTGAAGTTTACGGCTAATCGAGGCATCATGACTAAGGCGCCGGCAAAACTTATATTAAAACTCAAGTCACGAAACATTTTCATAAGAAGTTCAAATTGATAATTATTTCGTTCTTGTGCCTTTTCCTTGTCTCGTCTTGAAGGGTAGGGTAAAGGTGGTGTGTGTTGGGGCATAGTAGGCATCGGACTTGGAATCTCGGGTTCCATGATTGGTGTGGGTTCAACCGTAGGTGTGGTTTGAGCGGTACTTCGTGGGCTTGTAATTTGCTCCTTTTAAACCACAACCTCGGGTTCTTTCTCTTTTTCCTTCTCCATAGAAGTACTTGGACGAGAAGTGGGTTCTTTGAAAGTTTTACCACTACGAGTAGTAACAACCTTCAATTCTCCTTTCGGGTTCACGATGGTATTACTAGGAATACCACCCAAAGAAGAGGGCTTACACATGATAGCTTCAAACATTTTTCCCATTCGGTCTTCAAACTTAGATTGCCTAGCATCTGCTTTTAACAACTCTTGCTTAATCTCATGTTGACCTTGCTCCATTTTTTGTTGATTTTGTTGGAGTCTTTGGACATTTCCTTCCATTTTATTAGCGTGAGTTTTAAGTTCATTAGCAAGTTAGTTTTTAAGCTCGTTATTCAACTCGGATCTTAAGCTAACCATTTCACGTTGCATGTTGTCAAACTTAGCATCATTAGCCTTAGCATAATTCAAAAACTCTCCTTGAAGATTTTTGGTGTGATCATTTTGAAAACCTTGTGTAGAAGTTTGAAAATCACGGTTTTGGTTTTGGTTTGAAATTTGCCCATTTCCACTTTGATAATTACCCTTGTTGTAATTCCTTTGATTGCCTTGATAATTACCACCTTGGTTGTTGTTTCGATAGTTATTAGCATTTTGATTTGGTAGAGATTGATTTTGGCGGGAACCTTGGCCGATTTGGTTATAAGTTCCCGTGGCTACATAAGCACTCGAAGTGTTACCATCCGCGGTAATGCACTAGGAAAGATCATGAGCTCCACCACACGACAAACAACTCTTAGAAACCGCTTTAACCGAAGCGGAATTCGAAGCTTCTTGAGCTTTCCAATGGTTCATAAGGTTAGCAAATCTATCAAAAAACCGATTTTCTTTATTTGCTTCATCATGTAAAGCATTAATGCTACGAGACGATGACGAGCCCAATTTGGAAACACTCGGTGTGTTACGAGGGCTATAAACCTTAGACCTATTCTCAATTATGACCAAAGCTTCTTCAACCGTTTTACACAAAAAATTACCACCCGCGGCGGCATTTAAATAATCTCTTTCATGATCGTTAAGTCCATTGTAAAATGTGTCTATTTGGTGCAAGTCGGAAAAACCGTGATGAGGACATTCATGCAACATCTCCTTAAACCTATTCCAAGCCGTTAAAAAACTTTCATTTGATTCTTGTGAAAATTTAGAAATCTCATTTTTCAAATGCATAGTCTTAGAGGGCGGAAAAAATTGGTTCACAAATTTCGAAACGAGATCCTTCCACGTCAATATAGAATTGGGTGGCTCTTTCTCTAACCAAATTTTAGCGGGCCCCGCTAAGGAATACGGAAAAAGCATCATCTTAATCGAGTCATTCGAGACGTCCTTAAATTTGCAAGTGGCGGTAAGACGATTGAATTGGCGGATATGGTTGTGGGGATTGTCCTTCTCATCACCACGGAATTTGTTGTTTTGGATCATCGACAACAAACCCGTTTTCACCTCAAAATTCTCCGCAAGGATAGCGGTAATCACAATAGCTTCTCCATAACCCTCGGTGGGTGCTTGAAGTAAATCTATCATAGTTCGATTCGCCATGGTTGGTGCTTCTCGTACAATGGGTTCGTCAATAGGAGACTCCTCACTTGAATGAGTTGGAGTGGGAGTTTTGTTCTTTCGTCTACGTGCACGTTTTGCTTGATTACGAGTTAGCATAAACGTCACATACAACGTGGAGACGAGCAAAGAAGATTCTTTTTGGTGTTTTGTATTTTTCAATTTTTTTGTGGTTTTTGATGGTATTAACTTTTATTGGAAATTGGTGAATGTATTAAGTAGACACAAATCTACAAATCTCCTCCTTAATCAAATCTCTCGATTAAAGAAGCCTCAAGGAATGAAAACGATCACGTGAAGTGAACGCCTTCGATGACTTTAGAACGATGGTGGAACACCAAATCGTTCAAGAGGGTTTAATCAATAGAAACCAAGAAAATATATATGATATGTAATAATACTTTGGGCGGCAAAACCCTCGATTAGCTCTCAAAATCAAATACGCACAAGCAAGCGGAGAAAACGAGGCGGCGCGAAGCACTTAAGAGCCTTTTTCCTTTAGGTTGTGAAATACAACCGCCTTATACCCACCTTATAGTTTGTATTTTTTAAAATCGAGCTTCACGAAAGTATTTATCTATTTTTGCCTTTTTCTTTGGTTTGAGATTCGAATACAATGATTGGGTAATGACCTCCCAAGTCAAGGTTGTGATTTCTCACGTATTTGGAGTACTTGTGAATTTATTGTTCTACGTATACAATATAGTTATATTATTCACACAAAAACCGAAAAACGATAATACGTATTAGTAGAGTGCTACTAATACAAATACTAATTATGGCTAGTATAAAAACAACAATGGTTCAATCAAAACACAACACGCCTCCCCGGCAGCGACGCCAAAATGATAGTTGTATTTTTACCCCTTTAGAAAAAGGAAGGTAATTAGGGTAAGTATTAACGAGTAGTTTAGGAAAACCACAAGTTATGACCCAAAATAAGAGTGAGTTCGTTCTCGAGGAGGCACGTGTGTTGTGTAATGAATTGATTAATGATGATTTTATTGTTATGAGAAGAAAAGAAAATAGAAATAAGAAAGAAAAGACGGTTACGAAGACGGATTAAACTAAGACGAAAAAGGTGATCACGCAAAACCGTAAATAGTGCAAAAATTAAAATTTTAACCTAAAAATTCCTAAAAATTACTAAAAATCCACAATAATAATCTAACAGTTTACAAAAGAATCCAAACTTGCTAAAACCTTTTAATTAATTAGATAATAACTTTTTAATGCTAATTAAAGCCCTAAAAATCACAATTAATTATTAAAAAGTCCCAAACAAGAGTTTAAAGTTTGTAAACCTCAAAAATAACCTAATTAAGCTAAAAAGTATTTTTTAAAATTTTAAAACCAAATAAAACTATTTTTAAACACTTAAAAACTATTAAAATCAATTAAAACTTAAATTAATTCTAGAAAATAATTGAAAAGCCCTAAAAATATTTGGAAAGTTACAAAATTCCAAATTAAGTGTCTACAATCTAGGAAAAATGAAAAAACTTAAAAAATTAAAGTTTCAATTTTTAATAATAAAATAATAATAAAATAATCAAAAAAATTCAAAGTTTATTAAAAAATTCTAAAAAACTACCGAAAATCTAAAATATTATAACTAAGACAGAAATGCAACTAAAAGTTTCTAAAACCTATGTAATAATTTTATATTAAATTTTAAAGTTGGTTAAAAATCCTAAAATCCTATAAAATCAAAATTAAGACTTTTTGAAAACTTTTTGTGATGTAAACCTCAAAAATATAAATAAAAACCTAAAAACTATTTTTTCAGATTTTTAAAATACTTTTTCCTATTTTTAATCTAATTAAATAAAAATGGGTAATTAAAAAATGATAAAAAATAAATAAAGAAAGTGAAAAATCAACATTTAGCACAGAAAAATCCTAAATGAGGTAACAAAACTAGGAAAAATGAAAACTAGCTGAAAAGCTTAACCAATAAGCTTGTATAAGCTTATTTAGCTACGGCTTATATTTGAAAAGCCCAAACAACAACCCTTTAAGTAAATAATGAATCCAACCTTGGTCAGTAAAAGACCCAAGGGCAGGATGGTTAAGTCGTTTGTGTGTGGGAGGAGTGGCGCAGGTTCGAGTCCTGGCCACGTCCTTTTTACTTTTTATTTTTTTTTTCTTTTTCAAATTTTAAAAACACAAACACAGTAACCTAACTTACTCTAAATCACAAATCAAATAACAAATAAGCTAGAATCAAAACATAGAAAACCAAAAACGTGCCCAGATAAGAAACAAAACTGATGAACAAAAAGTGAGAATTCTTCACTTGTGCATATTTAACAAGAGGACTTGTTTTATGATTTTTGGAGTGTTTTTGATGGACAAAAGGGCACCCCTATACTCAGTTGAGTATAGGGAGTTTAGAATATGGACAAAAACAAGCAAGTACTTAACCAAAAATCACACAAATAAGCACAAAATGGCAGATAATGTTACTGATCTAGCTTAAGGGTTGTCTGATGAACAATGACCCCCTTTTACTTGCTCAAAAATGAAATACAATGGACAAATACTTGCACAATGATCAAACAAATGACATATAACTGATTACAATCCCTGCTAGAACCTTAAATCTAACAGACTTCAAGATTTAATGAACCAATTCCAACAAAATCAGTCACTCAGGACACTTTTCTGATTTTGACCACTTTTCCCAAATTTTCAGCATACAACTTGTTTTAAAACCTTTCCAAAATGACACCTAAGTGCATCTATCACTTACTAACCACCAAAGGAGTGTTTAAAACAGATTTTAACACAAGAGTAAAGTCTTTTACCCCAAATTGAACCCTAATCCAAACACCCCTTTATATACTGAAAAATGAGATTTTAACACCAAATCTAAACAAATGCAAACCAAATTGATTCCAATCAATCTAAACATGCATCAAACACCTAACATGAGAAATAGCATACCATAAAACAAACACTTAAACACTTTTCACAACTTTCATGCAAATCACAAATAACTGAAAATGAAACTGAAAAAGAAAAGAAAATAGAATGCTACCTAGAGGGACCTACATCCAGGTCCCTCAGTGACTGCTAGTCACCTCCAATCAGGTTGGGGCCTGAGCAGAACCCTTGGGCTGCTGATGCTACTTGGTACAAAAAGGTGAAAATGGAAATTCAGGGTCTTGATTACCCCCCTTTTTGTTTTTGTTCCTGCACAACCACAAAAAACAAGCAACCAACCTTCAAGCTATATAAGCTTAACCTTAAGCTGTTGTCAGCAGCTTATGGTGAGCTTGTATAACAGTAATAGTTAACAAAAAAAAGGAAAATATGACAAACTGATTTTTACCCAAGAAATCTTTTGAGACCTCTTAAACCAACAAACTTTGGAACCTAGAAAACGTTTTTTAAAACAAGTCCAAACTCAGAAACCCAATAGTCCAAGTCCACTTTCACTTTCTTGGACCTTAGATTTCTGAAAATTAAAAACCTTTTAAAAACCTTTTTGAAAACTCAGAAAACACAAAGTGTTTTCACAATTTGAAAAATGGATCTCAACTAGCTTCTCAATCACACACCAAACTTTTAATAATCATAAAATGGAATTAAATTGTTTAAACACAAACACCAAACTTTTATATTAAGAAAAAGGGATTACAAGTGATGAAAGCTAAAAACTAGAACAAGAGAAAATAGGGACACATGCGTCTCCTATTTATACAAAATGATAGAACTATCTAGAAAATAATACAATGTGAAACCCTAGCTCTTGATTTCCCTGAAATGCCCTTGGTTTGAACTTTGAATTTTCAGTCAAAGTGGTATCTTGTGAAGGCTGTTGACATGCCAGCTTGTAACTTCGATCTTGGACGTTTAAAATGTCCTTGGGGGCCAAGGAGTAACATCCAACCATTGGTCTTGTCGGTTTTAGGGTTTTGAGGGAAAGGGACGGGGCAGGGGAGGGGCCTACAAGACACATGGGTGTGTCTTGGTCACGGTTTTGGTGTGGGATGGGGTGAGGTTGGGTTAAATTAAGGATCTGGAAGGTATTAACAAAAAACCCTTTGGTTTAGTATCAATTTAAGATTAGGGTTTATGTTGGTTTAGGGTGTGTTTAATCTGAAAAAGGGATTAATGGCTTTAAACTTTGTGTTAGGGAGGGAAAGATGGGTGTTGACTGGAGTTTGACTGAGTTTATTTAAATAAACTCAGTAGTGGAAGGGTGACATGGCGTAGGAGGTGAGGTGGAGGTTTGTGGTTGGTTGTTGGTGGTGAGGTGGATGGATGATTGGTGGGGATATGTTTGGATGTCTGGCAGTATTAGTCCCCATAGTTTCATACTCCTTTCACTTCATATTAAACAGCAACAACGCCCCATTATACTTGTATCAACTTTGCATCACATGTCATTTTTGGCACAAGATGTTTTCAAACTTTTAACAAGGACCATAAATGCATATTTTTGGATTCTTCAAGGGTAAAACTTGTATAATCTTCAAACATGAAGGTCTTCTTTTGCCAATGATGATTTCTTCAAGGTCTAATCTTGCCAAGTCTTCAAAAATGACGGACTAAAGTTGCCAATCTTCAATTCTTCAAGGTCCATTTTGGAAATTCCAGATTTAGGTCCGGTTCATTGTGCGGCTTCGTTTCCCGTGTTCGTTTTTGATTGATTCTTGTGATCTTTTTGTCTTTTCCTCAATATCCGTACCTAAAATACACAAGCAACAAACACGAGCATATATTTGGCAGTTTAATTGATATTTTATGCATTTTAAGCCCGATTTGGACGATGAGACCATGTATAAAAGCAGTCTCATCAGACGCTAACTTTGACCACGGTATACGTTTATCGGGTTTTTAAAGTACTCCACGTACTTTTGGGCCTTGTTTATCATGTAAGCCCCACCAAAAATTAACCATACCATGATTATCCCTAAATGATCACATTTATGGGGGATTCGAGTCGAGCTTTTGACTCGGTTATCAAAAACAAGGTGCCTCGTGGGGGAGTCCCATGCTTATCCATGTACATATTATCGCTTTCTAATTAGTTTAATGTGAGGGGTATTGTGCCCTTCCAACCTTTGTTTCGTGGTTGTTTGTGCATTGTGGTTTTTATATTATCATGATTTTCACGATTGGAGCCTCTCGTGTTCGTTTTATGGGAGCACTCGGTCGTTTGCTTTGAAGAATTTCTCAATATCCATGATATATCCTTTGATGTTCTAACCTTATGTTTTTAGCACACTTCATAAACGGCTTTAAATTTAACGGTTACACCCTTTCCATGCTAGATTAAGCATTCGACTAAGTCTAGAAGGGGGTATTTGCACCCTTAGACTCGAAACATTGAGGACAATGTTTAACTTAAGTATGTGGGGGTGAATAGATACTTGCCTTGCCAAACCTTCATGCTTTCCAAAGTTTATCTTTTTGTTTATCATCTTTGTTGCAAAATAAGGCTAAAAATGGCCAAATTTTAAAAATTTTCTCATATTTCATAAGTGTTTGAAGACACGAATGTAGATTTTCCGATGGTGAGAATAAGAGTAATTTTTGACTCGAACGTGCGTGTTGAGCACTTAGCTTCGATTCCTTAACTTTATATTAGGCTAAGTCTCTTAAATGAGGACGAGAAATGATAGAGTTAATTATAAGTTACTATGCTAAACGTAGATTACTCGTATTCTTTCAAAAACTCATGTGTTCTTGTTGTTTGCTTATTCTCCCTTCTCTTGTAAATATATTTTGCTTAATAAATATTGGCTTAGCGGTTTAGTCTTGATTGTTGGTTTCTAGTAGCTTCCATGTAATTAAATTGGGAAGACATTAAGGTATCGCTAGCGTCACGGTTTTGAAGTATTGGTAACCCGAATAATCGAAAGCTTCACCCAATAATAAGATTCAAGTGCTCACCTAAATCAAGCAAACAATTTGAAGCTCACAAGGCCGAAAAATCTATGCGAAATTGAAAGTGAATCAAGCCTTAATCTTTGAAGCTTTAAAGATCTTAAATTCGCCTTAGCGTGAGGATATACGTCTTTGGACATAATAAAACAACCGATGAGGAGGATAATAAAAGGCAAGGCAAGACCGAAGTCATAATAAAAGCTTCATGGCGAAGTTGATTAAAAGATGGAGGTAAACCTATGATAATTAGGCCCATCCGGTAGGGGGCGTATAAAAGTCTTGGTAATAAGTCACATCGTGTTTATCGATCCTTCTTGTTGACTTAATTTTTTGACATCTTTGTCTGTTAGGGGGCGTTATTAATTCGATGGTCTTAGTTACACCGTTATGAATCTATTTTTAGACCTAAATCTCGATCATCGCATAAGTAAAAAATGTATCCTCGTGAAAATCAAGACAAAAATAAAATATAAGAGATACCACTTGTTGATCCCAAACTTATATCGATTTAGCTTTATGTATACGAGATTAGATCAAGTAATACACTTAGAGAAACCTTTGTATATGCTTATGAATCTAAGTGTTATGCGGAATTTAACACTTAAACAAGAACACACAATGATATAAACAAACTTTTACTTTGAATAATGATATCAAACTTGCTTACAATGAAAGTAGTTTACGAATGAAAACTTATATGAAACAATAACCTAAAGGTCTTCTTTTATAGACATAAGAAGCCTTGTACAATAATCTACGTATCAGCTATTCTAGGTAAAGATAAATATAGAAAATACATTGTTGTTCCTATCTTTACTAGAAGTAATCTAGAATACAATAAACGCGTAGAGTATATCTTCCCATCAGTGCTTGTCTTCAATGTATCAACGCTTGACTTTGTCTTGTCAACGCTTGAGCTGTCAGCGCTTGTATTGCTCTTGTCAACGCTTGTTTTACTCTTGTCAGCGCTCAAGTGATCTGGCCTTAATTTATTCCTAACAATCCTCCCCTAAACTTGATATCCACTCTTATGATCAAGTTTCTGAATAAGCATTAAGGACTAGGAGGAATCTTACAAACCTTCTAATATTGGTAATGAATAAATCTGATCAAGTCTTTTGCCACGTCACTTGAATAATCAATCTCCAGCTGAGTGTCCTTCATCTTCTCCAAAATAGCCTTAGATATGAAATACTGACCATCCACAAGTAGATACTCAACAAACTTTGTAGAACTCAAATGGTAAACACCAGCAGCTGAATATAATCTCCATTGAAGACCACTAAGGTCATCTTCAAGATCCTTCCAAATAGCAGGATCCTCATCTTTTGGTCCACACATTCTTTTGAATGTGGACCACAGTTTTATTCCATTAGCTGAAGTTGGTGCTTCAGCCTCATACTTGGTCTCCAGCAACCTCCATAGGTCTACCAAGTCTTCTCTATCACAACTTTCAAACAAAGATATGAGAGTGGTAAAAGTGTGCACCTCTTTGCCATATCTGCCAATCTTCCAAAACCCACATTCATCTTCTTCATAGCTCACAATTGGATTTCTGGAATCTAATGGTAACACTTGCACCATATCTGAAGCTTCTAATGGTGAGAGCTTGAGGCTCTTTCTTATAACAGCTTCACTTGGATATAGTGGATCCATATCTTTGGGAAACTCAAGAGAAATCCCCTTTTTCACTAGTCTAGGAACAAACATAGCTTTCTTGAGCTCCATTTCTTCTGCAAGTTCTTCCTTTCTTTCATCAGAAAGAAGTCTGAGAGTGTTGCTTCCTACACTCTTACCCAAATGGGATAAGCCTTGCATTCCAACTCATCAAATGTCAATTCCTTCAACTTGTGATAAGTCCATCCTACTCCATGACATCTGAGCAACATGTAGTATAGCTCTCTTCTATCCCTTTTCAATTCTGAGAGAATATTGCTTGCCTTGTGTTTCAAAATTACCTGGCAATCCTTCTGAACTCTGAGGAGAATCTCCAATCCCCATATTTGATCTGAAATAGTCAAGTCTGGATTCTCCATACATCTTTCTTCACAAGCATGATACATTTGAACCACCTCTGGCATGTCAAAGTCAACCTGCAATTTCAATTCTCTCAATTTCTCCTCAGCCAACTCATCTCCATACTCAAGCCTTTCTGGATCTATAATCATAACACTTGAGTCTGAGCTAGCTCCATCAATTCCTTCTTCTGAAGTCACAACAAATGGTGACTCTTTCACCTCCTTTTTATCTTGTTCCATGATTTGTGCATCTAATCTTCTATCAAACTCAACTTGAGCTGCATCCTTTGGAACACTCTCTTCTACCATAATACCCTTACCCTTATCTAATGGTGCAATTGTTGGTAAGGTAGATGGTGATACCTGTGTAGAAACCTCCTTGATGATAGATGATGACTAGGATACATCACCTTCATGTGCAGGTCTGTCAACGCCCAATTTTGTTCTATCAGCGCCCAAAATATTTCTATCAGCGTCCAAATTCTCCTTGTCAACGCCCAAATATCCTGCCTCAGCGCCTTTTGTAACCTCTTCCAACATGGCTGTAAATGATAAATTCAAGTTGGTAGGAGAAACTAAGGTCGTATCAAAACCTGTTTGTTTCTTCAAAGTTGTAAGGGCCTCAACAACATCCAAAGATTTACCATCATGGCTGCCCTTATAACTCAGAATTATTGGATCTTCCTCCCCTTTGGAAGATTCCTCCATACCCCTCCTTGCACTAGCACTCTCCAAAACAACAATACTCTCCCTCAATTGCTTGAGTTCAAGGCCTTGTGAGCTGACAACTTGTACTAAGTCTGCATTTTGCTTTTGCAAGCTCATGCAGACTGCCGTCAATTCCATAAGAGTCATTGGTTCCAGTCTGCCCTCTTCCAAAATGGGGATTTGACCTCCCAAGTCAGATTCATTGGGCATGGATGAGGACTTAATGATGGTGGGACTGCCTTGGCCATCATCTAAGCCAGAACCAATAGTCCCAGCCTCATCCAGGTCACCAGCCACACTTGTGGTGGTGGTTCTCTCTGCTACATGGCTAGGACCACCAGAGGAGAACACTCCAGTAGTCCTTTGGCGTTTCATCAACCTATATTCAAGGGGTGTGGAAGATGGTGTGGAAGATTGGGTGGATGTGGGTTGGTTAAGGCGTGTTTGGGTTTGTGAAGGTTGTGTGTCAACGTTGGAAATAGGCACATCAACGCCAACATTTAATGTGTCAGCGTTGAAGGGATCTTGGTCAATTTGCATATGTTCAGGTGAAGGTAAAGGTTCAGGTATTGGATCAAGTTGTGGTTGGGGGTCAATTTGGGGTTGGGGGTCTGGTTGGGGTTGTGCTGCTGCAATAACAGCAAGCATAGCTTGGGTTAAGGGTAGGTCACGATGGGGTGGTGAGTTCATCTTCATAAAAATAGATTTCTTTTGCTCAGGGATATTATAAAAATCATTATGATCCCTTGTGCAGTATCCTTGAACATCAAAAACCATTTGCAAAAATCGGGGATAAGCTAAAGTCATTTTGTTCCCCTTATTTTTACACATACCCTCAAAAATCATTTTAGAATAATTAAATTTTTGCCCAGTTGCAATACACACAATAGCACTTGCAATAGATCTATTGATCTCATTGTGTGCAGTAAATTTGGGACTCAAACACTGAAGGAGGACATGTATGAGGTACTTCCAGGCTGGGGGAAATTCCTGTTTATGATACTTGTTTAAGGTACCTTCATCAGGAAAAGGATATCCCAAAGCCCTAAGCCCTTGTTCTATTTCATTAATGGGAAGGGTGGCTATACCATCAGCATCATCAAGATGCAAGGCTTGGCGTACCAAAGCCTCAGTAACCACCCAAGGTCTCCCATGAACAATATAAGTTAATGTAGTCACTCTATTAACTGTTGAGGAACTAACAGTGTTCCAAAACTGTTTAATATGTGTGACTGGAATGAGTGGTGCATGAGAAAGAGCATACCTAAGGGGGGATGCGTTCAAATACGCCACCATTTGTGTGTATTGAGGAAACAGAGTATCATCAGCTTCAAGATACGCAATCATGTTGTGTTGAGTTCTGAATCCCAATTCCAATTCTAATGGTTTAAACTTTGGTGCCATTGTTGAAAGCTGTTAAATTTGATGGATGAAGATGAAGTTGATAAGAGAAAATTGTGTTAGACAAGAAATATAGATACCCTGCTTAAAAATAGGAGCCAAATTTATAGGAGAAGAAAATGCATGTGATAGGCCCAAAAATAGGCAAGTATTTTCAAAAGGTAATCATGAAAATATTGAGAAATTATAAGTTTATCTCATGCATTAAATGAAAGGTAACAACTCCAAAAATTACGGCCTAAAAATATGTCAAAAAGTAACAACTGGGTAGATCCCATTGAGTGTCAACGGTAAAAAATAACCTATCAACGCCCAACGGCTATAATCTTGTCAACGTTTACCTATAGCCATGTCAGCGTCTAATTTGGTCACAACAACGCTTTGAAAATTCTTGTCAGCGTCCACAAATAAAAGTGTTTAAAAATTAAAAATGACCTTAACAAAGTAATTTATCCTAGAGAAGATAACCAAAAAGCTGATAATTATTATAGGGCGGCAAGCACTGTCCAGTTATGCACACTTGCATAAGCAAGATAGACATAACAGTCCTCTAGTGTCCCTTGCTAACCAAAACTCTTAACAACCAAGTTACCTTATAAAATTCCTTGTTACTCCCAGGTAAATCCCATAACAAAATTATTCCCAAGTCTCCCAACAGACCACAACCAATTCTAGGCCAAAAATGTCTTGGCAACATGCATAGTATATCAACTTTGCATGCTATAGTGCCTCATGATTTAGAAAAACTAACTCATACTCACCTGTGGACACAATCTAGAATTGTGATAAGAGTATCATATGGATACCCAAACATCCTAAAGGTTCCTAAAACCTCCCTTAAACTATGATACATAAGTTGCCCAAAATATGCATGAACATAAAAAAATTTATGTCAAGATAGGAATTTAAAATTCCAACCATCATCCATAAATAAAAAAACATGTCCAAATGCTTCTCCAATGATCCATAAGCAACTCTGTATCCAATGGTATACTGCTAACACCATCTGCACATTTAGATTGAAAACCACAAAACTAACATTGTTGCTGACAACGCCCCGATAACACATGTCAGCGTTGAGGGAAGCTTTGTCAGCGTTAGACAATTATATTGCTGACAACGTTGCAAAAACACTTATCGGCGTTCAAGCAACCTTTGTCAGTGTTAGAAAAAGATAGTGGAAAATCTAAATCATAAGACCAATAACCATGCATCATCCTGTACATACTTTTACAAAAGGACTCCAAAACACATATTATGTGAGATTGACCATTCTAATACTTGTTACCAAGTATTGAAACCTCCCAGCATCAAAAGGTTTGGTTAGTAAATCTGACACATTTTCCTCAGTGTCAACCCTATCTGGTTGTATTAAACCTTTTTCAAAGAAATCTCTTATAAAATGGTGTCTAATTTCTATGTGTTTAGTTTTAGAATGATGTACAGGATTCTTAATGATGCATAAAGTGCTGTTATTGTCAACAAATATCTTGGTATGCATGAAATTATACCCATAGTCTAACAGCTGGTTCTGAATCCACAAAACTCGTCCACAACAAGCAGCTGCAGCCACGTACTCAGCTTCAGTTGTAGAATTAGCCACCACTGTTTGTTTCTTGCATTGCCAAGATATCAACCTACTCCCAAGAAACTGACATCCACCAGTTGTTAATATGCATTCAGCTCCAATGGTGAATCCTTTGGATACCACAAACCAAGACTAGGATAGCATCTTAGGTACCTAAAGATCCTATTCACAACATAAAGGTGACATTCTTTAGGAGTCACTTGATGGCGTGCACAAGCACACACAGCAAACATGATGTCTGGTCTGGAGGCAGTAAGATACATCAAGGATCCAATCATGGACCTATAGTGCCTGACATCAACATCTTTCCCATCTCCAATCTTTCCCCAAGGGTGTTCTCTATCCATAGGAGTAGTAGCCCTCTTTTCATGTGGAGAAAAGCCAAACTTCTTCAAGATCTCAGCCACATATTTATCCTGGGAGATGAAGATACCATCTTCTTTCTGCTGAACTTGTAAACCAAGAAAGAAGTTCATCTCCCCTATAGCACTAATCTTGAATTTGTCTGTCATAAGCTTGGAGAAATCCTCACTCATCTTTGGATCAGTAGACACAAAAATGATATCATCAACATAGACCTGGACAAGCAAAACATCCTTGCCTTTCTTCTTTGTAAATAGTGTCTGATCTATGGTGCCCCTCTTGAATCCATTGTCCACCAAATAGGTAGACAAAGTACCATACCATGCTCTTGGGGCTTGATGAAGTCCATACATAGCCTTTTTGACTCTATACACTTTATCTGGATTCTCTGGATCCTCAAAACCAGGAGGCTGCATCACATATACCTCCTCAACAATAGTTCCATAGAGGAAGGCACTCTTGACATCCATTTGATAGACTGTGAAGCCCATGCAGGATGCATAGGCTAGAAAAATCCTAATAGCTTCAATTCTTGCAACTGGTGCAAAGACCTCCTCATAGTCTATCCCCTCCTCTTGTGTATATCCCTGAGCCACTAACCTTGCCTTGTTTCTGACCACAATGCCTCTTTCATCTCTTTTGTTCCTTAGAAACCATCTTGTCCCTATAGGTCTGACATATCTAGGACAATCAACCAGCTCCCAAACATCCTGAATTGCAAACTGGTGAAGCTCATCCTGCATTACTTCCACCCAACTTGGTTCTTTGAGAGCATCAAATATTTTCTTGGGTTCCTGTTGTGACAGAAAACAGGCAAACAAACATGCTTGCACAAGAGGGGTATCAACCTTCTTATGTATATTGGCAATAAACCCACCAAGACCTTGATGAGATCTTCTAGTCTGAACTGGAGTCATAATATCACCAATGATTTGAGAAGTGGGGTGATTCTTCATTGTGGAAGTGAGAACTCCTCCTTCAAAAAGTCTGGTGTCCTCAACCCATGCTCCATGTTGTCAATATCTTCTTCATCAGACTCTCTTTCATCAACATGAGGATGAACCTCTTCATATATATTGGAAGGTTCACCTTGTTCAAAAATGGAAGAGAAAAGATGTGCAGAATTTTTGTCAACGCCTGAATCTTGTTTGTCAGCGCTTGGGCTAACAACGCTTGAACTATTGTTGTCAACGTCTGAACCATCAACGTCTGAATTAGTCTTGTCAGCGCTAGATTTGCCTTTTTCAGCGCCTGAAGGACCATGCATGTTTGTATCTGGTGGTACTTGGAAACCACCATTATCTTTTCCAGCAGCAGCATCAGCAGCAAAAGCATCTGTCCAAATGGGAATTGTAACATATTCTTGGATATTAGATGTCTTTTCTGCTTTTGATCTAATAAGTGTGAAAACACTTATCCTTTTACCACTTATTTCCAAAAATAACAAGACCAAAACGTGTATTTTATGTCGTAAAAGTCGGAATTATGCTTGGTTTGTGTTTTTATTGTGTTTTAGGACCAAAAGATGAAAAAGGAGGAAAACACGGGCTTTCACGGGCTTTTATCGAAGAAAACGGGAAAAGACGAAGTCAAAAGATCAAGAGTTCTTAAAGAACGGATGTCCAAGACCTATTCTGAAGATTTATCGAAGAAGAAGTATAAAGACGGAAGTTTAATGAAGTCAAAGAACTCGAGTCTAAATAAATGAAGAAATGATAAGACGAGTTTAATTAATCCCGAGACGACATCGAGGAAGACAAATGAATTAAATCGAGTCGAGAAGAAAAGAAGGAAGCACCACACAAGCACTTCCTACTTCCCTATAAATACCCTCCTAATCACATTAGGAGGGGGTTAGCTAATTTTTATTTTTTAAGTTTTCTTTTTAGTTTTAGAGAGAGAAAGTTCTAAACTTTCTCTCACAAAGTTTTTCATTCTTCCTTTCTTTTAAGCTTTCATCATTCTTGTATTTGGATTACATCTATCTAATTCAAGTTAACTTTTGAGTTTTTAATCTTCTTCTACATTTCTTGGTTTACTTGGTTTTTGATTCGAAATCTTTTCTTTGATCCGAATCTTACATGTTCCGTGATTGAAGTTGAGATTGTATGGTTAGAAGATTCATTCCTTTTGTTCCTACATAAGCTTCTACACGTATAAGTTGCGAGCTTTTAATGCTTATTGGCTTATTTGAGTTTTAGCTTATTGAACTTCGGATTTCACAAAGGATTTAGTCATCACAAAAGTTTCTTTCATAAAGTGTTTGATTTCCGTTTGAAAAGTCGTAAGTTTAAGCTTTTTGAATTGTTTTAGGCTCGGGTAGAATAGCTTATTGTAGCAGCTTATTGAGTTTTACACTTGCCACCAATCTCGGATTCAGTTGCTGTCCATCGCAATACAAGGGATTTTGTACACATTCCGATGGGCCTCAGTGTTTTTATCGCAATAACCCATTAGGGTTTTACTTTGCGATCAGGTTGTCATTTCCCCCTTATTACGATCAGGATTGCGATCGCACATTGCGATCGCACATTCCGACGGGATCAAGGTCTTTGCTAAGACGAAGTGCTGCCCATTTCTCGACAACAACATTGCGATAGATGCACATTGCGATAGAAGTTTTTACAACATTCCGATCTGAATCATTGCGATCTAAAAACATTCCGATGGGTATTTTGTTGTTGCATTCCGATGGATATTAAGATTGATTATTCCGATGGTTAATTTTAGTGATATTCCGATCGTTGTAATTTTGGTGTATTCCGATGGACATGAATTGCTTTATTCCGATTGACTAAGTTTTTAAGTTTTAAAGTTTTACAAAGTTTTGAGTTTTAAGTATTTTCCTAATTAACTTTTAGTTTAATTTTATCAAAGCTTCTACTTTACTCATCGACAATTTTAGTACTTGCTCTTAAAATTAGAAAACCAAACCAAACCATTCTCTCGTTCACCAAAAGACAATTGAGTCGCACTTTAGACCGTTAGTCAATTCGAAAAGATCGGTTCAACGAACTTTCATACTAGGTGTTAAAAACCAAGTATTAAATGGCGCCGCTGCCGGCTCTTTTCGTTACGATTAAAGGTTTTTAGTGAGAGACGCATTGAATTTTGGGATCCGTTCTTTGAACGTTATTTTCCTTGCTTTAAAAATTTTCAAAAATCCTAAAAAATATAAAACTCTTCAAAAATACAAAAACATTAAAAAAATCATTAAAAGCAATTCTTTTTCAACAGGTTTTGCACCAAAAAGATTATATAGATATTCTCTGTCTATATTTTTCTTCTGCAGGTGTATGCGTACTAGATCTTCGAACTATTCTGAGCCCGAGACTCGTGAAGATTTAGATATGGCTGGTGTTAATAAAAACAATAATAATCCACCTCTACCCAATTTGAACAACAAAAACAACAACAACAATGTCCTCTTACCTGATTTACTAACAATGGAGGAATTGTGTCAACCCACCATGAACGGACGCGGAGGCCCGATTGCGCCGATGCACGTCACGGCTCAGGAGTTTTCGTTGAAGCATCACATGATCCAGCAAGTGCAAACTAACCCATTTCGCGGAATTCCGGATGATGATGCCAAGAAACACCTCGACAAATTCAATACCATTACCCAAAGCATGAAGTGCCCCGGTGTTTCTATGGATGACCTTCGCTTTCAACTCTTTCCCCATTCGCTTTCTCACCATGCCGAAAAATGGTTTGACCGTCTTCCTAAGAATTCTATTCATACGTGGAATGACATGACTCAACGCTTTTTGTCGCGCTACTTTCCCCCATCCATGGTCACAAGCCTTCGTAACCAAATCAGTGGATTCATGCAAGACAATGATGAATCGCTCTTCGATGCTTGGGAACGATACAATGATTTGATCGACCGCTGTCCAAATCACAATATGCTCCCCGTTACTCTCATTGATACCTTATACAATGGTCTCACTTTTCGTGATCGTGACACGATCAATGCGGCCGCCGGTGGTACTTTTATGAAAAGGAGACCAGAGGAGTGTCGAGAGTTGATTGAAAACATGACTACTCACCACAAGAATTGGGATTCATCCGCATCCTCAAGATCTAACTCGAGAGTCAATTTTTCTTCTACTACCTCCAATCCTAAAATGACTGAAATTTCTCGACAACTCGCTGAGATGAACAAGAATTTCATGACCATGGTCACAAACCACTTTCAACAAGCTAAAGCCGTTGGTATTTCTTGTGACACATGTGGTGGTCCTCATTCTTATAATGATTGTTCTTCTACTCAAGGCAATTATTCTGAAAACGTTAACGCAACTTACGGTACTTATCCCACGGGAGGCTATCAAGCCCGCCCTCAAGGAGACCGTAGCTTGCTAAGTTATCGTTCCAACAATTATCTTGCTCCACCCGGTTTCCCTCCTGCAAACCGAAACCAACAAAAAAGCTATAACCGAAACAACCAATCCCAACCTCGTGCTAACAATCAATATCAATCCCAAAGAAACCCATACCCAACTCAAGGAAATTATCAAGCTTACCAAGCTCCACCTCTCAATCAACCGATGGCATTAAATCAAGACGTCGAGACGTTCATGAAGACTAATCGGGAGCTGGTGACGAATCTTCAGAGTCAAGTCATCAACTTGAAGGGCGAGATGGCGAAACAAGGGAGCGATATTAGAGCCGAGCTAAGGAATGATATGGCAAAACAGAGCAATGAGATTCGTGCAGACATCATAGATTCTTTCAGCACTCAAGCGCTTAACATTCGTGATATGATTGGTTCGCTCATCCAAAGTAATCAACCCTCTTCTTTGGGTACTCTTCCGAGTAACACCGTTACGAATCCAAGAGGGGAGATGAAAGCAATCACCACTCGTAGTGGAAACGGTTATATGGAACCCGAGATTCCTACACCTCCACCCGTGATTGTGAACAAGGAAAACGAGAAACTTTCCTCACCTCCTTCACCTTCTTTCCCCATTTCCCCACCACCCGTGGTTGTGAGTGATCCTACTCCCCTAAAGCCTTCTTCTTCATCCAATATACCTTATCCTTCAAGGTTGAGGAAAGAGAAGCAAAAGAGCAAGGATGATATTCAGGTTTCAAACTTTCTAAAAATGTTTAAACAATTGAATTTTAACATCTCCTTTGCCGAGGCTCTCACTCACATGCCCAAATACGCTAAGATGTTTAAAGATCTTCTAAGTGATAAGGAGAAGCTTCTTGACATTGCTCAGACCCAACTTAATGAGAACTGCTCCGCAGTGCTCTTAAAGAAATTGCCCACCAAACTTGGTGATCCGGGTCGCTTCTTGATTCCTTGCAATTTCCCGGGAGTAGAGAATTGCATGGCCCTAGCCGATCTAGGTGCCAGTATAAACTTAATGCCTTTAAGTGTTTGGAAGCAATTATCTCTCCCCGAGCTAGTCCCCACCAAAATGACTTTGGAATTAGCCAACCGTACGGTTGCTTATCCAGTGGGGATAGCCGAAGATGTCTTTGTTGGCGTTGACAAATTCACCTTCCCGGCGGATTTTGTTGTTGTTGACTACGAGATGGATCCCCGTGTTCCATTAATTGTTGGACGTCCATTCCTGAGGATCGGTCGCACTCTCATTGATGTAGCTGCGGGCAAAATAATCATGAGAGTTGGTGACGATAAAATTGTCTTCAACATGGGTAAGATTTCTAAGCAACCTTATTCATATGAGAGTGTTAATGCTATTGATGTTCTCGATGACGCTTGTGAAGAACATTTTCATGATGCTTGCAAAAATACTCTCTCTTCTCTACCCAATGTTGAGACCGTTGCCTCAATTGCTCTGGCATTGTCTCCTTTTGGAGAAAGTGACTTGGATGATTTCGAAGCTAGCTTGGGTCCTCTTGATATTAAGTATGATAATTTGTCCACCGATTGGGATGAAGACATTCGTACTATTGAGAGACTTCTCAATAAGGAACCGTTTTCTCCTCCTTCTCCTAAAGAGGTGACTAATGATGATCCATCGTTAGTTTCACCATCTATTGAGGATCCTCCCACTCTTGAGCTTAAGGACCTACCTCCTCATCTAGAGTACGTTTTTCTTGAAGACAACGAGAAGTTACCGGTCATCATCGTGAAGGACCTGAAAGAAGAATAAAAAGCCCGCCTTGTCGCCGTGTTAAAGAAGCATAAAAGAGCTATCGCTTGGAAAATCTCCGACATTCGCGGAATTGATCCTCACTTTTGCACACATAAAATTCTCATGGAGGACGACTTTAAGCCCACAATTCAAAGCCAACGAAGGGTGAATCCTAAAATCCATGAAGTCATCAAAAAAGAGGTTATCAAACTTCTTGATGCGGGTATGATTTACCCTATTTCGGATTCACCATGGGTTAGTCCAGTCCATTGTGTGCCTAAGAAAGGCGGAATCACCGTTGTGCCCAATCAAAACAATGAGTTGATTCCCACTCGTCTCGTTACTGGGTGGAGAGTTTGTATAGACTACCGCAGACTCAATGATGCCACGAGAAAGGATCATTTCCCTCTACCTTTTATGGACCAAATGCTTGAACGTTTAGCGGGTAATGAATATTACTGCTTTCTTGATGGTTTCTCGGGTTATTTCCAAATACCCATCGATCCCCAAGATCAAGAGAATACAACATTCACTTGTCCCTATGGCACATTTGCTTATAAAAGAATGCCTTTTGGCTTATGCAATGCCCCCGGGACTTTCCAAAGGTGCATGTTAGCTATCTTCCATGACATGGTTGAGCAAACCATGGAAGTATTCATGGATGATTTCTCGGTCTTCGGGGATTCCTTCTCTTCTTGCCTTGACCATTTGGAACGTATGCTTAAGCGGTGCGAAGACACTCGCCTTGTTCTGAATTGGGAAAAATGCCATTTTATGGTAAAAGAAGGCATTGTGCTAGGACACAAAATCTCTAAAGCCGGTCTTGAAGTCGACCGTGCTAAAGTAGATGTCATAGCCAAATTACCTCCACCTTCCACCGTAAAGGGTGTGAGAAGTTTTCTGGGTCATGCGGGCTTCTATCGTCGATTCATTCAGGATTTCTCTAAAATCGCTCGCCCGATGACCCACCTCTTGGAAAAAGATACTCCTTTTATATTTTCTAAAGAGTGTCTCGACGCCTTCAATCTTCTTAAGGATAAGCTAACTAAGGCACCGGTCTTGGTTACCCCTAATTGGGAGATGCCTTTTGAATTGATTTGCGATGCTAGCGACTTTGCTATTGGTGCGGTTTTGGGCCAACGAGTGAATAAACACTTCCAACCCATCCCCTATGCTAGCAAAACAATGACGGGGGCTCAATTGCATTATACGACAACCGAAAAAGAGCTTTTAGCTGTTGTCTATGCTTTTGAAAAATTTTGCCCCTATCTTGTTTTATCCCCCACCATCGTATACACGGACCATTCCGCGTTGATGTACTTGATGACTAAGCATGATTCTAAGCCAAGACTTCTTCGCTGGGTTTTACTCCTTCAACAATTCAACATTGAAATTCGTGACAAGAAGGGTTCCGAAAACCTGGCCGCGGATCATCTGAGTTGACTTGAGGATCCATATCAAGGGGATCATCCGAACAAAGAGATCAATGACTCTTTCCCCCTTGAGACCTTAATGTCTATAAATCTCAATCTTGATGACACCCCGTGGTTTGCCGACATTGCAAACTACTTAGCGGGTGGTATTCTCATCAAAGGGTTAACATCCCAACAAAAGAAGAAGTTCTTGAATGATGTTAAGACTTACTTTTGGGATGACCCTATCTATTCAAACAATGTGCTGATCTGATCATTCGTCGATGTGTTGATGCACCGGCAGCTTTTGACATTCTCCAGGCTTGCCACAAAGGACCCACCGGTGGTCACTTTGGTCCCAACTACACCGCTAAAAAAGTGTTTGATTTTGGATTCTACTGGCCCACCATTTATCGTGACGCTCACGAAATGGTTAAGCATTGTGATGCTTGCCAACGCCAAGGCAAGATCACACATAAGGATGAGATGCCTCAAAATTTCATACAGGAATGTGAAATCTTTGACGTATGGGGCATCGACTTTATGGGGCCATTTCCATCCTCCAAAGGGAACAAGTACATCCTCGTCGCCGTTGACTATGTTTCTAAATGGGTTGAAGCCAAGGCTCTCCCTATAAACGATGCGAGGGTGGTTGTGAACTTTTTGAAGTAGCTTTTCGCTCGATTTGGCGTTCCTCGTGCTATCATCAGTGACCGCGAGACTCATTTTTTCAACGATCAATTTGCAAGAGTCATGGCTAAGTATGGTGTCAATCATCGTCTTTCCACCGCCTATCATCCGCAAACCAATGGGCAAGCCGAGATATCCAACCGTGGATTGAAGCGAATTTTGGAGCGTACTGTGGGAGAGCATCGCGCCGCGTGGGCCGATAAGTTAGATGATGCTCTGTGGGCTTTCCGTACTGCTTATAAGACCCCGATCGGTTGTACACCTTATCGTCTTGTGTACGGAAAAGCATGCCACCTTCCCATCGAGCTGGAACATAAGGCGAACTGGGCCTTGAAGTGGGCTAACTTCGACATCAACAAAGCCGGTGATCATCGCAAGGTTCAACTCAACGAGCTAAATGAACTGAGGAATGAAGCTTATGAGAACTCGCTGATATACAAGGAGAAGACGAAGATCATTCATGACGCAAAAATCAAGAACCGAGAGTTCCACGTTGGTGATCAAGTCTTACTTTTTAACTCTCGGTTGAAGATCTTCTCTGGCAAGTTGAAGAGCCGCTGGCCTGGTCCATTCACCGTCGCCAAAGTCTTTCCATATGGGACCATTGAGCTTTCTCAGCCGAATGGGCCCAATTTCAAGGTGAATAGCGTGCGTTTGAAGCTGTACTTTGGTGAGGACATCTCTCATGAGATGATCCCATCCCTCACCATGTTTCCCATGAACTAAATTTGGGTCGAGTCAGGATCGTGACTCGGTTATCAAAAACAAGCGCTTCTCGGGAGGCAACCCGTGATCTAACCTTTACTGCTTTCATAATAAGTGTAGGGGGAGCCCCGTATGTGTTTGTTGTCTTGTTTCTTGTGCTGTGCAGGGATTAAAGCTTCAAAGATCCACCTTGATGACTTTTGACGAACCGTGATACCGTGTTCCCATCTTCCCGGTTCTATCCTAAACTCTTGTGATTCAATATTTCATATTTTATATGTTCACATTGAATTTACTTTAGTTGTCCTTTCCTTCGCAAGATTTAAACAAAGTGCACAATGTCCTAAGTGTAGGGGAGTTTACTACCACATGCTTAAATATTGAGGACAATGTTTATCTTAAGTGTAGGGGGACTTCTATCGAAGTAAGTGGTCTTTTCCATGAATTTGCCCTCATTTTAACCGGAAAATTTGATTTTTCGACATTTTTCAAAATTTTTAATCTATTTTGGCCTAGTTGTATAGTTGTATTTTTCTTTATTATGTTTAGTTTCTTTCCATTGCTAGAGTAAATTTTTAATAAGGTGGTTTTAAATTTTTCTTAGTCGTGAACATTTTGACTAAACCCGAGTTTACTTATCTTAGTTTACTCTAGCTAGTATCCTTAACGTGTTTAAGTCAAGTTTTGCTAGGCTTTTATATAAGGAGCTATAAAACGCGAAAGTCTTAACTCTCACGGGTTAAGAACAAGAACTTTTTGCAAGTTCCTATAATTGATCCTAGAGAGTTGTTTATCAAGGGAACTTTAAAATGCGATTTCTAAACTTGAAAAAGTCTAAGAAGTTGCAAGATCCTATAGATGACTCGAAAACCCAAAACCTTGATTTAATAGGTTAAGCATCCACGAGTCTCATTACTTGAGATTTTAAACTGTGGAGAACGAGAGATGATAGAGTCAATTATAAGTTCGGTATTCTTTCGTGAATTTATGTGAGTTAATTATAAGCCTATTCTCCCTTCGCTTGTTAATAAATATATCTGCAATAAATAAGGTTGTACGATTTAAAAGGTTACTTACCTTCTAGCCCCAGATCGTTTAAAAGTTGCTCGGTACGGATTAGAGTTCATAGCCAAGGCATAACTTATTGAAGCGGGATGCGAAGATTGGCGAGTCCGAAAAGGCCCTAACAAGGCATGAGGGCTACAGTTTGTTGCTAAAGATCCAAAAGTGACGTAAAGAATCATTTATCGAAAATCAATATGAAGGATCGAGACACACGACGAAAAGCAAACTCCGCAAAAGATTATGGAAAAGTCTATCAAAAAAGACCCTAACAAGGTATGAGTATAAAAAGATCCAAGTTCTAAAAGGAGGCGGATCGTTGTATATCAAAGTCCAAAATAAAGATTAGAGAAAAATGAAGAAGTCGTGGTCCAAAGATGAAGAATCTCTCAAAACTTCAAGTGAAGAAATTCCTATTATGAAGAGAAGGCCATTATTTCATGAACATCTCTCAAGATTCGAAGTATGAAGTCGCTGCCAAATATCGGTCCGAGAAAGGTCTCAAATCGTGAAGCGAGTTATGCCAAGATATGAACTTTATGAGGTCCCGAGAAGCAGTTTTAAAAGATTTTGTCCTTTAGCTAACTATTGATTAAATCGTTCACTTTATTTTCGGCCTAAATAACTATCGAAATAAGTCAAACAATGCATCCTCGTGATCATTCAAGACAAAAATAAAATATAAGAGATACACCTAGGAATAAGGGAGTCTAAGTGAATAATTGGCCCACATGAATTCGTGTTAGTCTGCTAACTTATAATAACAATGATCTCGTTTTTAAGCTTGGTATGGGGAACGTGAAACTTGAGGATGATAAACGTTCATGACAGCCAAAACCCAATGTAAGTGTTTGATTTCTTTATTTGTTTTTATCTTTTTATGATTAGCATTTAATAAGGGCCAAGGTGGGTTATTTATGATGGAGAATGTAAACCGTGTTTTAAAATTAATGCATTGCATGAGGGCATTGCAATGGTCAAGTGTAGGGGATTTAATAAGTGTGAAAATACTTATCCTTTTACCACTTATTTCCAATAATAACAAGACCAAAACGTGTATTTTATGTCGTAAAAGTCGGAATTATGCTTGGTTTGTGTTTTTATTGTGTTTTAGGACCAAAAGATGAAAAAGGAGGAAAACACGGGCTTTCACGGGCTTTTATCGAAGAAAACGAGAAAAGACGAAGTCAAAAGATCAAGAGTGCTTAAAGAACGGATGTCCAAGACCTATTCTGAAGATTTATCGAAGAAGAAGTATAAAGACGGAAGTTTAATGAAGTCAAAGAACTCGAGTCTAAATAAATGAAGAAATGATAAGACGAGTTTAATTAATCTCGAGACGACATCGAGGAAGACAAATGTATTAAATCGAGTCGAGAAGAAAAGAAGGAAGCACCACACATGCACTTCCTACTTCCCTATAAATACCCTCCTAATCACATTAGGAGGGGGTTAGCTAATTTTTATTTTTTAAGTTTTCTTTTTAGTTTTAGAGAGAGAAAGTTTTAAACTTTCTCTCACTAAGTTTTTCATTCTTCCTTTCTTTTAAGCTTTCATCATTCTTGTATTTGGATTACATCTATCTAATTCAAGTTAACTTTTGAGTTTTTAATCTTCTTCTACATTTCTTGGTTTACTTGGTTTTTGATTCGAAATCTTTTCTTTGATCCGAATCTTACATGTTCCGTGATTGATGTTGAGATTGTATGGTTAGAAGATTCATTCCTTTTGTTCCTACATAAGCTTCTACACGTATAAGTTGTGAGCTTTTAATGCTTATTGGCTTATTTGAGTTTTAGCTTATTGAATTTCGGATTTCACAAAGGATTTAGTCATCACAAAAGTTTCTTTCATAAAGTGTTTGATTTCCGTTTGAAAAGTCGTAAGTTTAAGCTTTTTGAATTGTTTTAGGCTCGGGTAGAATAGCTTATTGTAGCAGCTTATTGAGTTTTACACTTGCCACCAATTTCGGATTCAGTTGTTGTCCATCGCAATACAAGGGATTTTGTACACATTTCGACGGGCCTCAGTGTTTTGATCGCAATAACCCATTAGGGTTTTACTTTGCGATCAGGTTGTCATTTCCCCCTTATTCCGATCAGGATTGCGATCGCACATTGTGATCGCACATTCCGACGGGATCAAGGTCTTTGCTAAGACGAAGTGCTGCCCATTTCTCGACAGCAACATTGCGATAGATGCACATTGCGATAGAAGTTTTTACAACATTCCGATCTGAATCATTGCGATCTAAAAACATTCCGATGGGTATTTTGTTGTTGCATTCCGATGGATATTAAGATTGATTATTCCGATGGTTAATTTTAGTGATATTCCGATCGTTGTAATTTTGGTGTATTCCGATGGACATGAATTGCTTTATTCCGATTGACTAAGTTTTTAAGTTTTAAAGTTTTACAAAGTTTTGAGTTTTAAGTATTTTCCTAATTAACTTTTAGTTTAATTTTATCAAAGCTTCTACTTTACTCATCGACAATTTTAGTACTTGCTCTTAAAATTAGAAAACCAAACCAAACCATTCTCTCGTTCACCAAAAGACAATTGAGTCGCACATTAGACCGTTAGTCAATTCGAAAAGATCGGTTCAACGAACTTTCATACTAGGTGTTAAAAACCAAGTATTATGATCCAACCTTTTCATGAACCTGAGTACCTGAAACATCAACAACTTGTTCCTCCATAACATTTGAAGTTACCTTCACAATGTCTGGATTAGTGACATGCATATAATTTAAAGTTCTAGATAAAGGTTCCAAGTCAACCAACCAATTAGGACCACTTTCAGGATCACTAGGTTTATTCTCTAAAAACCTAACATGTACTCTTTCAAGTATACGTTTTTCCTCTTTAAGATAAACCCTATATCCCTTGCTCTGCACTGAATACCCCATGAAGTAGCCCTCATCACCTTTTGCACTAAATTTCCCTAAGGCATCACTAGTATCTAAAACTACTACATGACAACCAAAAGGTCTGAGAAAACCAATATTAGGTTTTCTACCCCAAAGTAACTCATAAGGTGTTTTATTCTGAATTTTGTTAATGAATGCTCTATTTTGAACATAGCAAGCTGTATTAACAGCCTCAGCCCAAAAGGCTATAGGAAAATAAGCATCAGCCAACATTGTTCTGGCTGCTTCAATTAGGGTTCTATTTTTCCTCTCAGCAACCCCATTTTGCTGTGGGGTTCTAGCAATACTAAATTGCCTAGTAATTCCTTTCCTGGCACAGAAATCATCTAGCTTCTTATTCCTAAATTCACCACCATTATCACTCCTAAGCATTTTAACCTCATTGTCAGACCTCTTTTCAATCTGAGTGATAAAATCAATTAGAATATCAGCTGTGTCACTCTTCATAGCTAGAAATAATGTCCAAGTAAACCTAGAAAAGTCATCTGTGATGAAAAAGCAATATGACTTACCATTCAAACTTTCTATATTGGTTGGACCAAAGAGGTCCATGTGTAGCATATGAAGAGGTCTAGAACTAGTATGCACCTGTTTGGACTTGAATGAGACCTTGTGCTGCTTGCCTTTAAGACATGCAACGCAAGAGTGGTCATTATGGAAGGCCTTCTCAGGCAAACCATCAACCAAACCAAGTCTCACAAGCCTATTTATATTTTTAAAATTTATGTGCCCTAGTCTCCTGTGCCACAAATTACTCTCATCTACTGAAGCTTTAACATAAAAACAAGACATATTATTAATCATTTTAATCCCATTCAAATTCACATTATATATGTCCTTATGCCTAGGTGTTCTATACTCAATATATTTCTCATCAGGGATCTTAAAATCCTTGCTTAACACCAAACACTCAGTATCAGTAAACAGAACTTTATTTTTTTATCACAAACTTGTGATACACTAAAAAGGTTGTAATCAAGTTCTTTTACCAGACATATGTTCTCAAAACGCAAATTCTTGGTGAGAAGGGTTCCTTTGCCTGTGATAGTACCATATCCGCCTCCAAAGTAAACCTTATGACCATCTTTAATGGGAGTGAAGTTCGTCAAATAGTCTTCCTTCCCATGTCATGTGCCTTGACCATCCACTGTCCAAATATCCATAATCATTGATCTGTCTTTGAATGCCCTGCACATAAAGAAAACAAATTAGTTTTATTTGGGAACCAAAGTCTTAAAAGACTTGGATTCATTTGGTTGTTCAATAAGAACAGACTTAGTTCTCACAACAACCCCATTCTCGTCCTTCTTAGGATGAAATACCCAGTGAACCCCAATAGGTTTTGTAATGACCTTTGAAATGTAATTAAATCTGTTGCAGGTCATTGAAATTCCATTATCATTAGGGTTTTGATCTTTCTTGGGTCTCCATGTTAAGCTTGAAGAAGCTTTAGACCTCTTACCCTGTGGTTGCAAATATTTAGGTCTGGTCACGTTTCTGTCAGCGTTGGAATTGGTCTTGTCAACGCTGAAATTACCCTTGTCAGCGTTGAACCTAGGGTTTGCTACATAAACCCATTGCCTATTAGACCAGGTGTTTGTCTTTTGAAATGGTCTTTGTCCATGACTGTTAGACCCTCTAGTAAAGAATAGGGCATGTCTAATCACTTGTGGACTTTGCTGCACACAAGGTTTGGGTCTGACAATGTTTGACTTTCTAACAAAGTTGACTTTGTTCCTGTCAGCGTTGAAATTGTTCCGGTCAGCGCTGGCTTTGGGAGCGTTGACACACTTGTATGCCAAGTGTGAAAAGCTACCACAAGTGTAACAAGCTTTTCTAGACACAACCTTAGGTCTAGAAGAGAAGAAGCCTGTTCCATTATTGCTAACTTGTCTCTTGGGTGACCTAGTATTCCTATACATCTCTGCATATTTAATGCTAGGTTTTCTATCAGTGTTTGAGCCTAGGTCAACAGTTTTACCAGTGACTGGGTTTGTAACCTTAATGGGAGTTGACTCATCGGGACTTTCACATAGCAAGCCACCCTTAACAAACAAAGTAGGGTTAGCTTTCTTCCATTCATTCAGGTCAGTCAACTTTTGTTGGTACTCTTCAACTGGAGTGACAACTCTTGGTGGAGGAATGAATTCCTCCTCTTGGAATTCTGGCAAACAAGTCCAAGATAGGTCCTTTTGTTGGACACCATAGAAGTCACCAGCTGGTGGTGGAACCAAAGAGTAATCATTCATCCCAATCCCAGTCATGTCCTTAGGATCCCTTTGTTTACCCACACAGTCTCCTAGGGTTTGAGTGGCTCTATCAAATCTTTGAATTTTAAGGCCAACATTGTCTTTATTCTTAATGGCCTCATCTAATTTAGCCTGTAATTCACCATTAACCCTGTCCATGATGTTTCTAATATCCATACTAGCATCTAACTCATGTTTTAAGATATTAATTTTATCTTTTAAGTCAAATTCCATTTTCTTGTATTCAGAAACGGTTTTCTCAGTTTGAGTGAGAGCTACTTGGTAGTTAGACAATTTGCACTTTTCAGTACTCACATCACTCATTAATCTTAACACTTCTTTGTTAAGTTTCTCAGTGTTTAACCTATAACCTTTACTACAAAAAGCATCATTGGATACCTCATTATTAGATGAAGAGGAGGAGTGTGCCATGAGAGCATATTCAACATGCTCTTCTTCTTCAACCTCAGCAACCAAAGCTTTATCCTCTTCAACATTCTTAGCCAGAAAGCTCCAATCCCATCCCATACCATCAATTCCTTGAACTGCAACCATGGCTTTGGAATCCTGAGCTTTAACAACTTAACTTGATGGTTTACCAGCATCAGATCTTCTAGGAGATCTGCATTCCCTCATGAAGTGCCCCATACGATGACAATTGTAGCATTCAACTTTGGATTTATCAAATCCACCTGTGTCTTTTGCATTGAAGGTCATCTTCTTCTTAAACCTTCTGTTCCACCTATTTGCTCTTATACTAGCAAGAGCCATGTTCCACTTAATGTCCATCTCTTCCAAGTGCTCATCACTTATCTGCTCAAGGTCCTCATATGTAATCATTGAACCATTGGGCAAAGAAGCAATATAAGCACATACAGTATCCAAATATAAACCAGCAGGTTTAACTCTTTGGGAGTCACTTTTGAATGTGTCAGCGTCTGAATAGGAGACGTTGACAGGACTTGTTCCAGCGCTGACATATGATGATCCAGTAACTGGATGCATGTAAGAGTACTTCTGATTGAATTGACCTTCACTATGAGAGAAGAAGGCCATGTTACTGGTGGTAGACTTGCTTCCATGCTCTAAAAGAGTTTCATCTTCCAACAGCCTTAGTTTGTTGTAGATGTCATCAAACGTGGAACTTTTGTAGGTATTATATGCAAGAATTGATTTGCCTCAATCTTCCATGCCTCACCAAGACATTTAAGAAAGGTAGCATTAATGTCAACATCACCAAGTTGTGTCCCCATGAAGGACAACTTGCTTGTAATGTCAAGCAATATGCTTCTCACACTACTCAGTTTCTCATTGGGTTGAGCTTTGAAGACAGCATAATCATGCATGAGTTGCTTTTTCTTCTCTTCCTTAGTGTCTGCATTGCCACCATATGCAACTTCAAGAGCTTCCCAAAGGTTTTTAGCAGATTCATAGCCTCTATATTTATGTTGGTTCTCTTGTCCCAAAGAGACTTTCAGAATATTTAGGGCTTTCATGTCGACCCTTTTCTTTGCTATGTCTTCAGCAGCCACAGCTCTACCATCTCCAGGTTTTTCTTTCTTATCCTTTTCAGAACATCCAGCAACAGCTGATCTTTGAGCAATAACATTAGCAATCTTTTGGGCTTTATCAAACGTGTTTCCATATTCAATAACCTCCCAGAGTGTGTAGTCATAGATTCCCAGATATTGCTCAAAGTTGAATTTCCACAAATCAAAGTTGGTTGCATCAAGCATGGGAATCTTGATGTTTGGTAAAGATGAGGAGGAGGAGGTTATTGCTTCAGACTTGATGTTGTTAGGGTTTTTGAGAAAATTAGGGTTTTGGCGATTTTTAGGGTTCTTGTGTTCTTTAAGATCAAAAGTTCCTCAACAAGCTCTGATACCACTTGTTGATCCCAAACTTAGATCGATTTAGCTTTATGTATACGAGATTAGATCAAGTAATACACTTAGAGAAACCTTTGTATATGCTTATGAATCTAAGTTTATGCGGAATTTAACACTTAAACAAGAACACACAATGATATAAACAAACTTTCACTTTGATTAATGATATCAAACTTGCTTACAATGAAAGTAGTTTACGAATGAAAACTTATATGAAACAATAACCTAAAGGTCTTCTTTTATGGACATAAGAAACCTTGTACAATAATCTACGTATCAGCTATTCTAGGAAAAGATAAATATAGAAAATACATTGTTGTTCCTATCTTTACTAGAAGTAATATAGAATACAATAAACGCGTAGAGTATATCTTCCCATCAATGCTTGTCTTCAATGTATCAACGCTTGACTTTGTCTTGTCAACGCTTGAGCTGTCAGCGCTTGTATTGCTCTTGTCAACGCTTGTTATACTCTTGTCAGCGCTCAAGTGATCTGGCCTTAATTTATTCCCAACACCACTTAGGAAAATGGGAGTATAAGTACGTGATTAGGGCATATGAGTAGTGTTAGCATTACTAACTTATATTGACAATGATCTCGTTGTACGCTTGGCATGGAACTGGGGTGAAAATCGAGGACGATGAAATTATTTCTATTGAAGCATTCACGTGTTCTTGTTCTATGAACCTAAACGTCCCATTTTGCGATGAAAATTATACATAATGTCTAAAACACAAGTAGTGCAAGTAGTAGTAGTGTAGCTAGTTTGTCATTCAATAGAAGTGCATAAAAAATGAATTTTGGAGGTGCTACGATACTTTATTCTAGCATTGCGTGAGGGCACGACAATGGTTTAGTATGGAGGAGTGATGAGACTACTTTTATACATAGTCTCATCGTCCAAAATGGGCTTAAAATGGATTAAATATCATGAAATATGCCAAATATATGCTTGTGTTTGTTACATGTGTATTTTAGGTACGTATATTGAGAAAATGACAAAGGATCATAAGAAACAAGCAAAAACGAACACGGGAAACGAAGCCGCACAATGAACAAGCCCTAATGGTAATTTTCCAAGAATAACCCTTGAGGATTTGAAGATTATACAAGAAGGGTCCTCAAATATTGAAGAATTGACACTTTAAAGCCTTGTTTATTCATAATTACAAGTTTGGTCCTTAAAGTTTTTCAAATTTACAAAAAGGGCCCTCCACTTTGAATAATTGGCAAGAATGGTCCCTCATTTATGAAGAATATTCATTATTAGTCCTCCAATAAGTCAACAATACAAGTCAACACCTTGAAGAATGAAGAAATGCCAAAACAACCAATCAAATATCATGAATTGGCAAGAAATACCCTTGAAAATACTTTTGGAAACCTTTTGTGGCAAAAGTGTGAAAAACAAAAGTTGTTAAAAACGGATTCAGAGTTGTTGCAAGTTTAAACTGAAATGAAAGAAAGAAAAGAATTGAGGGGTGATTGCTGCCAAAACATCAAACTTACCTAGACATGTCACCCTCCAACATGTGTCCCACTACCTCCTCTCCATCAATCACGAGCCACCAATCCTCCATGTCATACATCCACTCACACCGGTTTAAACTTAATAATAATTAATTTAAACTTGGCGCCTAAACACACTTTTAAAACCTAAAAAAGATCAAATCCCATGTTCTTCATGTTCTTATTACGAATTGGGTTTTTCTTAAACATGATGAATTAGGACCTAATCTCTTCCAGAATGATGATTAGGGGTCTTATTATCACAACCCAAACAATAAATCCCAATCACCATCAACTCACATGTCTCACCACCCTTCCCCTGCCTACTTCTCACCTTAAAACAAAAATCATGCGGCAAATCTACGACTCAAGGATTTGCTTACTTCCTAAGCATGTATTGGACGTCCAAGATCACCCCTATCCCACTGCCATCACATGTATCTTCATACAAGTCAAATTCAGTCAACAATTTTAAAAAATTCAAAGGGCAAAAGAGGTAATTCATACATTATGGTTTTTATGTTTCCAGCTTTATAGAACACCTTTACAACCTCTATATAAAGGGTATAGGGTCTTACATTGTTCTTTGTTCTTGGTTTTCTTTGGTCAAAAATCTGTAAAGCCTTTGTTTCTATTGAATGAAAAAAAAGTGTTTGATTTTGTGATGAATACCAAGTTCCAACCTTTACTTTTTGTTGTTATTGATATAAGTTTGTGAGTTTGAAGTTTGAAAGATTGTTTTTAAAGATTGTGCAAGTTTTTGCATGTTTTCCAAAAACCTGATTTTTTTCTAAGTCCTTGTTCAAACACTTGAACTTTTTAGGCTATAAGTTGATCATACCACCCTGATAAAGAGTTTATCAAGGTGTTGTGAGGCTTGTGGTTTGGAAAGCATCAAGGGGTGGGGAATCAAGCTTGAAAAGATCTTGGTCATTTTCATTTTCTGATTTATATAATCTCCGTGTTACTAATCTTGTTGTTCTTAGAAGCTTGTTGGAAGCTTGTGGTTGTTAAGCTACCACATAAGCTCAAAAATTTGTGAGTGTGGATGTACATTCATGAGGTTTGTCCTGTTTACTTGAAAAATCTGTTTGAAAAAGTGTTCAAAGTGATTTTTGTGATTATGCTAGTGTATGTGCGTTTTTATGCATGCAAATTTGTTCTTTGTTCATAAATTGGATGTTATGATTCTTATTTGGGCTTAAATTAGTCTTGAGAATACTTTTGCTTTGTTAAAATTGGTTTTAAAAAGTTAAAAGGGTGTTTAGGATTGTCTGTGGTTCAAATCTGCATAAGTTTGAGTAGGAAATTGTGTGTTGTTTAAGTGTATATCTGTTGTTAAGGTGTTTATGTTTTGATATCTGCATGCTTTGTGCTTGGTATCACCTAAATCAAACAAGTGCATATGAAATATTGAAAACTTGTTGTTTTGACTGGAAATCTTGTGCACACCTAGTTTGAATGTTAATCTAGGGCTATCAAGTGTTAAATCCAAGTATTTGTAACCTGAGTAATAGATCTGAGGCCTTGAATTTAGATTTGTGGTCAACTAGTTCAGCAAACATTGTTCTTTTGTTCATCTTTGTTCATCAGTAACTGCTTGTGCCTAAATCTTGTTCATAAGTTGGAATCATCACATGAAATAAGTTAATATGTGTGTCATTAAGTTTTATTGAGCTTGTGTATGCATTTGGTGGACTGTGGTCAGCTTATACTAGCTTATTCATTAGCTTACCAGATCTGCTTATTACTTGTCTAGACCGTATCTGAGCATAGATTGAATTAACTACACTGATTGGCTGAGTGTAATTGTGTTTTCTTGCTTGATTGTGACTCCTTACAACCCACTGGTTCTAAGGGAGCCTTGATTGTCCAACAAAACCATGTGAAACTCTCTAAAAACCAAAGTCAAAAAGTCAAAGCAGTGGGAACTCCTTTCCCCTGCTGCTAGCCACTGCTAGTGCAAATTGATCAACAACTTATTTTTTGTTCATTTTAGATTATTCTTATGTGCAACAACTTATTTTTTGTAACATGCCTTATTATTTTGAGCTTATAAGTTAGTCTGGAAGTTTACAGCTTTTGGTTTTAGCATTTGACTAGAAAACGAGTATTTTGTCTTTTTCAAAATCATCTTATTGCTTATTTCAGCTTATTTAGTGTGCTTATTGGAAAATTTTTTGTTGATTAAGCTTATTTAAGTGATTTAAAACCTTTTGCAAGTTGAATCAGCACTTGAGGTGGCCTAGAACTCGAAAACGACTATTTTGTCGTTTTGTGTAGAGAGCTTTTGCTTATTTCAGGCTTATTTCTTGGGCTTATTCAAAAATTCTTTTTACAAACAGCTTAATTAGGTCAAGAGAAGGTTGTGTGTCAAATTTCAGCTTATGGCATCAGCTTATAGCTTAATGGGCCAAAAAGCCCATTAAAAATAAGCTGTTTTGAAATAAGCTGTGATAAGCTCACATTCAGATTTTGGTCCTTTGATATTTTGTGTTTAAATTTGAATTTTAAGCTTAACTGGAGTTTTTGGGCCATTTTTGTGGACTTTTTCTTATTGGGCCAATTCTAAGCCCATTAAGGGTCTGTTTCACTGTTTGGCCCATTTGAAGGCCCAATAGGGGTATTTTAGTAATTTCAAGTTCATTTATGTGTTATTAGGTTAAAATAAACTAGTTTGCAACTTTTTAGAATTCTTTATAAATTTTAGATTTTTATTAATATTTTATTATTATTTTTTTATTAAAAATTAAATTTTAGATTTTTGCAAGTTTTTCATTTTTCCTAGTTCAAATTCATTAAGTTAAGAATTTTAAAATTTTTAGATTAATTTTAGTGTCATTTAATTAATTTTTAGAATTATTTTAAGTTGTTATAGTTTTTAATTGTTTTTAAATAGTTTTAATTCATTTTAAAATTTTCAAAAAATAATTTTTAATTTAGTTAAGTCATTTTAGAGGTTTACAAAGTGAAAAATCTCATTTTAGGCTTTTTGTTAATTAAATTAATTTTTTGGGCTTTAATTAGCATTAAAGAATTAATATTTTCCTAAAGGGTAGTAAAATCACTACATCAAGGGTAGTTCCCAATTAGGAGCAATAAGAATGGGAGCTTCGGTAGGTTTCCTTTTAAGAGTTTCGAAAGCTCGAACACAAGCAAGTTAAAAGGAGAATCCTTCTCAAGAAGGTGTGTCATAGGTCGAGTGATTTTCGAAAAGTCTTTGATGAAACGACGATAAAAGCCCACATGGCCTAGGAAACTCCTAACTCCCTTAATAGTTTTTGGATGAGGTAATTTGGCGTTGATGTCTATCTTAGGTTTATCTACCTCAATCCCCGCTTTCGAGACCTTGTGCCTTAAGACGATTCCTTGTTTACACATAAAATGACATTTTTCCCAATTAAGCACAAGGTTGGTTTCTTCAAAACGTTTTAATATTTTCTCGAGATTGGATAAACACGACCCAAACACCAAAAAGTCATCCATGAATACTTTCATCGACTTCTCGATCATATCATGAAAAATAGCCATCATACACCGTTGAAACGTTCCCGGTGCATTACAAAGTCTGAATGGCATTCTACGATAAGCAAACGTTCCATATGGACACGTAAACGTAGTTTTCTCTTGGTCACGAGGGTCTTTAGGGATTTGAATGTAACCGGAAAAACCATCTAAAAAGCAATAGAATTCATTTCCCACAATTCGCTCCAACATTTGATCCATGAAGGGCATGGGAAAGTGGTCTTTACGAGTGGTGTCATTTAACTTTCCATAGTCAATACACACCCTCCAACCGGTCACAACATGACTAGGAATTAACTCGTTGTTTTCATTAGGCACAACGTTCATTCCTCCATTATTCGCTACACAAGGGATTGGGCTCACCCATGGGCTATCGATAATAGGATAAATCATTCCCGCATCAAGAAGTTTTAAGACCTCCTATTTAATGACATCCTGAATTTTAGGGTTTACCCTTCTTTGACATTGAATTGCGGGTTTATAGTCCTCCTCCATTAAAACCTATTGATCCTAAACTTAGATTGATTTAGCTTGTGTAAACGAGATTAAATCAAGTTAAACATGTAGAGAAACTTTGTTGTATATGAAACAATTTAAGTATTATGCGGAATTAATACTTAAACAAGAACACACGAACAAGATAAACCAAACTTTCACTTTGATTTATTAATCGAACTTGCGTACAATGAAAGTGTGAAAAACATATATTGAACTAAACTTAAAGGCCTCCTTTTATAGATTAAGGAACCTTGTACAAGAGTCTACGTATCAGCTATTTTAGGTAAAGATAAACATAAGAAATACATTGTCGAACATATCTTTACTAGAAACATAAAACGTGTAGACTAAGTATCCTATCAGTGTTTGACTTCTTCTTATCAACGCTTGACTTCTTCCTGTCAACGCTTGTCTTGACAACGCTTGATTTCTTCCTATCAACGTCCAATTTCCTCTTGTCAGCGTCCAAGTGTCTTGGCTACATTTTATTCCCAACAATCCTCCCCTAAACTTGATATCTACTCTAGTAATTAAGTTTCTTAATAAAACTAAGTACAAGGAGGATTCTTACAAATCTTATTAAGTTGGAAATAAATATACCTAATCAAATCTTTGCCAACGTCACTTGTATAATCCATCTCCAGCTGTGTTGACACCATTTTCTTCAAAACCTATTTGGACATAGGATATTCAGCATCCACAAGAAGATATTCAGAAACTTTTGAAGTACTCAAATGATACACACCAGCTGCTGAATGTAAACGCCATTGAAGTCCACTGATATCATCAAGATCCTTCCAAACTGGATCTTCTTCATCTGGTGCACACATTCTCTTGAATGTTGACCAAATCTTTATTCCATTGACTGAAGTAGGTGCTTCAGTCTCATACTTGGCCTGCATCAACCTCCAAAGGTCTGTCAAGTCTTCTCTATCCAGTCTTGCAAGCAAAGACATAAGAGTAGTGAAAGTATGTACCTTCTTCCTATATCTGCCAATCATCCAAAACCTACTCGCATCTTCCTCATAGCTAACTATAGGGTTTCTGGAATCATGAGGTATCACTTCTACCATATCTGAAACTTCCAAGGGTGAGAGCTTAATACTCTTTCTAATAACAGCTTCACTAGGATTCACTCTATCTAAATTTTTTTAGGAAACTCAAGTGGAATCCTTTCTTCAATGGTCTTGGTGTAACCAAAGCCATTTGGATCTCCATCTCTTATGCAAGTTCTTCCTTTCTTTCATCAGAAAAAAGTCTAATAGTGTTCTGCTCTTGCACACTTGCCCATCTAGGATAAGCCTTATATTACAGTTCATCAAAGGACAATCCCTGTAACTTCCTAAAGGTCCAACCTGTTTGATGACATCTGAGCACCATGTAGTAGAGCTCCCTTCTAGCTGTCTTAGTCTGTCTAGCTTTATATTTCAGAATCACCTTGAAATCCCTTTGAACTCTTAGTAGAATCTCTAAACCCCAAATTTTATATGATAAGGTCATGTCTGGATTCTCCATTACCTTATTTTCCCAAGCAAAGTACATCTGAGCAAATTCAGGCATCTCATAATCCACCTGATTCTTTAACTCTGCAATCTTTTCCTTTGCCAACTCATCACCATATTCAATCATCTATAGTTCTTCAATAATCATTACACTTGAATCTGTGCTCTCATCACCACTGCTTTCCTTACTCTCAATAGAAGTCTCCTTCATCCTTTCTTATTTCTCAAGTTGTGCAGCCAACATGGAATCAAATTTTACTTGGGCTGCATCCTTAGGAACTACTGTTTCTACCATAATCTCTTTACCTTTATCTAAATGGTGGGTAAAGAAGATGATGGTACCTGTGTAGACACATCTTTGATGATAGTTGATGATTGGGATACATCAACCATACCTGCAGGTCTATCAACGTCCAAAACCTGTGTTTCAACGCCTAACTTACTCCTATCAGCGCTTAGCTTGTCAGCGTCAAAAACCTATCTGTCAACGCTCAACTTACTCTTATCAGCGGTTGGCTTAGAAACATGTTCCAGCATCTCCATAAACAAAATCTTTGTTGGAGTTTCCAGTGAAACATCAATAATTGGCCTCTCCTTCCAGCTGGTCAATGCTTCAGCCATTTCCACACCAATAGAACCACCTGAGCCTTTGTCACTTAAATTAATTAGCTCAGTAGCATCTTCCTCCTCTTTGTAAGAATCCTCCCCTGATGAAAGAACTCTTGTATGCCTTCTCCTAGTCTCAGCAGCTTCAAAAACAACAATCCTCTCCATCAATTTCTTGAGTTCAACGCCTTGGGTAGAGAAAGTATGTACAAGGTCTGCATTTTGCTTTTGCAAGCTATTGAAGACAGCCGTCAATTCCAATAATGTATAGGGTTCCAATCTGCCTCCTCTAGAATGGGAATTTGACCTCCCAAAGTAGAGTCATGGGGCATGGATGGGGGCTTAATGATCTTAGGATTGGCTTGGCCTGCATCTAAGCTAGTACCAATAGTCCTAGCCCCACCCATGTCACCAACCACACTTGTGGTGGTGGTTCTCTCTACAACATGGCTAGGACCACTAGAGGAGAACACTCCAGTAGTCCTTTGGTGTTTTTCCATCCTAAAGTCTGGGGTGAAGATGATGATGTGGATTGGGTTTCAGTTTGGAGGTTAATGGGTGTTTGGGTTTGTTGTAAAAGGGTGTCAGCATTTGGATTTAGAGTGTCAACGCCAACATTTAATGTGTCAGCGTTGAAGGGATCTTGGTCAATTTCCATATGCTGGGGTGATGGTGATGGTGATGGTTCAGGTAATGGGTCTGGTTGTGGTTGTGGTTCTGGTTGAGGTTGTGCTGCTGTAATAACAGAAAGCATGGCTTGGGTAAGGGGTAAGTCTCTGTTTGGGGGTGTATATATCTTTACAAAAATTGCTTTCTTTTGCACAGGGATCGTATAAAAGTCATCATGATCCATGGTGCAATACCTTTGTTCATCAAACACCATTTGTAAAAATCTTTGGTAAGCAAGAGTCATCTTGCTAACCTTGTTATGACACATCCCATCAAAAATCATTTTAGAAAAATTATATTTTTGCCTAGTAGCAATACATACAATGGCACTCCCAATTGATCTGTTAATTTCATTGTGTGTAATACATTTGGGACTCAAACATTGAAGAATGACATGTATCAAGTACTTCCAAGCTGGGGGAAACTCCTGTTTTTAATATTTATTTAAAGTTCCATCTTCAGGGAAAGGATAACCCAAAGCTTGAAGTCCTTGTTCTCGCTCACCAATGGGTAGGGTGGTTATACCATCTGCATCAATAAGATGCAAAGCATGGCAAACCAAGGCTTCAGTAACCACCCGTTGAAGCCCATGGACTGTAGCAGTCAATGTAGTCACATTATTAATCGTTGAGGAAGTGACATTATTCCAAAAATGTTTAATATGAGTGATAGGGATGAGAGGAGCATGAGAAAGTGCATACCTTAAGGGGGATGCATTTAAATACTCCACCATATGAGTATATTTAGGTAACAGAGTGTTGTCAGCCTCTAAATAGGCAACCAAGTTGTGTTGACTTCTGAACACCAATAGCAAATCACTCGGTTTAAACTTAGGTGCCATGGATGTAGAAAGTTGTGATATATGTTATGAAAGATGAAAGTGTATGAAAATTTAGTTAGACAAGAATAAGCAGTTACCCTGTTTCAAAAGAATGAGCCAAATATATAGGAGAGGTAAGCACATGTGATTGGTAAAAAATGAGGCAGTTATTTTTCAAAATATAATGATTAAAATCTTGAAAAGAGATAACTTATCTTGTGCATTAATAAAAAGTTACCAACTCCTAAAATTACGGCCCAAATTTTCGTCAAAAATAACAACTGGGTAGGACCCAATGTTTGTCAACGGTAAAAAATAACCTATCAATGCTCAACGGCTATATTCTTGTCAACGTTGGAATTTTCCATGTCAACGTCAAAGTTGGTCCTAACAACATTTGGAAAGAAAACTGTCAACGTCCAAAAATAAAAATAATAAAAAATAAAAAGAACCTTAACAAATTAATTTATCCTAGTGAAGATAACCTATAGACTGAAAATTACTATAGGGTGGCAAGCACTGTCCAATCATGCACACTTTCTTAAGCAAGATAGACATAATTGTCCTCAAGTGTCCCTTGCTAACCAAAGTTCTTAACAGTGAAGTTATCTCATAAAATCCTTTTTAACTTCCCATGTAATCCCAATAAAAATCATACCTAAGTCTCCCAACAGACAACATCCAAATCTAGGTCAAAAAGTCTTGGCAGCGTGCATAGTATATCAACTTTGCATGCTATAGTGCCTCACGATTCAGTAAACTAACTGGTACTCACCAGTGGACACAATCTAGAATTGTGATAAGAGTATTATATGAATACCCCAAAAGTCCTAAAGGTTTCCTAAACCTCCCCTTAAACTATGATATACAAGTTGCTAAATAAAATTCATGCAATAAAAATTTATGTCAAGATAGGAATATAAATATCCAAATCATAAACTTGAGCATGCTCCAATAAAGCTCCAAGGATCCATAAGCAACTCTTTATCCATTTGTATATTGCTAACAACGCCTACATAATTAGATCCAAACCACAAAACTAATATGTTGCTGACAACGTCAATTTAACACTTATCAGCGTTAAAATAACCTTTGTCAGTGTTAGACCACTAAAGTGGAAAATATAATTTTGTACAAAGACCAATAACAATGCATATCCTGTACATACTTTTACAAAGATTTGAGGAAACCAAGGTATCCACAGTTGGTATGATCAAAACACATATTAGGTAAGATTGATCATTCCAATACTTGTTACCAAGTATTGAAATCTCCCAGTATCAAAAGGTTTAGTTAATAAATCAACCACGTTTTCTTCTGTGTCAACCCTATCTGGTTGTATTAAACATTTTTTCAAAACAATCTCTTATAAAATAATGTCTAATTTCTATGTGTTTTGTTTTAGAATGATGTACAAGATTTTTAATAATGTATAAAGTACTGTTATTGTCTACAAAAATCTTGGTATGCATGAAATTATACCCATAATCCAACAGCTGGTTTTGAGTCGATAAGACTTGTCCACAACAAGCAGCTGCAGCTACATACTCTGCTTCAGTTGTAGAATTGGCCACTAGTGTTTGTTTCTTGCATTGCCAAGATATCAACCTACTTCCAAGAAATTGGCATCCACCAGTTGTGGATTTTCTATCAAACTTGTCACCCCCATAATCACTGTCTGAATATGAAATAAGCTCCAATAGAGAATCTTTTGGATACCATAATCCCAAGGTAGGATAGCACCTAAGATACCTAAAAATATTCTTGACAGCATGAAGATGACACTCTTTGGGAGTCGTTTGATGGCGTACACATGCACACACAACAAACATAATGTTAGGCATTGAAGCTGTAAGATACATCAATGATCCAATCATTGACCTATAAAGCCTGACATCCACCTCTTTTCCATCTCCAACCTTTCCCCAAGGGTGTTTCCTATCCATAGGTGTGCTAGCCCGTTTCTCATGTGGAGAAAATCCAAACTTCTTCAAGATCTCTGCTACGTACTTGTCTTGAGAGATGAAGATACCATCTTCTTTCTGCTGAACTTGTAACCCTAGAAAGAAGTTCATCTCTCCCATTGCACTCATCTTGAACTTGTCTGTCATGAGTTTGGAAAAATCTTCACTCATCTTTGGACTAGAAGAGCCAAAGATGATATCATCCACATAAACCTGAACAAGTAAGAAATCCTTACCAGTCTTCTTTGTAAACAAATTCTAATCTATGGTGCCCCTTTTGAATCAATTTTCCACCAGATAGGTGGACTATGTGCCATACCATGCTCTTGTGGCTTGGTGAAGTCCATACATTGCTTTCTTCTCTCTATACACCTTGTCTGGCTGTTCTTAATCTTCAAAACCAGGAGGTTGCATTACATAAACCTCCTTTGCAGTTGTGCCATAAAGAAAAGCACTCTTCATATCCATTTGATAGACTGTAAAGCCCATGCAGGAAGCATAGGCTAGAAAAATCCTTATTGCCTCAATCCTTGCAACATGTGCAAAAACCTCTTTATAGTCTATCCCTTCCTCTTGTGTATAGCCTTGAGCAACTAAACGTGCCTTGTTTATGACCACAATCCCTCTCTCATCCTTTTTGTTTCTAAGAACCCATCTTGTCCTAATAGGTCTGACATGTCTGGGACAATCAACTAACTCCGAAACATCTTTAATAGCAAATTGGTGAAGCTCATCTTGCATTGCATGCACCCAACTTGGTTCTTTAATATCATCAAATATCTTCTTGGGTTCCTGATGCAACAGAAAACAGGAAAATAAACATGCTTGAACAAGAGGGGTATCAACCTTCTTGTGAATATTGGCAATAAATCCTCCATGATTCTGATGAGACCTTCTAGTTTTTAGAGGAGTCATCACATCACCAATAATTAGAGAAGGAGGGTGTTTTCAGATAGTAGATGTAAGCACTCCTCCTTCAATAATTGTGTTGTCACCAATTTCAGTCTTCAAGTTGCCAATATCTTCTTCAAATTCTCTTCCATCATCATCTGAATGAACCTCTCCATGTCTGTTGGAAGGTTCACCTTGTTCAAAAACACTGGAAGAGAATAAATGGTCAAAAGAGTTGTCAACGCCTGAATTAGGGTTGTCAACGTTTGAGCCATCAACGCCTGAATTTGTCTTGTCATCGCTAGATTTTCCTTTGTCAGTGCTTGAAGATTGATAGGTGTGTAAACACCCATCCTTTTTACCACTTAATTACAATAATAACCGAGCCAAAACGTGTATTTTATGTCATTTATGTCGGAATTATGTGTGGTTTGTGTTTTTGTTGTGATTTAGGACGAAAAGGTGAAAAGTGGAGAAAACGCGGGCATTTACGGGCTTTTATTGAAGAAAAAGATGAAAGACGAGGTCAAGAAGTCAAGAGTGCAAAAAGAACGGAATTCCAAGACCAATTCTGAAGATTTATCGAAGAAAAAGTCAAAAGACGGAAGTTTACTTAAAGCCGAAGAACCCGAGTCTTATTTATTGAAGAATTAAAAGACGAGTTTAAAGAAATCCCGAGCCAAAAGTCATTAAAGTCCATGATTAACATTTATTAAGAAGGGAAGAGCTTAATGGTGCAATTAAGAAGAAAGGAAGGAGGGGAGGAAGCTTCCTCTAACCATCTCCCTAATCCCCCATAAATAGCCTTCATATTCATTTCATTAGTTTGGTTGGCTAGAGTGACACTAGTTCTTCCACCCTTTTAATTTCTTGCTCTTTAAATACATGTCAATTTAAATACTTGTCTTGCACTTTTAATACCTTTAAATTTCCAAGTAAGTGTTCTTTAATTTTCTTGTTTTTAATCTCTCATTCTACCTTTCTTTCTTTGCTTGATCTTTATGTTTATATGCTTATTGTGTTGCTTATTTGATTAAAGGTTATGTTTTTATGCTTTTGATTGTTTTAGATCATTGATTTATATAGTTGATTTGTTTTCATCTTTAAGTTTTTAAAGTTTTTATAAAAGTTATTTTTATACAAAAGTTTGTTTTTCGCAAACCTTTTCTTTTCGTGTTATAAAAGTCTTTAAATTTTAGTTTAGTAGCTTTTTCTTATACCGGTTGCCTTAGGATTTTTGTTGTGTGCTTATTTGATTAGTAGCTTATTTTTCTAGCTTATTTTGTGTTCTTTCCACTGTATTCCGACCATACATGTCGGAAAAGGGTTTATCAATCCGATTGGAGTGATCAGATAAGGGTTTTGATATTCCTATTGACATTCCGATTCGAGGGTTTGTTGAGATTCCGATCAGGGTAGTTTGGTTATTCCGATCTGAATAGGTGACAGGGTATTCTGATCTAAGGTTCCGATCTACATTCCGATAGGGAGGTTTGTATACATTCCGATTGAAGTCTGATCGGAATACATTCCGATTGGGTATTACTTTTCTATTTTGTCTTGTTTTATTTTTACGTTCTCGTTTTAATACCTTGTCAATTTTAATTTTCGTCACGCTTTACTTTTAAGTCACTTAATTTCTCGTTATTTTACTTTCCAAAGTTTTAAATATTGCTCCCTTTCATTTAATTAGACTTAGATATATTTTAAACGCCCTTTCTTTTAACGTCATTTACATTTACGTCTTCGCATTTTTTATTTTTAATACTACAACGACACATTTTTGTTTCACCAAAGAACAACTGAGTCGCACATTAAACTCATTTTTCAATTCGAAGAGATTAGAACAACAATAGAATTTAACTGAGTATAAACCTAGTTATTAAATGGCGCCGCTGCCGGCTCTTTTCGTAAAGATTAACGGTTTTCTGTGAGAGACGCGTTGTTTTTTGGGATCCGTTCACTTGTGAGCGTTATTTTCTTGCTTAAAAAATTCAAAAAAAACCATAAAAATTAAAAATTTCAAAAATCCAAAAAGATTTTATTTTTATTGTGTATATATATTGTCTTTGTGTTTGGTTTCTTTTTCTTTTGCATTTTCAGGTGTATGCGTACTAGATCTTCTAATTATCAAGAGCCCGAGACTCGAGAAGATTTAAGTATGTCAGGTGTTAACAACAACAATAATCTACTACACCTCAATAATAACAACAATGTTCTTCCACAGCCCGATCTTCGGACAATGGAGGAGCTTTGTCAACCTACCATGTTTGGACGAGGAGGACCGATTGCGCCGATACAAATCACGGCTTCGGAGTTTTCGTTGAAGCACCACATGATTCAGCAAGTGCAAACTAACCCATTCGCCGGAATGCCTGATGATGATGCCAACAAACACCTCGACAAGTTCATTACAATCACCCAAAGCATGAAGTTGCCTAGTTCCACAATGGATGTTCTTCGCCTACAACTCTTTCCACATACTTTATCACATCATGCCGAGAAATGGTTTGATCGTCTCCCGAAGAATTCTATTCATACTTGGGATGACATGACTCAACGCTTTTTATCGCGCTACTTTCCACCATCCATGGTCACGAGCCTTCGCAATCAAATCAGCGGTTTCATGCAAGATCCCGATGAATCTCTCTTTGATGCTTGGGAAAGATATAATGTCTTGATCGATCGTTGTCCAAACCACAACATGCTCCCTATGACCTTAATTGATACTTTCTACAACGGTTTGACTTTTCGCGATCGTGATACGATTAATGCAGCCGTCGGTGGCACATTCATGAAAAGGAGACCCGAGGAGTGTAGAGAGCTTATTGAGAACATGACTACTCACCACAAAAACTGGGATTCCTCCGCTTCTTCAAGGAACAACCCGAGAGTCAATGTTTATTCCACTTCAGCAAACCCTGATATGACCGAACTCACCAGCATGATGACTGAAATGAGCAAAAGTATCTTGCTTCTCGCTTCCAACCAACAACAACAAGTTAAAGCGGTAGCATCTTCTTGTGAAACATGCGGCGGTCCACACTCATACACCGATTGTCCTTCTACACAAGGAAATCCGGAAAATGTGTATGCAGCTTATGGTAATTATTCACTGGAAAATTACCAAGCTCGACAACAAGGGGATAGAAATTTGTTGAGTTACCGATCAAACAATTACCTTTCACCCGGTTTTTCTCCTCAAAACCAAAACCCCACCAACAACTACAATAGAAGTAACCAAATCCCACCAAGAGCTTCTAATCCTTATCACCCACCCGCTTAACAAACCCACCCATTAATCCCGATGTTGAAGCCATCATGAGAACCCAAGGTGAGCAAATCAAGAATCTTCAGAGCCAAATTATCAATCTGAAAGGAGATATCACAAAGCAAGGAAATGAGATAAGATCCGAGCTTCGAGATAATATTCAATCCTCCTTCAGCAATCAAACAAATGATTTGAAGACTATGCTTGCTAGTTTCTTGCCCGCAGCTCAACCTTCTACTTCAAGTTCTCTACCTTCAAACACCGTCACCAATCCGCGAGCAAATGTGAGTGCTATTACTACCCGTAGTGGAGTCACCATCGTAGGACCACCGATCCCGCCCCCATCATCTACACCTCCTCCACCACCATTTATCCCTACTCCTCCTACACCTAGTATTAATGCACAATTACCGTCTCCGCCTCGTCATGGCGATGTACCTAGGAAGGACCCTTCAACATCTCAACCTTTACCTACTACACCTGCACCTTCACCACCCAAACCCAATATCCCTTATCCTTCTCGCTTAGGCAAGACCAAAATTCTAACTAAGGATGACTCTGAAGTGTCGAGCTATGTGAAGATGATCTCTCAAATGAACTTCAACATTAGCTTTCTTGAAGCACTTGTCTACATGCCGAAATTTGTTAAAGCATTCAAGGAACTGCTTAACAAGAAGGAAAAGTTGATTGAGCTCACCAGCACACGCTTAAATTAAAACTTCTTTGCAGTTATTCTTAAAGAACTTCCGGAAAATCTTGGAGATCCCGGTCGTTTTGTGTTGCCTTGCGTTTTCAACAAAACTGAAGAATTTACTGCCCTTGCTGATCTTGGGGCTAGTATTAATCTTATGCGTTTGAGTGTTTCGAAAACACTATCATTGCCCGACCTTACTCCAACAATGATGACTCTTGAACTTGCAAATCGCACTCTCGCTTACCTCGTTGGTATAGCCGAAGACATGTTCATCAAAGTTGGCACATTTACTTTCCCGGTCGATTTTGTCGTTGTTGATTATGAAATGGACCCTCGTATTCCTTTAATACTTGGTCGGCCATTCTTGAGAACCCGACGAGCTTTAGTTGATGTGGCCGAAGGTGAGTTAATCATAAGAGTCGGGAATGATTCACAAGTTTTTAAAATGGGGAAGCTTACAAGCAAATCCTTTGGACGAGAATCAGTGAATATGATTAATGTGCTCGATGATTTTGTCATCTATAACAATCCTCTATTCGATTCTTCCATTGATAATCCACTTTTTCAAGATGATGTGGATGATTCTCTATCCAATTCGGACGCTTCTCCCATTTCTGATTCTCCACCGATCTTTGATGCTTATGATGATGATGATTCTAGCTCAGATTCGGGTGATTATGATGACTTTACTTCTGAGTATCCCGAGCTACCCACATATGATGATTTTGATGAGGCCGATACTCTTTCGAGCGATTCTTCACATGATGAAGATCCTTCGCCATCACTCGATCCTACTTTGGACGATTACTCATTTGAGGAAGACTTCTTTATGTTTCTCAACACTTACTTCCCTCATGAGAGTGATGCTCCTCCTTATGATTTTGAAGATTATCGTCTTGATCCTACTTTGGATTTGAAGAACATTCTTTCAAAGGAGAAGAAACCGGTCGACACCAATATCCGCAGCACATATGATTTAACACCTCTTTGTCCCCCTTCTGAGGACGAGGTTGTGCTTCTTCGCGGATCTTCTTCATATTCTACTGAGCCTGAGTGCTATTTTCCCCTAAAGGAAAAGGTGTTCGACCCCGGTAGTGATATTCTTCAGCCATCTCAGTATCCACCTGATGAAATAAAAGGAAATATCTTTGGAAATATTGAAGATATGCTTGCACCTCACCATACTTGCTTCCATCGTGCTCCATCGCTGCTTAAGGGAACCTTGCCTAATCTTCTTTGGCTTGCCTTGTTCGCCTTAAGTTTGTGCTTATTGATGGACGAAAACTATGTTTTTGATCCCGGTGGATATGTTTCATGCTTCTTCCTATGATGATCAAGGTCGAGTCAGGCTCACGACTCGGTAATAAAAAATCAAGCGCTTCTTGGGAGGCAACCCATGTATCTATCTTTTAGCTTTCTTCATCCTAAGTGTAGGCGAGACCCGTTGGTTTTCTATTTCCTCTCCTCTCTTATTCAGGGATTCGAGCGTTCAATGATCCACTCTTGATGATAATTGACGACCCGTGATTCCGTGTTTCCATCTTCTCGGTTCTATCCTAAACTCTTTTCGATTCACTATTTTATATTTCTCAATATTAAAATAGGAATCTCTTTAGTTTTCCTTTCCTTAGCGAGATTTAAACAACGTGCACAATGTCCTAAGTGTAGGGGAGTTTACTCCCACATGCTTAAACATTAAGGACAATGTTTATATTAAGTGTAGGGGGGACTTCTATCGAAGTTAAGTGGCCTTTTCCTTGTATTTGTCCTCATTTTAACCGGAAAATCAATTTTTCGACATTTTTCAAAGTTTTTGATCTATTTTGGCCTATTAGTTTTTCCCTTTGTGTAGTTATTTTTCTTTCTTTGCTTAGAATAAATTTTGAATAAAGTGGTTTTAATTTTCAAACGTTGTGAATCTTTTGACTCAACCCGAGTTTACTTATCTAAGTTTACTCTAGCTAGTATCCTTAACGTGTTTAAGTCAAGTTTTGCTAGGCTTTTATATAGGGAGCTATAAAACGCGAAAGTCTTAACTCTCACGGGTTAAGAACAAGAACTTTTCGCAAGTTCCTATAATTGATCCTAGAGATTCGTTTATCAAGGGAACTTTAAAATGCTATTTCTAAACTTGAAAAAGTCTAAGAATTCGCAAGATCCTATAGGCGACTCGAAAACCCAAAACTTTGATTTAATAGGCTAAGCATCCACGAGTCTCATTCGTTGAGATTTTAAACTGTGGAGAATGAGAGATGATAGAGTCAATTATAAGTTTGGTATTCTTTCGTGAATTTATGTGAGTTAATTATAAGCCTATTCTCCCATCGCTTGTTAATAAATTTATCTGCAATAAATAAGGTTGTACGATTTGAAAAGTTACTTAGCTTCTAGCCCAAGATCGTTTAAAAGTTGCTCGGTATGGATTAGAATTCATAGCCAAGGCATAACTTATTGAAGCGGGATGCGTAGATTGGCGAGTCCGAAAAGGCCCTAACAAGGCATGAGGGCTATATTTTGTTGCTAAAGATCCCAAGTGATGTGAAGAATCATTTATCGAAAATCAATATGAAGGATCGAGACACACGACGAAAAGCAAAAACTCCCCAAAAGTCATGGAGAAGTGTATCCGAAAAGACCCTAGCAATGTATGAGGATAAATAGATCCAAGTCATAAAAGGAGGCGGATCGTTGTATATCAAAATCCAAAATAAAGATTGGAAAAAAATGAAGAAGTCGTGGTCCAAGTATGAATCTCTCAAAACTTGAAGAAATTCCTATATGAAGAGAAGACCATAATTTCATGAACGTCTCTCAAGGTTTGAAGTATGAAGTCGCTGCCAATTATCGGTCCGAGAAAGGTCTCTAATCGCGAAGCGAGTTATGCCAAGATATGAACTTTATGAGGTCCCGAGAAGCATTTTTAAAAGATTTTGTCCTTTAGCTAACTATTGATTAAATCGTTCACTTTATTTTCGGACTAAACAACTATCGAAATAACTCAACAATGCATCCTCGTGATCATTCAAGACAACAATAAAATATAAGAGATACACCTATGAATAAGGGAGTTTAAGTGAATAATTGGCCCACATGAGTTCGTGATAGTTTGCTAACTTATAATAACAATGATCTCGTTTTTAAGCTTGGTTTGGAGAAAGTGAAAACTTGAGGATGATGATTATTCATGACATTTTCAAAACCCAAGGTATGCTTTTGATTTCTTTACTTTGAATGTTTATAGTTTTTTTTATGTCGTTAATAAAGGCTAACATGGATTGATTATGATGAAAAATGTTAACATGCTTTGTAACTAATGCATTGCATGAGGACATTGCAATGGTCAAGTGTAGGGGATTTGATAGGTGTGTAAACACCCATCCTTTTTACCACTTAATTACAATAATAACCGAGCCAAAACGTGTATTTTATGTCATTTATGTCGGAATTATGCGTGGTTTGTGTTTTTGTTGTGATTTAGGACGAAAAGGTGAAAAGTGGAGAAAACACGGGCATTTACGGGTTTTTATTGAAGAAAACGATGAAAGACGAGGTCAAGAAGTCAAGAGTGCAAAAAGAACGGAAGTCCAAGACCAATTCTGAAGATTTATCGAAGAAAAAGTCAAAAGACGGAAGTTTACTTAAAGCCGAAGAACTCGAGTCTTATTTATTGAAGAATTAAAAGACGAGTTTAAAGAAATCCCGAGCCAAAAGTCATTAAAGTCCAAGATTAACAAAAGATTAAGAAGGGAAGGACTTAATGGTGCAATTAAGAAGAAAGGAAGGAGGGGAGGAAGCTTCCTCTAACCATCTCCCTAATCCCCTATAAATAGCCTTCATATTTATTTCATTAGTTTGGTTGGCTAGAGTGACACTAGTTCTTCCACCCTTTTAATTTCTTGCTCTTTAAATACATGTCAATTTAAATACTTGTCTTGCACTTTTAATACCTTTAAATTTCCAAGTAAGTGTTCTTTAATTTTCTTGTTTTTAATCTCTCATTCTACCTTTCTTTCTTTGCTTGATCTTTATGTTTATATGCTTATTATGTTGCTTATTTGATTAAATATTATGTTTTTATGCTTTTGATTGTTTTAGATCATTGATTTTTATAGCTTATTTGTTTTCATCTTTAAGTTTTTAAAGTTTTTATAAAAGTTATTTTTATACAAAAGTTTGTTTTTCGTAAACCTTTTCTTTTCGTGTTATAAAAGTCTTTAAATTTCAGTTTAGTAGCTTTTTCTTATACGGTTTGCCTTAGGATTTTCGTTGTGTGCTTATTTGATTAGTAGCTTATTTTTCTAGCTTATTTTGTGTTCTTTCCACTGTATTCTGACCATACACGTCGGAAAAGGGTTTATCATTCCGATTGGAGTGATCAGATAAAGGTTTTGATATTCCTATTGACATTCCGATTGGAGGGTTTGTTGAGATTCCGATCAGGGTAGTTTGGTTATTCCGATTGGAAAGGTGACAGCATTCTGATTGAAGTTTCCGACAACATTCCGATTGGGAAGCTTGTAACATTCCGATCAAAGGTAAGTTGGTATTCCGATCAGGTCTAGTGACAGTATTCCGATCTGAGACCAATCCTTATTCCGATCGGAGGCCACTTCACATTCCGATCTGAGGGGTTTGTTTGGATATTCCGATCTGAATAGGTGACAGGGTATTCCGATCTAAGGTTCCGATCAACATTCTGATAGGGAGGTTTGTATACATTCCGATTGAAGTCTGATCGGAATACATTCCGATTGGGTATTACTTTTCTATGTTGTCTTGTTTAATTTTTGCGTTCTCGTTTTAATACCTTGTCAATTTTAATTTTCGTCACGCTTTACTTTTAAGTCACTTAATTTCTCGTTATTTTACTTTTCAATGTTTTAAATATTGCTCCCTTTCATTTTTTTAGACTTAGATTTATTTTAAACGCCCTTTCTTTTAACGTCATTTACATTTACGTCTTCGCATTTTTTATTTTTAATACTACAACGACACATTTTGTTTCACCAAAGAACAGTTGGGTCGTACATTAAACTCATTTTTCAATTCGAAGAGATTAGAACAAAAATAGAATTTAACTGAGTAAAAACCTAGTTATTAAAGATTCATGCATGTTTTCATCAACTGGTATTACTTGTGGACCACCTTTTTCCTTTCCAGCAGCAGTAACAGCAAATGCATTTGTTCATATAAGAATGGTAACATACTCAAGTATGGGTGCTGATTTGTCTGCTTGTGATCCAACATCCTTATGAACCTGTAAACCTGAAATTTAAACAACTGGTTTTTCCACAACATTTGAAGTCACCTTCACAACGTCTGGATTAGTAACAGGCATATAATTTAAGGTTCTAGATAGAGGTTCCAAGTCAAATAACCAATTTGGTCCACTTTCAGGATCACTAGGTTTACTTTCTAAAAACCTAACATGTACCTTTTCAAGTATACGTTTGTCTTCCTTCATGTAAACCCTATATCCTCTACTCTGCACTTAATAGCCCATGAAATAGCCTTCATCACCTTTGGCACTAAACTTACCTAAGGAATCACTAGTATCCAACATAACTACATGACAGCCAAAAGGTTTGAGAAAACCAATATTAGGTTTCCTACTCCAACATAGCTCATAAGGTGTCTTATTATAGTTTTTGTTGATCAATGCCCTATTCTGAACATAACAAGCTGTATTCACAACCTTAGCCCAAAATGTAATGGGAAAGTGAGCATCAGCCAACATTGTCCTAGCTGCTTCTATGAGTGTTCTATTCTTCCTTTCAGCCACCCCATATTTTTGTGGGGTTCTAGCTATACTAAAATGTCTAGTAATCCCTTTCTTGGCACACAAGTCATCTAATAGCTTATTTCGAAACTCACCGCCATTATCACTTCTATGTATTTTAACCTCATTCCAAGTCTTTTTCTCTAATTGGGTAATAAAGTTTATCAAAATATCAACAGTTTCACTTTTCAAAGCCAAAAAGAAAGTCCAAGTAAATCTAGAAAAATCATCAGTGATGACAAAACAATAGGATTTACCATTTAAGCCTTCTATATTAGATGGACCAAACAAGTCCATATGCAGCAAGTGATCAGTAGAATGCACAAGTTTAGAGTTAAAGGAGACTTTGTGCTGCTTGCCCTTAAGACATGAAACACAAGAATGGTCATTGTGGAAAGCCTTTTCAGGCAAACCATCAACTAAACCATTCCTCACAAGTCTATTTATGTTCTTAAAATTAATGTGCCATAACCTTCTGTGCCAAATATTACTCTCATCAACTGAAGCCTTAGCATATAGATATGACAGATTATTATTCATCCTAATTCCATTAAGATTCACATTATAAATTTCCTTATGCCTAGGTGTTCTATAATAAATGAATTTCTCATCAGGTGTTTTAAAATCTTTGCTTAACACCAAGCATTCAGTATCAGTGAAAAGAACCTTGTTTTTTATCAAAAACTTATGATACACTAAATAGATTATAGTCAAGTTCTTTTACCAGAAATACGTTCTCAAAACGCAAATTGTTGGTGATAAGAGTGCCTTTGCCAGTGATAGTCCCATATCCGCCTCCAAAGTACACTTTGTCACCATCTTTAATGAGGGTAAAGTTTGTCAAGTAATCTTCCTTCCCCGTCATGTGCCTAGAGCATCCACTATCCCAATAGACATAATAATTAACCTGCTTTAGAATGCCCTGCACATAAAGAAAACAAATTAGTTTTCTTTGGGAACCCAAGCCTGAGCAGACTTGGATTCATTTGGTTGTTCAACAAGAACAGACTTAGTCCTTATAACAACCCCTTGTTCATCCCTTTTTGGATTAAACACCCAGTTAACCCCAATTGGTTTATTTATGACCTTTGAAATATAATGAAATCAGTTACAAGTCATAGAAATCCCATCTGAATTAGGGTTTTGGTCTTGTTTGGGTCTCCAAGTTAAGCTAGAAGAAGCTTTAGACCCATTTCCCTTTGGCTTCAAATATTTGGCATTACTTGGTCTAGCAGCGTTGGAAACATTCCTGTCAGCTTTAAAATTGTTCTTGACAATGCTGAAATTACCTTTATAAGTGTCAAACCTAGGTTTGCTACAAGAACCCATTGTCTGTTAGACCATGTATTGGTCTTTTGAAAAGGCCTTTGTCCATAAGTATTAGACCCTTTAGTAAAGAATGGAGCTGGTGTAATGACTTGCGGACTTTGTTGGACAAAAGGTTTGGGTTTGACCATGGTTGACTTTCTATCAGCGTTGACCTTTGAAGCATTGACACATTTATAAGCCAAATGTGAAAAACTTCCACAAGTATAACAGGCTTTTCTAGACATAACTCTAGGTCTATATGAAAAGTAACATGTCCCATTATCACTAACTTGACTTTTTGGTGACCTAGGTTTTCTATACATTTCTGCATATTTAATACTAGGTTTTTCATCAACGTTTAAGCCAAGTTCGACAGTCTTTCCAGTAGTAGGGTTGGTCACTTTTATGGGTGTAGACTCATTTGGGCTGTCACTAAGCATGCCACCCTTAACGAACAAAGTAGGGTTGGCTTTCTTCCATTGGTCCAAATCAATCAATTTCTTCTTGTATTCCTCTACTGGGGTAAGAACTCTAGGTGGACGAATAAATTCCTCTTCTTTAAGTTTTGGTATACCAGTCCAAGACAAATCCCTTCTAAGGACACCATAGAAGTTCCCAGCAGGTGGTGGAACACCAGCATATTCTTTCATCCCAATCCCACTCATATCCCTAGAATCCTTTTGTTCACTAACACATTTTTCTAGGGTTTGAGAAGCTTTATCAAATCTTTGACTTTTAAGATCTACATTATCTTTGATTTTGATAGCCTCATCTAACTTAGCTTGTATAACACCATTGGATCTCTCCAAGATGTTCCTTACCACAACACTAGCATTTAGATCATGAGTCAAAATATTGATTTGATCTTTTAGGTCAAGCTCCATTTTCTTATATTCAGCCACAGTCTTTTCAGTTTGAGTAAGAGCAAGTTGATAATTAGATAATTTGCATTTTTCATCAAAAACATATGATTTTAACTTTAAAATTTCTTTGTTAAGCTTTTTAGTGTTTAGACGACAGCCCTTACTACAAAATGCATCATCATATACCTCATTGTCTGATGAAGATGAAGAATGTGCCATGAGAGCATAGTGAACATGCTACTCTTCCTCCTTTTCTGCAACCAATGGCTTGTTCTCTTCTACATCCTTGGCCAAAAAGCTCCAATCCCAGCCAACACCATCAATTTCTTACATGGCAACCATAGCCTTGGTGTCTTCAACTTTGATGATTTGACTTAAAGGTTTTCTAGCATCAGATCTTCTTGGAGATCTGTATTCTCTCATAAAGTGTCCCATTCTATGGCAATTGAAACACTCAACCTTGGATTTATCAAACCCAACAGTGTCTTTAGCATTAAAGCTCATCTTCTTCCTAAATCTCCTATTCCATCTATTAGCTCTTAGGCTTGCAAGTGCCATATTTCATTATATGTCCGTCTCCCCCAAATGCTCATCACTTATTTGCTCAAGGTCCTCATATGTAATAACTGAACCATTGGGCAATGAAGCAATGTATGTACAAACTGTATCTATATCAATACCAGCAGGCTTAACTCTTGGTGAGTCAACATTGTATGTGTCAGCGTCTGAATGTGAGGCGCTGATAGAGCTTGATCCAATGTTGACTCAAGGTGATCTAGTAACGGGGTGCATGTATGACTCCCTTTGATCAAATTGACTTTCACTATGTGAGAAGAAGGCCATATTTCCATTGGTAGACTTGCTTCCTTGATCCAAAAGGATTTCACTCTCTACAATCCTCAGTTTATTGTAGACGTCATCAAAAGTGGAACTTTTGTGTGTATTATTAGCAATCATGGACCTTGCTTCAATATTCCATGCATCACCAAGACTTTTGAGGAAAGTGGTGATAATATCAGCATCATCATGCACTGTTCCCATAAATGACAATTTTCTTGTGATGTCCAGAAGTCTGCTTCTCACTCCACTTAGCTTTTCATTGGGAAGAGCTTTGAATGCTGCATACTCATGCAAGAGTTGCTTCTTTTTCTCTAAGGCAGTATCATCATTACCACCATAAGTGACTTGAAGGGATTCCCAATGATCTTTGGCATAATCATATCCTTTATACATGTGTTGATTGGCTTGTCCCTAAGAAAGTCTGAGGATGCTTAGAGTTTTCATGTCATTCCTTCTCTTTGCAATGTCCTCAATTGAGACAGCTCTTCCATCTTCAGGTTTTTCTTTTCGATCCTCCTCACTTGAACCTGGAGTTGATCTTAGAGTGATAGTAGCTTGAATCTTAGCAGCCTTATTGTATATGTTTCCAAATTCAATAATTTCCCATGGGGTGTCATCATGGATTTGAACCTGCTCAAAATTGAACTTCCACAGCTCAAAGTTGTCTGGGTCTAGCATGGGGATTCTTATGTTATGGCTTGAGGAGGAGGTCAACTCTGGAGTAGACATTTTGTCTGGATTTTAGGGTTTCTTGAAAATTAGGGTTTTTGGTGATTTAGGGTTTTTGTGTTCTTTAGATCAAAGTTTCTCAACAAGCTCTGATACCACTTGTTGATCTCAAACTAAGATCGATTTAGCTTGTCTAAATGAGATTAAATCAAGTTAAACATGTAGAGAAACATTGTTGTATACGAAACAATTTAAGTATTATACAGAATTAATACTTAAACAAGAACACACAAACAAGATAAACTAAACTTTCACTCTGATTGATTAGTCGAACTTGCGTACAATGGAAGTGTGAAAAACATATACTGAACTAAACCTAAAGGCCTCCTTTTATATATTAAGGAACATTGTACAAGAGTCTACGTATCCGCTATTTTAGGTAAAGATAAACATAAGAAATACATTGTCGAACATATCTTTACTAGAAACATACTAGAAACATAAAATGTGTAGACTAAGTATCCTATCAGTGTTTGACTTCTTCTTATCAACGCTTGACTTCTTCCTGTCAACGCTTGTCTTGACAACGCTTGATTTCTTCCTATCAACGTCAAATTTCCTCTTGTCAGCGTCCAAGTGTCTTGGCTACATTTTATTCCCAACAAAATCTTGTGTGTACAAAATTTTGGGCCAATACCCTTAATGTCGGAAATTTTCGACGCAATTTCCCCTTTATGAGCTTTAAGAATTGTCAAAAGTGCGGCATTTTCTTCATTGGAAAGATCTTTCGCGATAATAAACGGCACTTGTCATCACCTTCCAAGAATGCGTATTCAAGGTGAGATGTAAGATCTTTCAATTAAAGGATTGGCGGTTCCTCGATTGATGATTTTTGTTCAACACTCATAACTTCCATCGGCGGAAGAAATGGTGGAATGAGAGAATCATTACCAATAATCACCTCATCTTCATTGTCGATTTCATTCAAAATAAAATAGCCTCCTTGGAATGGAGTGAGATTTGGTGTAGAATTAGCAAGAATCGGATCCATAATAGTGGGATTGCCACTTGACGAACTATCATAAAAACCTAACACTTCTTGTGAGAACTCATCGCAAACTACATCGACTAAGTCAATGTGGTTGATGGTAGCGATTTCATAAACATGAGAAGGTGTAGAATTTTGAGTAGCGTTTATAACAAGTTCCTCTTCGTTGAATCTAAAAGTTATCTTTCTAGCATGAACATCGATAAGTGATCTCGAGGTGTCTAAAAATGGACGACCTAAAATTAGAGGAAATTGAGGATCCATGGGGATGTCTACTACGATAAAATCAACGGGATAGTTGAACTTCCCCACTTTTACGAAAACGTCTTCGGATACTCCACATGCGAGAATCGTAGAATGATCGGCCATCTCGATTAACATTTTCGATGGAGTAAGAGCCGGAAGTGATAGCGATTTTGTGACAACCGTGGTTTTGTGGTTCGTCACTTGGTCTTATTTTAAGGTTAATTTATGTGTGACTATGTGATTTGTGTGTTTACATGTTATTTTGCGTGAACGAGGTTGGTGTGGATATCGTTTATGGGTATAAAGTACTCATAAGTAAATCGAGGAACGGTTATTTCATGTTCATGAGCTCACAAATTAGTGATTATGAAATGAAATGGTGTTATTTTGGTGTTTTACGTATACGTATAAGTATTATAGTAAATCGTATTTTTTTTACGATGTGGGGTGCATGTATGACTCCCTTTGATCAAATTGACTTTCACTATGTGAGAAGAAGGCCATATTTCCATTGGTAGACTTGCTTCCTTGATCCAAAAGGATTTCACTCTCTACAATCCTCAGTTTATTGTAGACGTCATCAAAAGTGGAACTTTTGTGTGTATTATTAGCAATCATGGACCTTGCTTCAATATTCCATGCATCACCAAGACTTTTGAGGAAAGTGGTGATAATATCAGCATCATCATGCACTGTTCCCATAAATGACAATTTTCTTGTGATGTCAAGAAGTCTGCTTCTCACTCCACTTAGCTTTTCATTGGGAAGAGCTTTGAACACTGCATACTCATGCAAGAGTTGATTCTTTTTCTCTAAGGCAGTATCATCATTACCACCATAAGTGACTTGAAGGGATTCCCAATGATCTTTGGCATAATCATATCCTTTATACTTGTGCTGATTGGCTTGTCCCTAAGAAAGTCTGAGGATGCTTAGAGTTTTCATGTCATTCCTTCTCTTTGCAATGTCCTCAATTGAGACAGCTCTTCCATCTTCAGGTTTTTCTTTTCGATCCTCCTCACTTGAACCTGGAGTTGATCTTAGAGTGATAGTAGCTTGAATCTTAGCAGCCTTATTGTATATGTTTCCAAATTCAATAATTTCCCATGGGGTGTCATCATGGATTTAAAACTACTCAAAATTGAACTTCCACAGCTCAAAGTTGTCTGGGTCTAGCATGGGGATTCTTATGTTATGGCTTGAGGAGGAGGTCAACTCTGGAGTAGACATTTTGTCTGGATTTTAGGGTTTCTTGAAAATTAGGGTTTTTGGCGATTTAGGGTTTTTGTGTTCTTTAGATCAAAGTTTCTCAACAAGCTCTGATACCACTTGTTGATCTCAAACTAAGATCGATTTAGCTTGTCTAAACGAGATTAAATCAAGTTAAACATGTAGAGAAGCATTGTTGTATACGAAACAATTTAAGTATTATACGGAATTAATACTTAAACAAGAACACACAAACAAGATAAACCAAACTTTCACTCTGATTGATTAGTCGAACTTGCGTACAATAAAAGTGTGAAAAACATATACTGAACTAAACCTAAAGGCCTCCTTTTATATATTAAGGAACCTTGTACAAGAGTCTACGTATCCGCTATTTTAGGTAAAGATAAACATAAGAAATACATTGTCGAACATATCTTTACTAGAAACATACTAGAAACATAAAATGTGTAGACTAAGTATCCTATCAGTGTTTGACTTCTTCTTATCCACGCTTGACTTCTTCCTGTCAACGCTTGTCTTGACAACGCTTGATTTCTTCCTATCAACGTCAAATTTCCTCTTGTCAGCGTCCAAGTGTCTTGGCTACATTTTATTCCAAACAGAATCTTGTGTGTACAAAATTTTGGGCCAATACCCTTAATGTCAGAAATTTTCGCCGCAATTTCCCCTTTATGAGCTTTAAGAATTGTCAAAAGTGCGACATTTTCTTCATTGGAAAGATCTTTCGCGATAATAAACGGCACTTGTCATCACCTTCCAAGAATGCGTATTTAAGGTGAGATGTAAGATCTTTCAATTAAAGGATTGGCGGTTCCTCGATTGATGATTTTTGTTCAACACTCATAACTTCCATCGGCGGAAGAAATGGTGGAATGAGAGAATCATTACCAATAATCACCTCATCTTCATTGTCGATTTCATTCGAAATAAATTAGCCTCCTTGGAATGGAGTGAGATTTGGTGTAGAATTAGCAAGAATCGGATCCATAATAGTGGGATTGCCACTTGACGAACTATCATAAAAACCTAACACTTCTTGTGAGAACTCATCGCAAACTACATCGACTAAGTCAATGTGGTTGATGGTAGCGATTTCATAAACATGAGAAGGTGTAGAATTTTGAGTAGCGTTTATAACAAGTTCCTCTTCGTTGAATCTAAAAGTTATCTTTCTAGCATGAACATCGATAAGTGATCTCGAGGTGTCTAAAAATGGACGACCTAAAATTAGAGGAAATTGAGGATCCATGGGGATGTCTACTACGATAAAATCAACGGGATAGTTGAACTTCCCCACTTTTACGAAAACGTCTTCGGATACTCCACATGCGAGAATCGTAGAATGATCGGCCATCTCGATTAACATTTTCGATGGAGTAAGAGCCGGAAGTGATAGCGATTTTGTGACAACCGTGGTTTTGTGGTTCGTCACTTGGTCTTATTTTAAGGTTAATTTATGTGTGACTATGTGATTTGTGTGTTTACATGTTATTTTGCGTGAACGAGGTTGGTGTGGATATCGTTTATGGGTATAAAGTACTCATAAGTAAATCGAGGAACGGTTATTTCATGTTCATGAGCTCACAAATTAGTGATTATGAAATGAAATGGTGTTATTTTGGTGTTTTACGTATACGTATAAGTATTATAGTAAATCGTATTTTTTTTACGATGTGGGGTTTAGCATTTAGAGGTCTCGGATAAGGTGTTTAGTTATGTGAGTATTTTTCGGGATGGTTTTAAGTCATTTAGGACTTAGTTAAAAAGTTTATTTCAAAATTTAAGATTTTTTTTTAAACTGTATAGTTTACGTTTTTTCGGTATAGGCGTAAAATTGACTAGTTTTACAGTTTTAAGGTTTCGGAGGCTTTAGGTGCTGAAATTCTGGAAACCTTGGTTTCACGGATCTTTAAGCTACTAGGAATGATCATTGTTCATATGATTAACATAATCAAATCGGAATTAGAACAATAACCATTAACAAGGTGTTTAGGCACAAAACACATGAATTAAAACAATTGGGTTGCTAATTATATTAATAATTAACAACCACTAGGTGTGTGTACATTGAATTCCACACCTAGTCGACACACGCTTTAGGTTTATATTGTATATGAAAGTTATGAAAAACCTAATAACCCGTGGTTCCTTTTATAGTGTAAGGATTAGGGTTTTACAAGAGATAAAATCAAATAAACATGTAAATCTTCTATTTAAATAAACTTATACAGAACATATCCTGCATATTTATCTAAATAGAAGCTTCCAAAGGCTTCTTGTCTACGTTTCTGTCAATGCTTGGATTGCATGTGACAATGCTTAGATTGTACATGACAACTCTTGAGCCATCAACCTCCAATTTGCTCTTGTCACCGCTTGGATTGCTCTTGACAACGCTTAGACAAATGTCTTCATGTTTTCTTCGTTTTTGAGTTTCTGCCACATCAACTTTTTGACCCAACAATCTTCCCCTAGTTGATGTTGGCAAAACTCTATGTGTATCTCTTGTAAGTTGTACATCATCTTCAAATTGCTTCCCCTCAATTGTAGCATGTATGTCTTCCCGTTTTTGTCACATCAACAGGGAAGTAAACAATGTATGCAATCTTAAAGATTCTCCAAATGTAGCTCTATGCAATGATCTTGAAGAAAAATAAATAAAGTAATCTTGATGTAGAAGTAGAGTAACCCAAACCTATGTTCCATATCTTGTACGATGTGATGAAGTATGGGATTAATACAAAAATCCTCATCCTTTGTGAGACACTGAGCACAATAATGTAACTCCTTCAAGTGATAGAAAATATATGCATAGAGTACCATAAGAAAGATCACATATTCCTAGATCTTGTATCACTTCATCAGTAACAATGTAAGCACAAACAAGTTATCTTAAAAGTCCATGACTGGAAGTGCACGACTTTAAGATATGATAGAACACATACTCGCGAAAATCTTCTTCAATCATCAAACTTACCATAAGAATTCTTCCCCTTAAGCCAACACATCTTCATGATGAATTTAATGAAATAACATCTTCATACCATATGTAAAAGGACTTTGGTGGATAATTCTTTCACAAGGCTATCTCGATTACATGGTTTAAAATATCCATCAAATTCTCCATGAATTGTTGCGAACTTACTTAAAAATCATTTACTCCTTGTAAAAATATCCGAGCCATAAATATCAACTTGATATTTTAAATAAAAACGGAGATTCCATGTACCTTTGCGTGTAAATACCTTCTTTTTGTGTGCTAAAAACGTACCAATTTTCTCAACAACAGCCATTATTTTGTTATCCGATAACCCTTACTGTCCAAGATCACTATCAGATGTATTGTCTGATATCGGACAATACCTATCAGCGTTTTGATTCACCTTTATCGGACAACTCATGTCAACCTATCCTGTCAGTGTTCGACTTATTCTTGTCAGCGTCAAAATAACAAACGTCAGCGTCAACCTTAAACTTTGCCAGCGTATTGCATTATCACACTCCTTAAGCAAAATCGTTGAAAGATAAACCAAACCAAGACAAACCCATGTGGTTTAGTATGAACTAAGCCCAAGTAGTGCATCAAGCCCATATCTCCTACGTCTAATAAGTTCATAATCTGCAAAGTCTGTACCTTTCTCCCGTACTGTAGCATGTGAACCATATCCCACAAAAATAGGAAAACATATCTTGTCTAGATATATGAAGAATATCACACGTCTTTTTCTTGTTGTCATCTACAAAACAGTAACAAATCTTCCTTTTTGTGGCATTCCATAACTGATTCCTTATCACGTCTCTAGCATCCTTTTGCTTTTGATTGATCAACTTCTTTTGCTAGCACGATCTGCCTTTTCTTGTTATGCTCAAACCAACAATATAACAAGATTGGACCATGTAAAGTAGCAGCCAATCTCATACCCAATCTTCACGTGATATCAGTCATCACCCAACTTTGTAATCATGTGACCATCATACATCCCACGTGATTCTTAAACCATGAACTTTCTTCTACTAACTCATCACGTGTTGAATTTCCTGTGTATTTATTATAGTAGAAAGCATGTAGAAGTAACACCAAAGCTTTCTGGTCATGAACAAACTTCATAGCTGCCAAATATATATAGATCTAGGGTTTACACAGAAACCCTTAAACAAAACTCTTTTCAATCACAGAAGCTTCATCTCATAACAACAGCAACAAAAATACGCATCTACGGTTTGTGTAATTTCTGTTTATACGAAGTAGGGTTTGGAAGTAAACCCTAGTATCCTGTATCAACTATCTCATACCAGCCATAAACCTCATAACATTCTTCTTCTTATGTCGATCTAGGGTTTGAGGAACCCTAGTTCATGATTTTATGTGAAAAGAGCAAAACATTAATACCTTAAACAGTAAATTTTGACGCTGAATATCTTCATCATTAGGGCTCAGATCGAAAATCCCTTCCGTGAGATTCTAGAAACAAGTGCCAAGAATCTACAGTTCATAAATCACAAAGATCCAACGGTTAACGAAGGAGAGATCGTGTTTTGAATATGGTTGTTCACAGAAAACTGCATGTACTTACTGTTGACTTTGACGCCTAATAACTTTTTCTTGGGGATAAAACTCGACAATCCCTCCGGTGGATATATGTGAATAGAACACACACAAGAAATTTCGTGACGATCCAACGGTCCAATCAAAAGTTATGACCTTCTGAATACTACTGCGCACACAAAAACGTCCAGAAAAACACTAGACGGGTTTTTCTTCTTTTCACCATACACGAACACCTTGTTGGTCCTAGCATCACGAGCCACAAGGCTCTGATACCAATTATGGAAACCTTGGTTTCACGGATCTTTAAGCTATTAGGAATGATTATTGTTCATATGATTAACATAATCAAGGCAGAATTAAAACAATAACCATTAACAAGGTGTTTAGGCACAAAACACATGAATTAAAACAATTGGGTTGATAATTATATTAATAACTAACAACCACTAGGTGTGTGTACATTGAATCCCACACCTAGTCGATACACGCTTTAGGTTTACATTGTATATGAAAGTTATGAAAAACCTAATAACCCTTGGTTCCTTTTATAGTGTAAGGATTAGGGTTTTACAAGAGATAAAATCAAATAAACATGTAAATCTTCTATTTAAATAAACTTATACAGAATATATCCTGCATGTTTATCTAAATAGAAGCTTCCAAAGGCTTCTTGTCTACGTTTCTGTCAATACTTGGATTGCATGTGACAATGCTTAGATTGCACATGGCAACTCTTGAGCTATCAACCTCCAATTTGCTCTTGTCAACGCTTGGATTGCTCTTGACAACGCTTAGACAAATGTCTTCAGGTTTTCTTCGTTTTTGAGTTTCTACCACATCAACTTTTTGACCCAACAGAAATAAATTAAGGTATTATTAATAACATAATAATAAGTAATAAAAAGAAAAAAAAATAAAAAAATTATATGTTAAAGTCGGGTTAGGCCGATTAAAAAGAAAGAAAAGGGAAAAAAAGGAAAAAGGGAACCGGGCTTTTGTAATGGGCCAAGGACTTGCTAGGAAATTATATAAAGACTTTTTATTAACTATAAACACATCATAATCCCCTGGAGATCAAGCTTAAGTCGAAATCAATGGAGTCTATTTAGGGTACTTCATTAATTTTTCTTCTTTCAAAAATTATACGGTAAAATCTACAATACACTTTTTAATTAAATTGTTTTTAATTCTCTTACAATCAATACATGATGGATCTAGGGTTAAGTTAATTATGAATTCTGTATTATAATGGTATATACATGATTAGATTAACTAGAGATAATAATTATACACGGTGATGGTAATTAATTAAGCTAATTGTGTTAAATTCATTTTTAAAAACTGGGCAAAATTTTATGTCAATTGTTTTGATCATATCTAGAGTTCTACAAACCCTTATTTTGCGATCCAAGCATCCCTGAATAGGTATTTGAAGTGGCTTTCAAATGCAAGAAACGTGAACTAAATTGGAGGTGGGAGGTGGGTCAAATACAGGTTAAACAGTCGGAGGTCAAAACAGTTTTGAAATCAGTCGGGTTTAATTTAATGTTTTAGGTGATTGGGGTACTTAGGAGTACACTCGAGCCTTCTAATGAGCATGGTAGTTGGTTTATATATTAAATAATATACCTGAAGGGTGGCTAAGCAAATGGGTTAGGGTAAGACCCCCTAATCATAACAAACTTTTTGTATGTTCAAAATCGTTAATATGCGGATAGGCAGAATTATATATATATATATATATATATATATATATATATATATATATATATATATATATATATATATATATATATATATACATATATATATATATATATATATATATATATATATATATATATATATATATATATATATATATATATATATATATATATATATATATATATATATATATATATATATATATATATATATATATATATATATATATATATATATATATATATATATATATATATATATATATATATATATATATATATATATATATATATATATATATATATATATATATATATATATATATATATATATATAATATATATATATATATATATATATATATATATATATATATATATATATATATATATATATATATATATATATATATATATATATATATATATATATATATATATATATATATATATATATATGTGTATATATATATATATATATATATCGGGGCCTTAACAGTAGCTTTAAGGTTGGGGCAAAAGGAAGGAGTTAGCTGACATATGTAAGGGCATAGGGTTTCCTTTACATAGATCATGGGTATGGTTAGGTGGGCATTTGGCTTATAATTTGGAGACCTAAAAACTGGGACTGTTTTGGGTAAAATGTTAACGAGACGGGTTATGAAGTAAACTAAGTTAAGGGCTTTATAGAGGGGTGTAATGAGATGCTTAGAGCATATAAATGAGGTATATATATGGGAGAAGGTTAGATGTCCATCATGGGTTGATGAGCCATCTTAGTGTTTGGTTCATGTTTTGATTGTGTGCTTTTGTTTGTTAGCTTTTTGCTAGTGCGTGGATTTTTCGAGATGCTCAATCAGGTGAGTTTCATAGTCCCATATCTTTTAATGATTTTCACTTCCAGATGGGAAGGAAGAGACACTGTACGGTTTTGCAACTAATGTTGTGAATGTTTTTATGGTTTGTGATGGACTTGTGTGTGCACTTACGTGATTAACTACTATGTGATTCTTGATTGTGTTTATGATTTGGATCGGGGGACACGTACCGTCTCAGTTATTATGGTTTGACTTGGTACCAAGGGGATGTTGACAAGGCAGGGCCGTGGGGAGGTACATAGATGTGTGAGCATCTATGGGACCAATGGATAATGACAAGGCGGGGCCTTGGATTGGTACATAGGTGTATGGGCGCCTATGGTACTATAGTGTTTGGTAAGACAGGGAGCCTTGGATTTGGTTTGGAATGATTGATCTTGAATGTTAGTTGTTAATGCATACTTGTAGCACATTGTCCATATGTTTAGTGGTTTATGGTTGTTCACAGCTTATTATAATCTATTTTCGGTTGGAGTCTAAACCTATGACTCTCACCAACATTATGTTGACGTGTTTTAGTGTCTCTTTCAGGTGATAAAGTAGTTAAGCGTGAGAACATATGTGGCTAGGATTGGAGTCGCGTAGGAATGCATTTAGAAGGAGATCCCCGTTCCTTCTTAGTTTATTTTTCTGTTTGTTTCAATAAGTGATACTATGAACCTATATGTTGATTTGTTTGTGTTATTTGTTTGTCTAGGGTAAGAGGTAGCACTGTTATCTACTTACTTAGACTCCTGCATAGATGAGATATTGTCATGACATTTGTGTCACCTTTTATGATATTTCTAATTTATATAGTTCTTTCTATGGACACGCTATTGTTGTGATGATATCCATGCATCGCGTCTCATATTCCGCCATGGTGGGGTGTGACAGAATGGTATCAGAGCCAATGGTTATAGAGAATTAGGTTGCCTAGTCTAGTAACCTAGTCTATAGCTTAAGAGTCCCTACATATAGGCGTCATAGGAGTATGTGTGCATTTTATATTAATTAAAGTTTTCTGGATGGTATTGGTTTTTACTTGCGATGTTTGTTAAGTTTTGACTTGTATGGGTTGAACCATAGTAGTTCATACTTAGCCACATGTTATTTTCTTTTCGGGGTGTGACTAGTGCTGGTTGAACCATAATCATCCACGCTAGTCATTATCGTATTTTTCTTAAATTGTACATTATAGTACATAATTTGGTACATGGTAGTTTCTATCTTTTGTTGGGTTATTTTATGTACCTGAGGTATAGTATTTTTCTTTTGATGTTTAAGTCATGTTCGCTAAGAATCATGTGGTGGTTCGAGTTATTAGGAGTAGGTGGATATGAAGGATTTTAAGCTGTTTCTACTCTTATGGGCGACTTGACTTATAACTGATTATGTTTTCGATTTGGATTTAGTCTATGTTGTTTTAGCTAGACTATGGATTTATGTATTTCAAGAGTTTGACTATGTTATTTTAATGGATGGAGTTTTGGACTTTTTTTTGGTTATGTGGTTATGAGCTTATGTGAGTAGATGGATATATGCGTTATGTGTAGTATTAATTCTTATAAGTGTCATCATAGGAAGGAGTGCATTGGGGAAGGGTAATTGTATATGTATGGTGGCCAACATAGTTATACAAGTACCACAACTTCAAGGGATTCCTAAGTATGATTCCATTAAAGAGGGTTAGTACATGCTTGTATAGTAGATGTTAGATGGATTTATGTATATGTATCCCGATATGCCTATATATGTATGATCCCCTACAATTATCGATTGTATCCTTAGGAGGGTGGCTAGCTCGCTTTTTTTTTATATTAAACCTCCGTTGTAGCGCATTCTTTGAGTTTCGTATTTCACGTGTACGTTTTAAAATGGTGTTCTTTGTTTTAAGTCTATTGAAATAACTTGAGATTTCTTTTGAGATAATGAAATCTTTTGTGTTGGGTCTTACATTTCTTTTGGTCGGTATATATTGAAAAAAAGGGACTTGGAAATATACTATAGAGTTAGATAGTTGGTTGTATTCGGTAAAATAAGGGTAAGGTGTTGGAGTCGTGTTTGAAACAAGATGTAACATAAGATTTTTTTTAATCAACACTTATTTATTTCAAATTCTAAAAGACTTTCTTTAAAATAAAGCGAAATAAAATTTCTTTCTACTTAAATAGTTTATATAAGTGAGCTTAATCAATATACGTCATTTATAATTATTTATGAAATACTAAACAAAGTTCATGAAAATTTCACATACGTTTATTTCTTTTCATTTAAAAAGGATTACGTTAATTACTAAGAGGATTCTTTAGTTTTTTTCAAAAAACAACTAGTATAAAACTGTTTTGGTCATAACTTGTTCATTTTTAAAGCTTTTTGGCTGATTCAAAAGCCTAAAATTATGTACTCGGAATGTACTTTTCAAATATTTGGTATGTATAGTCATGGGGTGTCAGTAGCTTGATCGAAATTTTGGTACAAGTGACGGGTTCAAGGTTGAGTTTTGAATAGTAGTTTTTTTATGATATGGGATGCACGGGATACCTAGTCTTTGAGTTGAGTTTTGAGATCATCTAGAAGGTTGTTTATAGATTGTTTGAGTCACATAGATGTGGTGAGGAAAGAAAAAAAATATTATTTTGGAAAATTCGATCTTGTGCACGGTTTAAATAATATGTCGTGGGGCATAAGATGTTTTGGTTGTCATTAAGTGTTTCTTGGATCATTTTTCGTTGTCATGAGTCATTTGAATTGGTACATGTTTGAGTTTTCCTTTTAAGTTTTCGTGGTTTTGGTCTGTTTTAACTCGTGCACGTGAAATGTCGTTAGTTATCCGTGGGTTTGATTCGTTGATCGTATCTAGTGGATTCAGGATGTAGTTTTGGGTTCGTATTGATTAGGAGCGTTGAGGTAGACATATGAAAGACTTGGTCACGCCTACACGATTAAGTAGGTGGCCCTGAGAGAATGGTCGGAATGCCCTTAGTGGGGATGAAAGAGTTAAAAGTTCATAGACGAACTAATGTGGTCATGAGGTCTCTTAGGAGTGCCAAGGGAGATGAATAGAGATTTGTATAATATATGGATATTGGCACAAGTAACGCGCCATAGAGAGTGCTGGAAGGGGATATAATACCTCAAAGGTATTTATGATTGTTCGTAAGGCATGTAAGTTTTCCGAAAATTTCCTGAGATTTAGTAGGTTTGCCTATTACTGTGATGTAGAACCATAAATAGAGCAAGTAGGAGAAGTGAGAGGAGTTGTAGTTAGTGCCTTTCCAAGGAAATTGTTGATGGAATGATTTTAAGAGCAAGAGTTGTTAGAAATTCCAACAGATGCAAGGTAAAATTTGAGTTGCTTAGTAGTAGATTGACTGTGAAAAGCGGTTGAGTGGTCTGATAAGAGGAAGTATTGGTCTTTTAGAATACGTGTAGATTTTCGCGAGTAGAACGAGGTAGAAATTTATTCGTATTGCTTCTAAGAGAGGGTGCAAGGAGGACGTAATTGAAACTGCTAAGGATGTTGTATGAACGATTTAGGTTTACGGTTATGATTTTGGCTTCGCCGAGGCGCTAGCAGTTTTCATGGAGTCAATGAACCTGGGTGCATGACAATATATAAACGAGTTGTCATTTGGAGCATCGACGACATCTTGATCTACTCAAATCTAAGAAGGAGAGTGAGGCGAATTATGAGTTGGTTTTGGAGTTGCTAGGAAAGGGAATTATACGTGAGATTTTCAAGTGTGAGTTTTAGGATTAAGTTGGCCAGGACGAGTAGTCAGAGATGATGGCATATCGTGGAACCAGCAAGGGGAAAAGTGAAGAAGGGTGAGGAAGCGTTTTGGAGGCTGAAGAGGTGGATTGGATAATGAGCAGATCTTGGAATTATCGGAAGGACTGGATGAATTCACGAAGCATGACGATATGTGGAGCAACGATTTGGATGTATACGAGAACGACAAAGAATGGCGGTTGTTTATACGTTCTAGGAACTAAAGATTTGGAAGAACTAGATAGACTTAGTTAGTGGAGCTGGATTGTTATATCTGCCTAGAATGCTAGAGGCATTTGGGGTACGAGATGTAGAGAATGATCTATACAGATCATGAACGTCTCCAACACATATTTAATCATCTTGATTGAACATTTGGAAAAGGTGATGGGTGGAGTTAAGTGATGAAAGAAAATTGCAAGGCCAAGTACCATCTGGGAAAGGCAAGCATGGTTGATGAGACATGGAATAAGAAGAATGAAGTGAAGCTGAGACGAACTTGAACTATATGGATGACGTATTAGGGTGGTTTGGATGAAGGATGTAGGTTGCACGAGTTGAGTTTTCTAAAGCAGAGAACGCGTCAACATGTATGTTGTGTGGCTTGGAAAATCATATGGAGAAAAGGGACGTAGACTATAGTTCCTACATAGATAGGAGTAGCTTAGAAAGGGCGATGTAAGGACGAAGTTGGTGAAAGGGATACATAATGGGGTGGAGGAATAAGTACGACGAGAGTTGGGTGATAGTCGATAGACTGACTAATTCATCTCATATTTCAAGAGGAATGAGAAGTCACGTAGTTGAGAAGTTGGAAGGACTGCGTACAGATGAGATGGAATAGAGGGTTTTGCGTAAAAGTTAGCCTAATATGTATGAAATGCCTTATGAAGGATTATGGCAAGGGAAGAAACGATGGGAAGCAAGCGTAGTATACCGATGATAGACTATTGTTTGGTATGAGCATACTATAGGGGTAATTGAGAAAGACGCCTAGAGCATTGGCGTGAGATTTGGAGATAGTTGGAGAACGCATTATATTAGGAAGAATTATCCTACAAATAGAGAGTCACCGGTGAGAGGGGCATATTCCCCATTGATGAGGATGTAAGGAATAAAGGAGGAAACACCGAAATTATAGGCTGAAGATGGGATATAAGATGGTATGGAAATTAAGATCGTGGAGAGACAAGCAAAAAGTAGTATGGAGGAAGAATGATTCGAGGGAGCAAGAGGTTGTGAAGATAGTGGGGTGATATTGAAGAGAAACCGTTAGAGCAAGAGGTTAGTAGTCACGAACAATGGAACGTCCACCTAGAGAAAAGGTGTAACACATGTTAGTATGAAGGATGGTTAGTTACTTGGTTCCGAGCATGGGAAAGCAAGGATGATGTGGTGGTTATGACATGTTTCTTGTGAATATTATGGGAAGCTTTTGGTTATGCAATCCTACATATACCATTGGATGTGTTTAAGGTTGGGAGAACTTCCGAATGATGGAAAATCCGTAGAGGATAGAAGCTGTTAGGTATGGTGATAGGAATTGTAGTAGAAACTGCTGGAGTTAATTCATAGGAGATGAGGTGGATCACCGTTACAGTGGTATGAAGTTAGAAGCGGCCAACGTATTGGACCGGAGGTGGATCGAAAAACTATGGAGGTGGTGGCAGTGACTAAGCAGAGGTTGAAAATAGCAAAGAACCGACAAGAGAGCTATGCGGACAAGAGGCGTAAGCCGTTGAGATTTGAGATAAAGTTATGCTAACGGTTTCACCATGGAAAGGGGTGATGCGGTTTGGAAAGAAAAGGGAAGTTAGAACCTAGATTTGTGGGTCCATTTGAAATCCTTGAAAGGATTGGGCTAGTGGCGTATAGGTTGAGATTACCGGAGGAATTGAGTAGTATGCATGACATATTTCATGTATCAAACTTGAGGAAATGCATAGCAAGAACTGACTTGTAAGTACCGTTAGATGATATTAGTATGGATACGAGTCTTCGTTTTATCGATGACCCGATAGAGATTTTGGGTCGTGAAGCTAGGACGTTGGATAAAAAGGGTAAAATACCGTAGTTATGGGTAGATGGAATTTGGAACGTGGACTAGAGTTCACGTGGGACCGGGAAGGATTTATGAGGAGCAAGTATCCTCAGCTAATTGATAATGGATCCTAAGGAGTAAATCTCGGGACGAGATTTCTAATAGGAGGGAGTGATGTGACAACCGTGGTTTTGAGGTTCGTCACTTGGTCTTATTTTAAGGTTAATTTATGTGTGACTATGTGATTTGCGTGTTTACATGTTATTTTGCGTTAACGAGGTTAGTGTGGATATCGTTTATGGGTATAAAGTAATCATAAGTAAATCGAGGAACGGTTATTTCATGTTCATGAGCTCACAAATTAGTGACTATGAAATGAAATGGTGTTATTTTGGTGTTTTACGTATACGTGTAAGTATTATAGTAAATCGTATTTTTTTTTACGATTTGGGGTTTAGCATTTAGAGGTCTCGGGTAAGGTATTTAGTCATGTGAGTTTTTTTCGGGATGGTTTTAAGTCATTTAGGACCTAGTTATAAAGTTTATTTCAAAATTTAAGATTTTTTTAAAAACTGTATATTTTACGTTTTTTCCGGTATACGCGTAAAATTGACTAGTTTTACGGTTTTAAGGTTTCGGAGGCTTTAGGAGCTGAAATAAATTAAGGTAAATTAAGGTATTATTAATAACATAATAATAAGTAATAAAAAGAAAAAGAAAAATTATATGTTAAAGTCAGTTTAGGCCGATTAAAAAGAAAGAAAAAGGAAAAAAAGAAAAAAGGGAACCGGGCTTTTGTAATGGGCCAAGGACTTGATGGGAAATTATATAAAGACTTTTTATTAACTAAAAACACATCATAATCCCCTGGAGATCAAGCTTAAGTCGAAATCAATGGATCCTATTTAGGGTTGTTCATTAATTTTTCTTCTTTCAAAAATTCTAAGGTAAAATCTTCAATACACTTTTTAATTAAATTGTTTTTAATTCTCTTACAATCAATACATGATGGATCTAGGGTTAACTTAATTATGAATTATGTATTATAATGGTATAAAAATGATTAGATTAATTAGAGATAATAATTATACATGGTGATGGTAATTAATTAAGCTAATTGTGTTAAATTCGTTTTTAAAACTGGGTAAAATTTTATGTCAATTGTTTTGATCATACCTAGAGTTCTACAAACCCTTATTTTGCGATCCAAGCATCCCTGAATAGGTATTTGAAGTGTATTTCAAATGCAAGAAACGAGAACTAAATTGGAGGTCGGGAGGTGGGTCAAATACATGTTAAACAGTCGGAGGTAAAAACAGTTTTGAAATCAGTCGGGTTTAATTTACTGTTTTAAGGTGATTGGGGTACTTAGGAGTACACTTGAGCCCTCTAATGAGCATGGTAGTTGGTTTATATATTAAATAAAAGACCTGACGGGTGGCTAAGCAAATGGGTTAGGGTAAGACCCCCTAATCATAACACACTTTTTGTATGTTCAAAATCGGTAATATGCGGATAGGCAGAATTATATATATATATATATATATATATATATATATATATATATATATATATATATATATATATATATATATATATATATATATATATATATATATATATATATATATATATATATATATATATATATATATATATATATATATATATATATATATATATATATATATATATATATATATATATATATATATATATATATATATATATATATATATATTGGGGCCTTAACAGTAGCTTTAAAGTTGGGGCAAAAGGGTGGAGTTAGCTGACATATATAAGGGAATAGGGTTTCCTTTACATATATCATGGGTATGGTTAGGTGGGCGTTTGGCTTATAGTTTGGAGACCTAAAAATCGGGACTGTTTTGGGTAAAATGTTAACGGGTTATGAAGTAAACTAAGTTAAGGGCTTTATAGAGGGGTGTAATGAGATAATTAGAGCATATAAATGAGGTATATATATGGGAGAAGGTTAGATGTCCATCATGGGTTGATGAGCCATCTTAGTTTTTGGTTCATGTTTTGATTGTGTGCTTTTGTTTGTTAGCTTTTTGCTAGTGCGCAGATTTTTGGAGAAGCTCAATCAGGTGAGTTTCATAGTCCCATATCTTTTAATGATTTTCACTTCCAGATGGGATGGAGGAGACACTGTATGGTTTTGTAACTAATGCGGTGAATGTTTTTATGGTTTGTGATGGACTTGTGTGTGCACTTTGTGATTAACTGCTATGTGATTCTTGATTGTGTTTATGATTTGGATCTGGGGATACATACCGTCTCAGTTATTGTGGTTTGACTTGCTATCAATGGGATGTTGACAAGACGCGGCCTTGGGGAGGTACATAGATGTGTGAGCATCTATGGGACCAATGGATAATGACAAGGCGGGGCCTTGGGATTGGTACATAGGTGTATGGGCGCCTATGGTACCATAGTGTTTGGTAAGGCTAGGAGCCTTGGATTTGGTTTGGAATGATTGATCTTGAATGTTAGTTGTTAATGCATACTTGTAGCACATTGTCCATATGTTTAGTGGTTTATGGTTGTTCACGGCTTATTATAATCTATTTTTGGTTGGAGTCTAAACCTATGACTCTCACCAACATTATGTTGACGTGTTTTAGTGTCTCTTTCAGGTGATAAAGTGGTTAAGCGTGAGAACATATGTGGCTAGGATTAGAGTCACGTAGGAATGCATTTAGAAGGAGATCCCCGTTCCTTCTTAGTTTATTTTTCTGTTTGTTTCAATAAGTGATACTATGAACCTATATGTTGATTTGTTTGTGTTATTTGTTTGTCTTGGTTAAGAGGTAGGACTGTTACCTACTTACATAGACTCCTGCATTGATGAGATATTGTCATGACATTTGTGTCACCTTTTATGATATTTCTAATTTATATAGTTCTCTCTATGGACACGCTATTGTTGTGATGATATCCATGCATTGCGTCTCATATTCCGCCATGGTGGGGTGTGACAGAATGGTATCAGAGCCAATGGTTATAGAGAATTAGGTTGCCTAGTCTAGTAACCTAGTCTATAGCTTAAGAGTCCCTACATATAGGCGTCATAGGAGTATGTGTGCATTTTATATTAATTAAAGTTTTCTGGATGGTATTGGTTTTTACTTGCGATGTTTGTTAAGTTTTGACTAGTATGGGTTGAACCATAGTAGTTCATACTTAGCCACATGTTATTTTCTTTTCGGGGTGTGACTAGTGCTGGTTGAACCATAATCATCCACGCTAGTCATTATCGTATTTTTCTTAAATTGTACATTATAGTACATAATTTGGTACATGGTAGTTTCTATCTTTTGTTGGGTTATTTTATGTACCTGAGGTATAGTATTTTTCTTTTGATGTTTAAGTCATGTTCGCTAAGAATCATGTGGTGGTTCGAGTTATTAGGAGTAGGTGGATATGAAGGATTTTAAGCTGTTTCTACTCTTATGGGCGACTTAACTTATAACTGATTATGTTTTCGATTTGGATTTAGTCTATGTTGTTTTAGCTAGACTATGGATTTATGTATTTCAAGAGTTTGACTATGTTATTTTAATGGATGGAGTTTTGGACTTTTTTTTGGTTATGTGGTTATGAGCTTATGTGAGTAGATGGATATATGCGTTATGTGTAGTATTAATTCTTATAAGTGTCATCATAGGAAGGAGTGCATTGGGGAAGGGTAATTGTATATGTATGGTGGCCAACATAGTTATACAAGTACCACAACTTCAAGGGATTCCTAAGTATGATTCCATTAAAGAGGGTTAGTACATGCTTGTATAGTAGATGTTAGACGGATTTATGTATATGTATCCCGATATGCCTATATATGTATGATCCCCTACAATTATCGATTGTATCCTTAGGAGGGTGGCTAGCTCGCTTTTTTTTTATATTAAACCTCCGTTGTAGCGCATTCTTTGAGTTTCGTATTTCACGTGTACGTTTTAAAATGGTGTTCTTTGTTTTAAGTCTATTGAAATAACTTGGGATTTCTTTTGAGATAATGAAATCTTTTGTGTTGGGTCTTACATTTCTTTTGGTCGGTATATATTGAAAAAAAGGGACTTGGAAATATACTATAGAGTTAGATAGTTGGTTGTATTCGGTAAAATAAGGGTAAGGTGTTGGAGTCGTGTTTGAAACAAGATGTAACATAAGATTTTTTTTAATCAACACTTATTTATTTCAAATTCTAAAAGACTTTCTTTAAAATAAAGCGAAATAAAATTTCTTTCTACTTAAATAGTTTATATAAGTGAGCTTAATCAATATACGTCATTTATAATTATTTATGAAATACTAAACAAAGTTCATGAAAATTTCACATACGTTTATTTCTTTTCATTTAAAAAGGATTACGTTAATTACTAAGAGGATTCTTTAGTTTTTTTCAAAAAACAACTAGTATAAAACTGTTTTGGTCATAACTTGTTCATTTTTAAAGCTTTTTGGCTGATTCAAAAGCCTAAAATTATGTACTCGGAATGTACTTTTCAAATATTTGGTATGTATAGTCATGGGGTGTCAGTAGCTTGATCGAAATTTTGGTACAAGTGACGGGTTCAAGGTTGAGTTTTGAATAGTAGTTTTTTTATGATATGGGATGCACGGGATACCTAGTCTTTGAGTTGAGTTTTGAGATCATCTAGAAGGTTGTTTGTAGATTGTTTGAGTCACATAGATGTGGTTAGGAAAGAAAAAAAATATTATTTTGGAAAATTCGATCTTGTGCACGGTTTAAATAATATGTCGTGGGGCATAAGATGTTTTGGTTGTCATTAAGTGTTTCTTGGATCATTTTTCGTTGTCATGAGTCATTTGAATTGGTACATGTTTGAGTTTTCCTTTTAAGTTTTCGTGGTTTTGGTTTGTTTTAACTCGTGCACGTGAAATGTCGTTAGTTATCCGTGGGTTTGATTCGTTGATCGTATCTAGTGGATTCAGGATGTAGTTTTGGGTTCGTATTGATTAGGAGCGTTGAGGTAGACATATGAAAGACTTGGTCACGCCTACACGATTAAGTAGGTGGCCCTGAGAGAATGGTCGGAATGCCCTTAGTGGGGATGAAAGAGTTAAAAGTTCATAGACGAACTAATGTGGTCATGAGGTCTCTTAGGAGTGCCAAGGGAGATGAATAGAGATTTGTATAATATATGGATATTGGCACAAGTAACGCGCCATAGAGAGTGCTGGAAGGGGATATAATACCTCAAAGGTATTTATGATTGTTCGTAAGGCATGTAAGTTTTCCGAAAATTTCCTGAGATTTAGTAGGTTTGCCTATTACTGTGATGTAGAACCATAAATAGAGCAAGTAGGAGAAGTGAGAGGAGTTGTAGTTAGTGCCTTTCCAAGGAAATTGTTGATGGAATGATTTTAAGAGCAAGAGTTGTTAGAAATTACAACAGATGCAAGGTAAAATTTGAGTTGCTTAGTAGTAGATTGGCTGTGAAAAGCGGTTGAGTGGTCTGATAAGAGGAAGTATTGGTCTTTTAGAATACGTGTAGATTTTCGCGAGTAGAACGAGGTAGAAATTTATTCGTATTGCTTCTAAGAGAGGGTGCAAGGAGGACGTAATTGAAACTGCTAAGGATGTTGTATGAACGATTTAGGTTTACGGTTATGATTTTGGCTTCGCCGAGGCGCTAGCAGTTTTCATGGAGTCAATGAACCGGGGTGCATGACAATATATAAACGAGTTGTCATTTGGAGCATCGACGACATCTTGATCTACTCAAATCTAAGAAGGAGAGTGAGGCGAATTATGAGTTGGTTTTGGAGTTGCTAGGAAAGGGAATTATACGTGAGATTTTCAAGTGTGAGTTTTAGGATTAAGTTGGCCAGGACGAGTAGTCAGAGATGATGGCATATCGTGGAACCAGCAAGGGGAAAAGTGAAGAAGGGTGAGGAAGCGTTTTGGAGGCTGAAGAGGTGGATTGGATAATGAGCAGATCTTGGAATTATAGGAAGGACTGGATGAATTCACGAAGCATGACGATATGTGGAGCAACGATTTGGATGTATACGAGAACGACAAAGAATGGCGGTTGTTTATACGTTCTAGGAACTAAAGATTTGGAAGAACTAGATAGACTTAGTTAGTGGAACTGGATTGTTATATCTGCCTAGAATGCTAGAGGCATTTGGGGTACGAGATGTAGAGAATGATCTATACATATCATGAACGTCTCCAACACATATTTAATCATCTTGATTGAACATTTGGAAAAGGTGATGGGTGGAGTTAAGTGATGAAAGAAAATTGCAAGGCCAAGTACCATCTGGGAAAGGCATGCATGGTTGATGAGACATGGAATAAGAAGAATGAAGTGAAGCTGAGACGAACTTGAACTATATGGATGACGTATTAGGGTGGTTTGGATGAAGGATGTAGGTTGCACGAGTTGAGTTTTCTAAAGCAGAGAACGCGTCAACATGTATGTTGTGTGGCTTGGAAAATCATATGGAGAAAAGGGACGTAGACTATAGTTCCTACATAGATAGGAGTAGCTTAGAAAGGGCGATGTAAGGACGAAGTTGGTGAAAGGGATACATAATGGGGTGGAGGAATAAGTACGACGAGAGTTGGGTGATAGTCGATAGACTGACTAATTCATCTCATATTTCAAGAGGAATGAGAAGTCACGTAGTTGAGAAGTTGGAAGGACTGCGTACGGATGAGATGGAATAGAGGGTTTTGCGTAAAAGTTAGCCTAATATGTATGAAATGCCTTATGAAGGATTATGGCAAGGGAAGAAACGATGGGAAGCAAGCGTAGTATACCGATGATAGACTATTGTTTGGTATGAGCATACTATAGGGGTAATTGAGAAAGACGCCTAGAGCATTGGCGTGAGATTTGGAGATAGTTGGAGAACGCATTATATTAGGAAGAATTATCCTACAAATAGAGAGTCACCGGTGAGAGGGGCATATTCCCCATTGATGAGGATGTAAGGAATAAAGGAGGAAACACCTAAATTATAGGCTGAAGACGGGATATAAGATGGTATGGAAATTAAGATTGTGGAGAGACAAGCGAAAAGTAGTATGGAGGAAGAATGATTCGAGGGAGCAAGAGGTTGTGAAGATAGTGGGGTGATATTGAAGAGAAACCGTTAGAGCAAGAGGTTAGTAGTCACGAACAATGGAACGTCCACCTAGAGAAAAGGTGTAACACATGTTAGTATGAAGGATGGTTAGTTACTTGGTTCCGAGCATGGGAAAGCAAGGATGATGTGGTGGTTATGACATGTTTCTTGTGAATATTATGGGAAGCTTTTGGTTATGCAATCCTACATATACCATTGGATGTGTTTAAGGTTGGGAGAACTTCCGAATGATGGAAAATCCGTAGAGGATAGAAGCTGTTAGGTATGGTGATAGGAATTGTAGTAGAAACTGCTGGAGTTAATTCATAGGAGATGAGGTGGATCACCGTTACAGTGGTATGAAGTTAGAAGCGGCCAACGTATTGGACCGGAGGTGGATCGAAAAACTATGGAGGTGGTGGCAGTGACTAAGCAGAGGTTGAAAATAGCAAAGAACCGACAAGAGAGCTATGCGGACAAGAGGCGTAAGCCGTTGAGATTTGAGATAAAGTTATGCTAACGGTTTCACCATGGAAAGGGGTGATGCGGTTTGGAAAGAAAAGGGAAGTTAGAACCTAGATTTGTGGGTCCATTTGAAATCCTTGAAAGGATTGGGCTAGTGGCGTATAGGTTGAGATTACCGGAGGAATTGAGTAGTATGCATGACATATTTCATGTATCAAACTTGAGGAAATGCATAGCAAGAACTGACTTGTAAGTACCGTTAGATGATATTAGTATGGATACGAGTCTTCGTTTTATCGATGACCCGATAGAGATTTTGGGTCGTGAAGCTAGGACGTTGGATAAAAAGGGTAAAATACCGTAGTTATGGGTAGATGGAATTTGGAACGTGGACTAGAGTTCACGTGGGACCGGGAAGGATTTATGAGGAGCAAGTATCCTCAGCTAATTGATAATGGATCCTAAGGAGTAAATCTCGGGACGAGATTTCTAATAGGAGGGAGTGATGTGACAACCGTGGTTTTGAGGTTCGTCACTTGGTCTTATTTTAAGGTTAATTTATGTGTGACTATGTGATTTGCGTGTTTACATGTTATTTTGCGTTAACGAGGTTAGTGTGGATATCGTTTATGGGTATAAAGTAATCATAAGTAAATCGAGGAACGGTTATTTCATGTTCATGAGCTCACAAATTAGTGACTATGAAATGAAATGGTGTTATTTTGGTGTTTTACGTATACGTGTAAGTATTATAGTAAATCGTATTTTTTTTTACGATTTGGGGTTTAGCATTTAGAGGTCTCGGGTAAGGTATTTAGTCATGTGAGTTTTTTTCGGGATGGTTTTAAGTCATTTAGGACCTAGTTATAAAGTTTATTTCAAAATTTAAGATTTTTTTAAAAACTGTATATTTTACGTTTTTTCCGGTATACGCGTAAAATTGACTAGTTTTACGGTTTTAAGGTTTCGGAGGCTTTAGGAGCTGAAATAAATTAAGGTAAATTAAGGTATTATTAATAACATAATAATAAGTAATAAAAAGAAAAAGAAAAATTATATGTTAAAGTCGGTTTAGGCCGATTAAAAAGAAAGAAAAAGGAAAAAAAGAAAAAAGGGAACCGGGCTTTTGTAATGGGCCAAGGACTTGATGGGAAATTATATAAAGACTTTTTATTAACTAAAAACACATCATAATCCCCTGGAGATCAAGCTTAAGTCGAAATCAATGGATCCTATTTAGGGTTGTTCATTAATTTTTCTTCTTTCAAAAATTCTAAGGTAAAATCTTCAATACACTTTTTAATTAAATTGTTTTTAATTCTCTTACAATCAATACATGATGGATCTAGGGTTAACTTAAATATGAATTATGTATTATAATGGTATAAAATGATTAGATTAATTAGAGATAATAATTATACATGGTGATGGTAATTAATTAAGCTAATTGTGTTAAATTCGTTTTTAAAAACTGGGTAAAATTTTATGTCAATTGTTTTGATCATACCTAGAGTTCTACAAACCCTTATTTTGCGATCCAAGCATCCCTGAATAGGTATTTGAAGTGTATTTCAAATGCAAGAAACGAGAACTAAATTGGAGGTCGGGAGGTGGGTCAAATACATGTTAAACAGTCGGAGGTAAAAACAGTTTTGAAATCAGTCGGGTTTAATTTACTGTTTTAAGGTGATTGGGGTACTTAGGAGTACACTTGAGCCCTCTAATGAGCATGGTAGTTGGTTTATATATTAAATAAGAGACCTGACGGGTGGCTAAGCAAATGGGTTAGGGTAAGACCCCCTAATCATAACACACTTTTTGTATGTTCAAAATCGGTAATATGCGGATAGGCAGAATTATATATATATATATATATATATATATATATATATATATATATATATATATATATATATATATATATATATATATATATATATATATATATATATATATATATATATATATATATATATATATATTGGGGCCTTAACAGTAGCTTTAAAGTTGGGGCAAAAGGGTGGAGTTAGCTGACATATGTAAGGGAATAGGGTTTCCTTTACATAGATCATGGGTATGGTTAAGTGGGCGTTTGGCTTATAGTTTGGAGACCTAAAAATCGGGACTGTTTTGGGTAAAATGTTAACGGGTTATGAAGTAAACTAAGTTAAGGGCTTTATAGAGGGGTGTAATGAGATGATTAGAGCATATAAATGAGGTATATATATGGGAGAAGGTTAGATGTCCATCATGGGTTGATGAGCCATCTTAGTTTTTGGTTCATGTTTTGATTGTGTGCTTTTGTTTGTTAGCTTTTTGCTAGTGCGCAGATTTTTGGAGAAGCTCAATCAGGTGAGTTTCATAGTCCCATATCTTTTAATGATTTTCACTTCCAGATGGGATGGAGGAGACACTGTATGGTTTTGTAACTAATGCGGTGAATGTTTTTATGGTTTGTGATGGACTTGTGTGTGCACTTTGTGATTAACTGCTATGTGATTCTTGATTGTGTTTATGATTTGGATCTGGGGACACATACCGTCTCAGTTATTGTGGTTTGACTTGCTATCAATGGGATGTTGACAAGACGCGGCCTTGGGGAGGTACATAGATGTGTGAGCATCTATGGGACCAATGGATAATGACAAGGCGGGGCCTTGGGATTGGTACATAGGTGTATGGGCGCCTATGGTACCATAGTGTTTGGTAAGGCTAGGAGCCTTGGATTTGGTTTGGAATGATTGATCTTGAATGTTAGTTGTTAATGCATACTTGTAGCACATTGTCCATATGTTTAGTGGTTTATGGTTGTTCACGGCTTATTATAATCTATTTTTGGTTGGAGTCTAAACCTATGACTCTCACCAACATTATGTTGACGTGTTTTAGTGTCTCTTTCAGGTGATAAAGTGGTTAAGCGTGAGAACATATGTGGCTAGGATTAGAGTCACGTAGGAATGCATTTAGAAGGTGATCCCCGTTCCTTCTTAGTTTATTTTTCTGTTTGTTTCAATAAGTGATACTATGAACCGATATGTTGATTTGTTTGTGTTATTTGTTTGTCTTGGGTAAGAGGTAGGACTGTTACCTACTTACATAGACTCCTGCATTGATGAGATATTGTCATGACATTTGTGTAACCTTTTATAACATTTCTAATTCATATAGTTCTCTCTATGGACACGCTATTGTTGTGATGATATCCATGCGTCGCATCCCATATTCCGCCATGGTGGGGTGTGACAGATTTCCACTTGGAATAAGGCATCCAATTAATGCTCGCGGCAAGATCGGCCAAGGCGAGGCATCCTTCCATTTCTTGAACATCACAAGGAATGAGAAACTTCCCAGGTGTAAAATCCATGATTTTATCATGATTTTATGTAATGATGTCTTATCTAAAGATCTTAAGAACAATCACTCATGTGTTATAATCCTATAAGATGTGTGTGTGAACTTATTATTATGTACTTTTACATCTACAATCATTTGTTTTTGTGATAGATTACATAGTATATAAGAGTGAGAGATCAAATAATAAACCATTCATATATATGAAGCAAATGTATGGATGCAATATTTAACAAAACATGGAAATATGTTGTGATAAGTATATATGCCACTTATGTATAAGTGTGCACCTTAGGCTTTCATGCACACCTTGGACTAGCCTAAAATCCTTTACCTTTTGTTGCTAGCCCAACACAAACCCACAACATGAGCCCATCTCCCTTTTAGCTAAAGAATGACACGCACCCCTTATGTGGAAGGTGAAGAGATGTCTTAGAAACACAAGTGTCATGCCTTAGAAACACAAGTATCAACACCTGGCACAAATGTTCCTACCTAGGTAATCCCACTTTTGCCTTGCCTTCTCTCTCTCCTCCTTTTAGCCGAAAACTCTCCCTCTCTCTTCACAATATCTCATCCAAGCTAACCTCACTTCCCTCTTCATCCTTTCCTCTCTCAAACAATTCGGCTATAAGCCACCAAAGATCCAAGGTTGTTCATCCAATCTACTAGATCCTTGTCCCAAAGTAATCACCAGTCATTTGGTAATAACATCATCATCATCATCATCATCTTAGGAAGCATTGTACCAAGCCCTAGCCGAACCTTATAGGTCACGGCTTGGTAAATATTTAGAGTCTTCTTCATCATCTTGAATAGATCTCTAACTCCCTCGTTCATATAGATCTTCCTTGGTAACATCTAGGCAAGAAAGGTATACTCCTTATGTTTCTTCATTTTCACTTGCATGCATCATCATCCATCTATAAACGCATGTATATAACTTGTTAAAAATCAAGATTTGGTAATAGCCATGATCTTAAAGGTCACGGCCTATTATGTGTACCATTAATTATAGTTAAAAATCTTTTAATAAGAAATCTATGACTAGTACTATACGTTTAAGCTTGAATAAAATCATATAAAAACATTTTATAAACTTAATGTAGCAAGGGTTACAAACCTTACTTTATGGGACTTCGGTTAACAAATAATCGTAGATCTCATAAAATAGACATGTGTAACTCAAGAACCATGAAAACCATGACCTAGAAGGTCACAACATATATGATTAATGAATACATGATTTAAATGCTAAGTTTAAATGATGGAATACATAGCACTACATGTTAAATAGACTATTGAAAGTCACTAAAATGTTATATGTGTACTTAGATGATCTTTTAGTGTACATGCATATATATGTAAAACCTAGATTTGTGGTTATATGGTAAATATGAAATTTGCTAAAAACCATATCTTGGAAATACCAAGATTAAATGACTAACCTTAAGCTATATATGGTGTACATGGACTTTGACTTGTTTTCTTATTATGTACATTGCTAGATCTTAATGTTGAAACACTTGCAAATACATGGAATCTTAAAAGAAGACTTGACACGCCTTAATAAGCTATGGTAATCATTGTCGTGGGTCTTAAGCTCATGATTAGAACTTATGACATGTATAAAACCTTGTAAAATACCAAGATCTAAAATAGTACATCACATAAAACAAACTATAAGTTTTTATTCTTCTATTTTAGAGTCAAAACTAAATATGAATAAACTAAAGACAAGCTTATAAGAATATCCTATGTTAAAACATACATAAAATGTAAAGTAGTGTTAATAGGCTATTTAAGCCCATGAAATGTTAATTCAAAACTTAATGGACCCAATAAGCCCATTTGATAAATTTTAGTAACTTAAATGGACTTAGGATTACACTTAGGCCCATTTAAACTAAGTAAAGGAACTTAAAAATGTATTAAGCCCAATAAATGATTTAAAGGCCCATTTAAATAAATTAGTGGACTTGAAATATATTTTAGCCCAATAAAATAGCCCATTAGATATTTAGCCCATATAAAGTTTGAATGTTAAAATAAAAGTTTTTATAATAAGAAATAACTTATAAAAACTTTTTGGATGAAAATGACAATATATAAAACTTAAGGACAAAAACCGTAACTTATGAAACTTATTTTGATAAACTAGTAAGCACAAGGACTGAAAATGTAAATACCAAAAGTCTAGGGTTTAATAATTACTATCCGTGGCAAATTAAACCCTAGGGACCATTTTGGGAAGTTTCTAAAACATATTTTGTCATTTTAAAACCCTAAGGACTATTTTTGTAATTTACCGAAACTTAAAGAAGCCCTAGGGGCTGTTTTTGTAATTTAGCAAAGTTACAAAACCTAGATAAAACTAGGGGGACCAAATCTGCCATAAGCCGAAACTTTAACAAACCCTAAGTACTAATTATGTAAAATCCGAAAGTTACACTTGTTTAAAAATATAGAGGGACTAGTTCTGCCATATCTCAAAACATTACCAAGCCCTAACCCTAAAATCTATTTTAATTATAATAAAACATAATTAAAAAACTTAGAACATAAGAATTAGGGTATAAATTCTTAAGTTTAAATTATTTTATAAATATAAAAATAATTTATGAAAACTTTAAAGTTAAATAAAATATTATATTTTTTTTATTTATATTTACTTTAGGAAATAATTGTTTAAACAATTATGAATATGTGTTACTCATACATAAACTCATATACTTTTAGAAAATAAAATTTATATGAACGTTGGATAAATTAAATGTTAATATTTAAGTAGAACCTTTTATGTCTACTTAACTAAGAAACTTAATATAAGTTAATACATGTATGCTAACTGATATTAATAGTTAAACATTTTATGTTTACCTAGAAATGAATATTGATGCTACTTGAAATACGGTTATTTAGATAAATACCATAGTATGAATGAACTGAATAAAATCCAGATAAGCATACATATATGTTCTTTGTACTATCTATTAAAATTGTACTATCTGATTAGGCATAACTTTGGCGTGAACATTAATTGGATATTTGTACGAAACATCAATTGCCTACTCCCAGGTGAGTTTACAGCCCCATATAAACTTTTGATAAAACTTTCCTGTAGAAACTAGAAGGGGGGGGGGGGGGTTGAATAGTTTCTTATATTTACTTGTTAAATGATGGTTTTCAAAAAATCCTTTTTCTCAAAAACCTAGACTTAAGGAAATAAGTGAAATCTTCTTATGCATAATATGAACAATGATAGTATAATTTAAAACTAATACTAACTAATGTATATGCACAAATAATAAAGAATGTAAAGAGTTAAGGGTAAAGAAAGATCAAACCAAACACCAAGGATTTATAGTGGTTCGGCAACGAAGCTCACTCCTCGTTCCTACTCCACTCCTCGAGTACTCCTTACTCGTGAGTTCACTACACAACAAGCTCCTTATGGTGGAGAAAACTGTACTCATCGCTTAACCAATTTCCGACTCTAAGCTAAAAGTCGAGCCTTAATCGTAGCTAGGACCAATATACACAACTATAATTAGTACATACACAACTTCGAAACAGACACAACTACTTGGATCTTCACAACTATTACACAACAACAAATGTAAAGATTTGATCTTCAAAGGATCTTTGGTGGTGGACTCAACACTTCACAATGATAGTGTTCTTCTCTTTGCACTTGAAGAGGAAGGGATGGATGAGATAGATTAACTTCTAAACAAGTAGTAATCAATCAAATAATCAAGGATTTGAGTGATTTAAGAAGTATGTTTGAATCTGGAAATTTGTGTGCAAAAGGGGTGAATTGAAAATCTGAGAAAGGTCCACTATTTATAGGACAAAGGGCCAACGGCTATATCTGCCTGCGGTTCCTTATCTCAGCCGGCGGTACCTTATCGATAAGGAACCGCCTAGGCGCTAAGGGACCGTCAGGCTAGACTCCGCTTGTGACAAACCGTCAATTTATGGTTTATATTTTATTCTCAATATTTAATTCAAAACATTATTTAAATGTTATAATATGAACTCACTTATTTTTGGGAAGAAATTGGGATTTACGTCTTGAAGTAGCATCGACTACGTCTAAACCAGAGGATTCAACGTTACGTGCTTACGTTTACATACACCATCTTTGTTGACAGTCTGAAATTTCAGGAAATAAATTTATCCGTGAATATTATTTTGAGATTTTAAATTTGTGTTGGTTCATAAACTCACAAATTTACGAGAAGAGATTAGGACTTACGATTTAATTTAACGTCCTTTACGACTAAACCGGAAACCTTAGGATTACGTATTTACGTTTTCGAACTCCGTTTTGATGAGACAATTTTTATTAGATTCGTTTTGTACCGTTGATTCATAATTTATAAAAACGTTTTTCGTAAAACAACCCGAGGGCACGCAAATCGAGGAAACTAGAATCGAGGAATATGTGGCAATCCGTCAATTTATGGTCAATATTTTATTCTCAATATTTATTTGAAAATATTATTTTATGAACTCACTTATTTTTGGGAAGAAATTTGGATTTACGTCTTCAAGTAGCATCGACTACGTCTAAACCGGAGGATTCTACGTTACGTGCTTACGTTTACATACACCGTCTTTGGTGACAGTCCGACATTTCAGAAAATAAATTTATTCGTGAATATTATTTTGGAGTTTTAAATTTGTGTTGGTTCATAAACTCACAAATTTACGAGAAGAGATTAGGACTTACGATTTTATTTTAACGTCCTTTACGACTAAACCGGAAACCTTAGGATTACGTATTTACGTTTTCGAACTCCGTTTTTGATGAGACAATTTTTATTAGATTCGTTTTGTGCCGTTGATTCATAATTTATAAAAACGTTTTTCGTAAAACGACCCGAGGGCACGTAAATCGAGGAAACTAGAATCAGGGAGTACCCGTAAATTAGCGGGATGGGACAAAACTAATTTATCCCACCCCACTACAAAGGGAAGGCCCAAGCTAGGACACCACATCAAAGATGTGGCATCTTTACACTAGCTTAAGTTACACTTGTAGCTTAGCTTCCTTTTGAAGCCACTAACTTGTCAAAACCACTAGCAAAACCATTTCTCCATCCCATCTCATGCAAACCACTCATACTCTCCTCCCTCACTCTCTCTATTCCGTCCCATATTCACCTAAAACAACCCTAATTTGATCAAATTTAACCATGGAATCATATGTATAATTTACATATGATGAAAACCCATTGAAGTTATGAAGATTGGAGGTGATCTTAACATGTAAAAAGGAGTTTTCAAGGGAGTTTGGGGCTGATTTCTCAAGGATTTTTCATGAAGAACAAGGGATGATTTTAGGAGGAATCTACAAATACTTAGTACCCTAGAAGTGGTGTTGATATCTCATAAGATTGGTTACCCAAAACCAAGTCTTGTTCATCAAAAACCTCATCTTTTCATCACTAATGGTGGTATAGAGATTGTTCTTCCTATCCTCTTGTTATTTTGATTATGTAATCTTGTATTTTCTTTATTTATGTATATTTATATGATGATGTATGATGACTAAAAATATTATGTGGGGATTTGGTGTTGATAGATTTGATAAACATGGGTAAAAAGATGGAAAGCCATAGGTAACAAGGTTAAAATCTTGCTAAATATGATGGTTGTATAAAAACAGTAAGTTACCAAATAATAAACTGATAAAATGGCATGGTGGAATCAATTTACAGTAAGTATTGATATCATACACATGTGAGAGTTGGCCATGCAATGGAATCATCAAAATGAGTGAGATATGATCAAAACAAGATGAGTGTGCTAATCTGAATAGTCTGTTTTGTAGGGACTGTTAAGGATAGTTAAACATAGAATGAGCAGTAGCTATAACTAACTTATTTGTAGAACATAATATGAAGTTCATGCCATCCAAAAATGAGCTTCTAACTCATTGTAGAACTCTAGATATGATAAAAATGGTGAAGATGAAACTAAAAATCAGATTTTGAAGAATTAATGTTTAATACTATTATATAAGCACTCAAATAATATAGTATAAAATATGAAATTAAAACCCACTAACTTATGAATTTCATTTATATAAATATGTATAAGGTTAAATAAAATGGACACTTTATAAAAATGGTAGTTGAATAAGATTTATAAGTATAAAAACTATAAACATGATTTTTACGACTTTTTCGGGTATTACCGTAAAATTAACGTTTTTCGCCAGTTAAAACTTAGACGATCAAACCTGTCTAATGTAAAGTTTTTAAAAGTCATATACTGATGTATAAGTACCTAATACAAGTAAAAACCGATAAAACCCGAACTATATGACATACGTACATTAACGAGCTAAGTTAGCATATTTGGACTAATAATTTAACTAAATAAGTTAAACACTTATAAAAATTACTTATTGGGCTTAACCCATTTGGGCCCAACATGTAAAGTGTAAATACTGATAATACAAGTATAAAATGGAGTAATACAAGTTAAAGAACTTATAATAAGTTTATTGGACCTAAAACACGTAAATAGGTAAAACTAGTAAACTAGTAAGAAGTTACCAATACGTAAACACTAAAATGAGTAAAAGAGAATATGTAAACCCACTTGATCATCATATACATATAATCATCATATGTATACATAATTGTTATTTTTATAAAGTCATTGTACATGAGTCTAAGACGAGTATTATTTGTCTAGGTTTCCGTGATTGAAGCACGTACCGTACATCCAAATCGCCGATAATCGCCTTCCCACATCAACGTGAGTTCATAGCCTCGCACTCTTTTAAATGTTTTTATGAAATGTTTTATAAACCCGCGAGGGAGATAACATGTTAGTTTTTATAAAATAGGACACCATTTGTCCCGATTGTTTGTTTATTGATTTGGACCCGAATGATTGTATGACCCGATTATATGACCTGATAAATGATTAAAGGACCCGATTGATGAAATAAAATGGATTATTAAAGTTAGGTTATGTCACTAAAAGTCCCATTAGCATGAATTGTGAACTACCGGGATTTGGTAGACGCTTGTGCATATAATAGTACTATTTGGGGACGATCACCCCAGTTCGCGCCTTGACGGTTGATCCCCGTCGTGCCACGTTGATTGGTCAGCGAATTTATGTATGAGAAGATTTCCATAGCGTGACCTTTGTGACGACACGCTACTTTAGATGGGCAAATTGAGTATCGGGTTAGCTACCTGTTGTTGGTTAGTAAGGTAACAATGTCATGCGGCTTATAATAATCCAGTTAACAAAATACTACTAGACGCACCGAATTACGATGTATTGCCTGACTAGCAATACGGGGTCATACTATTGATATTATGTTCGTGTTTTGGTTTTCATAACCATATTCATATAACGGTTTTTATTTAATCTATACAACGTTGTAAAACTTATTGTATGATGTTTTTACGACATTGGCTCGTATAATGATTTTTAAGGCAAATGCCTAAATTATGATTTTGATAAAGATTTGTATAAAATAATTTTGGCTATTTTATGGCCTATTACAGTGATTTGTACGAAATGATTTTTGGTAATAATTTTATACCAAAGTTATATTGATGTGATTTATTAAACTCTATGAATTCACTCGGCGTTATCGCTGACCTTTTCTTTTAACATGTCTTATCTCAGGTACTTGAAGGTAATTCTCGGGAAGACGACAAGAATTCATGGCCCGCACTTAAACAATATTTTCCATTCAAATACTTTGTAAAACTTTGTATGAAATATAATGACTTGGGACCGATGTAACTTTGATATTTATAAATGGAAATGCTTTTATCATTTAACGACGTGATTTTTATGCGTTGTCTATGATGTGAGTAATGTGCTATCCCGTAACACCAACGAGTCTTCCGCTGTACTGAGTTGTATAAATTTGGGGGTGTTACAGTTTGGTACCAGAGCTCTCGTTATAGAGAACGAAAGATTTTTAAAACTAAGGTTTTGAATAAAACATTTCAAAATCTTTTAACTATAAACATTTTTCTAAAAATGTCTAAAAATCTTTTGACTATAACGGTGCCGAAGAATTCCCGAGTTACCGACAAGGCCAGACTGAGAAGTGTTAATTTAATATATATATAACTTGGATTATATATATATATGATGTAATTTTATTACATGATTGTTTGATGATTATTTTGATATTTATATGAGGTATTTATACGACGTAGATTGTCACAAGAAACCCTAAATCCCCTAGTAAATTAATCGAAGCTATTCTCGTAGGAATTCTAGCTATCCTAGATCTAAACCAAGTTGTGGATATTTATGATCCCAACAAATGGTTGATATTCGTAGAAATATAGATATTAGTTGATTGTGAAATTGAAGAAGAATTGGCGAGATTAAATCTGATACCGATGTCATGACGATCTTTCCTTATAGAGTGGAGTTTGACAAAACGTTATCACCTGTAAAGATGTCATCTAATTCGTTGTCACCCAATTCTTAAATTTAAAATCGAAAGGGTGAATGTTGCACTTAAGGCTGTCATTGGAACCATTACCCAAAAGCCTCATGCCACTAATACCTTTCCGAGAAGTCTAATTGAATGTATGAGTCATCTCATACTAGTGACTCATTTGATAATTGTTGTTGTAAGAGCTATAGGATTGGAAATTAAGTGTTGATCATATCGAGCTTTTATTGCCCTTTTAAGGTCTAAGAATAAGGTTGAAGTATTGGATAATGAGGTAGGATATCAAATTGAGTATAAAATTGGTTGAAACTTGAATAAATTAAAATTTAACCCATATGGAATAAGAAATTGTTAAGAGGAAGTCGTTAAGCCCTGTGATTGAATTATAAGGTTTTAATTGATTGTTAGTTTGTGTTAAAGGTTGTTCCTAGGCCATTGTCCACTAATGAGGATGCCCAGTGTCAAACAAATAAATCGAAGAAATCTTCTTCTGAATTGGGACCGATGGATCTTTTGGGACATGTGGAACACCTAATGACTCTTGTAGATTAGTATTCATTGTGGTATCTTTTAAAAATAATCCCTAACTTAACTGAGACATCAGTTGGTAGGATGAGTTCTTGGAATTGTATGACATAGTGACACGTAACGTGTTACGGTACAATTCTGACTTGTTTGTGATTAATGAAAAGACTACCTTTGATTTCTAAATTCTACATGTATCGATGTTATCTATCCTTTATTGCTTCATCCTAATGTTCGCATTAGTGATGCAACCATTGAACAAGTACTCATCTCGATTTGAGTTACGTGGTGGATTATTCTTTTTGAGTGCCATCGAGGTCATGAACCTCATGATTAATTGGCTAAGCTCATTTCCTATTATATTGTAGTTAGTTCTTGGTAAACAACTCTTCATCACTCTTTTGCAGATCACTGATTGTTTTTATAAGATAAAACAGTATCCCTTGAGAAAAATTGAATTTTCATCACTATAAGGATTATTCAAAGTGAGATTTATAAGTGATTGTTATCGAAATGAAGTTGTTTATAAAACACCTTGCAAAACCTAATTGTTTTCATAACAAAGAAAATCATTGTAAATTTATTTTTGATTCTTACTTAAGAATTAAGCATGAAAATGTTTTTATTATAAACATGATGATAAAATTTTGACGAACTGAGTATTGCATCGTTAATCTTGAAATTGTATATAGTTGCGCGCCTACATACAATTTGGAATGGACCATGCAAGGCTGATTAGTAGTCACCATAAAAATGATTAATAAACACTAAATTTTCTTTGAAGATTGTGAAAGATTAAAATTTATGAGATCTGCAAGAAGTGAAAAGTAAGGACATATTGATAGGGACACCTACATATGTGCCCGTACTATTTATTCTTATGAGTCGAATTTACTCATCTGTGGAACTTGTCTTATTTGACAATTGATATTCCCTTCTTGACCAATTCTCCCGTAGTGAGATTCTTAGGAAAAGTATTTGATTACCGAGTGTTGATACCCGACTGGATGATTCGACGTTACTATCATTTCTTTTGATTTGATTTCATTTGAATGACCTGGGTAACGATCCGAGGAGCTTTTGAATGCGTACTCAAATTATGAAAACATGGGATATATTCATATTCGTTAAATGTTTTCATCTGTATCTGATTTAAAATTCTCTCGTGTAGATTATGTGTTGACCTTACTCTTTAATGGTAGTTATGTCTCCATATATCCTTGAATTTGTGAAGGATTGTGAATTATTATTAGTCTTTTGAGAAGTTCACATCTTATCAACGGTGATGAAACTGAAAAGTTGATAGTGCCAGTAGAATAGATTGATTGATTTTGACATGACGACATTGTCTTAATCGATGGGAACTCGAGTAGAATTCCCCTAAAAGATAAGATGTTGATTATCAAAAGTGATCTAAATAATTCTTGATGGATGTCCATATCCTGCATTTAGACTTGAAATTATACCATGAATGGTTGTGAACTAGTTATAGATATTGTAATCTAGAAGAACCTAATATGAATTTATTAAAATATGTTTTTGTTATCTGAAACTTTAGGAGGTATTTGTTGATGAATTACCTAAACTTTCGCCATTAAGGCAAGTTGAAATTGGTATTGATTATATTTCCGGTGCTGCACCTGTGGCTTGTGCACTGTACGTCAGCACCATCTGAATTAAAGGAATTACCGTACAACTGAGAGAGTTGTCGGAGAAAGATTTTATTCTACCAAGCTCGTCATCATGAAGAGCTATGGTGTTATCATTTCTTATATTTATAGATTACTGTGAACTAAGTAAATTGACAATCGAAAACGATATCCATAACTCGAAATGGAAGATTTGTTCGATCATTTACAAGGTTCTAGCGTATGTTTTAAAGATTTGATCCATAGCATGGTTATCATCAACTTCGCATCTGCGAAAAAGATTATCTATTCCAATCACTACATCTGATACTTGTAATGAACATTATGAGTTTCACGTGATGACGTTTGGATTGGCTAATACACATGTAGTATTCATAAAATTGGTGAATTACGTGTGTAGGCTGTAATTTGATAAATTCATGCGTGTGATCATTAAGAACTATTTGTTTTTTTATAAGAATAAGAATGGGTTAATAATTATTTATAGATTGCCCTGAATTGACCGAACAATAAAAACATGTACCTTGAATATTTAACATGAGATTTAAGACTTAATCTTTTACATTATTTGATCGTGTGATTAAAAGATAATGGAATATATATTGACTCTTCAAAAGTTAGAAGTCATTTAAGACTTTGAGTTATACTAAAAAGAAAGTGCAAATATATTTTGACAAATGTTTTAACAAAAGATTTTAAGGGATTATTCCCTTATACACAAACCATTTAACTAAAACTTCTGTTTAGGGGTAAATGTTCGTGTATACCTCAAGACAACCTAAGAAGGATTTAGGAAACCATTTAAACCATGACTTAAAATTTGAAACGATAATTTTTGCTTTTCAACTAAGAAAATTTTGACCAAAGTATAACCAAAGATTTTTCAAACATTTACGGATCTTATTAAATATTTTCGATAAATCAACAAAAATCTTGTTAATTAAATTCAAATTTATCTTTGAACATTTTATATAATTGGTCGAACTAAGAAATTTAAAATCTTTACGTTTACATTTCATAAAAATTGAATATTTAATATTTAATTAGTTGTAATAATTATCGACGCTTTAGACGTTGGATTGAGTAAAACGGATAAAAATAATAGTGGAGACGAGACTGGAACTTAAAAAATATAAAGAAAGAAATTTTGAATAAATACGGACATGATAATTATATCATCAAGAAAGGATAAAGAATCAATCACGATATATTTCTTAATAATGAATGTGCAAAATAAATTGCCGAACAATATAAAAATAAACAATGTTTGTAAAAAGGATAATATAGATAATAAAAAGGGGTTCCCGGATAATATGAACCATTAGAATTGAGAAGCCGATAGCGTTAAATATTTTAAAGACCACTTGTGGTTGCCTAAATATGAGAGATTGTGAGATATAGTTATGTTGGAATTTGTAAGTGTAAGTATTCTATTTATGTCATTT